>CM021108.1:620442929-621176853 GCA_007115665.2 Sequoiadendron giganteum
ATTAATCCCTCAACCCTCAACCCTCAACCCTTAAACTTTAATCCCTCAACCCCTATACCCTCTGAATCCCTCAACCCTCAACCCTTAAACCCTAATCCCTCAATTCCTATAACCTCTACTCTATAACCTATTAATCCCTCATCCCTAAACCCTAAACCCTTTAACCCTAACCCATAAACCCTCTAAGCTCTACCACCAATCCTATACCCTCTACCCTCAACCCTAATCCCCCAACCCTCAAACCCACTTAGTAAACTCTCTACCCTAATCCCTCAACCCTCTTGACCCTTAAACCCTCAACTCTTAAACCCTTAAACACTCAACCCTAAACCCTCGACCCTCAACCCTAACCCCTTAAACCCTAAACTGTTAAACCCTTTACCCTCTACCCTCTAACCTCTACCATCAACCCAATACTCTCTACCCTAAACCCTAATCCCTCAACCCTTAATCTCTCAACCCCTATAACCTCTACCCTATATATTGGACCCTCAACCCTAATCCCTTGACCTTATACCTTGAACCCTCAATCTTCAACCCTCAACCCTTAAACCCTCTACCCTTTACCCTATACATTAAACACTCAACCCTCAATTCTCAACCCTCAACCTTTTATCCCTCAATCCTCAATCCTTAAACCCTAAACCCTCTACCCATTACATTGGACCTTGAACCTAATCCTTCAACCATATACCCTTAAAACTATACCCTAAACCCTCTACCCTCAACCAAGTAAACCCTTAACCCTAAACCCTTAACCCCAAACCCTTCAACCCTAAACGCTTAAACCTTTAACCTTCTACCCTATACCCTCAACCAAATATTCTCTACCATCAAACCTATTCCATCAACCCTCAAACCTTAAACCTTACTACCCTAGAAACGATCAACCCTATAGGTCCTCCATCCTAATCCCTCAACCCTATACCCTCAACCCCTATCACTTTCTCTCTAGCTATACATCTTACCTCTCCCTCCTTCCCTGCCTCCCACCCTCTCTAATTGTCTCTATCTACTATCTCCCTCTTTCTACATACCTCTCGTTCAATCAATCCCTACCACCCTCTCACACTCCCTCTCTCTCTCACACTCCCTCTCACTACCTATCTCTCAAGTCTCTCCCTCTCACACTCTCAAGTCTCTCCCTTTCACACCCTACCTACGTAACCCTCTCTTTCTCTTTGTCTCTCTCTCTTTCCCACCCCCCTCTCTCTCTCTCTCCCTCTCCATCAATTCTCTCTCTCCGAACCCCCCTCTGTCTCTCTCCCTCCCTCTATCCCTCCCACCCTACCTAGGTAAGTCCCCCTTAATCCAACGCCTTCTCTCCCACTCTCTCTCTCTTAAACTCTCACTTCGACCCCCTTTCCATCTCTCTAGACTCTCTCTAAATTCTCCCTTTGTCTAAAGACATACATAAATGCATACATACAAGCATAATACATTTGTATATATAATCTTAGATCCATACAAGAATACATACATACATGTACATAAAAATATATCAACATACATTAATATATTTGCATTTAACATAAAGTAAGACATAACGTGAGCGTGTTATAACATGCTCACATTATGGGTTAGTAGACATGTTCCCCGCATAAGCAAAAACCATGTCAAAGTGAGATATAACACGAGCGCGTTATAACGCGCTCTCATTATAGCGCGCTCGCGTTATATCTTGCTTTGAGAATTACCGAACTTTAAGCTTGGTATTGCCTTGGAATTCCAACCCAATGGTTTGGAGGGCATTCCCAACGACCACGGACGTGTTTTTAAAAAATCCACCATATTTCTCATAATCGAGTTCATGCTCACTGTCAGGATTGCACGTAGTTCAATATCAAAAAAATTGAGCACATGTGTAATGTTGGGTTATCTCTTAGCTATCCAACGATGTAATTTATTTCACTTTCTGAAAATGTTATGTCTTTCATCCATAATTTATTTTATTTGTATGTCTTTTTTTGCCAAAAAGTAGTGTTTGGTATTTTTTTCGTTATAAATTAATTGTTCATCAATTTTTCAAATAAATTACATTTTTAGAAAGTAGACTCCATTCTACAAAATTAAAAAATTATAAAAAAAACAAATCAATTAGTTTCCAAAATTTGTAGGGGTAGCACGGCCAAAATTCTATTTTCAGGATATGTCCACTTTGCAAATTAGTAAAAAATCAAATATTCATTAAAAAATTATTAGAAAAATCGTGCATCAACTACATACTATTAGCTAACTTCTGACTATTGCGATTTTAAAAATACTATAAAAAAGTTCACCGTACGAGGGTCATACAAGAGTTGCTATGTTATGTTTTTTCTGACAAGAAAAACACCAATTTGTGTACGTCCCTTGTTTGAACCCCTTAATCTCAATCATTTTCAGAATAAATTAGTAGTTTAGAAAGTAGACTCGGAGCACTTGAATCCTTCTTTTTGTTCCATCTCAAAATTTTGAGTCTAAGTATCCTCAATTTCACATCCAAGGTCAGTATTTCCTAATTTCAGAAAAAAGTTGTCCACTTAAGTCCCCTTTTTGGGAACCATCTTGGTGCACTTACCCAAAATTCGTAGAAAATTGAATGTAGTTTCTAAACTACTAGGTTTATTTTTATTTTTTTAAAATCTATTTGGTGAAAATTTGAAATTTCAATGCAGTAGTACTTAAATTTCAAGGAAAAAATAAGAAGTAGGTGTTTGTCTGACCACCCTAACCACAATAAAATGATAATATTTTTTTATAAGATTTTAGATATAAGTAGAAGACTCATGTCCTGATGTGATACATATTTTTTTTGTAATTTTTCTCCAAGTGAATAATTAATTATGAATTTTTTGTTAAATTTTTTTAAAAATATAAAAACTCGTATGTTTGACCACCTTAACTAGGTCAAAAATTGATGAAATTCAATTTTTTTTTAATCTTGTAGTATGTGAAGCATAGATTGTGATGCATGTTTTAGATTCAAAAAATATGATATTGTTTGAAAGCTATAGATGTTTTTCAATCATCCTATCAATCAAGACTTTAGTCGTAATTCAAATAGAAAATGAATAATAATTATTTACTAAATTCAAAGTAAAGCATAATTTATATTGGTGGAAAGTCGATAATCTCCTTTAAAAACCCTTTTTGTTTCATCAATTTTGGGTAAAAATATAGTCGTTAGCCACATCGGCCATCATATCACTTACATATCGCCACTTTTTGGTCCATCATGATCCTGCACATACCCAAATTTGTCATACATTGAGAAGATTATGTCAGAGACCCTTGACATAAAGAAAATCATATGTCTTATGCTTTCCATCAAAACTAATTGAACCGTTTCCACAGATCTTATCAAACGTATCATCACCAAACTTAACAAGACCACCATCATACTTTTCAAGCTTAACAAACTTACTCTTATCACCTATCATATGATTTGAACATCCACTATCAATTATCTAGTAGGTATTTTCCTCTCTTGCATGAAATTTAGTCAACATAGTTCCTTCAATAATCTGACCTATTTCCAAAACAATTTCATTCATACATCTTTTAGGATTAGTAGTGAAACAAAGAAAAATGCGTTCACACAATAGGGACAAAGGAAAATGAGGTTTGATGAAGCCATCTTCCTTATTTCATTAGGAAATGAGATCCATACAATGAAAGGACTATCAACCTTGAGGTGAGTCAAATAAAAGTGTGAATCTACAAATTTCCATTTTTTTGCAAGAACATGGCTCTTGAATAAACAAAAATTTGGGGAGAAAGATTAAAAATAGAAAACTAACTCCAAAATGAAACCTATAACTTGGATCTTGAAGATTAAACTCAATAATGATAGAACCAGAAATCAAATTACAAATTTGAGAAGTGTAAGAAGGTTTCACCAGTCACCAAAAGTGTTTTTTCAAATCTATTTGAGGACTAATTCACCATATGGAGAATGCTTATTGTTGTGCACTTTTCACACACACACCCAACTAAAAGTAGCTTTCTTGCTCTTTTGCTTTTGTTCTTGGTGTTTTGGCCCTTTGATTTTGAGGATTTGGTTGCCTTGGCATGTTCCCAACTGATTATATTACTCATGCAAATCCCCCTTTTTGAGGAAGTACTTTGAAAATCCTGTGTTCTGGGATTCATTTCAAGTTTTTCTGTGTTTTCCAGAAAATTCCCTCTGGGCGGATTTCCTCAAGCGCCTTGAAAACTCAACAGAGGCTGTTTTATATCATTTTAGAAATTCACAGACTTCGCGAAATTCTGTTTGGTCAGGATTTTCTCGAGATTCTGTCATGCCTTCGGATTCCTGAGCTCGTTGTCTTATTGACGCATATATGTTCCCTGTACAGTCTTGTAGTTTTCTTTTATTGGATTCATTTGTGTTTTATGAGGAGAGGTTTGTGTCATTTGCGTTGTTGTGAAATTTTTTGGAGCTGGATTTTGAGTTGTTGTTGCTGGATTATGTGTTTGAGCTTGTCATCGAGCGTTACAGTCAAAATTTATGGTGATCACTTGCATTTTGCTTCGATTTTTAGGGTATCTTGTCAATTTTTTCTATTTTGATTGTTGGCTTTGATGGTATGTACATGTTGCCTTCCCTTTTTTGAATGAACTGAATTTTCTTTTGGGTTTGTGTGGGTGTATGTTTTGAGTCAGGACTTTGATGTGGTATGGTCTGGTAATGATGTTAGGGTTTCCGTTTCAATGGATTGATGCCCTTCCTCATGGTTTGCCCCTCCTTTCCTTTTGCATGACTGTGATTCAATGAGGTTAACCATTTCTTTCCTCCATTCTTAATTGGATTTCGTGCATTCTTATGTCAATCTCTGGTTTAATGTAGAAATCCCCAACTTGTAATGAAACCACGTCTTGGGCGACGTGAAGCTTGTTGCTCATTATCTGATTTGATAATCGTTCTATCTTAGTTGAGTCATGGGAGAATTCATGTGAAGAATAGTGGGAATGAAGATAGCGAGTTGGGATCCAAATTGTGCTATCATGATGATTTCCTAGGGTTTCCCTTATTGAAGTCATTCCTCGTATTGAGTTGAAATGTTATTTTGTTCACCTTGCATTTTCAACAAGCTGAATTCTAAGTTAAATTCCCAACTTCCCAATCATTTGATCAATCTTAGTGAAATCCTGACGAAGTCAAATATTTTGGGTTTTCGAACACTTTGCATATTTCCTTTACCTCGGGATTTCCTCGATTTTTCCATTGCTTTATCAATTTCCGAAAATATACTTAAAATGTGAAGATGAAACTGACTTCATGAAATTCCGTGTCCTTGAGATTTTACCGACATTTCTTTGTCCATTCATTTTCCCGGAGTTCATAAACTATTGCCATTTTTGCGGATTTCTGACCTTGGTAGATTTTCCCAAAATTTTGTTGAAATGAAGAATTGGGAGATGGCATGATCTATTAGCTAATGACTATGAATTTTATGGTCTATTTGAGTTATTATGGATGTTTCATGCTATTTCTTAGTTACTTTTTGATTGATTAAATGGTGGTTGGAAGTTTCTTTATGTTTGTTTCGCTAGATTTCGTCTGGTCCAAAATTTCTTGACATTCCCCTTTGGCCTAAATTCTGCGAGAGGACTAGAAATCCAAACTTTAAAATGAGTACTTATTATTAGAGTCTCGGGATATTTGTTCATCATGGATTTTGTTTTAAGGATGAATATATCATTTATGATGGATTAACTTGAATTTCATGTTGTGATGGATCTTTACTATGGTCTTTTTATTGGATGCAGGTAGAATCAAGGCAAGTTATTGCTGAAATGAACAAGGGCAAGGTAATGGATCCAAGTGCTAAAAGATATACTAACTCCGAGGCAGAAAGGATTAAAATGGACTTAAGAAGAAAAATCCCAAAGAGATAGTTGTCTTCCATTTGGTCGAAGGTCACTTATACAAATGTTGGAATGTGGGATTATGAGGAATTTAAGACAAGGATGGCAGCATAGAACCTCCCTTTGTTGGCTAGAAGAATATTGGAATCAGGGTTGGCACATGTGGTTGGATTACCTCCTACAATTCAGTGTTATGATTTTGTGCTTGATTGTGCCAAACATTATGACAGAGGCACACAAAGGATAGTTGGTCCTCAAGGAAGAATTGTGGAAAATCTTAACCATGTGTCCATTGCCCGGACCTTTGACATGCCTGATAGGTCCCATGTAGTGGGTTTTGATATGGATGTAGCAAAGAAGTATTATGATGAAAATGTCATCAAATCCCAATAGGTCATCAATTCTTGGCTGGGGAAACCCAAGTCCCACTTTTCAAAGCTACCCAAGCAGCTAGTTAAAGCTAAGATCAAGAAGGAATACTATGATGTTATCACAATCCTTAGTAGGGTAATGGGATTAAAAAGTGCAAGAATATTTGAAAACTGGATGTTCCATTTCATTGTGAGGATGGAGCAAGGTATTGACTACAATTGGGTAGGCATTATAAGTGAAATGATATATGATCAAATGTGCAATGTCTTGCGAACAAAGACCTTCACAATGACCTCCTACTTGGTTTATGTATTTGCAAGGATCCATCCATACAAGGGGCTAAGAAGAAGGGGTGTGTTTGGATAGGATGTTATTTATGAGGTATACCCACAAATGCACTTGGGTCGCACAAGTTATAGAAGGGTGAATGATGTATTCACCATGTACATCACTAGGCTATTGCAAGGTGCAAAACATGTTTGGATTTGAAACAATTCTAAGGAGTAAATCAAGAGGTTTGGAGCTTGGTTTATCCAGTTCCCTAACTTTTCCTATATCAGAATTGATGGTTGTCAGACGGCTCCATACCGACTCCCTAGATATCCCATAGATCATGTTATACTTTTGGAGGTCACAAGGTAGATCTATGATTTTGATGCAATTGTGAAGAAGGAGAAACATAAGATTGGATTGGGTGGTGATTTTCCTCTGAGGATAGGCAGTGGTAAGACCTGTCCTTCTATTAACTTAGCCCATTCTTCTGAAGAAGAAATGAGTACTCTAGGTCTTTCGTTCCATTCCAAGAGACCCATATTTGATAGGATTGGTGAAGTGCAGAAGAACACCAGCAGGGAATATAGTCACAAGGATGATATAGAGGATTATTGGGCCAATATCAGTGATAAATTGGAGATCAAAAAGAAGAAGTTCTCCAGGATACCAGTTAAATTGGTCTGGCTATACAACATAAAGGCTATTCTAGATCAAGTTGAAGATGATGGAGATTTCATTCAGGACCATTAAAATGAAGCATTGAAGGATAAACCAATTGGATAACTAGATTGGTTGGAGGAAGATAAGACATAATTGGAACAAATCATGACTCTAGTGATCAGGTACACTAAAATGTGGCTCAAGAACAAGATGTTGGAGTTGGAGAGTTACGGTGTGCAATGCACCTATGACCTAATGGGTAGCTTAGAGTCTCACTCCACTTCTGAGGAATCACCTGAGTAGGATCCTAAGGGTAAGAATAAGGTGAGCTCCCCTTTTAAGATAAATATTAAAGATTCTCAAAAGGCAGGGGAGGCAAAGAAACAAAGAAATCCCATTGCTAAGAAAAGGAAACACATTTTGAAGAAGAAGAAAGCTAAGAAGGATGAAGCTGAAAAAGGAAGAAAAGGAGGCTAGTGTTCCTATGCCTAAGAGAAGAAAAATAGTAAGATTATCACAGAAGGAGAAGGGAACCTATGAGGTTGGAGATGAAGTTGACCCACTAGTGATAGATGTGGAAAGTTCAGGAGAAAGGACATAGGTGCACACAAGAAGATCAAGAACTCCATCTCCTAAGGATGATGTACCACAAAAAGGTGTTCCCATAGTTGTTCTTACCTATGAGCATGGGAATATTTCTCCTTCTCATGAGAATCACAATATTCCAGGTGACTCCAAGGATGTCGAGGATCACCAGGATGAAGAAGAAGATCTTCAAGAGGGTGATCTCTATAGTGCTGAGGTAGAGATGAAGAAGGTATTGCAATCTCCTCTAGTGACTTATGAGGATTAACCTACAGGGGGTGAAGAGGATGTACCTCCTCAAAGGGAGGAAATGGTGATTAGGAATCCTTCTCTAGTGCTTGAAAAAGAAGAGCATGATAAGGGAAAATAGGATATAGTTGAAGAGATTCCTGAAAGGCAAGGTTTAAATGAAGATGCACCTAAGGTTCACCAAGATGCAGTTGGACAGGATAGTGTACAGTCGGGTTCCACAATTCTAGGTTGGTTGGACAGGGAATTAAAGAGTAAGCTGATTATGGTGGATGATACTCCTCTTGACTGGGATGAATTGTTAGAAAATATAGGAAAAGGAAAAGCAAAGAAAAAAGATAGGGTTATCTCCAAGATCGAGAGGGATGAAGCAAATAATAGGGTGGTCCACATTTCTACTCCCGCTCCTAGAAATAATAAGGATGATGTAACTGGTAGTGACTACAGTGTGCAAACTCTCAACTTATGACCTACTTCCATGGAATAGGATATTGAAGAATATGAAGGCTCTAGTGCAGTAATCTTGGGCAGATTGAGGAAAAAGGTGCAGATCAAGAAAGAACTAAAGAAGGAGAATGATAAACTTAGGAGGTATCTACAAGATTTGATGAAACCGTTGCAATCCATCAGTGCCTCATCATCTTCTATAGGTTTTCTACCATAGGAGACAATAACTGATGTGGAAAAGATGAAATCCACTACTCATGCCACACCGAGCTGGTTATAGGGAGTGCAGGCGGAGGGATATAGTGCTATCAAGGACATTATTTCAATTGGTGGAGATGCTATAAGATAAATATATAGGTTGAAGAATTTATTTTCTCAGGATAAGGAGGATGTGGATTTTTTTGTAGAAGACTAAAGCCATCATGGACTACACTAAAGAAAAATTGGTGAGTGATGGAATTCTTCCTTCATCCAAAGTTGCAGAACCTTGGGAATGGTTTGAGGTTTTTTAGATAAAGCTAAGGATTTTGAAGAAGGTGCATAAGTAGGGAAAAAAAATTGAGGACACCCTGACTAAGATTTACAATAAAAGAATTTCCTTCTTTGAGGTTATGACAAGAAGGAAAAAAAATTCGCCAAAACATTTGAGCTTGGAGTAGTTCAGAAAATGGTGGTGAAATGTCTATTCTCCAGTCAATGAGGACCAGGTCACTAAACACCAGTTAGATGATTCAACCAAATACATTGTGGTGATTGATAAATACAAAACCATGCAGGTAGATTGGGCTAAGGTGGTCAAGCAATCAAGACATAACATTAAGTCCATTGAAAGGAGGATGAAATTGTTAGTTATGCCACCTATTGCCAACTTGGAGAAAATATTTTTGATGGTGCAGGATAGGGCAAGGTGAGATAAAGACAAAGGGGAGAGAAGTTAATACAATGCCTCATCGAAATTTGTGCTTCCCATTATTCCTCTTCCTCCTTCGCATGCATTGGACTGGGCTATGTTGGAGATCCCAGTCCAATCTAGATGGAGTACATGCGTTTAATGCATAATTTAATTTATTTTGAATTCCTCTTGGGAAACTTGTGGCTGACTTATTTTGGTGGCCATTTTTTATTGTAAACCTAATTGGGCCGACCTAACTTGGGGGGTTTCTATAAATTTGGCATTATGCCTCATTTGTAAGGGCTAGATAGTTTTGTATTAGAGCAAATTAAGAAGTATAGAAATATTTAGAGTTAGGAGTTAGTCTCATTTTTCAAGAAGGTGTTGTAGCAAAAGATTGGAATTCTTGCTACTTTGGGTGATTTAATGCAAGTAAAGACATTGTGATTTGGTGCCTTTCCAGTGTTGAATTTTGATTTGGCATGGTTCCTGAGATTCTATCTTTTGAAATTTCTTATGTTTATTTAATATATGATAATTTCAATGTTAGATGACTTGATTATGTTTAGGGTTTGATTCTTGAAGTGTTTGCAGAAATATCTAGTCCATAATTTATGTAGCTAGTTGATTGTTAGTTTCTTTGCAAACTTAGCCTAGACCTACAATTGTGCTTAGTTTGATTATGGATTCTTGTTCATTTCAATTGCAATAGGGTTTTTTTGAATGAATATTCATAATCTAAAAATCTTTAATTCCTTAGAAGATTGCAGATTCATCTAGGTCAAACAAGAATTAGTTTATGAGAGATTGGTTCACTTCAAGTATTTAATCATTTGCATTGTTAATCTTAGAATTAGAATTAATCTTAGAAATCTCTCTGAAACCCTTTATATCTTTTGCTATTTCTTTTATTATTTGGGTTAGATTTATGATTTGAAGTATCACCATATTGCTATATCTAATAAATTTGAATCCAGTATTTGCTTGTAATAAGGTCCCTTTGTGATTACCAACATTTTCACATTATCTCTAAGTTGTTTTATTGTATTGTCAAGACCTGAAATTGGACACCTTGGGGTTATCTCTTGAGGCTTGTTGATAGAGATTTACCTTTCAAGAGAGATAGGATATCATATTCTTTTTGAGTTGTTGATGTGTGAAAAACACCATCAACAAATTGGTGCTACAAGGAGGGCTTGAATAAGCAAGCTGGATCGATTTATGTCTGCCATTTGTCTTGAGAGGTTTAGAAGAAGAATTAGATCTACTCTAGGGGAAGAGGAATTTCAAGAATTGCAAGCTCCTATTAGGGTGAGAAGGACCAAAAGAAGGGGAGAATCATCATCCACCCAGTGAATCCCATTATCCCCATCGTCTTCATCTTCATCAAGGTCATCCTCATCTGATTCTGAAGCCATTCCTATTCCTCTGCCCCAACCAACCATAAATCAACCATTATCACCTCCACTTCCACCAATCACTTTCCTTGCCAACAATCCATCTCCTTTGATCTTTAATAATTACAATGTCATGCCCAAGAACCCTGAGCACTTTTTCTCTAAGTTCCATACCGATGACCCCAATAAGACGATAGAGGAGCATGTCAGGATTTTCTAGACCTATCTAAGCGATAAAGGAATCAACCATGAGGATGTTGCATGCAGGAATTTTCCTTATTCCCTAAGGGAGGAGGATTTTTATTGGTACAATCACCTACCTGCTATATCTGTCCATAATTGGATTGAACTTGAGACTCCATTTTTGCAAAAAATTAAAATATCCATTAGTGCTAATGAGCTCTACATGCAGTTTACCAAAGTTAAGAGGGAAATTAATGAGCCTATGGGGCCATTCAATAATAGGTTCCATCGAGCATACACTAGACTTCAAGAACCTTATGTTGTAGATGTCACCACTTCCCTAGAGGTCTACTTTAAAGCCCTTGACAACCTTACATCCACCTTCCTTAATTGGAGGACTAATCCCCCAACTACCTTTCTCACTACATATACAGAGGTTGTGAAGGTCAAAATGGATCTGAGGCAACATTTATCAAGACATTTTCCATCCTTAGGACCCACTACTCATCCTGGAAAAGTCCAAGCTCTTAGCCAGGCTTTGACTAATCATACTCCCATTATGAATCCAGTACCACCATTAACTTTTGTCCCACACCTAGGTCCTCCACTAAATTAGGCTCAACCAATGACCACTTACCCTCAACAAAGAGCCAATCAACCCCTTTACCCGCAACAAAAGACTAGTTTTCCTACATATTTACAAAATTCAGAAGTCTTGAATCAGTCTATTGGTTCCAGAAGATCATCAAGATACCCACACAGTAATGTGAATTCAATGCCATGCATTAGTCTAGATAAGGAACGGTTGGATGAGTTAACTGATTAGGTGAAGAAACTGAATATGGAGGTAATCTATCTAACAAATCAGAACAACCAAATCCATGCTACATAAAAGAACATGCAATTGAATTACAACAAGAAGAACCAAGATGTTGCTAAAAAACAAAACTTTGATAAAGCAAAACATTTTGACAGAAATCAAAATGTTGAAAGACGACAAGGTTCTGGCCAGAACTTTGGAAGAGGCCAACAAGGTGGAGAGGGGTTCAACAAAAGGAAACAACCTAGAAAGAATATTCCATGGAATACTGGACCTAATAATGGAGGAATTCCCACTTCATTGGATCAACCTTCTACCCAGGAGAAGCCACCAAGTGGTGTGTATCTGGCAGAGGCAGCTTTGTCTAGATGGTGCAAGCTCCATAAGACAAGTAAGCACTCGGAGTTGGATTGCCCTGAGTTTGAGACTACGACTTCCATCTTTCAGTATGAAGTTGTAATCATTTAAAATAGTCAGGATATCGTACCCTCAAATCCTTATGATTCTCCAGTAATGGTACATAACCATGCTCCATTCCCAAAAGGTGAGGAAAATAAACTGGAAGAAGAGTCCAGTGATCAGGATAAAGAGATAGAGTAGGTGCTAAAAGAAGATGCAATATATTAGTTATTTAATGAAGAGAATGAGAATAATAATGTCCCCTTGGATGAGGGGGAAGTTGGTGTTGAAGAGGTTCAAATGTTTCAGCAACCAATAAAGAAATATGATGTGAGGAACAAGCCTAACAGGAGTCCAAAATCTGGAGGCCCTTTCACTACTTCTATCCCTCTAAATTTTTTTACTAGTCCTCCAGATCCACACACCAATAATAATACATCTTAACCTCATGTGACAACACAGTACTTTGTGAAGGGAGGACAACCTGATATATCAAAGGGAAACAATGTTGAAGTATCAAAGGACAAAAAAACTAGTTGTTGCAAGGAAACCCATGCTGATATGAACGTGGAGCAATTGGAAAAATATGTAACTATGAAATTCAAAAAAGTAAAGGTAAGTATGTCTGCTTTTGAATTATTAAGAGTCCCTTCTATTAGGAATTATTTCTTGGGGTCTTTCAATTCAAACACAACACCACAGGAAGTAACTGCTAATGAAGTAGTTGTGAGATCCTTTAGTTCATAGGAACCCAAAGGCCAAGGCCAGGAACAACCTAGGGATAGAGGAAAAGATAAGGATAAGATTTAGGTTGAACAAGATGACACTCGGTTAAGTCTATTCCAAGGCAATATGGAAAACCCTCCCTTTCTGATTTCAATTTGTATCTTTGTGAAGAATCTGCATAATTGTCTACTGGATTCAGGAGTATCTACAAATGTTATGCCTTTTGTTGTCTTTAAAGCATTAGGTATTACCCCTATAGAATCTCAAAAGAAGGTCACTCAATTAGAAAAGACGAAGGTGAGTATAGTAGGATAAATGAACATGATCCCCACATAGGTTGCATCAGATCCTAGGGTGCAACAGGTGATCAACATTTAGGTTGTTGATATTCCGGACAACTATGGTTTGATTTTGGTTTGGGATTTCATTAAGGCATTAAATAGGTATACATCTATAGACCATTCTCACATGTGGCTACCATGGAAAGGAGTCCCAAATCATATCAGAATTTAAAGAGAGCCCAAAATGAAGTATGTAATCACTGGATACTAGAATACTTCAAATGAGATATTGGTATTAGAGGTCAGCATGGCGAGCTATGTGTTGGCTGTCTCAGTCTCGAATAAATAAGAGGTCTTCATGTTGCAGGGCCCCTTTTATGAATCTACATAAGAAGTCAATTGTTTTGAGGAAATATTTATGATGCAAGATGAGTCTATGTTAAAGATCTATGGTTCTGAAACACTGAGTGAGAAAATAGATGAAACTGATGACCAAGAGGACAAGCAAATCAATTTGCTGGATAACTTCCAAGAGTTCATCTAGAGGTGTACAGAGAATCATATACAATTTGGTAGGAATATGAATTTGAAGAATTATTTCTCCCTAATTGGTGCCGAGTCCACGATACCCCTCGCTCTAAGTTGGAATGTGGCTTGTGTCAGACTATGGTGGAGTAGGTATAAAGGTGCATTAACCCAATCCCTACTGTCAGGCTGGATATATAGAGAGAGCGAAATAAAAACAAGAGTAAAATCTCAATGCTTCCTAAAGAACCTCCTAGCTACAACAAGGTTCAAGATGACACAAAGCAATTAGGGACTGATGGCTATTGGACATTAAGATTCGATGGATCCAAATCTAAGCAAGGTGCTGGAGAAAGGTTTGAATTGATCAACCCTAAAGGTAAGAATTATTTTTTTGCTCATAGATTCCAATTCCAATGTACTAATAATGTGGTTGAATATGAAGCTTTAATCCATGGGTTGTTAATGGCATCAAGGCAGAAAGTTAAGATATTACAAGTTTTTGGGGATTCTGAGTTGGTAGTCAAGAAGGTGAGGAAACAATATTCATGTCATGGCAGGAGGATGACTAATTATAGACATAGAGTGTGGGATCTTATTGAAGGATTCAATTCTTTCAACATTGAGATGATCCCTCGAAGTAAGAACCAAGTTTAAAATTATCTAGCACAAGCGGCTAGTACATTGCAACCTTTATCACTTTCAGGATTGAAGAATTTTACTATGGAAATCACTCCAGTACCTATAGTACCTGACAACATCACCAGTTTCTAGGTATTTGAATATGATAAGCATATTCTTGATTTCATTACGATTTGTGATGTGTTTTCTTCTCAAGTAATTGATGAGGTAGAGCTTCAAGAGGTAGAAATGGACTTGGGAGGGGTCATCAACCTGGAGACCAACACTATCCCAAGAGGTATGGTGCAATTAGATTTTCTTTTTTAATTTGGATAAGATAAAAGACCAGGAACAACAAGTTAAAAGGGAGTCTCTCAGAAGTCAATGTGAAACATACAACATGGGGACACAAGATGACATGATAAATGTCTTTACTGGTAAGGTATGTACTCTAGAAGAAATAAAATGGATTATTGATGCTTTACACAGATATCAAGATGTGATAGCTAGAGTTATAAAGACTTGAAAACATACGATACTTCAATCATTACACACACCATTCCCTTGAAGTTAAATTTCAAACCATCTAGACAAACACAAAGACCATTTAATGCTCTGTTAGAACCCATCATTCAGAAAGAAGTGCATAAGCTACTTTCATCACAAATCATATTTCCAGTGAGGCATTCAACCTGGGTTGCAAATCTGGTGCCCATGAGGAAAAATAATGGGGAAATTAGACTGTGTGTGGACTTTAGGAATCTTAACAGGGCATCAGAGAAAGATAATTATCTGGTTCCTTCATTGGATGAGGTACTTCAGATTGTCAATGGATCCCAGATGATGTCTTTTTTGGTTGGGTATTCTAGATACAACCAAGTCATGATGCAATATGAAGACAAACATAAAACTGCCTTCACTACGAAATGGGGAACTTTTTCTTACATGAGAATGCCTTTTGGGTTGATCAATGTTGGCACTAAATTCAAAAGAGCTATGGACATTTGTTTTAAATACATAATTGGTAAGTGCATCATTATTTATATGGATGCTTTGACAATCTTCTCTACGAAGTGAGATAATCATATATCAAATTTATGCAAAGTATTACAAAGGTGTAGAGAGTTTTGCATCTCAATTAATCCAAGGAAGTGCATTTTTGGGGTTACAGAGGGAAAATTGCTAGGACATGTTATTTCAGAATAGGGTATTGCCATTGACCCTGAGTGAATAGAGGCTATTTTGAAGATCTAGCCTCCTACGAGAAAAAAATAAATGAAGTCATTCTTTGGGAAGATTAACTTTGTTAGAAAGTTTATCATTGGATTGGCAGAGATAGTGAAGCCCTTAAATGCTTTGTTGAAACAAGAGGCAAAAGTGGAATGGAGTGCGGAGGCCAAGGAGGCATTTTGAGAAATTAAGAGAGCTATTGCTGAGGCTCCAATGTTGGTAAGCCTAGATTACGCTAAGAATTTTTTATATATATTCATTTTCTTTTGATCACTCTTGTGCTGGAATGTTAACTCAAAAGTATCATCAAGGCGATGAGCATCCTATCGCTTTCATGAGTACCCCTTTAAAAGACGCAAAGTTGAGATATCACAATGTAGAAAAGCATGCCTATGCCTTGGTCAAAGTGGTGAAAAAGTTCAGACACTATATTCTGAGGGATAAGGTATTTGCCATAGTGCCTGACCCTATGGTGAAGCTGTTCCTAATGCAAAATGAGTTAGGTGAAAGAAGAGTTGAATGGGTAAGCATTTTGCAGGAATATGATATTGAGATTCAACCCATGAAATTAGTGAGAGGCCAGGGACTAACAAGGATAATGGCTGAGATAGAACCTGACCTCATAACTCAGCATTATCATCTCCAAGAGGTATCTCCAAGAGAATGGTATAATGAAATAATTTATTATTTATTGAACCAGCAATGTCCTGATCACCTTAGTACAGTTTAAAGGCAAGCTCTATGACTGAAGAGCGGTAGTTTTATGATGAAAGGGGCTATCCTGTATAAGAAAAATCATGAGGGCGTGTACTTAAGATTTTTGGGGAAGGAATAAGCTACCGGAGTGATGATTGAATTTCATGAAAGATATGGCATAGTCCATGGTTTTGCACCATCCATTGCCAATCAAATTCTAAGCATAGGCTATTGTTGGCCTACTCTTTTTAAAGATGCACACAACCATGTGAGGAATTTCCATGTATATCAGACTGGAACAAGTAAGGAAAAGCATGCAACCCTTCCACTTCAGTTGGTCATAGAGGTGAAAGCATTTGCATAGTGGGGAATGGAATTCATAGGTCCAATCAACCCACCTTCTTCTGTAGGCCACCAGTATATTCTAACCATAACTGATTACTTTACTATATGGACTAAATCTCTTGCATGTAAACAATGTACTTCTAAGGTGGTAATCAATTTCCTTGAATCAAGTATTATTAATCATTTTGGTTGTCCATTGTCTTTAGTTTGTGATAATGGTCCTACATTTGCATCGCTGAAACTTTCTAATTGGGCTTTTGATCATGGAATTGTCATAAAATTTGCATCTAATTACTACCCTTAGGGTAAGGGTCTAGTTGAATCCTTCAATAAGAATATTTTGATATTCATTCGTATGTTATAAGAGCAGAATCCTAAGGATTGGCACACCCAACTTAGATTTTTTCTTTGGGAAGACCATACCAAACAAAAGGAATCCATAGGAACCTCTCCTTATCACTTAGTGTATGGTCTGGAACTTGTATTCCCCATCCAGTTGAAAATCCCTACCCTACAGTTCATTAATGAATACTATGATGAAGAGGATAAGCATGGGGCCCATTTGGCTGAATTGTTACACCTTGAAGAGAAGAGAGATGAAGCCCTAGAAAATTTTTCCAAACATCAAGGCGTAGTGAAAAGTTGGTTTGATAGGAGAGCTAAGGTAAAATCCTTTAGAATCTCCGACTTAGTTCTCTGCTGGGATAAATCCCATGATCATAAGGGAGAGCTTGGTAAATTTGACAAACTCTAGCTTGGCCCTTATCATATTTCAAAGATTTTGGGAGATAATGTTTTCACGTGAAAACCCTCACTAGAGAGGATATCCCGCTTCCTATCAATGGGCAGCATTTGAAGCATTACTTCCAACCCTAAGTTTTCTGCAACTCTTTCTTGTACACAGTTAGTAGGTTTTTCTCTCTACTTTCCTTTGCTTGTTTGGTTAGTGTAGGTTTGCTTTGGTTATTTTTTCTTTTTGCTTTACTTCACTTGTTTGTTGTTCTTGGTTTGGCTAGTGTAGGTTTGCTTCGATTGGTTTTTATTTTTTCTTTGCTTCACTTGTTTGTTGTTCTTGGTTTGGTTAGTGTAGGTTTTCTTCAATTGGTTTTTCTTTTTTCTTTGCTTTTGCTTTTGGTTTCTTGTTGTCTTGGGGTCGGCTATATCTGCTTAACTGGTTGCTTGCCTGGAGTTGTTTTGGAGATTTCATTTAGAAACTCTATTCATCTTTCCAGAGTCAAGTGGTGGAGATCCTTTATCTAATGTCCCTTGTACTTAGAATTAGTCACTTGTTTTGGTTGAATTTTGGAATGTATTTGGGTCTTACATTTTCACATAAATCTTAAGAATTTTGAGGTTGCATACGGTTCCAGTGTACTTTGGCTAGGTGAAAAATCTTATATTCTTCTTTAGTGCCACTGTGGTCCTCATCCCTAAGTGTGAGTTTCATTCCTTACAGGGTGAAAATGAAGGTTTAAAAGAATGTAAAAAAAAAAGAAAAAAAGAGAAATTATGGAAAATCAAAATAAATCTTCACCTTATTAGGGGTATACTAGTATCTCTACCAGGGCTATAGATGTGTTAGATTTTTTTTTTCCATTAAAATCCTAAATGATTTGTCCATTTTAAACCTAATGCTTTCACTATTTCTCTCATAAAAATTCATTTTCCACCCTAAGAATGGCTATGTTTCCCCCATAAAAATCTATTCTCCTACCTTTGTCATGAAATAATTCCTTTTTCCCCCATTCATAATGTTAAAATTTCTTGTTCCGCCAACGTTTACCCTTCATAGCCTCTTACTGCTATATCGCGGACTTTTGCAAAGTGGCTTGCGGTATTGCGGTAGCAGTTAAGCATAGTCATAATGACTATTATTGCTATCCCACACACATTTAATACATAGACTACGGTGGCTCGGTATACAGTTAGCCTGGTCGAGAGAAGATTTGTTAGTAGTGAGTGGTAAGCAACAGTGAAGATAGTTACTGCCACAATGCCGAAAATTAGGAAGCAGATCGAGGTAGTGAGGTGATGATCAGCGACAGATGGAGATAGTGCTCACAACGGTATCGCTACCGGTTTACAAGGAGACCGCGGTGACAGTAGTAAACTATTAGCAGACAGTGAAGGCAGCTACCACCACACCATGACCAACCAAAGGAGGAACCATGGTAGCATGGTCATGGTAAGTTAACTGTGAAGTGGTGGTTAAGACTGGTCACTGCGGTGATGCGGTAGATAGTTAAAGACAACAAATAACACCGTGATACCGTGGGAGGTAGAGATAGGGGTAGTGGTAGAGCAGTGGGATGAGGAAAGCGTAGAGTAGTCAAAGTCAAAGCATCGTGGCACTACGGATCGAAAGATAAAGACAACGGTAAAGAGGTAAAATAAATAAAGAAAGTCGCGGGAAAAAAAAATGTAAGGAGCGGATATAATCTAAAGTGAAAAATAAAAAGGCGAACTATGTAAAAATATTCAATTTTTCGATAAGGCGATCCAATTACATATTTTAATTTCTGCTAACAAATGCAAATGACTATAGTGGTAAATTGAAGAGTTGTGACTCTTGAAATGTAATGTATAAATATATTGAAAAATCAGTTGGAAGGACAAGCAGTAGATAGTAGGAGTTAGATTTTTCCAGAAAATGGACTAGGAATGTAAATAATGGAAGACTTACTTGAAACAGAATCAATGGAGATAATATATTTTGACTGGTGAAGTTCTTTCTTGTTGTTCAATTGTTGTTTCATGTTAATTCAAATTCTTTATTTGGTTCTCTCCAACTTGAAGTCATTTTATCATTTAAATCAGTGTATCAAGCACATTACTGATTTTTCAAAATGTATTCCCATTTTGTGTGATTTAATTGATTGGTGTCTATAAATCAGAAGTTTTTTTTCAATAAGTCACAGT
The DNA here is from genome assembly GCA_007115665.2 of Sequoiadendron giganteum. Lineage (NCBI taxonomy): Eukaryota > Viridiplantae > Streptophyta > Pinopsida > Cupressales > Cupressaceae > Sequoiadendron > Sequoiadendron giganteum. The sequence goes on from CM021108.1 coordinate 620,462,403, forward strand.
GGTTTTAAGATTTCTTTTGGATAGTTAAAGAAGAACTAGATTAAGAAACATTCCAACACAATTTATGCAGTTCATAAATTAATAAAGTTTTATGCTAGTCATAGAATTTTCAAAGTGTGTAGCAACTAGAGTTAAGCCAAAGTGGGAAACACATATCATTCTTAATTTTTGACTCCATTTCCCATGTGGATAGAAGGCACTGGTCTATCACAACCCAAATGATGAAATTCATAAACAAAAAATATTTTCAAATCCTTTCATTTGTGCAGTAGGAATACGTATAGGTGTAGTGTTTTTATCTATCCACTTCCATTTGCCATTGTGGGTAGATAGTTTAAATAGGAAATACATTTCAATTTGCATCATTCACATAGGTTCACCCATGTTGGTCTAGCATAACCTAAAGAGAAGAAGGTTCAATTGCATCAATTGGCTTTGTACATTGGCCAAAAGCATTTTGAGAGCTTGGCAACCTCTTGCGGTTCAAACCTGCATTTTTGAGACCCAACAAGATGCATGGCTGATAGTAGAACTATGCTTGGGAGGGTCACAGTGATAACCTCATCGGGGCTATGGATGCCCGACTAGCAGCGAGGCTCTATCCAGGTTGCTTTTAAAGTTAGAACTCTTATGTAGTTCAGAAAGATTAAATTTGGTTCCTACTACAACTAAGGAATGAGAAATGAATGCATATACACACACTTCAATCCTGGTATAGGAAAAGGTTTCCTTGCTTGTTATTTCTTAAACTTTGTTCATAGGTGAATTGATGTATGGGCTAAAACCAAAGATTCTGGGTTCTTGATTCTAGTTTGTTCTTGAAATTATCTGGATCATTTTCCCAACAGAGTCACCATTTGTTGTGCAGTTTTCGTACACATGCCCCACTGAAAGTAGGGACCCTCTTTCTTGTTGTTTTTCTTTCATTCTTGGTGTTTTAGCCCTTTGATTTTGAGAATTTGGTTGCCTTGGCATGTTCCCAAATGATTATCTTACTCATGTAAATCCCCCTTTTTGAGGAAGTACTTTGAAAATCTTGTGTTCTAGAATTCATTTTGGGTTTTTTTGTGATTTCGAGAAAATTCCCTCTAGGTGGATTTCCCCAAGCACCTTCAAAACCTGACATAGGCTGTTTTATATCATTTTGAGAAAATTCAAGACTTCATGGAATTTTGTCTTGTCAGGATTTTCTCAAGATTCCATCGCGCCTTCGGATTCCCAAGCTTGTTGTCTTATCAATGCATTTATGTTCCCTATAGGGTCTTGCAGTTTTCTTTTATTGGATTAATTTGTGTTTTATGAGGAGAGGTTTGTGTCATTTTCCTTGTTGTGATATTTGAGGAGCTGGATATTGAGTTGTTGTTGTTGGATTGTGTGTTTGAGCTTGTGATCGAGCATTGCAGTAAATTTTTTTGGTGATCGCTTGCATTTTGCTTCAATTTTTAGGGTTTCTTGTTGACTGTTTCTATTTTTATTTCTTGGCTCTCATGGTATGTACATGCTTCCTTCCCTTTTTGAACGAATTGAATTTTCTTTGAGGTTTGTGTGGGTGTATGTTTTGAGTTAAATTCCCAAATTCCTAATGATTTGATCAATATTGGTGAAATCCTGATGAAGTCAAAGATTCTGGGTTTTCGAACACTTCGCGAATCTCCTTTACCTCGGGATTTCCCTGGTTTTCCTATCGCTTTATCGATTTCTAGAAAATATAATTAAAATGTGAAGATCACACTAACTTCATGAAATTCTGTGTCCTCAGGATTTTACAAACATTTCTTCATCCCTTCATTTTCCCAAATTTTTTAAACTATTTCCATTTTTCGTGGATTTTCGACCTTGGCAGATTTTCCCAAAATTTTGTTGAAATGAAGAATTGGGAGATTGCATGATCTATTTGAGTTATTATGGATGTGTCATGCTATTTATTAGTTACTTTTGATTGATTATATGATGGTTGGAAGTTTCTTTATGTTTTTTTTGTTGCATTTCATCTGGTCCAAAATTTCTTGAGATTTCCCTCTAGCCCAAATTTTACGAGAGGATTAAAAACCCGAACTTTGAAATGAGTAATTCTTATAAGAGTCTGGGATTTTTTATTCATCATGGATTTTTTTTTAAGGATGAATATATAATTTATGATGGATTAACTTGAATTTCATGTTGTGATGGATCTTTACTATGGTCTTTTTATTAGATGCAAGCAGAATCAAGTCAACTTTTTGCTGAAATGAACAAGGGAAAGGTAATGGATCCAAGTGTTGAAGGCTTTGATATCGCCGAGGTAGAAAGGATTAAAATGGACTTAAGGAGGAAAATCCCAAAGATAAATTTGTCTTCCATTTGGCTGGAGGTCACTGATACAAATGTTGGAATGTGCGATTATGAGGAATTTAAGACAAGGATGGTAGCACAAAACCTCCCTTTGTTGGCCAGAAGAATATTGGAATCAGGGTTGGCACATGTTGCTGGATTCCCTCCTATAGTTCAATGTTACAAGTTGGTACTTGAGTGTGCCAAACATTATGACAGAGGCACACAGATGATAATTGGTCCTCAAGGAAGAATTGTGGAAAATATTAACCTTTTGTCCATTGCCCAGACCTTTGACATGCCTGATAGGTCTCATGTAGTGGGTTTTGATATGGATGTAGCAACGAAGTATTATGATGAAAATGTCATCAAATCCCAATAGGTCATCAATTCATGGCTAGAGAAACTCAAGTCCCACTTTTCAAATCTACCCAAGTAGCTAGTTAGAGCTAAGTTCAGGATGGAATACTATGATGTTATCACAATCCTTAGTAGGGTAGTGGGATTGAAAAGTGTGGGAGTATTCAAAAACTGGATGTTCCATGTCATTGTGAGGATAGAGCAAGGTATTGACTACCATTGGGTAGGCATTATAAGTGCAATGATATATGAACAAATCTGCAATGTATTGTAGACAAAGACCTTCACAATGACCTCCTACTTGGTTTATGCACTTGCAAGGTTCCATCCACACAAAGGGCTAAGCACAAGTGGTGCATTTGGAAAAGATTTTATTTATGAGGTATACCCACAATTGCACTTGGGTGGCACAAGTTATAGAAGGGTGAACAATGCATTCACCATGTACATCACTAGGCTATTGCAAGGTGCAAATTTTTTTTGGATCTCAAACAATAATAAGGAATTAATCAAGAGGTTTGGAGCTTGGTTTATCCAGTTCCCTACCTTTTCCTATATCAAAATTGATGGTTTTCAGACAGCTCCATATAGACTCCCTAGATATCCCATAGATCATGTTATACTTCTGGAGGTCACAAGGTAGATATGTGATTTTGATGCAATTGTGAAGAAGGAGAAGAATAAGACTTGGTTTGGTGCTCATTTTACTTTGAGGATAGGTAGTGGTGAGGCCTTTCCTTCTATTAAATCTACCCATGCTTCTAAAGAAGAAATGAGTACTCTAGGTCTTTCCTTCCATTCCTAGAGACCCGAATTTGATAGGACTGGTGAAGCACAAAATAGGCCAGTAGGGAATATAGTCACAAGGATGATATAGAGGATTATTGGGCCAACATCAATGATGAATTTTAGATCAGAAAGAAGAAGTTCTCCAGGATACCAGTGAACTTGGTTTGGCTATACAAAATAAAGGCCATTCTAGATCAGGTTGAAGATGATGCAGATTTGATTCAGAGCCATAACTATGAAGCAGTGAAGGATGAAAAAATTGGAGAACTAGATTGGTTGGAGGAAGAGAATACATAATTGGAACAAATCATGACTCCAGTGATCAGGTACACTAAAATATGGCTCAAGCACTAGATGTTGGAGTTGGAGAGTGAGGGTGTGCAATGCACCTATGACCTATTAGGTAACTTAGAGTCTCACTCCACTTCTGAGGAATCACCTAAGAAGGATCCTAAGGGTAAGACTAAGGTGAGCTCCCCTTTTAAGATAAAGATTAAGGATTCTCAGGAGGTAGGGGAGGTATAGAAGAAAAGAAATCCCATTGCTAAGAAAATGAAACATATTTCAAAGAAGAATAAAGCTGAGAAGGATGAAGTTGAAAAGGAAGAAAATGAGGCTAGTGTTCATGTGCCTAAGAGAAGAAGAATAGTAATATTATCAAAGAAGGAGAAGGGAACCTATGAGGTAGGAGATGAAGCTGACCCACCAATGGTAGATGTGAAAAGTTCAGAAGAAAGGACACAGGTGTACACAAGAAGATCAAGAAATCCATCTCCTAAGGATGTTTTACCACAAAAAAGTGTTCCCATAGTTGTTCCTACCTCTGAGCATGGGAATATTCCTCCCTCTCATGAGACTCACAATGTACTAGGTGAATCCAAGGATGCTCGGGATCACTAGGATGAAGATGAAGAAGAGCTTCGGGAGGGTGATCTCTATAGTGTTGAGGTAGAGATGGAGAAGTTATTATAGTATCCTCTAGTGACTTATGAGGATTCACCTATAGGGTGTGAAGAGGATAGACCTCCTCAAAGGGAGGAAATTTTGATTAGGACTCCTTCTCCAATGCTTGAAAAAGAAGAGAATGATAATGGAAAAGAGGATATAGTTGAAGAGATTCCTGAAAGGCAAGGTTTAAATGAAGATGCATCTAAGGTTCACCATGATACAGTTGGATAGGATAGTGTACAATTGGATTCCATGGTTCCAAGTTTTTTGGATAGGGAATTAAAGAGTAAGCAGATTGCAGTGGATGATACTCCTCTCGACTGGGATGAATTGTTGGCAAACATAGGAAAAGTAAAAGCAAAGAAGAAAGTGAGGGTTATCTCTAAGATCGAGAGGGATGAAGAAAATAATAGGGTGGTCAAAATTTCTACTCATGCTCATAATAATAATAAGGATGATGTAACTAGTAGTGACTATAGTGTGCTCACTATCAAATTAGGGCCTACTTCCATGGAATAGGATATTGAAGAATATGAAGTCCCTAGTGCATTAATCTTGGGAATATTGGGGAAAGAGGTGAAAACCAAGCAAGAATTAAAGAAGGAGAATGATAAAATTAGGAGGTATCTATAAAATTAGGAGGTTTTCTGCAATAGGAGACAATAACTAAGTTGGAAAAGATGAAATCCACTACCCATGCCACAATGAGCCGGTTACAGGGAGTGCAGGCTAAGGGAGATAGTGTTATCAAGGACATTCTTTCAACCAATGGAAATGCTATGAGATCAATGGATTGGTTGAAGAATGTATTGGCTTAGGATAAGGAGGATGTGGATATTTTGTTACAGAAGATTAAAGCCCTCATGGACTACACTGAAGAAAAATTGGTGAGTCATGGAATTCTTCCTTCATCCAAAGCTGCAGAACCTTGGTAATGGTTTGAGGTTTTTCAGATAAAGCTAAGGGTTTTGAAGAAGGTGCATAAGCAGGGAAAACAAATTGAGGACACCCTAACTAATATTTACAATAAAAATGTTTCCTTCTTTGAGGTTATGAGAAGAACGAAAATGTTTGTGCCAAAAAATATGAGCTTGGAGGAATTGAGAAAATGGTGGTCAGATGTGTATCCTCCAGTCAATGAGGACCAAGTCACTGGACACTAGTTAGATGATAGAACCACATACATTGCGTTGATTGATAAATACCAAACCATGAAGGTGGATTGGGCTAAGGTGGTAAAGCAATAAAGAGAGGACATTAAGTCCATTGAAAGGAGGATGAAAGTGTTAGTTATGCCACCTATTTCTGACTTGGATAAAATATTTTTGATGGTGCAAGATAGGGCAAGGCAAGATAAAGACAAAGGGGAGAGCAGTTAATACAATGCCTCATTGAAATTTGTGCTTCCCATTATTCCTCTTCCTCCTTCGCATGCATTGGACCGGGTTATGTTGGAGATCCCAGGACGACCTGGATGGAGTACTTGCATTTAATGCATAATTTAATTTATTTTGAATTCCTCTTAGCTGACTTGTGGCCGACTTGTTTTGGCGGTCATTTTTTATTGTAAACCTAATTGGGTTGACCTATCTTGGGGGGTTTCTATAAATTTGGCATTATGCCTCATTTGTAAGGGCTATATAGTTTTACATTAGAGTGAATTAAGAAGTATATCAAGAGTTATAGTTAGGAGTTAGTCTCATTTTTCAAGCAGGTGTTATAATAGAAGACTGGAATTGTTTCTACTTTGGGTGATTTAATGCAAGTAGAGACATTGTGATTTGGTGCCTTTCTTGTGTTGAATTTTGATCTAGCATGGTTCCTGAGATTCTATCTTTTTAAATTGGTTAAGTTTATTTAATATATGATAAGTTCAATGTTAGATGACTTGATGACGTTTATGTTTTGATGCTTGAAGTGTTTGTAGAAATCTCTAGTCCATACTTTCTATAGCTAGATGATTGTTAGTTGCTTTTCAAGGTTAGCTTGGACTTAAAATTGTGCTTAGTTCAATTGTGGATGCTTGTTCATTTAAATTGCAATAGGTTTGTTTTGAATATATATTCATAATCTAAAAATCTTTAATTCCTTAGAATATTGCACTATTTCTGTAAGATTGCAGATTTATGTTGGTCAAACAAGAATTAGTTTATGAGAGATTGGTTTGTTTCAAGTATTTAATCATTTGCATTTTTAATCTTAGAAATCTCTTTGAAACCCTTTATATTTTGTTATTTCTATTATTATCTAGGTTAGATTTAAGATTTGAAGTATCACCATATTGCTAGATCTGATAAATTTGAATCTAGTATTTGCTTGTAATAAGGTCCCTTTGTGATCACCAATATTTTCACATTATCTCTGAATTGTTTTATTACATTTTCAAGACCTGACATTAGATACCTTGGGTTATCTCTTGAGGCTTGCTGATAGAGATTTACCTTTCAAGAGAGATAGGATATCATATTCTGTATGAGTTGTTGTTGTAAAAAAAACACCATAAACAATTCCTAGCTAGGGATTTTTAAAAATGGTTTCTGACTTCTCTCCTCCTATATCTATACTCCTGAATTGTTGATTTTCACAGTCGAACAATTGAAAATAAATCCTATAGCTAAGTTTCCATGAAATTTCAATAATGATGACAACAAATATAACTTTGACAACTTTGCAATTTTTCTCTTCAATAGATCTTCCACCTAAAATCTACAAACACAAATCAAGAGTGAAAAATGTTTTGTTGTTGGTGAATGGGGATTTTCCTTGGTCAAACCTTATTTTGGTAATTAAACCTTGTAATGAAACAATGAAACATGAAGGAATGATGAATGAACAAAGCAATGTCAAAACTCATCAAACCATTGAATGAACTTTGGAATGTAGATCTACAACTAGCATGAAATGGCTTCAATGGATGTGGATCTTGATCTTGAAATTTAACTTCAAACAATTCCTTTGAATGCTTGAATGGATCATGAGCACTACATCAGCATATTAGCTTAAATAACATGCATGATACAAGGAGACCTTGACAGGATAATAGGATTTTGATTAATGCAATAATTCTTTAATAAATCTACTCTTGAATGCCTTGAAAATTCTCTTGAATTGCTCTTGATCTCATAAAATTTCTATATAAATGGTTTCTTCAAATTTCTAGGTGAAACATAGTGAAATGACATCTTATTTATACATATGTAGCATTAATTCTCAAAATTCAAATAATACAAGATGACATATGAATATAGATTTGAAATCATTAAAATATCACCAAAAACATAATTTAAATTTAGGTCCTAGGTCTAAATGAGGACCCATTCACCCTTGGGTGAATGGGTTCTCGATCACTTACGTAGGGGACACATTGCTCAATGAGAAGTGTTATGTTATGGCACTAATGAATGTTAAGTTTTCCTCTTCAAAAATAGAAATTAATTAGGCTTGGATTTTAATTAAAGTGGCTAATTAAAGTAAATTAACCTCAATTAATTAATAAAGTCTTATATGAGTTTTAAAGTGTAAACATACACTTTACAACACCAAAATAAGGCACAATTAAGTCTAATTTAATTAATAGGGCCCTAAAATTAATGTGAATATGTAAATTACATATTACAACACTAAATTAAGGCATAATTTAGTTCATTTTAATATTTAATTCCCAAATTAAGTGTGAAAAAGGGATACTTTTTCCTACATTACAAGTAGAATTAGTTCCAAAATTTAGAGTTGTCAACAACCATTCATCACTTCCATCATCTAGATAGTTCGATTCCTCATCATTAGATACACCACTATCTTCTTTAACATAATAACTCTTCTTGACAAATTTACCTTTATGATCTTTATGTTTGTCATTTGAAACTTTGATTAGACATTTACAATCATAATGACCTGTCTTTCCAAAATTTAAATGTTTGAAGGGTAACTTACTTCTATATTTTCCAGTCTCCTTTTTCAATATTCTTACGAAATTTGCTTCCACCCCATCAAGATCATCCAAATCAAATTCATCATTCTCTTTCTTGCTGACTTTAAAAGTAGTTTCTTTCTTTAGGAAGAGTTCTAAATACCTTTTACACAACTTCACTTTCATCTAGCTTTACACCAAGACCTTTGATGGCATTGACAATTTTATCCACTATGATCATGTAGCCAACAATGTCTCCATCTTCTAACATCCTTAGGGTTTCAATTTTTTCTTTGAAATTATGTACCTTTACTTGCTTGACCTTATCATCTCCTTCATAAATTCTTTGCAACTTTATTTGGATCTCTTTAATAGTTTTGAAGCTTAGCACCTTCATAAGTTCTGAATCAAAAAGACCACTCAAGATAACATTCCTTTCTTTTGCATTATTCTCATAATCCTTGATCTCAACATCAATTTATAGAGGAGTAGTAGGAATAGTGCATCCATTTTCAACTCTTCCAAACACAAAAACCTAATAAGACAAGAAAGGCTTCCATCTTGGATTTCTAGAAAGCATAGTTTGGTCCATTGAACATAGGGACCTTGACACAATTCCAATGCACCATTCGGATCTACCTCAAGTTGTTATTTTTTTTCAAGGAACCAGAACTCTGGTACCAATTGTTAGAAACATAGGACAAATGAGAGGGTGGGTGAATTAGTTGTACATTAAAACATTCAAACCCTTATTATGTATCAACATGAATGTAAACTAATGGAACATAAACACATTCACAACCATACACCATAGAATACCAAATTTACATGGGAAACCCTAATCTAGGAAAAACTATAGTGAGGATTAACTCACATATATATGAATAACACCATCAATTACAAAAGGCTCATTATCGAAAGGGATCACTACCTAAATGAAAAGAATGGCTCACTATCTAGAATAGAAAGAAAATACAAGTTTAGATTGTTACAAGGAGGTTCACCACCTCAGAGAAATAGGAAGATCCACCACAAAAACTATACATCATATGTAACTTTCATCTCACTGACTCCAACAACTTCAGGTATACTGAAAATGTAGACACCTTTTTCTCATTACTTTTGGTATCCTTAGGCATTTAAGCTCACACCAAGGTCTCAATAGTTGATCACATACACATCATTTCACACACCACAACACATATCCAATAATTAAACTTGTTTATATATCAACCACACCCTCAAACGACTTCTCTAGGTTTTCCTCAATGAAATGTATACACCTCAAACATGCAATCATCAAATAGGTCAAAACCAAAGACTTCTACAGTGGAAATAAGTGAAGGAGGACCAACCATGGGCTAACTAGGACCCAAATCTACACTTCTCATTACACCATGCTTCCACAAAAAACAAACCATCTCCACAATCAGGGCTAGCATGCTAGGTTAGCCAAACCTACAATAACATTGTCAAACAATCAATTTGAACACTTAAATATTAGTGTATTTAATTAAACTTGCATAGTATTCTTAGGTATTTTATTTAATTAATTCCTAGGTTACATTTACTAGGAAATTAGTTATAATGGGGTCATCCCCCTTCACATGTTTACATAAAAAATAGGAATCCTTCTAGAAGCCTTATCTAGACTTCACATTATACTAAGTAGTTAGTTAGTTGTCACATGTCATAGGATTATGACACATATCAACATAATTTTCATTACTAAATCTCAACCTTTCATATATAGGAAGGTTCTTGTACTCATTTCTATCATAATTTATCATACTTCATGTTGAGCATCATTTGAGAGGTTTCAATATTAAGAAAGCTCATATTCTTGCATATCCTCTTATGGAAGGTTTTCCTTGTTTTTTCATGTGTTCTTTTGTGTTGAGCTAATCTTTATCTCTTACATGGTAAACCTCCAAAAATGAATAAGGGAAAGAGGATTCCCCAATAGACTCCTAGGGTTTTTCACCTAGGAGCAAGGTTAGGAAATGTGGCTCTCTTTCACACCTATTCATTTTAGGGTTCATTCAAAGAGGTTTTGGGGATAGATGTGATGTGTGTGGAATTCCCTAAATATTGAAAATGGGAATATAAACTAACTAGTAATGTAAAACCTAAGAAATGTAAAGTGATGGAAAACACAATGTTGTATGCAAACATACACAAAATGACCTGAGAATGTACACTAAACTAAACACAAATGAAAGAGATAGAGTGTCTGCACCTGGAATTTGAAAAAGGATCTAATGGAGGTCTGGAATTCTGATGAAAATGTTGTAGAAGCTAAAAGGGACACTTGTGCCAATCTGGGTGACCTAGTCCCAGATTTGAGAAAATTGGTTTTGAACCCGTTTTACCAAATGGATGTCTGAAAATGTGAAAATCACTGAAAGGCCTATCTAGTGGGACTTGGTCATAATTGTTGGTGACATAGTCCTCTTGTAGATTTATGATATTTATGAAGAGGGAACAAAAGTCCTATGTCTATACTTTGGTTCTTCATAGGTTTCTGCTTCTGAAACTCTAATTTTCGGGCCTAAAAGTGACTTTTGGTGGATGTTGGAATTTTTCAAGCAATGAGAGGTCTTCAACAAGTATTTAAATCCTTCAATTCTCTTCAATGTACCTAAATCTCCAAACACACAGGTAGAGAAAGAGAAAATGTTGATTGTTAGGGATGAGGGGTTTTCCTTGGTCAAACCCCTTTGAGGTAACTAAACCAAAATGAATAGAAATAATGTAATGAAACATGAAACATAAAGTAATGGAGTGAGTTACCTTTACATGATGAGATATCTTGTATTGTTACAACAATCAACCCTTGAATGCTTTAGAAAAGATGTCTTGTTGACTTGGAATGATCAAACCCTAGCTTTCTTGAGAAGGAGTGGGTGAGTGCTTGAGAAGAATAGATATGAGTTAGAAGATTAGGGTGGAAAAGATGATAAAAACCCTAATTTAGAAAATTTATGCCCTAATTTTCCTGAAATAACACCATACAAGCTAACCTTAGGGATTTAGAGACAAAATATTGAAAGAACTTTAAGTTACATTTGAATTTTACGCCACATGGAACTAGGTCACCCAAGGTGGTGACCTAGTTCACCTAGGCAATTTTTATTAGTTTTCAAGGACTAAAGTGTGATTATTATTGTTCCTCAGGATTGTCTCACAAAACAAAACATACTAAAGTAAGGTATGCATGTGTATTAAGGGGTCATTATGCCGTAAGAAAGGGTTGATTTAGTGATGAAAAGCCTAGAAAAGTGTGAAAATGTATTACAACACCCTACCAACACTTTGGCACAAGGCTTGGAAAGGGGTAAAAAGAGGTCCAAAAAGGTCCAAAATCCATAGGCAAGGGCCCAAATGAGTGAAACGTGTCAAAGGCTACACTTTTTGGTGAAACACATGGTATTAGAGAATTCTATACCATCTCTTACATGGTATCAGAGCCTTACCTTCAAGACCCTTCCCAAATATGAGGATTGAGTTATGGCTATAAAGTCTTGGTGATTTTTTTTCAGGTTGTCTCTATATCAAGGGTTTCATGGAAGGTCAATTTTGATGTATTTTGGAGGATATCTAAACTCAAATTTGAGATCAAGGTTGTTGAGAAATCCATGATTGAATTTTGTTTTGCCTAAATCTAATATTTTATGCCAAAGTTATGAGGGTTTGAAGAAAATTTGAGCCTAATCAGACCTCACCATCATTTATAGAGAGCCCAAGAGATGAAAAATGGACATAAAATACACCTATATTTGACATCAGCTATTCATGAGGCAAAATTATTTTACTTGGGCTATTATGTGGTCCTCCTAGGTATAGGGTATGATATCTGTAGAATAAAAAATAAAATTATTTTCCATGTTCTGCAATTTATTTTATATCGAGCTTATAAAAATAAAATTTGTGTAATATTAGAGAATATTATTATATTTCTGGTGGATATACATTTATATTGGTTGCATGTATATTTTTCTATGAGAAATTTATTTCTAGATGGCTTTAATTCATTTGTAGGGTTGTACCTGCTATATCAACGTTGACTGACGGGTCCCATCAACTTCGACAAGGTGACTTTTGATTGGTCAACTCACAAGTACCTCTTGTTGAATCCCTTCAATCTGATCCAAATGCATTCATTATCTATAGATCTTCATTATTTTTTTAGTCAAAACCATTAATATCTCGTCGACCTCTGCTCATCAAATCACCTGTTCATCGATTGCTTTTCATAAAGTCTGCAGTCTTCATTGTATGGTAAAGTATTTTTGGCCATGCAAAGGTCTTGTCGGCATATTCTCCTCAACCTCCCCATGCATACACATCATCAACTATCTTCTCCACATTGAATACCATAAACCCATGGTCAACTCTTCCAAACTACTAGTTTAAATATTTTTGGCACATATAATAATATCAGGTAATTTTTTACAAAAGTCGGTTTGGCTTTATAAATTTGTGGACTATTTTTTTTTGGTCAGCATTTAATTTCATGGACACACATTTATTTTGTCCAATACTATTCTTTTTCGACTCTTGTACCTTCCTCTATCGAGCCATATACTTTTCAATCATCCGTGCAAGTCTTATATATCGGTTGTTTGAGCCGAACGTTCACTTTTCTCTTTTGATTTCATTTATCTGGCCTCCATTCTCTTCCCTACCACCAACTCTCATACCTTATTATGAGGTTATATTATGTCTAGGGGCTTATCATTTCTGGCTTACATTGTGGTGGGCCATTTTTTTGCCTTAACACCATGGGTGGTCATATGGAGAAATCGGGGGCTATTAAATTTGTGTCAATCTATCCTTAAATTATTGTGCCTCATTAGCCTTTAAAGTACCTCAAGTTCCCTCATACAAATATTTTTTTCATTTTTCCATAAATTTTCGCCACAGTATCAAAATTTTGCAGATGAGATATCTTTAGAAAGTTGGTTTCGTGTACTCTGTAGTGGTGTAGTCCATTTTTCCAAGTTTTCTACAAGTACAAATTATTTCCATTTGAAGTCAGATCTCCCATTTTGACCTCTGAGCTCATAAATTTATGCTAGTTTCTTCGATTTTGGTGATCAATTCAAGTTGCATTTGGAAGATATTTAGAAGCTCTTTGATTGTGCCCATGCACGTTTTCCAGATTCAACACCAAGTATTATCTATTCAGTATTTTGCACATTTGGCATTTCGACTGATTACTTGGACATCCTAACTCCTGGAGAGGTAAGATCAATTTTGGAAGACTTAATTTATAGTGTATATCATATTTGGGAGTTTCTAATTGACATTGAAGGTTATTTTCTTTGTAATCATGGAGATATTTCTTAGTTCATTATGGGGTTTTCTTTTCATCCTACTTTGATTATGTTGAAAAGGGGAAACTATAAACAATGGAGAGATGGCATTAAAAAACATCTCTGGTGGCTTCATTTTTTGCCACATTTGTATAGTCTTGTTCCTCCTCTTCGTATTGATAGTAAGAAATTTGCATGGAATTGCAAAAGGGATCGTGTCTTAGCAGTCATTGCAATGCATATTGATGTTGCAACTTTGAAATCTATTGATCATTGTAATTTCCATCATACTCTTTGGACTAAAATTTGGGAGATACATGGAGATCCTAATACTCATCCATTCCTAGATGATCTTATTTTAATTTTTCTTGTGCCTCTTCATTTTTCAAACAGGATACCCTATGATGTAGATACTATGCGGGAGTTTGAATATTTGGACTATTTTAAATTTTTAGATGAGGATGACGAGGGTTCTTCAGATGCTCCTACTTCTCCATTAGAGAAAGTTGATGTACATTCACCTTCAGTAATTTATTATGTAGATTCATTGATTGACGCTCCTATCATTCATGTTCAACAAGACTATTCATCTCATGGTGATGATTCATTACAACAAGTATCTCATTTTCTTCTTGATTAGGATTCCTATTTATTAAAAATTACATCCTTGTTTGTGGAGTCTCACATTTCAGATTTGGAGGACACATTTGATGGGTTAACTCTATCCTATTTGATGACAACCATTGCACAACTATTGTCAAACCATCATGGTCATTGGATATTTTTTAGCATTAATATCCACATAGTCCGAAGTTGTCACCTTCTTCATTAATTGGGCATGTACCTAATTTGATTGTGGAATCTTCATCTTTAGTGGAAAAGGAGACACATGAGTAGATTTTAAAGACATCATCATCATCCATATTCATGCTTCTTTCTTTCAATTCCCATCTACAATGGGAAGCATCCCTGCATTTGTACTTAGTTTTGTTTCTTACAAAAGGGAGACAAGTTGCTTGTTGACATTTGATCATGTTTTGTCTTCAACCACTTACCTTTTTGCAAGCGATCACACATTATGGGGGGGCTACATAGTCTCTCTCTATCCCTTCTATGTGGGGGATATTGATTTTAATGTATCTATGTGACATATGGTGTACTTGGGGGATATCATGGAGTCCTCCATCCTTCCTCACATGATTTTATTTTATTTGTACTTCATCTCTTTTTTGGAGAGGAATTTTCTTCTCACTGGGTTTTCTCCTTTGCTCCATTTGTAAGAAATTGCATTATCATTTTTATATGAGTACCAAAAATTGCCATGTCTAGCAAGGACCCATCATTGCATTATCATTTGCATTAGCATTTCCTCCCTAAGTTGCACTTATGGGGGGTGTTAGTGTAATTAATATTTAATTAAACTTGCATAAGTTTACTCAGGCATTTTATTTAATTAATTCCTATACATAATTTACTAGGTAGTTAGTTATAATGGGGCCATCCCCCTTCACATGTTTGCATAGGAAATAATATTCCTTCTAGAAGCCTTATCTGGACTTCACATTATACTAGGTAGTTAGTTAGTTGTCACATGACATAGGATTATGACACATGTCAACATCTTGTTCATTACTACATCTCAACCTTTCTTATATATAAGGAAGGTGTTTGTACTCATTTTTATCATACTTTATCATACCTCATACCTCGTCATTTTAAAGGTCTTATTATCAAACAAGCTCATATTCTCGCATATCCTCTTGTGGATTTTTTTAATTGCTTTTGTAGGTTTTCTTGGCTTTCGAGCTAATCTTTAGCTCTTACATGGTATTAGAGCACTATACCATCTCTTACATTCACCAAGTTTGAAAACATCTTGTCGACCACATAGCACATAGGGTGTTGCTACAATAATGGGTTACACTTTTTGAGACATCTTGATTTTTTCCTAAAATCACATATTTTTATAAAATATAATGATTTAAGCCTAGAAAGGTTCCAATTAAAGTATTTTAATTAAAGAGGGTTTGAGCAAACCCCCTTAGATCAAACCCACTTGCATAGGATCTTGCTAGCGTACCTATAATGGAGTCTCCTCTACACCTATCAAAATGCTGATAAAAAAACCACTTTTGATTTATCTTTTGGAGGATCAAATCAATTCATTTAAAATTTATGTTTTGTAAGTATGAAGCCATTATTATAAGCTTCCCGAAAAGTATAATTGTAAATATATTTAATTTAATTATTATATTTAGTTTTCATTTCTTTTGAATGCAAGTTTTTCAATGAACATCAAGGTCTTTGTTTCACACATGTGAAAAAATAAGAAAATAAAGAAAACAAATTATAAAAAATACATGTCCCCTAGGTATTAATGTCTTTTTTCTAACAAAAAAGAATAAGTTAATTCAAATGCATACACATTTTTTTTATGTCGTACACAATACACCTTTATCCAAATTATAATTACTCTAACTTAGAAAATCAATTAGAAAAATATGTAATACAAAATTATGAAAAAATAACCATGCCCTAGATATTGGTGTGATAAATCTATATTTTAAAAACTAGAATTGTATCCTTTCTATAAAAAAGTTATGTGTTACACGGTAAACATCACTATTAAAAAATCTTGTTTAGTAGAAAAAACAAGTTATTAAAAGTTACATAAAAGGATTCACAATTCTTTTTTTTTAAATATTTAAAATATAATTAAAATCTACATACAAAATATCACAAATCACTAGTTTGCTTCATCTTCAAATTCTTAATGGTTTAGTTGCTATAGGTGTGAGAAAATAAAGATCTGATGAAAAATATTGATTTCAATGTCAAGTTTGGCCAAAAAGTGTAACTAGTATTATGAGATCACTTCATGCAACATCCCAGAATATTCCAACATCATCATAATATTTAGCAACACTATTGTAGCCACCTGAAACTGAGCATACTATCATCTAGTGAAACTAGCTACAATGCCATAAATATACAACTCACTAACCAACTTTGTGGAACAACTGAACACCACACACTCTAGGGGAAGGTAGATACAAAAAATATTAGAATGTTCCCAAATTCATAAGACAAGAAACCTCAACACAAATAAATGCAGAGAAACTCCATTTCTTCTAGACAACATGTTTCATATACAATACATTGTCAAACACATCTTCCACTTTCGCATGATCTAGAACTTGAAACTTTGGATATAACACTTTTGAACACCATTGATCATCAAAACCAAACTGGACAAGCACATCTTCAACCATGAAGAAATGTAGAGTATAACATAGAACACAACTATGTCACCCTGTAAACTTTCTATTCAAATTTTCTCAAAAGCACTTGGAAACTAAGTGAACCAACTACATCAACTAACACCTTCTCATTACAACCACACTAGAAGTTGACATAGATTGACATCAATGACAACACTAAAGACAGTTCACAGTGCAACAATCTCCAACATAGCTCCCATTGTCTAACATTTTTGTTGGTTCTTGTTGTTTGGGCTTGACCCCATTTAGATTTTGAGTTCATACCTTCTACTACCTACCCCATTTCTTGTGAATAGTATATTATCCTCCTTTAATTCTGTAAAAAGATATATATATATGACATATTATATATAGATAGATAGATAGATAAATAGATAGATACATAGATAGATAGATAATTCTTTATTATTTTTCTATGTAAATGAACTATAAAATTCATTAATTGTTTGATTAGTGTTTGTAACCACACAAATAAATAAGAAGAATGCATGTGATTTGGATCAATAAATATCATGTGATAAGGTGCAGAAATTAAAAATAAAATAAAATAACTATTATTTTGACTTTTAAGGAACATAAATCATGTACATAAATAGTTGCAAGAAAAATATAACGTGAAACAATCAAAATAGAAAAAATGATGACTACACCACTACTCAAAAGAACACTCATGAAAGAATAAACTCACACCCCAAACCAACAAACATAAGAGACAAAACCACAACTAATAGAAAAATAAATTAAGAAAAGTTGACAAGTACCCATGCACATTAATAATGAACAGACCATCATGAGACACACTATTTGATTAAGTGCTTAGACTTATTGATGAAGTGAATAGGCCATCCCCACACACACTGTTCAGTTAGATGGTTGGAATTGCTATTAAAACCCTCCATCTAACAATATCAATAGTCATGATTATATAGACTACATAAATATAAAAAAATAACAATTAAATATTCAATAATATTTTATACTTCATTTACATATAGAAATACAAGTAATAAATTAAACTATTAAACCATTTGATATTTAACTATAACGACATACATTCAGGCAAATTGATGTAAAAAAACATAAATAAATAGTGGACTGTTGAACGGTGGCTTGGTTTGCTGAGTGCTGAGCAATTGTTGATGATGGCTGTGCTATGTGTAATAATTTGTATGGCCACCATAGTGGCCTTATTCTTAACCGACAAAATGTCTTTAAATATATTGAT
Organism: Sequoiadendron giganteum; assembly: GCA_007115665.2. Lineage (NCBI taxonomy): Eukaryota > Viridiplantae > Streptophyta > Pinopsida > Cupressales > Cupressaceae > Sequoiadendron > Sequoiadendron giganteum. Next base: position 620,480,544 of record CM021108.1, read on the forward strand.
CAGCATCTTCAGTTTAATTGGCTTATTCTTCTGGTGGCATACTGTAATTTTCATATCCATGTTAGAAGATAGTTAAGTAATGAATTTAACCACACAGAAGTATCATGGCTGGTGTCACATATTGCTTATTCTAAAATATCTTCCGAGGAGTATTATTGTACGACTAAAATATCTCCATATCTAATTGGAATTTTGAGAGCATATGGTTTATACCAATAAAATCATTGGAATTTGGAGAGCCGTGGTAAAACCCCACCAGATAAAAACAATATGGAAACAACGATGAGACCTTGCCATTGGTATGCAGAGAAAGTAACTTGTTTTTTCTTCTAAAGTAATCTTTTGTTAGATTTTATTAAGATATTTTGTTTTGATAGGTTAGAAAGAGTTGCTTAGATTTTTTTAAAAATAATTGTAGAATATATTTTTAAATATTTGTATTCTCTATATGAGATATTATCTTGTTGATATATGTTTAATACAATATCAATTATTCTTTGTCAAACACACAAAATTGTATGATTTAGATAAGTCATAATGTAATCATTTCATTTTTAGATTTTCTAAAGAAATCATTATAGACAATGAATATGAAGATATTTTTCCAACTTATGTAATATGTAAAAATATTTTGAAAGATTTGCTTAATTTATGAATCAATGTTATAGATCACTCTATAAACTATTATCAAGATAATGAAAAACAATAAAAGAATTATAATGTAACTCAAGAAATGTTATTTTTCATAATAGAATATATAAAACTAAAACCAATGAAAAAAATGACAAGAATTATATTTATATTAGTTATAATGTAAGACACGATATTATACATAATAATAAATGATTCAGAATAAGAGTAACCTATAATGATTTCAAATTCAAATTAAAACTCAAAGAAGAGACTGAGGGTTTCAAGAAACATTATAAAATATACAAATTATATTGTGCATGATTTATCTAAATACATGTAAAGTGTAATATGTCGTAAGAAAATAGAAAACTAATAAATTATGAAGAGAAGGCTTAGAAATATAAGAGATGGTCTATAATAGTATTTATTTTGAGAATAAATTAGAAAGGTACAAATGAAAAGTTTATATGATGATGTTATATCAAAACATTTGAGACATAAAGATATAAATTGGATACATTTGCATATGTTATTCACTAATAGTTTATTTACTTATATATAACTTTTGAAATATTTTTTTATTAAGATGACTTGTATATATGATCAAAAGTAACTATTTCCATAGCTTAAACTCAATCATATTTTCCCTTAGAGAAGAGCACAACCACCATATCATATCGTGACCTTTAACATTGATGGTAAGGTTATGGGATTTTAAATTAACAATGCCTCTAATGATGGTCCTAATAGACATTATGACATTGGCTAGCTAAAAAAATTGCATTTTCTAACCAGCCAGTTTACAACAATTCTAATATGGTGAAGCCTTTTGAAGATAACTTTGGAATATTGTTTTTTAGTGTATTGGAGAAATATAATATTGGTTTTATTTTAGTAACCATTGGAGTTTATTGGACCTATATTCTTTGTGGAAACATACTATGCAAGATCATTGATTTATGTGATCCAATTTATGGATTGACAAGAATAGAGTGCCTAAATAGCTTGATTATGTTATGTTTTTGAACAAAACATGGTCCATCTCAATGCCCACTATAGACACGAAAAAATGGCTTAGGCCTACGACTACATTTTTTTCATCATACATTCAAGATACGCGCAAGATGATTAAATGATCTTATTCATTTAATTATAACTTAACATTCAAATTCCTCTAACTAATTAAATAGTCTTAACCATTTAATTAATTCATTTTATTATTCTTCTAAAATTGATTAATTAAGTAAATTACATTAATTTATATTAATTACATCGCTAATTAATTCTAACCTATTCTTTTGATTAATTAAAAAAGTTACAGTATTTTATTTAATTACGTCATTTAATTCTAATATCTTCTTTTTAATTAGTTAAATAAGTTTCCTAAATTTATTTAATTACACACCATTTAATTAACTTCATTATTCTTCTTTTAATAAATTAAGTAAGTTTCTTAATCTATTTAATTCCACACATTACTAATTAATTACACAACTATTCTTCTAATTAATTAAAAAAATTTATAAATTTATTTAATCATATTCTCCCACATTTAATTAAATAAATCATTATTTGTTTAATTAAATAACTTTATCGTCTCATCTAAAGTGCTTTCATAAATCAAATAGTTCACTCAACTATTTAATTATGTGCACATAATTTCTCCACTAAAGAAAGTAATTAATTTAATAATTAATTATTTTATCTTGAACAGATGTCTTATATATCTCAAGCAAATATTTCATGCATAATTCTTTGTCTTGGCTCACTCACTGAATTGATTTGTCACCTCTTTCTGACTAACAATTTATTTTAGTTTACTCACTTGATGAATCTATTACCTCCTCGTGACTCACAGACTCTCTTAGTTACAACTCCTGAAGTGAATCCATCAAATCACTTAACTATTCAATCAAAGCATGCAATAAAGTCCTCACATGTGATCTGAACCATTCAAATCAAATCAATATTAACCATTGAATCTATAAGACTTCTACAAAATAATATTTTCAACTCTATTTTTGTAACCACAATCTTCAAAGTTTTTCTATCAAAATACATACAAGCGAAGATTGCATACTCACAATCAGAGGGAAATTGAAGTGATTTAAAGAAAAGTGGAGAAGAATAATGAAGATGAGTCAAGTAAGCATGGGAGTTACATGATTCAATTTCTAATTTATTGAATTCCTTTATAATATATGCACTTCATTATTGATTTGGGATCATTAGCATAATTTAGGCAATTTGTGGTTGTTGCTATTTTTTATGCTGTTTATTTCTAGTATATTTTCCCTTATTACATTTGGTGAACCCGACATGAAGCAAAAGGCCTTGAGAAAATTTGTACAAAATTTGATTTTTGTAGGTAAAGGTACGTACAGATCGATGAATCTGATGCCTGAAACAATGCATCTAACATAATGAAACACATTTGAAGAGGGAAATGATGCATCTGAATTCTTGTGATGCATATGTGGCTTCTTGCGATGCATCTGATTGGTAAAAATGAATTTTCTGATTTCCAAAATTTTGAGTTTTGATTGTTATGATTAAGGTTTTTTAACGACTAATTCAGAGTTTGGAGCATGTGATCAGGTGAAGTTAACTGAGTTTTTGCAAGATGATTGATTAGAAGAAAAACATACAAAATATTGATTTGTAGTTTTGCAAGATGTTTGATAGAAGACAAACAAACATACTTCTAATGTGTGCTTTTGTAGGATGACTAGTGAAGAAATAATTTTTAAACTCCATTTTATCATATACTTTCTTTCATATTTTTGAGTCTTCATATAAGATTTCCTTTTATTAATTAGATGATTAATTAATCCTATTATGAGTCTTAACATAGTTGTTATTTAATTAGGGTGGATTGATCATTGTCTTTTGTGCTTGGGAAGGTTGGTAAGCTCACATTCTCTCACTTTGGGAAACCTTGATGATCAGAATGCTAGACCCATCCACTTTTATGTTTACCTATTAGAGGGCCTGCCTTAGTGGGAAAAAGTACTCACCCCAAGGGAATGACCCAACCGAAAATGAGCTAATTCTAAGCCACTCCTAATCGGTATATAAATTTGAATGCTACTAGAAATCTACAACATTATAGGTGTGGATGTGTTGTAAAGACAAGTGATTCCCTCGGTGCTTGTGTGGTGCGTTAAAACCTATAGAGTGTAACCTCTACAAGTTGGTAAACCTCCTTATTAGAACTAATCTTGGAGGTCATGTATAACCACTTGAAAAGGTGTCCTGATTAAAGACCTTTTGTTTAGATTGCTAAAAACCTTCTATCTCTTGGTGTAGGAAGTCAAACCTCCAAAGTCATCCCAAATACTTGTGGTTCATAGTAGAGATGAAGGGTTTTTCATGGGAAGTTCATGAGAACTCAAAGCTTGCTTGACTTGTAGAAGTGAGTGCATTGTAAGGGGGATCCAATGTATCCAAGCTTCTAAGTCATCCGCTAAGAATAAGCAAAACTAGAGAAATCCAAGTGAGAATCTAATGAATATTGTCATTGCCAACTGTAGGATTGTAATTATCTATTTATTTATTTCAAACACTCTACTTGGTGTGTCTTATGTGTGTGTTCAGTCAGATCTTATCAAATGAAAACATCCAAAAAAATTAGTCTAAAAAAATAAAAAAATTCAAAACCTAGGACTAGGTCACTATTCAACACATATGTCACACAAAAAACTGCATCTAAGATTCTAAGTTGCAACTGTTTAAAACTACAATGCATTTGATATTATGAGTCACAATTTCTCAAACTTGCAACACATCTTACATTGTAAATCGCGTCTATGAACTCCAGAAGCACATCTGAAACTATAAACCAAATCTGTGAACTCCAGAAGCTCATCTAAAACTGTAAACCACATCTGTGAATTTTTGTGATGCATCTGATCTTATGCACCGTATTTGCAGTCTAAAATGATGTATTTTCCTGTCACAAAAAAATCTTTCAATCAACCAACAAAAAAATTAGAAGAATTACTATATAGGATTTCATTATCTATCTTACTCTCATTTAGACACATTTCTTGCTCATATTTAGGTTCATCTTCAGTTTTCCTAGATAGTGTCATCATTGCATTACTTAGATCATCTTTAGTATACTTAGGGAAAATCCTTGTTCATAATAAATTCTAGACCTTAGGCTAGATAAAGTGTCTTACCTTGATTGAAAACATTGATTCAAATACAATTTCCCATGACATATCATTTTACAATCTATCCTTTTTACTCTTAGTGGAATCTCTCAAAATCATCAGTCTAGTTTGAACTCCACCTATTCGACCTATCATTTATCCTTTCTGGTATTGATCCTCAAACATCATTGGAAATTCTAGTTGAAACCTTGCATCAAACTTAGGAGGTTAGCAATTCATCCCTTAGTTGTTGACATGTAGTTTGCATTATACCTTAGTTTTTGTATGCCATAATTTATAGGTCAAGAAAATACCAAAAACATAGCTTAACTTTCATACCCTAGATATTTGCATCTTAGATGTCATTCTCCTTTGAGAAAGTTCTAACTTATGGTCCAAACTAGATTACAAAAGAGACGAATAGAAATGGATCCTCCACGACAACAGGACGACCTTTTCAATCCCACTAGAGAATTCAACTTCGGTAATACACCTGCTTAGGACAATACCAATACCACACACATTGAGTCAACCTGATAGCAACCTCCAAAATCTAATCCATATGGTATTTAAACCATTTGAAAATTTCATCCTAAGAGATGCCCAAGGTCATATCATGGTTGAGGAAATTGAGGTTGTAGCCTAGGATCCTAAGGTTGCCAAATTTGTCGATGAACTCATCATGCTCCTAAAAAATTTCTAGCCAAACTAATAGAGGATGGGGTTAAATTACCACCTAGTTTTGACATAAACACGCTATAGGTGGTGCCTTGAGGAAGAAATGTCGTGAACCAAAACCAAGGAAATACAACATGCACCACACAAAATGTTACACCTTAAGTAAACCTCAATATACCTTTAGGAGGAGCTACATAGAGTGCGTCTACGATTCAAACTACCCCAATACCCTCATCTTTTCCAACATCCATGGCATAGGATGTGACACAATTGACATCAACCACTATAATACAGTCCACCAATGGGCACTAACCCATTTACGATCTCGAAAAACAAAATGAATACCCTTTTAAACAATCTGAGCTGACATAAAAGGATAAGAGTCTCAAGTTTAGTACCCACGCCCATGGTTAATGTCCAGAGTACCACATATAGTCATACTATTCCCCAAAACACTACTCCATAGGGAAAAAAGAGTACACATACGTCACCTTAGGTGAAGACAATACAACCAAGATTTTAAACAAATACCTTTGCATCAAACACACCACAACAAGGCATCCATGCACAACCTAAAGGTTAGAACATACAAGGACAATCCAACACGAATCCCTCATATATATACAAATACCTCAGGTACAACAACATATGCCTCAATATAACTATTAGGTATCTACACAACATGTGGTACCTGTAATGCTAAGGAAAAACAAAAGGGTATGTGCAGGATCATCATGGAAAAAATAGGCCCTTAAGTGGCGATATAATTCAGAAAAATCAAAGTTAGGAAATTTGACGTAAAAATTTGAATTATTTATCTATATAATTATTTTAAAAATATGTAATAATATAATCTCTAGCAAGTTGAATGTAGTTTCTAAAATACTATGTTTATTTAAAAAAAAAAAAAAATCTATTTGGTGAAAAATTGAAATTTCAATGCAGTAGTACTTAAATTTGAGGGAAAAAATAAGAAGTGGGTGTTTGTCTAACCACCCTAACCACAATAAAATGATAATATTTTAGATATAAGTAGAAGAATCATGTCCCGATGTGATGCACAATTTTTTGCAATTTTTTTCCAAGTAAATAATTAAGTCTGATTTTTTTATTACAACTTTTTTAAAATATAAAAACTCGTATGTCTGATCACCTTAACTTGGTCAAAACTTCATGAAATATAGTTTTTCTTTTTGAAATCCTATATTATGTGAATCATAGAATGTGACACCTGTTTTGGATTTAAAAAATGTGATACTTTTTTAATGCTGTAGATGTTTTTCAATCAACCTATCAATCAGGACTTTAGTGGTAATTCAAATAGAAAATAAATAATAAGTATTTATTAAATTCAAAGTAAAGAATAATTTATACTGGTGGAAAGCTGAGAATCTCCTTTAAAAACCCTTTTCATTTCATCAATTTTGGGTAAAAAAAATCGTCAACCACATGGACCATCATATCACTTACATATCGCCACTTTTTGGCCCATCATGATCTTGCAAATACCCGGAAGACAAAGGTTAAGAAATTCTAATGCAATAGACTTAAATCTAACCTATGCTAACAACAAAGAACAATGGAATTAAAAAGCATAATATAACATAAATATCTCACCAAACATCTATATAATTCCATGAATAACCTCGATTGCACTTCTCCATTTTTCCATTGTATAATAATTTCCCTCAGACTTCTTAAGTATGCAAGTATGGCCTATGTGATAATGATTTAGAAAAATATCAAAGATTCTTAAAGTTGCTTCCTAAAAGTATAAAGATTTCAGGAGGAGGAATAATGATGAAGGTCAGATCAATTTATAGAAAATTGATTTTCGAATGATCAACTCATATTCAAAAGATAGATCGAAAATTGAGATTAATGAATTTCATGCAATAAAGATTCAGTGTCAGTAATAATTCAAGTGAAAAAGCATAACTGATGGAGAAATATTAAGATTAAATAATTTAATTTAATCTTTAGTGAAGACTGTTCGAAATTCAAAAGAATAATGATTGTATGTAAAAGATAAAGAAGAAACTTTGTGTTCGAACAAATGAATGAATGAAGTATTTAAATTTATTTAATTAATAATAGTTTGCACGTAGAAGAATCAAAACTAGACAACTAATTGATTAAATTAGAAGGTTTGTTTGTCAGAAACGATCAGATATTAAATCAAGAGATAACTAACTAATTTAATTAAATATTGACTTAAGTAGTAAATGAGTAATTAGATAACTAAGTGATTATCTAATCACAGAGGAATATGCCAGGAATACTTATTTTTTATGAATTAAATGGTTATTCAATTCAACATTCAAAATTTTAGGATTAAATTAAATAAATTAAGACATATTTAATTAAATGGAGAAAAGGCTGAGGAATAATTAAATAATTTGAAATGGATATTTAATTATAGTCGGAAATGTGATGAGGGTAAATTAAATAATACTTTATTTAATTTTAGAAAGAGGATTATGTAATTAGTGACATAATTAAATAAATAATATTTATTTAATTAATCAAGATTGAATAAAGGTAATAATGAATTAATTAAATAATTAAAGTTATTTAGTTAATAGAGGATAGGTGGCTTTAGAAAATAATTAAATAATTAACATTATTTAATCATGACCATGAACATGAGAATTAAGTTGGAAATGGTGTAGCAAGCCTAAACCAATTTTCGATGTCTACAGTACCCAACAACATGAGTGACACATCAAACCCATAAGTGGATGCCTTAACTATGCAAATTATCGCCTTATGGAAACAAATGGATAACATAGAAGTAACAACAAATAAATCTTACAACATGCAAGGCTTGCATCCTTATCCCTTTGATAGGATTATCTACATGTTTCCTTTTCCCCAACATTATACTATCCCCAACTTTCAAAGTATAGAGGGAGAGGCAATCCGATAGAACACATCAGAGAATTCAACACGACTTGTGTTGACGTTGCATCACAGAATACATACTTGATGAGGTTATTCCTTAGAACTCTCACAAGGCTTTCACTTGAGTGATTTTAACGATTACCTAGAGGCATACGTACATGGTCCGAGTTAGTCAATAAATTTGTGGACAACTACACCTTTAACATTGAAAACGATATCACATTAGCCACTTTGTGTACTTCCAAACAAGAAGATGAAGATTCTTTTATCAAATATTTCCAGAGATGGAGAAACTTGGTGAGTCATTGTCAAAAAGAGATCCCTGAGAAATAAAAGGTGGAGATGTTTGTTGAAAGCCTCCTAGACCCTTTTAAGGATCCCTTGCAAGTTCATTGTTGTGATCACTTTGAAGACTTAGTTGAAAAAGGAACCATGATTGAAAAATCACTTATCGCTAAGGGCGCCCTTGAGTACTCTAAGAGTACAAACAATCAAAACACATTCAATGAAAAAAACAATTATTGGTCTTAGAACAAAAATGTCACAAATGATAGGGTTTCGACACCCATATATATTACTCACATTTTACTTTTATTTGAAGGAAAGCAACATGGTTCATAGGTGAACCTATGGAAGCCATAATATTGATATATATTGGCCCTCAAAAAATCCCTGAGAATTTTAGATAACTTGTCATAAGTAAGTTAAGATAAAACCTAACAAGAAGAGTTATACATATGGATGGTTGCCAAAAAAAATTTACATGTATTTGAAAATTTCCTTCCAAAGAGAGTGGTTTGGATATTAAATAAAGATATTTTTCTTCACCCTCTAAATTGATGTAGGAGCATCCCTGGTTGTAAAGCAATCTTGCATCAACCATAAAAATTTCTTGCATTGCAATGCATTCAGTAGCAGTTTCACTTGTTCACTCTCTATTTCACTGTATTACCATTTCTTAGCTTGTGGCATAGGATATAGCATGTAGCATCTATACATGGACATCTATCACATATTCAGATTTAAATCGTTTGAACTTTTCTATTAAAAGTTGTCGCTCTTAGAATTTCACAGTATTTTTCTAGATAGAGCATTGGGGCCAACCTGGCTCAGTTTCTTAGTGCGAACCTATTTCCTAAAGCATGCGGACCTAAATAGAATACCATTATAACATCTTGGGTTCATTGGGACCTATATTGGAGATCTTCAAGTTGCATCTTCTCACGTGGAGTTATCTACTCATATTTTGGGGTTGACTATCATGTTTGATCTTTTATCAGGTTATTAACCCTTGTGGTTAATGCAAACCTATTTGGGAGCTTGAGAATCATATATATGAGCATTTTAATCATTTTGAGGGGATTCATTAAGTATTTAATGATCAAGAATTAGAACTTAGTTCAGTTCTTAGTCATAGGTTATTATATTCGCAACAACCCTTCGGGGGCATGTAAGAAGTCCTGCTAGCGAGTTTTGTGTTTGTAAGCCTCTAAGGCAAGGCTTGTGAGCCTAGATGCTCACCTGTGTGTCTAGAGCTGCATGTAATAATTCTATGTTAATGAATATTCTTGTTTTCACATCAATTCTATGTGTTAATTTTGTTGCATTGACTCATTATTGCATGGTCTAGACTATTCCTTCTAGAACCCTTCCACTATGACTGCATCAAGAGGTATCAGAGCGAGTTTTTAAGTCCTAAAGAAATTCCTAGTGGTGAACAGATCACTCAATTGAGGTAGATTGCATTTTTTTTCAACTAATCACCGATTGAGAGGCAATTGAAACCCATGTAGCTAGATCGTCGAATTGAGGTAGTTGCACCATTTCAAGGAGAGATATGTTGCTAAAGAGAGTAGTTGCTATGGTGAATGTTGTTGGAAGAATGGATCAAATGTTGGAAATGATGCACAAAATGTGAGTCTAATTAGATGTGATTGAGGAAGACAAAAGGTGAGGCCTAAACCCTAGGGAAAATGATGTGAGTGATGATGAAGAAGATCATGTGAATCCAATTGTAGAAGCCCTAGGCAAAGAAGAAGAAGAATCAGATTAGGAAAAAATATTGAAAGTGATCTCAAAGATTGGGAAAAGACCTAGAGTTGAAATTCAAAATTATGCAAGAAATTTGAATCCTGAAGAATTAATTGATTGGATCAATGAAATGGAGGAATACTTTGAATATGAAGAAATTGAAGATCCGAAAAGAGTTAGGTTTGGAAAAAAAGAAGTTGAAAGGTCACGTTGCATTATGGTGGAAATAAGTCCAATTGGATAGGAATAGAAGGGGCAAGGAAAGAATCATCAAATAGGATAGAATGGTAACAAAATTAAAGAATCAATTCATACCAACCGACTATGAATTGGAATTGCTGAAAAGATTGCAAAATCTGAGACAAAAGGATTTGACTGTGAAGGAATACATTGAAAAATTCTACAAGATAATAATCAAAACCAATCATAGGGTGATCCCACAATAGTGGTTTATAATTTTTGGCCAAACTAGACACTGGAATTATTATTTTTAACTAACTCTTCACATTGAAGCACCTATAGCGGCTAAACCATGAGGAATTTGAAGATGATGCAAACTAGAGTCTCGTCACATTTTCTCTGTAGATTCTAAAAATATTTTTTTCAATTTTTTTGGAATCAAATTGCACTTCTTTTTCCATCTCCCATGAAAAATGGTTTTCTTCATAAAAGAACATTTTAAAAAAGTGATGCACACCATATAACGTATAACTTTTTTTCCATGAAGGATAAAATTCTAATTCTTTTGAATTTAGATTTGTAACTCTGATATCTAGTGCTTCCACTTGGTTAGATAGTTTTTTATTGAATATTTTTTCTTTAATCAAGTTTCGAAGTCAAACCAATTACAATTCAAACATAGTGTGACCATATAACACATAAATTTTTTATATATATCGAAATTCAATTATTATTTTTTTCTGGATCAAGGACTTCAATATTTGGTGCACTCATATTTTTCAAATTTTTTTTGATAATCTGCTATTTTTTCACATGTGCAGAACAAAGACCTTCATTTTCGATGACAAACCTATGTTTAATAAAACTAAATAAAAATACATAATAAAAACAAAACATATTAAAATTATATTCATTGGATAGCTCATTCTGAGGACTACTTGATTCTCGTTGGTTTTGTAAAGATTCCTCCATTTTCATCCTTAACCCGAGCTCTAATGTGCCAAAATTTAGCTTTTTTTGTGTCTCAAGCGGGGGATGAGGGATAAGGGGGGTCCGTACGAACCCCTTTCCAACGCATTTCTTTTTGTTGGCCAAGATTCAAAGAGGTTCACTCGAACCCTGGTTCGAGTGAACCCCATATGGGTTCAGTTGAACCAGTAGGTTCATACGAACCCCCAAAATCACATTTGTTGCCTTGGGGTCATTTTTTGTGAACTTTTTCCTTCCTCACTTGAATTGTAAACCACTATTGTGGCTTCACCCCGTAGTTAAGCAAGAAAACAAAAAAATGTGAGATATATCAATGGATTGGGAACAAGTATTTTGGAAGAATTGAGCCTAGCGAAATATGACATTAGTTGAAGAAGCATACCAAATGGCATTGAAAGTGGAGGGGAAGTTGAGAAATAAATCTAAACAATGACAGAGAAGTGCAAAAGGAAGATTTCATAAGATTGGATCCCAATCCAGAGAAAGAAAACCCTATACAAAACAGAGCAAAGATGTAAAACCCGATCAAAGTGAGGTGAGTGATCCCACAATACTGGTTTACAATTTTTGGCCAAACTAGACACTAAAATATTTTTTTCTAACTAAATCTTCGCTTTCGAGCACCTATAGCGGCTAAACCATGAGGAATTTGAAGATGATGAAAAATAGTGATTTGTGACATTTTTTTTGTATATTCTAAATATATTTTTTTCAAAATTTTTGGAATCAGATTGCACGTTTTTTCCCATCTCCTTTGAAAACTAGGTTTTTTCAGTAAACAACAATTTTAAGGAGTGACACTCACCGTATACAGCCTAACTTTTCTTCCATGAAGGATAAAATTCTATTTTCTTTGAAATTAAAATTTATAGCTATGATATCTAGTGCTTCCAATTGGTTTCATAGTGTTTAATTGAATATTTTTTCCTTCATCAAGTTTTGAAGTCAAACCAATTACAATTCAGACATAGGTGGACCGTATACAATGTAAATTTTTTTGTATGTATCAAAATTTAATTTATTTAATTTTTTTGGATCAAGGACTTCAATATCTGGTGCACTCATATTTTTCAAATTTTTTTTGGTAATCTGCTATTTTTCCACATGTGTAGAACAAAGAGCTTGATTTTCGGTGGAAAACCTATGTTTAATAAAACTAAAAAAACAAATACATAATAAAACCAAAACATATTAAAATTATATTCATTAGGTAGCTCATTCTAAGAACTACCATGATCATTTGAAATAAATTTTAAATGAATTAATTTGATCCCCCATAAGTTAAATCAAAAGTGATTGTTTATCAACATTTTGATAGGTGTAAAGGAGATTTTGTTGTAGGTCTGGTTTAAAACTAGTGGGGTTCTATCGAAGGGGGTTTGATCTAAGGTGGTTTGATCAAACCCTCTTCAATTGAAATCCTTAAGATATAACTTTTTAAGGCTTAAATCATTATATTTTCTAAAAATATGTGATTTCAGCAAAAATTGAAATCTCCCAAAAACTGTAAACTAGATTTGTGGGATCACCTAGGTGAAGGATAACAATTCATACCATGGACATAGAGGGAGTCACAATTCATACTATAATTATGTAAGATCTTAGAGAAGACCATTCAAAGGGACCTATTTCAAGTGTGGAGGAGGACATGGAGCTTTTGAGTATTTTATAGGGAATACTAGAAAGAAGCCAGAGCATACCACAAGAACAACATATGTGGATGAAGAGCCTATTGAATCCTCTAATTCAATTAGGAAGCTAGAGAAAGGTGAATCATTAGTGATGAGGAGAACTTTGATGCATGAAGAGGTGATTGAAGAACCTCTGCAAAAGAAAAATATATTTAGAACCATAGGTAAGTCCAGAGGAAAGGTATGTAAAGTTATCATTGATATTGGTAGTATTGATAATTTAGTTTCACAAGAGATGGTAACCAAGTTGAATTTGAATAGATTGAAACATCCAAACCCTTATAGGATAGCATGGATTCAAGATGAGCATAAGGTATCGGTAAATGAGCAATGTTTGGTGAAATTTCATATTAGATCATATAGGGATGAAGTATTGCATACTATTATACCCATGGATGCATGTCATTTACTATTTGAAAGACCACGGAAATATGATAAAAAATACATTCATGATGGAAGAAGGAATACTTATACTGCGACATTTGAACCACCAAAAAGAATGCAAGAAGGGAAGGAGGATTCCCCAATTTGGCTCCTAGGGTTTTTCACCTAGGAGCTTTGATGGAAGAATGACACTCTTTCACCTAGTGATATTCCTTTATGGTGATTGCATTCAAAGGTTAAGGGTTGATTGAAGGGTTTGATCATGATGGAGTGTGTCTAAATGCTAAAATAGAATGAAACTAACTAACTATAATGAAATTTAAGGTAATGTAAATCTAAACTACATGCAATCTAAATTAAATGACCTAAATATGTGCAATTTGTAACAAAACTTGACATAACAGAAGGGTGTTCACCTGGAAAATTGTAGAGGCTGGAAATGTTGCTGAATTTGATGTAGAATCTAAAAGGGACACTTGTTCCAATCTGGGTGACCTAGTCCTTTTTCTTGAAAACTTCATTGGAGCCTATTTCAGATAAAAGCGTATCCAAATCTACGAAAATCCCTGAAAAACAGGTTCAATGAGACTAGGTCACCCAAAGTGGTGACCTAGTCCTCTTCTGAATTTATATAGATCAGAGGATGGAATCTGGATCCCTTGGTTTGTGTTTTTTGTTCCTCTAGGTGTCTAGTCTCAAAAATGTAAAATATGATCTGTAGGTGTCTTCCAAGCTTCAACTAGGGTATATTCAACCTTGGAGAGCTTGGAAAAGTTGTTGAATGTTTTTCCACCTTGGCTCTTTACCAAATCTACGTACAAGACCTGAAAAACACACAAATAAGGAAAACTTGTTGATTGTTAGGGATTAGGGGTTGCCTTAGTCAAACCCCTTTTTGAGTAATCAAACAAAATGAAGATGTAAATGTAAAGAAACATGAAATAAAGGAGTGAGGGAATTTACCTTACCATGATGTTTGATCTTGAGTTGTAGCAATGTAGGATTCAGTCTTTGAATTCTTCTTGAGAGATGTCTTGTTGTCTTAGACTACTCAAGTTACCCTAGCTTGCTTGAGAAGGAGAGATGAGGAGATGAGGAGGATAATAATGAGTGTACCTTATGAGAAATTAGGGTTTTGAGGCTTATTTGTACAATTTATGCCCTAATTTTCCTGAAATAGCACCATATAGGCTGACATTGGGGTTTTAGAGACAAAATCCCAAAAGGAATTTAAGTTAAAATTGAATTTTATGCCACATGGGACTAGGTTGCCCAAGGTGGTGACCTAGTCCACCTAGGAAATTTTCATTAGTTGTCAAGGATTATTACGTGGTTAATAATGTTTATTAGGATTATCTCATGAAAACACACTAAGATAGGACTTATATGTGTATTAAGGGTTCATTTTAGCATAATAAAGAGTTGATTGAGTGATGACAAACCTAGGAAAGCATGAATTTTTTTTACAACACCTTACAACACTTTGGCACAAGGCTTAGAAAGGGGTGAAAAGAGCTTGAAAAAGGTCCAAAATTCATAGGCAAGGGTCCAAATGAGCGAAAAGTGGCAAAGGCTACAGTTTTTGGCGACACAACATCAAATGGAAAAAAATCAAATTGATAACTTTGGAGGAAGAGGAAAAGATTGAATTTTGTGGCACTGCTAAACTATGTTTGGTGGATGGAAGGAAATTTCTTAATGGATTGAGGCATGAGAACATACGTTTTTAATTAATTTCAAAGAAGGGTGGAAATCTAGAGGAAGAGAAACATATTGCAGAGAGTGAAGAAGTTGCAAAGTTGTTGACAGAGTATAAAGACATCATCTCAAAAAATATACTAGATGGTTTACTAGAGGTCTACAGCATCAACCACCAAATAGATCTAATCCTGGGACCCAATTTTCCAAACAAAGCAACACATAGAATGACACTGTAAGAGAATGTAGAGTTGAAAGTTAGTAAGTATAGTAGTTATTGAAGAAAGGATTGATTAGAGAAAGTTTGAGCCCATGTGTGGTACTTGATATTCATACACCAAAGAAAGATGGAGAGTGGAGAATGTGTACATATTTAAGATAAATTAATAGGATCAATGTCAATTACCAATTCTCATTTCCAAGGATGGATGACATTACAAATTGTTTGAGTGGAGAAAAGTATTTCACAAAGATTGATCTCAAGAGTGGATACCATCAGATCAAGATCAAGTAAGGAGATGAATGTAAGACTACATTTAATACAAATGAAGGATTATATGAGTGGTTAGTGATTCCTTTCAAATTGACTAATGTACTGAGCCCTTTCATGAGATTGATGAATAAGGTATTGAATAAATTCTTGGGTAAGTTTTTCATTGTTTACTTATATGATATTCCAATTTTTAATAAAACTAAAGAATCTAACATTTATTTCACCTTAGGAAATTATTATAAAAGTTGAGAGAAGAGAAGTTTCTAATAAATATCAATAAGTGTAGTTTCATGGAAATAGAGTTGGTGTATCTCAGATTTGTTATTTCTATTGAAGGATTGAAAATGGATCTAGAGAAAGTGAAAACAATCTTAGATTGGCCTACACCGATAAATATTGGAGAAGTAAGATCATTCCATGGACTAGATAGTTTCTACCAGAATTTTATCAAAAGTTTCAGTATTGTTTGTAATCCCATGACATAGACAATGAGAGGAGACAAGAAGGATTTCAAGTGGACAATTGGAGCACAAAAGAGTTTTTAACTATTGAAGAAAAAGGTGATAGAGCAACTAGTTTTAGAACTACCTAATTTTGACAAAGTATTTCAAGTTGATTATGATGCAAGGGTAAATGGAATAGGAGTAGTATTGAGTCAAGAAGGATGACCTATAGCCTATTTCAGTCATAAATTGAATCATTCCAGGAGAAGATACTCAGTTTATGATCAGAAATTTTATGCCATAATTTAGGCTTTGAAGACATGGAGACATTACTTAATACCTAAGGAGTTTGTTTTCTATACAGATCATCAAACTTTGCAATATTTGAACAGTCTAGGGAAGATGAATCAAAACATATGAGATGGGTTGATTTCCTATAAAATTACACATTTTTCTGTTGAATCATAGGAGTGGCAAGTCAAATAAAGTTGCAAATGCATTGAGTAGGAGGATTTTGTTGACAAAGATGAGAGTGGAAGTACTAGGATTTGATCAATTAAGGCATATGTATGAAGAATATGCATAATTCAGTGAAGCATGCAAATCATGTAAAGAACCTATTGTAACAGACCCAAGCCAATGGTTGGACTATTTCATTTAGGAAGGTATGTTGTTCAAAGGAAATCAATTGTGCATTCCAAGGAGTTCAATGAGAGAAAATTTGATTAAGGAAAAGAATATTGGAGGTCTGGCAAGAAATTTTGAAGTGGATAAGATAATAGATTTAGTGAGTGAACATTATTTTTGGCCGCAGATATATAAGGATGTAATGAAGTATGTTCGAAATTGTAGGATTTGTCAAGTTAAAAAAGGGAGCAGTTAAAATATTGGATTATATAAACCTTTGATAATACTGGAAAAACCTTGGGAAGGTTGGAGCATAGAATTCCTATTGGGATTTACTAGAACGCAAAGAGGACATGATTCAATAATGGTAGTTGTGGACAGATTTTCTAAAATAACACATTTTATTCCTTGCAAGAAGACTAATGATGTTGTGCATGTGGATGATTTATTTTTCAAGGAGATTGTGATATTGCATGTAATAACTAAGAGAATATTTTCAAACAGAGACACCAAATTCATTAGATAATTTTGGAGAACATTATGGAAGAAGATGAACATAGATCTAAAGTTTAGTTCAACATACTACCCATAGATTGATGGACAAACACAAGTGGTAAATATAATCTTAGGTAAATTTTTGAGATGTTTTGTCAAAAATAAGACAAGAAATTGGGATATAATTATGTCAAAAGAAGAGTTTTCCTACAATAATTTAGATAACTAGAGCACAGGGAAGACAGCATTTAAGATTGTGATAGGAGCAAGTCCTAGAGGTGTTGCAGAGTTAAGAGACATCAACATGGAGAAAAAAAGGAGTGTAGAGGTGGAATATTTTATCTATTTCATGGACACATTGCATAAACAAGTCTAGAAACATTTGGAGGAAATGAATAACAAGTATAAAGGGAAGGAAGATGAGAACCAAAGACCTAAGGAATTTTTTTTTGCAGATGAAGTGATGGTGTATCTAAGGAAGGAGATATTTACAGTTGGAACCTACAACAAGTTGAAGATGAGTAAGTTTGGACCATGTAAGATTTAGAGAAAATTTAATTTTGGAAATGCCTATGAAGTGGAATTGCTAGAGACAATGGGTATATCACCTATATTTAATGTTACATACATATATACGAGTTTCATGAAGGAGTTTCAAGTGGTAGTATTGATTAAATTGATTTGGAGGAGCAAGGATTGCATCAGGAATCAAAGGAGATTGAGAAAATCTTGGATACCATAACAAAGAGGAGCACTAGGAGCAAGCAGTACAAAGAATACCTGATGAAATGGAAGGGAAGACTAGTAGAGGATTCATCATGGATATCTTAGGTTGAGGTGGCCCATTTTGGTTTTCCTCTTAGGCCTAGAAAGTGAGGGACTCACTTTTCTTCCAACCTCGGGTGTTTGATGTAGGAGCATCCCTAGTTGTAAAGAAATCTTGCATCAACCAAAAGTAGTTCTTTTCTTGCATTGCATTTAGTAGAAGTTTCACTCATTCACTTTGTATTTCACCGCATTATTGTTTCTCAACTTTTCACATAGTATATAGCATATATACATGGATTTCTATCACATATCCCTATTTTAGATCATTTTCACTTGTCAATTAAAAGTTGCCACTCTCATAATTTTGCTATATTTTTCTAGATAGATCATTGGGGCGAACCTAGCTCAGTTTCTTAGTATGAACCTATTCCGTGAAGTGTGTAGACTTAAATAGAATATCATTATAGAATCTTGGGTTTATTGGAACCTATCTTGGAGATCCACAAGTTACATCTTCTCATGTGGAGTTATCTACTCATGTTTTGGGGCCGACCTTCATGTTTGATCTTTTATCAGGTTATTAACCCTTGTCACCAATTCATACCTATTTGGGAGCTTGAGAAGCATATATATGAGCATTGTAATCATTTAGAGGGGATTCATTAAGTAGTTAATGATCAAGCATTAGCACTCAATTCAATTCTTAACTTTGTAGGTTCTTATTTTTGCAACAACCTGCGGGGGCATGTAAGAAGGCCCAGTATCCAATTGTGTGTTTGTAAGCCTCTAAGGAAAGGCATGTGAGACTGGATGCTCACCCGTGTTGCAAGAGTTGCATGTAAGAATTTTATGTTAATGAAGATTCTTGTTTTTGCATCAACTCTTTATGTTAATTCTATTGTGTTGACTCATTGTTGTGTGGTCCAAACTGTTCCTTCTTAAACCCTCCCACCATGACTGCAGCATAAATAGCATAATGCTAAAGCATGGAAAGGGAATTTTTAAAATTAAATAGAATACCAAGAAACTTCAACACTTTTTCCTTTATCAATCCATTTCTACTAAAATTATTTTAGCCATGAACGAAAATGGAGAGAAATTTGATTATAACATTGTGTCATATGCCACTAAGTATAAGGAAAACAATGTTGAAGCAAGACATGGCCTCCTAGAAAAAAATTATTTTTTAACAAATATATAAAAAATATCATCGAAATACACAATGGTAAGCTACTATTTGGAGGATGGAAGGGAAATACTGTTAACTAGGCCAATTTAAGAAGGTATATATTTTTTTTGTTATAAGGAATCTATTATTAATGCTCAATCAATAGGAAGCATCAACAAATATAATTTGTACATCCTATAGACAAAAGTCGCCACAAGTATTTCATGCAACTACTTTTGGCCTTGTATTTTATCCCCTCAATGTGGACCCATTATATTGTACTTACCTTGAATGTAAATGATCTTAATTTTATGATGGAATAATGAAACCCACTTCTACAAGTGATTATTAAAAGGTTTATCTCATAGAATGTAAGAAACTTCAAAAAATTATTTAGCAACATTAGCATTGATTTGCATGTGGGCATGGGAAACATCCTTTCCAAACCTATGTAGGGATGTGATAGTATGAAAATTTATAAGATCCTACTAATGAATCAAGCTAATATCATAGGCTATAAGGGACTTCAAGTTCCAAACAATGGAATTGAGGTGAATAATCCTTTAGTGACTTAGGAGCAACGTGTTCAAGAAATATTACTTACATAAAGCTTTCATCAATGTGAAATACTATTCCAACTTTAAAATGACAAGACTAGGAACAAAGAGAATAATATAAAAGTGCACTTTCACATCTTTTCCATTGTGGGTGTAATAAGGGAAAATATACTGGAAATAAATAGCATAACAAATAGCAACAACCACGAATTGCCTAAATTATGCTAACGATCCCAAATCAATAATGAAGTGCATATATGCTATAAAGGAATTCAGTAAATCAAAAATTGTATCATGTAACTCCCATGCTTGCTTGACTCATATTCATTATTCTTCTCCACTTTGCTTTAAATTTCTTAAATTTCCCTCAGATCGTGAGTATGCAATCTTCACTTGTATGTATTTTGACAGCAAAACTTCAAAGATTGTGGTTACAAAAATAGAGTTGAAAAGCTTCTTTTATTGAAGTCTCTTAGATTCGATGGTTAAGATTGATTTGATTTTAATGTTTTAGATCACATGTGAGGACCTGATTGCATGATTTGATTGAATAGTTAAGTGATTTGATCGATTCATTTCAAGAGGTGTAACTGAGAGTCTATGAGTCACGAGGAGGTAATAGATCCATTAGGTGAGTAAATTGAAAGAAAGTGTTAGTCAAAAAGAGGTGACAAATCAATTCAGTGAGTGAATTGAGAGAGAGAATTATGCATGAAATATTTACTTGAGATATAGAAGACATGCGTTCAAGATAAAATAATTAATTATTAAATTAATTCCTTTCTTTAGTGGAGAAATTGTGTGCACGTAATTAAATAGTTGAGTGAACTATTTGATTTATGAAAGCACTTTACATGAGACAATAAAGTTATTTAACTAAACAAATAATGATTTATTTAATTAATTAGAAGAATAGATGTGTAATTAATTAGTAATGTGTGTAATTAAATAAATTAAGAAACTTATTTAATTAATTAAAAATAAGATATTAGAATTAAATGGCGTAATCAAATAAATTAATGTAACTTATTTAATTAATCAAAGGAATAGGTTAGAATTAATTAGTGACGTAATTAAGATAAATTAATGCAATTTACTTAATTAATCAATTTTAGAAGAATAATAAAAATTAATTAATTAAATGGTTAATACTATTTAAGTAATTAGAGGAATTTGAATTCTAAGTTATAATCAAATGAAAGATCATTTAATCATCTTGCAGGTATCTTGAATATATGATAAAAAAAAGTAGTCGCAGGCCGAAGCCATTTTTATGTGTCTATAGTTTTCCCCTCTTTGACATAATTCCATATCAATGTTTTTGTCTAAGAATTTTGAATAATACACCCTAGTCGTGCACCAGTATGAAATAGGTAAAGGTATGCTCCCTCGGGAAAATTGACAAATTTTAGAAAAAAATTGGAAATTATCCTGATTAGGTAATTGGATAGCTAGAAGTTCAATGGTGGTGAAAGAAATTGGTTTCACCAAGTTTTAAGGCATGAAATGGTCATTGGTAATGTCAAATTAGTGTGTCCAATAAAATAGGGTTCCAAGAAAACCCTAAAAACCCCTAGGTTTAAATAGAAATTGGGACTTGAGATTTTTCTCTAGAGCTCATTGAGAAAATGTCCACCATTCCCTACATCAAGCATCGTGGATATCGGATCTGGACCTTTCAACGACCAACCAATGTAGGAGAGCCGGTATGCACCCCAAATCCATCTTTTGAAATTTTGATTTTCATACATTTTTTAGGTAGTTAAAATTTATTTTCTAGATGTGTCACTTCGCGTGTGCTGCAAATGTGTTTATATGTGATGCATTTTTCTACGATACGATGCATTTTCGGAAAAAAACGTGAGGGCTCATTTTTCATTTTTTGTTAATCAACACATTTGTAGATCTATGAACCACATTTTCCTTCTTGAATCGCATTTGATAGATAGAATGACACATTTGTTATTTTGGTTAGCATTTGCATTTTTTGTGATGCATATGTATTTATGAGTTTCATTTGCTAGATTGTATGAAACATGTTTTTTACACATTTATTAAATGGAATGATGCATTTTTATTATGCACCGTATTTGTAAAATAAAATGACACATCTGGCTATTAAATTTTTTTGAGCTTGTAAAGCGTAAAATTTTCTTCATATGTTGAATGATGTGCATTATTAGCCTCATGTTTTTGATGCAAACTATTGTGTTGTATAATTGTAGGTTGGTTTGGATCCGATATACACTAGGGAGTTTAAGTTAGCTACCTATAGATCGCGAGATCAATTGACCAATGTAGAGTAGCATTTGGTATGGTGTCTTGGTCTTCATGATGTTACAGCTATGCCCAACATATGAGAAAAATGAGGGATGCTTACTACACTTACTGAGTGGTGGCACTAAGAGACTTTGTCTTTCCATTTACCCATAGGAGAGGTGGAAGTTACATTAGAGGATGTGTACAAGATTCTTAGATTGCTGACCAATGGAGAGAGGGTGCATTATGATACACAGAGGGGATACATAAGATTACCCTATTTTATGTGTATGATGATATCAGATAGATAGGTATCAAGCATTATGAGATCAGATGGCATGTATTGGAAAATAGAAATGAGAGGATTAATTTTTTGTCGTGTACGCTGATTGTTGGGATTGTTTTGCCAAACCACCGAGGGCATGGGTTTCCTGTGGGTTGGGGTTAGATGTTGGTCAGAATGTTGATGATCTGGGTGTGGGAGCATATTGTTGTTTTTCATCGACTAGTCATTTACCGGCTAGATGACCAATTGCTATATGTGTTTATATATGTTGGGTATACTGGATATTGGATACATGTTATTGATACACTTGTTCAATTTATTTGGAGACCCTACATGGACTATGCTCAATGGAGAGATCAGGATCAACACTTGGCATTATGTCAACAGACACGATATTTGATTTGGAGGACTATTGCAAGCATACATAGTATTGAGAGACACCTACCTGACAAAGTTCTTCGATGGTTTAGGGAGATTCGGGATGTGTTGCGAGGTCGAACTAAGTTTTCTTGATCTTATAGGGAGGTTCGTCTGTGGGGTTCTATTGTTCCTATAGCAACCACAGAGGAAGATATAGATGCATTGCATCCATTATAATGGGGATGGAGAGGTGGAGTTCTATATGCTAGGATGACAATAGTGTATGATTCCTGGTGGGCACAACATAGGCCACTGCCAGATACCTATCTCAATCACCCACTACATGTAGAGCACCAAGGTATTGACCCATGAGGTTGAGGTGGTAGAGGTGGATGAGATGATAGGAGAGGAGGAGGAGGAGAGAGGGGTGGTCAACAAGGTCGACAAGGTGGTAGAGGGTGAGGTAGATCACTATCACCCATCCATGAGGCCGATGAGGAGGGAGAGGAGGATATTTCTAGTTAGAAAGGGGTTTTTGGTGAGGAGGTAGTCAGAGAGGAGGTCATCGGTGTGGAGGATGTCAGTGGAGAGGAGGCCATTAGTGGGATGGAGGGGGTCATTGGTGGGATGGAGGAGGTTGTGGGGTATTCCCTAGAGTTATTATGGGAAGGATACGAGGATGTAGAGGACTATACTAAGGAGGATATGGAAGATGAGGAGAGAGATCTTCAAGATCAAATTGTGGAGGGGTGGGATGGAGATGAGGAGGAGAGACCCATGTAGGAGGAGGATCCTATTGATTAGTAGGTGGCCAATTTGAGGGCTAGAGTAGTGTCTCTCAAGGATAAGATGTGGGTTGTGGTAGCAGAGAGAGATAAGATGAGTCTAGAGAGGGACAATGCTTATCAAGAGATGGATCAAGTGGCAGCCCAGAGATTGAAGATCAAGCATAGATTCAAAGAGTTCGCCGCTATTTGTAGTGGACCAAATTCAAATATGGCTCGAGAGTTAGTGAGATCTAGGGAGTGGGAGTAGTATTACAGAGATCTGTATGAGTAGGAGGTATCTTTGAGAGACAAGATCCTAGTTCCTCTTAGGAACTTAGTAGTATAATATGCAACTAAAAGTCCCACAACAGATCATAGAGCAGCGGTGGAGTCATAGGTCCTTGCATGCCAAGACCATATGATAGGCCCTTGTCCACACAACGTTCATCAAGCACTCCCCGTTAGTCACCTCCCCATTCTCGTCATTAGAGCAGTAAGAGTGCAGCCTAGGGACATGTTATTATATATTTTAGACACTATATATGATTATAGAGCCTACGAGCTCCATTTTTTTTTTTGGTATTATACTTGTGACACATTTTGAGATATATATATGTGATGCATTTTGGCAGTGATTATATGATGTGTCTATTTATGTGATGGACTGATGATTCCTTTATGATTTATCTGTATAAGATGATGATGATTTATTCTTTTAATTATGAAATATTGCACTTGATTTATGTTGTAATGGATCCATTGGAGTTATGATATATAGTCATCGTATACATTGTGTTATCCATATCTATCATTTTATGAAAATATAGATGATGTTTTTATATTTTTATTTATATGATATAAGAGGGATTCACTATAACAAGGTCTCTTTATTCTCAGGATATCACCAAAGAACAAATTTCCCTTATACACCACAAACTAAATGAATTGATGAAACTGAGAAGAAAAGCAGGAAAATAACCTTAGGCCCCGAAACAGCAAGACTTCAAGATTTCTATCTCTAGCTGAGGATCTCTTCAGCCAAAAGATAACAACGCACCTTTAGGATGTTAGCACGACATGCTGTCATCCACAAGATGTGTTGGCATCCTAAGTCGTGAAGAACTTAGGAGCTCAAACGGATGAAATTAAATCTCACTTCTTGACTCAGGTCAAATGCTTGAAGGACCGAATAATCGACAAAAATCTAGAAATTAAAGGGAAATACAAGAGGACTTGAAAAAAGATTACCCTCATTCATTTGAATCTTTACTCCAAGCTTCTCTTCATAACCTACACTCAAAATATTAAGGGGAAAAGGTTGGGGCTACATAGGGGTCTGCCTTAGTCAGACCCCCATTTTGGAAGAGAGTGTAAAGGAAGTAAGCAAAGTGCGTGGTGAAAAAAAAACCACTTCAGAGTAGAGCCTGTACCTCAAAGTAGAAAATGAACTAGTAAGAAAGAGTGATAGGGAGAGAGAGCATTACCCACAAATCAAGACCCTCTTCCATAGCACACAAGCACACCACTATGTGCTTGCTTGAGAGTTGGTAGCTGCTAGAGAGACCTCAGTCAAGCATGGCTTCACCTGTAAAGGTGCTGCTATTCAAGGACCAAGCTTACCCAAGACTAGAGAAATTAGTGATAATGCTTCAATTGATGACTTCCCACTCCAAAATGAGAGCCAAAAGTGGGTTTTCATGCATGCAAGGGTGACACAGAGCCGTTTCACTCAAGACCTAACTATCAGGGAACATGTTGCAAGGGTTAGGGTTCTAGATTCATCATTTGAGACTCAGAAAACTATTAAGAGGCTAGTGTGTCGTACGGATGTCCATGCGTCGCACAAAGATCCAAAGCCTAGGTTTTTAGGAAATTCCTTGTCAAGCATATGTCATTTCATCATGTGTCCACATGGAGTCAGAATTGCAAAATTCTGACTCATGTGATTTTCCCATTAATGTTTTTAAGGTGTCATAAATGCTAGGAAAGATGTGAAAATGTGGAATTTCCCCTAGGTGCAATGCTATGACATTACATTTCCCCCCCACTTTAGTGGGCTTGATTTTGGAAAAAATTAGCCTCACTAAAGTAGATAAAAAAAAAGTCACCTAAACTCCAAATTTTATAGAAATGCGTGCCAAAAAGAGGGACTGTAGAGGTCATTGAGGTCGAGATAACTGATACCAAGGATTCCCCCAGCTCCTGAGCTCAATAGACAACAACACAACTATCATGAAAAATTTCTCAAAACTGTATCTTGCAAAACCAAAATTTTGAGTCAGTTTTGAAAAATCGGAAGAAACTACCATGAAGAGAAGAATGATCAAGAAAAAGTGATCGATTCAGAGGAAAAATATGATCAAGAGGTGACTATATGCCCCCTCTTGAGTTTTCCCCTAACATGGTGGGGTAGAGCTAAGAGAAATCAGGGGGCCACAAGCTCTAGGAAAAATGGGCCCCAGGGGACCTATATATACCTAGGTGGGCCCCTAGAAGGATCATTTTCACTATTCACTATGAGGAATTGAGGCTAGAGAAGCTATGTGAGGACATCGCCAAGTGTCGCGAGGTTGAATAAGTAGACCTCTTAGCCTTGATTTTTGTGCATTTTAGCTAATTTTTTAAAATTTTCCACTTGTCGAGGTGCACAAGAATTTTAAATCTATGTTCGCATCCTCGACACACGCTGTCATTCAGGACACGTGCTGGGGTTCTAGATCCATTTTATTTTCCTAAGGACGCACTGACATTCTTTGGATGACCATGGTAATCTGTGATGTATACATGGCATGCAAACATTTGCATGGTGTGCATGTGCTCCTTTACATGTTTTCTTATCATGATCATGTTTCTGACTTAGAAATTTTTTGTTTTACTTTTCACAGAAGTATCCGAAGATCCAAGAGCATCCTAGAGGGCAAGCATTTTGATTCATCTGTGAGCAAAGGGATCACCTTTCATAGGATGAGATCACACACTTGGAGCGGGTCAGTCTCTGGCATGTATTCACTATTCCAAAGATGTGATATCACGAGGGGATGCTCACCGTTTTGATGGAGCAGTGGGATGCCACTACATCATCATTCCAACTACCATGCAGAGAGATGACTATCACTCTCGAGGACATCTATTGGATCCTTAAGCTACCCATCCACGGATGGTGGGTGGTGCTAGATGATACCCGGTCGGTGCAGGAGCATGGCGAGGGCATCCTCTACTGCACAAGAAGGACAGATAGTGATGACGACACTAGTCACATCTACACTCACTAGTATGACCAGGTGATGGTATTCATGGTCACCTTCTGCATCACCATAGACAGGTGAGGCTCACATCTATATGGGGGCCTCATCCCTATCATCAGAAAGATGGTTGAGCATATGACTATTTTTTCCTAGGGGTGCAACATGTTGGTGCACCTATAGTAGGAGCTTGGGTAGTACATCCATTATGAGTACCACAGTCTTATAGCATGCACACTTTTGTAGGTGTGGGATTTCACCCACATCATGTGTACCTGGCCAGTCGGTTTTCCCTAGTGACGATCGTACCAGGTCTCGATTTTCCACTAGTATGACATGACAAGCCAGTGGTGTTTCAGGGACATAGTTTTGGAGGCTACAATTTGATAATGTCAATGCAAGAGAGGGTTTTTGGAGACCCTACCGATATTTTAGGTGGGTCGATGACAGTAGGTTTGTTAGGAACCTACAATAGGACCATTTTTTTTGTTGGTTGTCATGATTATATTATTGTTCCTTATTACTGGAGTCGGGTCATGCAACAAGACGACCATGTTCAGACCATACCACTCAATGTGCCCACATGCACCAAGGCACACTACAGTGTAGTGAGGATAGGTGATCAGTCATGCCCTTCCATTACAGACATCGTCTTCTCAGATGACGATTAGCTCGATCATGATATATCGGCAATTACAGTGGTAGATAATGTCGAGGTAGCAGAATATTACATGCGGTGGTGGGAGAGGCATTGTCTTGCTCTAGGTTTTGGTGAGGGTGCTCTGAGAGGGGAACCTAGACCACAGGAGGACACACCCCACAACCCTCCACAAGACAAGAGGAGAGGTCATCAAAAAGGTGACACAGAGGAGGAGGCATAACCTATGAGGCCGAGGTGACAGAGGAGATCAGCTCCCCCCAGCTACCCTTGTTTCATTAGTGCCACCAATCTCCACTGTCCCAACAACAATAGTGTTAGTGTCACCCAGGTCAACCACTGATACCAATGGTGCAGGCCCTAGCGTCTAACCACACCCTAACCCCACATGGTAGCCAGTGGATCTAGGTATACATAGTGCATTATTGTTATACTCATGCTTTCCATTTTATTTTTTTACATTAATGTATATACATGCCATGTGATACTGATCCATGTTTCTCTCTTTGTGATTGTAGAGGATGCACAAGGATGGACAGGGCTTATAGATCAATGTATTTTAGAGGTGGCCCCTATCATGCAGATCTAGGGGATAGTCCTTGAGTTCTACTGATCGGTTTTAGTAGGGAGGAATTCCCCCACTTTTGAGTCGGTAGCACATCTAAGGATTGCATACAAGGAATGGGGTTGAGAGGTGGTGCAACTGACTTCAAAGTTGATGGCCACGTGAGGACAACAAGATCAATTTTTGGGGGAGTTGCAGATGATGCTCGATGAGCGAGACATGACAGTGAGGAGGTTTGATGTCGTCGAGGTGGCACGTGACACTCTTCAGAGCTGCATCGATGAGCTCGACATGCAACTGGTAGCTATGATCTCAGGAGATGTTCAATGGTTGCAGTAGGAGCTCATATAGGTGAAGATGGACATTTTTTCACTTGAGGGGGGGGCTCAGAGGGATATAGGTAGGTTTATCTGCATCACACTCACAATGAACCCAGTCTCAAACCACCATATAGCCTCCTCTAAGGGTATCAGAGTGGCCACCAAAGCCAGAGGGCTCAGGGAGCCATGCACCATAGGGATAGGAGTACCTCTTTTATATATCATTTTTGTAGCCGGATATAGACACATATATACTTATAGATCCTTTGTATAGACACATATTCAGCAGCCACTCATTTTTTATAGTAGTGGCCCGATACATGTACATGACATTTGATTTGTACATTGGACATATATACATATATATGCATTGGTTTCTGTATCATGGCTTTGTTTATGTGTATGTTTTCCATTTTCATGTATGATCATGCTATGGATGTTATTTACTTATAAGGATGTATTCTTTCATTAGATGTTAATCATGATTTAATCAAACACATTTGGTTACATGTTAATTTAATGTTATGATGATCTAATTACTTTAAAAGTATGTAATGTGATGTATGTTTATATGGCATATTCAGACACACATATATATTATTTATTATACGCACACACACATGGTCATGTCATAAACACAAAAAAATCATGATGTGAAAATGAGAAAATGTTAACATATGCAGTATTACTACCCTTTAGGGAGAACACCACATATGTAACACATTAGGACACTATGCATAGTATCGATGAAAATGCATTGCATTAACAGGATCTTTTAAAGGTGTTCCATCCATAGATGATAATCGATATGCACCCAAATAGTACATAGAAACCACAATGTAAGGAACTAACTGGTTAGGACTAAACTTCCCTTTCTGATCTGGCAGTGTGTTTACGTTTCGCTGATTTTCATATAGAACTAGGTCCCCTAGCTTGAAGTTTCTAGGAAGCACACCTTGATTATATTGTCTTGATAGCGACCGTTGATAAGCTTTAAGATGATCAAGGACATGTAAATGATGCTCGTTGAGCATCTCTAGTTGATGAAAACGGTTAACTCGATAGGTTTCGTCATTAATCAACCCTCTCAGGAAAAATCACAAATATGGAATTTCCAACTCCAAAGGCATGATAGATTTTGTGCCATACATGAGGTTATAATGCATCGTTCCCATTTTCATGCGAACACTCATCCGATAATACCACAAAGCATATGTCAGCTTAATATGCCAATCTATGTCGTGTTTATTAACTATTTTATGAATAATGAGTTCAAGTGTTTTATTAGAAGCTTCTTCTTGGCCATTGGATTATGGATAATATAGTGTAGAAAACCTATGTTGAATAAAAAATGTCTCCAAGAACTACTTTACTTACTTGTTTTTAAATAGTGTACCATTATTCTAAACAAGCATAGCACACAACCCAAAATGAGAAATTATATTGTTCAAGAGGAAGCTACAGATAGTTTCAACATTTGTAGATCAGAGTAGAATAACTTCAATCCATTTTTTGAAATAATCTGTAGCGGTAATGATAAAGGTATGTCCTTTAGAAGAAGGAGGTGATATTTTTCCAATAATGTCCAACCCCCATTTTGTCAAGGGCCAAGGAAAAGCTTGATTTTACAAAACCTGAGCAGAAGCATGGATAAGGTGGGTATGTTGTTGATATTGAAGGCACTTCTTGACAAAACTGAAGGAATCTTGTTCCATCATCTACCAATAGTATCCCATGTGTACCAATTTCCTCACCAGGGATCTACCACTGAAGTGTCCACCCCTAGAGCCTACATGGGATTCTTTAAGGGCAAGGGGTATTTCCACTTTAGTGAGGCATCTTAACAACAATTCATTATAACCTTTTCAATAAAGAATGCTTGATAAGATGACGTAACATGCTAAAATATTTCTTATAAAAGTGTGATCTCTTTTCTTTGTGTCACATGGAAATTTTCCAGTCTTTAAGTAGTTGTAGATACTAGAGAACCACTCTCCCGAATCTGTATGAAAGAAAACTAGGGATTCAGGCTCAAGTTGATTAGGAACTACTAGGGTTCGCACCTAAACCACAAAGTGATATTCCTTTGTATCCTCTTCTGAAGGTACCAAGGAAGCAATGCTCACCATGGCATCCGCATGTCTATTTTCTATCCTAGGGATATTTTTTATCGTGAAAGAGGAAAGTTAATTGAGTAGAGACAAATTGAGGTCTCGATATCGAGATAATTTACTTTGTTTAGCTTGATAAGTTCCCATGATCTGATTCACAATAAGTTCAAAGTCACCCAGTATATGAAGATGTTTAATCTTCAATGCAATCATGACACGCAAATCAACAATAAAAGCTTTGTACTCTACAATATTATTAGTGTAAGAAAAATATAATCAAAAGGATAGGGGGACGAGTTTCCTTCAGGGGATATCAAAACCACACCCTCTCCAAAACTGATCTAACACCTCGATCCATCAAAGTACATCTTCCATTCGAGGTCATAGTTGATTGTGAAAATATTCTCATCAAGGAATAGGTCTAATCCAAGGAAGGAATGAGATGAGGGAGTGTCTGTCAATTGATCATAAATTGCTTGTCCCTTTACCGATTTTTGAGTGGCAAAATTTATATTAAACTTAGAAAGCAACATAACCCACTTTGCTAATCTTCCAGCAAGGTCAGCGCTAGAGAAGATATGTTTTTACTATGACGTGGGTTTTAGAATGGAGGGAGATAGGGCCTAAAATTCTTCGTAGTGAATACAAAATCAAGGCACTAATTTTCCATGGATAAATAACATGTTTCATAATCATCGAGGATGCGGCTAATGTAGTAGATTGCTCTCTCTCTTTCCACGTCATCATACTGAGCTAGTAGGGCTGCCAAAGCATACAACGATGCAACAAGGTAAAGCAGGAAGGGTATATCTTGCATAGCCAACATCATAGGAGAGATGGTCAAATAAGCCTTGATGGATTCAAAGGATTTCTGACAATCTTCATCCCATATGAAGAGAACATCCTTTTTCAGTAAATGAGTGAAAGGGAAGGTACAATCAACCAACTGAGATATGAATCTATGAATTGCCTGAATATTCCCTTGTAAAATTTGTAACTCAGTGACATTTCTCGGTGGAGGCATGTTAATAATAGCATCAATCTTATCTGTGTCGAATCTAATCCCACGATAAGAGACTATAAACCCAAGAACCTTTCCAACGTCTACGCCGAAGACACACTTATGGGGATTGAGTCTAATCTTGTAAAATTGAAGCCTTTCGAAGATAAGATGAATATTCCTCACATGATCATGACGATTCATAGATTTCACCAAGATTTCATCAACATAATCTTCTAAGATTTTATGAATTAAATCATGAAATATTAGGGCCATCGCTTGTTGGTAAGTTGCTCTTGTGTTCTTTAAACCAAAGGGAATGACCACATAGCAGAAAATCCCTCAAGGGGTAGTGAAGGATGTCATGTACTGATCATCCAAGTTAATATGGATCTGATTATAAACTGAGAAGCCATCCATAAAATATAACAACGCATGGCCTACGGTTAATTCCACAATCATATGCATATTAGGTAACGAAAAAACATCTTTAAGAGAAGACTTGTTAAGGTCTCAAAAGTGAATGCATATACGAATACGGCTGTCAAGTTTGCTAACAACTATATTCAAAATCCAAGGAGAGAAGTCAATAGGGGAGCCATGTGCCACAGGGATAGGAGTCCCTCTTTTTTATATCATTTTTGTAGCTAGATATAGATACACATATATACTTGTAGATATTTTGTATAGACACATATTCAATAGCCACTCATTTTTTATAGCGGTGGCCCGATACATGTACATGAAATTTGATTCATACATTGGAGATATATAAATATATATACATTGGTTTCAGTATCATGGCTTTGTTTATCTGTATTTTTTCCATTTTCATGTATGCTCACGCTATGGAAGTTATTTTCTTATATGGATGTATGCTTTCATTAGATGTTAATCGTGATTTAATTAAACACATTTTTTTACATGTTAATTGAATTCTATGATGATCTAATTACTTTAAAAGGATGTAATGTAATGTATGGATATATGGCATAGTCAAACATACATATGGTCATATCCTAAACACCAAAAATTTCATTATGTGAAAATGAGTAAATATTAACATATGCAGTATTACTACCCTTTAGGGAGAACACCATAGATGTGACACATTAGGAAACTATGCATAGTATCAACGAAGATGCGTCACATTAAAAGGATCTTTTCAAAGTGTTACATCCATAAATGATAATCCATAGGCACCCGAACCGTACACATAAACCATGACGTAAGTACCTAAAGAATTAGGACTAAAATTCCCTTTTTGATCAAGCAATGCATTTACATTTTGCTGATTTTCATATAGAACTAGGTCCCCTAGCTTGAAGGTTCTAGGAAGCACACCTTGATTATATTGTCTTGGTAGCGACCGTTGATAAGCTTTAAGATGGTGAAGGGCTTGTAAATGACGCTCGTTGAGAATTTATAGCGGATGCAAACGGTTACCTTGATAGGTTTCATCATCAATCAATGCTCTAAGGGAAACCCACAAATATGGAATTTTCAACTACAAAGGCATGATAACTTTTGTGCCATACACGAGGTTATAAGGCATCGTTCCTGTCATCATGCGAACACTCGTGCAATAATCCCACAAAGCATATGTTAGCTGAATATACAAATCTTTGCCATGTTTATTAATTGTTTTATGAATAATGAGTTCAACTATTTTATTAGAATTGAAGCTTCTCCTTCGCCATTACATTGTGGATAATACGATGTAGAAAACATATGTTGAATATGAAATTTCTCCAAGAAATGCTTTACTTCCTTGTATTTGAATGGTGTACCATTATCACAAACAATCATAGTAGGCAACCCAAAATGAGAAATGATGTTGTTCAAGAGGAAGCTACAGATAGTTTCAACATTCGTAGATTGGAACAAAATAGCTTCGACCCATTTTGTGAAATAATATATAGTGGTAATGATAAAGGTATGTCCTTTAGAAGAAGGAGGTTATATTTTTCCAATAATGTCCAACCCCCATTTTGTGAAGGGTGAAGGAGAAGCTTGATTTTTCAACTCCTGAGCAGGAGCGTGGATAAGGTGGCTATGTTGTTGATATTGAAGGCACTTCTTGACAAAACCGAAGGAATCTTGTTCCATAATTTTCCAATAGTATCCCATGTTTACCAGTTTCCTCACCAGGGATCTACCACCGAAGTGTCCACCCCTACAGCCTACATGGGCTTCTTTAAGGGCAAGGGGTATTCCTGCTTTAGTGAAGCATCTTAACAACAAGCCCTTATAACCTTTTTGATAAAGAATGTCTGATAAAATGAGGTAACGTGCTGAAATATTTTGTATATGAGTGTGATCACTTTTTATTGTGTCACCAAGAAATTTTCTAGTCTTTAAGTAGTTGTAGATACTAGAAAACCACTCTTCTGAATCTGCATGAAAATAAACTAAGGATTCAGGCTAAGGTTGATCAGGAACCATTGGGGTTTGCACGACCTGAACCACAAAGTGATTTTCCTTTGTATCCTCTTTTGAAGGTACCAAGGAAGTAGCGCTCGCCATGGCATCCACATGTCTATTTTATCTCCTAGGGATACTATTTATTGTGAAAGAGGAATGTTGATTGAGCAGAGACAAAGCGAGGTCTCGATATCGAGATAACTTACTTTTTTTAGCTTGATAAGTTCCCAAGATATGATTCGCAATAATTTTAGAGTCACCCAATATAAAAATATGTTTACTCTTCAATGCAAGATTGTGACACTCAAATAAAAAATAAGAGCTTCGTACTCTACAATATTATTAGTGCAAGAAAAATCTAATCAAGAGGATAGGGGGACCAGTTTGCCTTCGGGGGATATAAGGACCATACCCACTCCAAACCCGGTCTGACACCTCGATCCATCAAAGTACATCTTTCATTCAAGGTCATAGTTAATTGTGAAAATATTCTCATCAAGGAATAGGTCTAACCCAAGGAAGGAATGAGATGACGAAGCATCTTCCAATTGATTAGAAATTGCTTGTCCCCTTACCAATTTCTGAGTGAAAAACTTTATATCAAACTCAGAAAGCAACATAACCCACTTCGTTAATCTTCTAGCAAGGTCACCGCTAGAGAAAAATGTTTCAAAAGATTTGTTTTTACTATGACGTGGGTTTTGACATGGAGGAGGTATTACCTAAACTTCTTCATAGCGAATACAAGAGAAAGGAAATGCTTTTCCATGGATGAATAATGACTTTCATAATCAATGAGGACGTGGCTAATATAGTAGACTGCTCTCTCTCTTCGTACACCATCATACTGAGCTAGCAGGGTTGCCAAAGCATACGATGACACAAAAAGGTAAAGTAGGAAGGGTCTATCTTGCATAGACGACATCAATCAGGAGGGTTGGTCAAATAAGCCTTGATGGATTCAAATTATTTCTGAAAATCTTCATCCCATATGAAGCAAACATCCTTTTTCAGTAAACAAGTGAAAGGGAGGGTACGATCAACCAACTAAGATATGAATCTATGAATTGCCTGAATCTTCCCTTGTAAATTTTGTAACTCAGTGAAATTCCTCAGTAGAGGCATGTTAACAATAGGATCAATCTTATTCATGTCGACTCTAATCCCATGATAAGAGACTATAAATGCAAGAAGCTTGCCAACATCTATGTTGAAGACACACTTATGGGGATTGAGTCTCATCTTGTAAAGTTGAAGCCTTTTGAAGATAAGATGAAGATTCCTCACATGATCCTAATGATTCACAGATTTTACCAAGATGTCATCAACATAATCTTCTAAGATTTTATGAATGAAATCATGAAATATCAGGGTCATCACTTGTTGGTAAGTCGCTCCTACGTTCTTTAAACCAAATGGCATCACCACATAGCAAAAACTCCCCCAAGGGTTAGTGAAATTTTTCTTGTACTGATCATCCGGGTTAATGCGGATTTGATTATAACCCGAAAAGCCATCCATAAAAGATAACAATGCAAGGCATGCGGTCGATTCCACAATCATATCTATATTAGGTAACGAAAAATCATCTTTAAAGAAAGCATTGTTAAGGTCTCAAAATTTAATGCATTTACAAATACGGCCATCAGGTTTGCTAACAACAACTATATTCAAAATCCAAAGAGAGTAGTCAATAGGACAGATAAAGCCTATTTTCAATAGGTTCTCTATCTCGATTTTTACCATTAAAGCTACCCTAGGATTGGTCTTTTTAATTTTCTAGTTAATGGGCTTGGTGTTAGAGCATAGAATGATATTATGTACCACCATGGATTCATCAATTCCAGGCATATCCTCATACGTCAAAGTGAAGATATAACAGGGTGAGTACACAAGAGAGTAGAGTGCTCATTCGCTTCTTTGGAAGAGAGGCACTTCCCAATCTTGATTACCTTTTCTAAGGATTTAGTATCCATGGGGACTTTGACAATATCTCCTTTAAGGAGAGATATGCGGTCCTTGGGATGAGATATCGGAACATGATTGCTGATGTTAGATAGAGGGTCTTCCTCATCAATGCTCAAAATAGATTCTCCAAAGTATGATTGTTTATGTAAGTGATACAGGAATCTTTTCTTGTGATGATAAGGAGGCAACAGAGAGTAAGCATCCATAAATTATCCTAATGCTTCATCCAAAGAGAACATATCCACGAGAAATTTTTTGGCTTGTCCCCTCTCTTCTATCAACTCGGAATGGACAAAGCTTAATTGTTCGGCTAAAATCATATTAACACTCCACCAAGGTTTTTGTCTAGACTGTTTAACAGGGCATCCCAAACCCAAATAGCATTGTCATTGCTTAAAATGGATAGGGATTCGTATTCCTTGCTCAATACATTGTAGGCCTTTCTTCCCATACCCATACCAAGAAGCGAGTTCATAACCAAACCCATAATCATTTTGTAGAACTTCAAGAGGGGGTTGCTCCATTAGAGCGTCTCGTTCCATCAATGGATGTTGAAAGTTTCTATGGGAGTGGTCCCACTTCCCTTACTCGGTTCAAAAACATTAACCCCCTTTACGAGAGTGAAGTCACTTTCTTGGGGAGGAGCAGTCTCATGAACAAGATCACACTTATCTTCCTCAATGGGAGGGTCACTTATCCTCATGTTAGCAACACCTAGAAATTCTATACTAGAGGGGTCCAACTTATACTCCACTATGAATAATTCGAAGAAGTTCAAGGAACCCCAATCATCACCTAAGAGATAATTCGATTGAGGGGATGAAGGAAAAGATGAGGGAGATTTAAAATCTTTCTCTTTAGGTAGTTCACCTCGATCGATACTCGCTCGGGGGACAATTCCCACAGAGGTTATAAATAAGGAACATTCCATAGCATTAGAGATTAAGGGGGAAATGAAATTCTTGAGAGTGGGTGCAGTCAAATTACAACCAGTAGCGGCTAGTAAGCAAAGGTGCACAACCTCTAGATCTTCTTTAACCGTAACCACGCAATTGTTAGAAACAAACTTTAAGGAATGATGTAGGGTAGAAATTACTGCACCCATATCATGAATCCATGGTCTTCCTAAAAGAATATTGTATGGTAATGGGTCGGGCATTACATAGACCAACATAGGCAAGGTAACATGACCGAACTGCAAAGGTAGCATTACGGTACCTAGAACTTGGTTGCGAGCATTATCAAACCTGTGAATGTATAAGGAAGAAGTTTCTAAAGAAAATGAATCAACTTTAATTTTAGATAGTAGATATATATCGCAAACGTAGAGATTTGAGCTAGTGTCAATGAGGGTACACCTAATGTTGATGTTTGTTAATGTTTACTATAATCATCGAAGGTTCTTCTTGTTTTTGCACATCTAGAGGTGGGAGTTCTTGCAGGTGGAATGTAATATTCGGAGAATCTACTCGAATATGTGCCATCAACGCATCAACATCTATAGGCCTAATATAGGCAGGTAAGATAATATTTTGTAAGGCTTCTTGTAGCATCTCTTGATAAACCAGAGTGATCTAAATAAAATCCCAAAGTGATATCTTAGCCAAAGTAACACAAATTTGCTCAACAAGATCATAATCACCTAGTGCTTTGATCACAGGTTTAGGAGCTAAAGGAAGGCTAGGTTGAGACAATGGTAAAGAGGTAGTAGTTTGCATAGGTTCTGATGTAGGAACAGATGCTTGTCGTTCCAAGTTTTGTTTGTTTCTCCTTGTAGGGTACGTATTCCCGACAACATTATAAGAAGTAGAGTTAGTAGCTTTTGTGAATCTTTAATATAAGTTTGATGCATTGCTACGACATGAAATCCCATAGACAAAATAGTCCTCTCTAGGGAATGGCTCAGCTAGGGTCACATAAACGATGGGTTTCTGGGGCTTGGAGGAGCCACAAAAACTACTACCACATTTATGGACTCCTTAGCTAGTGAGGAAGGAGCTTGTTTAAAAGATTTACAGATAGGGAAGAGTTCTTCTAAGAAATCACCTAGAGCATCTTCCAACATATTAAAATTTTGTTCAAAGAAAGAATCCTTATGATTATGTGACATTATGAAAACGGATCCAATGGTTCACGTCTGGTTCACCAAAATTTGATATAAGAGGGATTCAATGCAAACGAGTCTCTTTATTCTCAAGAGATCACTAGGGAATGAATTTCCCTTATAAACCTCAAACTGAATGAATCGATGAAATTGCGAAGAAAAGCGAGAAAATAACCTTAGGCCCCAAAAGAGCAAGACTTCAAGATTTCTATCTCTGGTTGAGGAGCCCTTCGGCCAAAAAACAACACTGCAGCTTCAGGACACCAGCGTGGCACACTATTGTCCACAAGATGCACTGGCATCCTAAGACATGAAGAACTCAAGATCTCAAGTGGATGAAACTAAATCTCGCTTCTTGACATGGGTCAAAAGCTTGAAGGACCGAATAGTTGACAAAAAGCTAGAAATTAAAGTGAAATATAAGAGGACTTGAAACAAGATTACCCTCGTGCATCTAAATCTTTACTCCAAGCTTCTCTTTGTAACCTGTACACAAAAAATCAAGGGGAAAAGGTTGGGGCTGCATAGGGGTCTACCACAGTCAAAACCCTATTTTTGGTGCTCCCACCTCCATAGACAACCAAGTTTGGAAAAGGGTGTAAAGGAAGTAAACAAAGTGCGTGATGAAAAAAAAACCGACTTTGGAGTAGAGCCCACACCACAGAGTAGAAAATGAACTAGTAAGAAAGAGTGATAGCGAGAGAGAGCATTACCCATGGGTCAAGAACCTCTTCTAGAGAACATGGGTACACCACTGTGTGCTTTCTTAAGAGTTGATAGTTGTTGGAGAGACCTCAGTTTGGCATGGATTTTTCTGTAAAGGTGCTTCTATTCAAGGATAGAGCTTACCCAAGACTAGAGCAAGTAGTGATAATGCTTTAATTGATGACTTCCCACCCCAAAATGAGAGCCAAGGGGGGTTTTGATGCATGGGAGGGTGGCACAGAGCTATTTCACTCGAGACCTAACTGCTAGGAAATGTGTCACAAGGGTCAGGGTTCTCGATTCATCGTTTCAGACTCAAAAAACTACCAGGACACTAGCGCGTCGCACGGACGTCTGCATGCCATGCAAGCATCCAAAGCCTAGGTTTGTGAGAAACACCTTGTCAGGCTTCTATCATTTCACAATATCTCCACATGGAGTGATCATCACAAAATTTTGACTCATGGGATTTTTCCATTAATGTTTCTAAGGTGTCATAAATGCTAGGCAAGATGCAAAAAATGTGGAATTTCCCCTAGGTGTAATTTTGTGACATTACAATTTCCTTATTCAAAATGTATGTAAGATGTATGTTACTCTAATGTTATAATGAATGCAGATGGTTTTTGTGTGTCATAGTACACTATGTTGATGAGATGGAGGAAGAATGTTAGTTTGAAGACAATCTATGTTAGCATGAAAGAATGATATGTCCTTACTTTGTTGTCATTATACTAATAATTTCCATTTGAGTTGTCATTGGGTAGTTTATTGCAATAGACAAGAAACACCATGATATGATATCTAGACCAATCGTGTGCAATGTTGTGCTTTTTCCAAAATCAAATAGTCGAAAATAAGGATTGTTGTGACTCATACTGAGAAACCCAATTTTTCCTAGTATTTTTGTCAAGACAATCCAAAGAAAACGTGTCATGAAACGGCGTTGCTCCTCTAAATCCTATTGCTAGGACATCCTTGAGGTAGCAAGTGACATTACAACTTTGAAAAAATAAGACAATTATCATGAGATGTTGTTGCTCCTCTAAATCTTGTTGCCAAAACATCCTTGAGGTGGCTAATAACATGATAATTTCAAACAGATAAGATATGTGCATGTAAAATTGTTGCTCCTCTAAATCCATCATAGGACCTTGTTGAGGAGGATAGTAACATGGCATATCAAAAGGCAAGATATGGCCAAGTAACTATGTCGCTTCTCTAAATCTTGTGATAGGACATCATTGAGATAGCTAGTCACATGGTCATATAAAAAAACAAATAAGATAATGAGTCAAAAAGAAAAATAGGCCCCAGTAACATTGTCGCTTCTCTAAATCCATGATAGGAAATCATTGAGATAGCTAGTCATGTGGTCATATCAAATCATTTAAAAATAAATGAAAATGCTTGTCAAGACATATGTGTCAGATGTTTGTTTGTTTGATTGGCCATTCTTTAGGAAGGACACATCTTAAAGAAGATTGAAACGTTGAATTGGATTATTGCCAAGATCAAGATTTAGGAATGACACATCTTGAATAGATGACACGATAGGGTCTGACATCAAGAATGACACATCTTGAATACTCTTAAGTGCTAGATTTGATAGATTTGATGTTCATCCAGGAACTACATCTCCTGAATAAATTGTTTGATAGAAAGAGTCTGATGTTGAAAGAATGACGTATCTTGAATACCCTTAGTTCATTGATTTGATAGATTTGATGTTTTTCCTGATTTTTTTCTGGTTGGATTGTTCGTTTCTTTTTACCTTGTGTTCGATTCATTCGTTGTATAGCCAATTTTGTCGAGATGTTTAACAAATATTTGGGTTTTTTTTTTTCAATTTTCCAATATATTTCATGTTTTCGTAGATTTTGACCAAGAACCTAACCTAATGAACTATCCTAGGGGCCTTAGGGGCTGTTAATCCTTGCCTATGTTGTACACTTAGAGACCATGTAGTTCAACCAAAATTTGACCTACAAGACTGACTAAAATAGATTTTCTTTATTTGAAGATATCTGACGTGTGTGATGGTGAATGTGACAAACCCTAAAGGACTGACCTAGTCTAGCCTTGGGGGCTAATTGATTGATGGAATTACCAACGTTGTACACACAAAGACATCATAGTATGACACAATGTGACTTTTGTTTATTCAACAAAGAGTAAGTCATGATTTCATTGTGGTTTATTTGACAAACCTAGAAGGAACTAACCTAATGCCTTGGGGGCACATCGATAGATAGCCTTGCCTACATCTAGTCACAAAGGAAAATTATTTCAACATTGACAAAGACTTACATGATAGATGGTGACCTTTTTTATATAGTTTTCTGATTATTTGGATGTTTTTAGGATTTTGACATTTAAAAAAAAAAATGTTTTTGACAAGTTTTTTTTTTTTGAATTTTTCAAGTGTGTTAGGTCTTGAAGTTCTAGAGGGTTATTCAACCAAGAATGGATGTTAGGTATTTTCCCCTAGTCAGGTATTTTGTGGGATTGGATCATAAGACCTAGGTTCTTTCTGGTTTGTTGTGAGCATCAACTGATCTCTAGCCATAGGACTAGCAACCACTCTTGTTATGGGTGTGGTGGAATGAAGGAGGAACATGCATATTTACATGGGTAAAGGTGAAAAGATCCTGTGAAGTGATAATACATGAAAAAGTTAATATTTTCTACACATGGCACCTGTTTTCCAGGTTTTCACCATGGTACTTATCCAAAACGCCATTGAAATGGTTTTCACTATTGGATGGATTATTTCTCTTTATTATTTGCTTTTTGACTAAGGTCTTTGAAGCTATGTATAAAAATTGTGTAGGTGCAAGATGTTTATAGGATCAAATAATGGTTCTCCCTCTAGAGTAGAGAACTGATATGTGCCAAAACCAAAGGAAGTTGTGATGACATTAAGGCCTAACGAGCTCAAACTTACCAGGTTTGTCTCAATCTGCTTGGTTCTTAGGATTTTGCATTAGTACTGGGTCGCCAATATCAAAATGTCTAACCAGGAACCTCTTGTTGTAACTTCTGCAAATATGGTTTTGATATGCTTGTAAGTGGGTTAGTGCTTTCTATGTTCGCTCATCAAGTAATTCCCACTCATGCAACCTAGATATCCTGTACTCTTCATCATTGATTAATCCTTTCATGGACACTCAAAGAGAGGGGACTTCAACCTCAATGGGGAGAATATCCTCTGAACCAAAGACTAAGGAAAATGGGTTTGTGCAAGTGGGAGTATGAATGTTGGTTCAATATGCCCATAAGGTAGGGTTAAGTTGGATGTTCCAATCATGACCAACATCGTTGAAATTTTTCTTAAGGATTTTAATGATGGTTTTATTGGATGCCTCGACTTGACCATTTCCTTATGTGTAGTAGTGAGTGGAAAACTGGTGTTGGATGTGGAATTGTTCGTACAGTTCACAAACATCTTGGTTTTTGAAGGGATGACCATTGTCCATGGTTATGGACTATGGGATACCATAGCGAAAAATTATATAATTAAGAATGAGCTTTGCAATTTGGTTGTCGTTGATGTAGCTAAGGGGGATGGCCTCTACCCATTTGGTAAAGTATTATGTGGCGATTATGATGAATTTATGGCCATTTGAAGAAGTGGGGTGAATTTTTCCCACGAGGTCGATTCCCCATTGAGAAAAGGGCCAACATGAAGTGATGGACCTTAGTTCTTGTGTTGGAGCATGAATTAGATCACCATGAACTTGACACTATCTACATATTTTAATAAATCAGTGTGCCTCATGTTCCATAGTTGACCAATAGTATCTCGACCGCATAATCTTTTTAGCTAAAGTAGGACCACTGGAGTGGGCACCACAAATTCCTTCATCCATTTTGCATAAATTTGTTTGTGCTTTTGTATTATCAAGACATCAAAGTAGGGTATTGTTAGAGGCTCGTTGGTATAAGATATCCCCAATGATGGTGTAATGGGAGGCTTTTTGGATAAAATTCTTATGTTGGTTATTGGATAAGTTCTCAAGTAAAATCTGGGAATGGAGGTAATTATAAGTGTCATGTTACCAAGGTGACTCAGGACCAACAAGTTCACAAAACATTTCAAATTTTGGGATGTCAAAAGTGGAGATCAACAACTATTCCACTGAGAACTCGTATTATGACAAGTTATTAGGTATGTCCAAGAGCGATCTTATTATTACCATGGCGTCTGATGCTTTGTTTTATATGTGGGGTATCTGAAAAAAGGTGATGTCGACAAAGTAAAGCTTAAAGTTTTCAACCATTTTATTATAGGGAGTAAATTTCTCATCCTTTTATCATATTCATCATTGACCTAATAGATGAATATTTCTGAATCTCTAAAGACCTATATACTTTTGATCTTCCACCTGACCACCATATGCAATCCTGTCAATAAAGCTTCATTTTTTGCAATATTGTTTGTACAAGGGAATGCTATTTTGAATGATTTTGGTATCATGTCACCTTGTGGGGTGAAAAATAGTACCCCAGAACCTAAGCCATGATTGGTATAGGAGCCATCAAAGTACATCTTCCATACAATACTTGTCTCAATACTGAAAAGTGACTCATCTATAAAATCATCTATGAGAGGATTTTCTTCTTGTGTTGGTGTGTCTACTAGTTGATCCTCTATACTTGTCATTTGATTTCCTTGCACTCTACATAATGGATGTCATATTCACTAAGGACCATGACCCACTTTTCAAAACACCCTATTAATGT
The DNA here is from genome assembly GCA_007115665.2 of Sequoiadendron giganteum. Lineage (NCBI taxonomy): Eukaryota > Viridiplantae > Streptophyta > Pinopsida > Cupressales > Cupressaceae > Sequoiadendron > Sequoiadendron giganteum. Next base: position 620,523,956 of record CM021108.1, read on the forward strand.
TGCTCTATTAAGAAGGTACTTGAGTGGATCAATTTTTGCTACTATATTTTTTTGGTGGTTCAACATGTAATGCCTTAACTTTTGTGTTGTAAATACCATTTCCAAGAAGGCCCATTCGATAGGAGTGTAGTTGAGTTCATACCCTACCAAGGTCCTACTAATATAATAGATTGCTCTTTCCTTTTCATCATGGTCATTTTGAGCAAGTAATGTCACCAATGTTGTTGTGGTTGTAGATACATATAATATGAGAGGCTTCCCATCTATTGGTGGCATCAACATGGGTGGTGTTATGAGATACTCTTTTATTTTTTGAAAGGCTTCGTGGCATTTGTCTATCCATATTAAAGGAATCCCTTTACGTAACAGGTATTGAAACTGATGGCATTTGTCAGTGAGTTGAGCTATGAATCTCCTAATAGATTGTAGTCTTCCTTGTAATTTCCTTAATTGATTGATGTTCTTTGGTAGAGGCATGTTGATTATGGATTTTACCTTGGTAGGGTCAACTTATATGCCTTGATGTGAGACAATGTATCCCAATAATTCTTCGGATTTTACCCCAAAGATGCACTTCTTTGGATTGAGAAGAACCTTGTAGGCTTCTAAGCATTGAATTTTTTTATCTAACACCTTTAGATGATCAGCTCTGGTTAAGGACTTTACTAGGAGATCATCGAAATAATACTTCATTAAGGTATGAATTAGAACATGTGAAATATTATAGTCATTTCGTGTTGGTATGTAGCTCATGCACTTTTCAACCCAAAAGTCATGACGTTCTAGCAATAGGTACCCCAAGGATAAGTGAAAGTTGTTTTACGTTGATCTTCTAGAGAAATGTGTATCTGATTATAGTTGGAGAATCCATCGATAAGTGACATTTCGTATCTTGTTGTAAGATCCACAATCATGTCTATGTTGTGAAGAGGAAAGTCATCCTTAGGGCATGCCTTGTTTAAATCTCTGATGTTATTACATATGTGTATTTTTCCATTTGGTTTTGTGACAAGTACTAGATTGGAGATCTAGTTTTCATAATCAATAGACCTGATGAAGCTAGCATCCAAGATATTTTTTAGTTATATCTTGACCAACAAGCCAATTTGTGTATGCATGTTTTTGAGTTTCTACTTTACCAGTTTAGCATTTGGATGAAAGGGAAAGTGATGTAAGACAAGCTCATGGTCTAACCCCGAAATGTCTATGTATGAACAAGAAAAAATAACTTTTCACTGTGTGAAGAATGCTTGGAAGTCAGGTTTTACTTATTTTGTCAAGGAAACTACTAATAAAACTATCTTAGGATCTTCAAGTGTTCCAATGTTGATCTCTTGTGTATCTTCAATTAGCATTGGTGATCACTCTTGTGTGATGGGAAGAAATTTCAACCCTCCATCCTCAGGTTCCTCAGAGAGATTTTCACCCAAAGACCTTCCATTTTTCTCTTTATTATTAATTTTGTGACTGGGGAGTTACATATTCTCCCCGTGGTATGCTACCATATCAAGTTCTATAGTGAAGCCAAATTTATGGTCTCCTCATGGAATTCCTTCTCTTAGTCCCATGAACTTAGAAAGAGCTTCTTCGTTCTCAAAGGTATCTAGAACAATAGGACCTTGTTGGTCCCAGTCAACTAGTTGTGGGTAGACTAGGGAAATGCCATCATCAGTATTTTCAAATTTATGGGGAAGCAATTGATAAGGTGAGGATTGAGGTATTGTCACAAATGTCAAGGTTCATACACTTTGCTACCCTAGGGCTATGTGTGTCTAGATTAGGGAAAATGATATCAGTTTCATAAGTGTTAGAAGCATAGGAATCCCATTCCCAGTTGTTAGAATCATTTTCATCATAAAAATCATTGTTGAAATCCTCCAATGTCTTGATACATTCAAAAGCACATACTTCCTTATTTGAAGGAAATTTGGTTTTAATGGAACCAATATTAAGTGGTTTCCACCCTAACCCAAGAGTCTTACCCCATTTAGTAGGTATGTAGGGTTCTCTTCTTCCAATTTTTTTTAAGCCTAACCCACTAGTACCATCATAACCTGTTTCTTGCATCATTGAAAACCCTTTACCCTATTGTTGCACTAGAATTGGTGTCACTTCGTCTTTATAAATCTATTCAAAGATATCTTCAATATATTCCTTTTCAAGGTCTCCCCATTTTATGAAAATAGTTTTAGGAGGTGCATGAATCAGAACCTTAGGTTCAATGTTGTGACACGGTTTTCCATATGTCTCTAGTGATCTTGGAATTGTGGTAATGCAAAAGGAAGTGTTCAAGTTGTATTCTCTGCATCCCATGCTTCGGATTTGGATCTCGAGGTCTAAGGATTTAGTAGTGGAAGCAAAGTATGGGGAGGCCAATGAATGATTGGCCTTAGATTTCTTGTGGAGTGTGGAGGGGTCAATGTCCTTGGTTGAGTTTGACGTCGAGGCTTCACGGTTAAGTGGCACTTGAAATTGAGAGACTTCTCATAAGTTAGGGCAATAATCAAAGGGATTAGGATCACCCTAGATTGTAATCTTGGTGTCATTGTAGGGAAAATTTAGGCATTGATGATACATGGAGGTAACAACCTTTATGGCATGAATCCATGGTTGATCGAGGAGAAGATTATAAGGGATTTCTAGATCCAATACTTGGAAATTTGTATCCAAAATTACTAGTCCCACTCAGAGTGGAAATGTTATGGTTCCTATGGAAGATCATTCATCATCATCATAACCTTTTATGACTATGCTCTTTGTCTTATCCACACATGTTTCAGAGAAACCCAATTCCTTAACCAATTTCAAGGAACAAATATTCAATCCCACTCTATCATCTATCAAAACTCATTTGATCATATTTTGATGGATGAAGGATTCAATGTGTAGTGAGTCATTATGGTTCATGTTTTGGGTTGAATAGTCTTTGTCTGAGAAAGTAACATGATGAGAGTTTGCCAAGAATCCAACCATAGCTTGAAATTGGTTGACGTCGAGGTTATCTAGGACAGTGGTTTCTTTCAGCATCCTATCTAAGATAACCCTATACTCAAGCGATGTGCATAGAAAATAAATTTTGGATATCTTTGTTGGGGTTTTTCTTAACTGATCTAACAGGTTGAAATGAACTTTAGATTGGGATTGTTGGGGAGGTGAAGGGCTAGGTATGGTTATTTTAGTTTTGGGAGTGTTTACAACACACTTTGGGGTCTTCTTGATGATAATGGTGTTGATATGTTCATCTATGGCTCGAAGATGGAGGATTTTGGAGTAGTTATAGCCCATAGCTACATAATTGGTCGTGTTATTACTACCTCTATCAGAGGCTTTCCCTGAACCATGGTCTTGAAGAGGATTCATGCAGATCATGTGATCTTTATTGGAATTGTGTTGTTGTTGTCCCTCTATCTCGATTACCTTTTCTTTGATAAGTTTATGTTCATGATATTTTTCAGTTGTCTACAAGTTGATGTTTTATGTCCCTTACCTTGGTGGTATTCACAAAAAACATTATCGTGCCACCATGAGGGTTTAAATTCAGAGACATAATTCATAGGTTCTCGTAATTATATGACACCTGATTGAACACATTTCTTCAATATGGACTCGATGGGTTCTCCAAGGGGGGTGTATTCACGTATAATGTACTACCTAGGTGTTCTCTATTGTCTTAGTACTTGATTGTTTCACATAGCATTGGCCATTGGTGTAGGGGTTTGTGGTGTAGTTTTTGGTGTTCTTGGTCCTCTCAGAGTGACAACAAGACCAACTTTGTTTACCTCTTTATGCATTTCTTTCCATTCCCTACTCATTACTAGTGCTTTAGTAAAAATATAGCAATGACTTATTGCCTTTAAAAGAATTAAGAATAAATTTGAAACTTTGAATCCCTTTTTGAAATTGGTGATTGATGGCTTCACAAATACATTAGTTTTCAAGGATCAAATATTTTAGTGGTCTCTCATCATTAATACATCCAATTTAACTCTTGTTGAGGATAATACAATTAAAGTGTTTTTGATCTTTTTTAAAGGTGTTTTTATCATATATGATCTTGTATCAATTGAGATTAGACCCATTGGCTAGCCTTGTAGTATAAATTGAGGATTTCTATCTCTAATTCACTTTTTATCCTAATAATTCAGCGCTTTGCTCCATCCTTTATCTACATGGTCCAATGGAATCATGACACAAAACTTAGGAATTCTACCCTTTGATTGCTCTATGTCATGTCCAATCCTTTTTTACTTGCACTTAATTGTTGAACCAACTTGGGTATTCATTCATCCCTTGTGCCACACATGCCTTAAATATAGATTTCAAGGAAACTGACAAGCAAGGCTTGAGCCTAAAACTGTTTAATTTTTATAGTGTTTGTACTAAGAAAGGTTACCTTTGGTTAAGTATTGTTGTATCTTAGGGTTCATCGTAGATGTCTCTCCTGTCATAGTCTTATGATATTTAAGCATACCTTTTAGACTTTCCCCTTGATTAGCCTATGTAGAAGTGAATCCATACCTTGTGTATTCCTTTCTATCCTAAATTTTATAATTGTGACTTTTTGTCTTTGGAGATATGACTCCCCACTCTACTTTTATTACCATGGTTTGGAATTTTTTCAAACATTCTTATCTTTTTGAAATTTGGAAGTTTATAAACTAACCTATTTTTATTGCTAATGGTATTGTTTGTATATTCACTGACCAATAGAATGAATTTGGTTTGTTCTATTTAGTCTTAGATCCAAGCTTAGGTTGAAAAGGTTGTTCTTGCATTTCAACATTTATAATACTTTCTCAACCAATATAGGAGTGCCCTATGCATCATGAGTTGAGTTTTCCTTAATGGTGGTGTTCATAGTAGTCCTCTTCTTGTCATCTCTCCTACTCAAGTTGTTAATGAAGAAACTAATAAAGAAAATGTTAGTAATGATAATGATGGATGAGACCCTTCAATGGTTACCTTGGACCCTACTGATCTATGGGGCAAATCAGATGACTCAGATCCCTGTCTCCTCATTCTACTTGTGCTCTAGCCACTTAGCAACAAGTTTTATTGTTTTTATTATCTTACTTTTGATTGATGCCTTGTTTAGACTTCAAGAGTGTGACTTCTTCCACCCACCTTTTTTTTTTAATATATATAACAATATTTTATAAATGATAATATAAACATTATTCATAAAATAAAACACTAAAATCATATACCTCAACAAATCATTTTTATATAATAGTTTATTTATATAATATATGAACTCATTTACTAAATATTATAAACATTTTTCATTCACAAAGTATCTGTCTTTTCTTTTCATGCTCTAGAGTTGATGTGAATATGTGCAGTTATTGTGGCTACTAGGCTTTCTTTAATGCATCATATCGAATCTTTTACTATAAACTTCCAGTCACTCAAAATCATATTTTGGGTTGGAGCATCAAGCATTTCTCATACTGGAGGACCTCACGAGGGCATCTCTAATGTTGGACGTTCAACGCTGCAGACATAACAAGAATACATATTCTCATACATCCAATTACCACCATTCCAATCCAGTAAATATCAAAATGGCTGTAGCTTTCATTTTGATACTGTTGCTCGTACATTTGTTTATTATAACTTTTTATTTGGCATAACCAGGAGACAAGCAACCAATTTTCAATGACTGAAATGTTGGGATAAATGATTATAAGAAATTCATGGCGGAGGGTGATGCACTAAACATAGTTTCAGTATTGTAATCGTACAATAATTGTTAAGGGCATCGAAAATTCAAAAATATGATTATATTCTGAGATAAAATATTGTGTACGCCTATTTGATCATGGCTGACTTTGTCCGGAAAGTATTGTGATTGTCCAGTCGATTCCCAATAAAGATTTATACCTCGTCCGGTTCAAATGATATTGCCATACTTGAGGATTCTCTTCTTAAACCTTTTTTTTAAAATTTTATTTTGTGTTAAGCTTAGAAAGATTTCAGCGAATAGAATACAGAAGAATGGTCGAAGACTTGCAGACAACAGATATCTGAAAAGCAGTGGAAGAATAAGAGGCACAGCTGAACAATCGTATTCCAAAACTTGGCATCATAGACTTTGAAATAATTGCATGAGTTTTGGATATTTTACGAAGGCTGTGGGTAGAAGATATAGATCCACTATCTACTTCACTTAGAAATTGAAATTAAAATAATTAGGCATTATATATGCATGCTTATTTAATTGTTTGTATCTGTTTTAAAATGTAAATAATAATTAAAAATGGTTTAATGCATAATTAATTTAATTTATACCTTGCAGGAGTTTTGAAAATGAATGTGTTCATCAACAATTTAAAAGTATATAAATTTTCTTAGTCAACTTTTAGATAATATTAAGAGAATTTAGTCAATGCTAGAATGATCCTTTTGTGTAGACTCCTAGGGTTTGTGTTCTAATATTTTTAAAAGGGGATCAAAACACCCCTTGACATTTTCTCTAGAACTACTAAGAATCTTATTTTCTAGAATGAATTAAAGACTAAATGTTAGTTCTCCAATCAAGATTGTGACTCCTTTGATATAATTATAGAAGCCCTCCTAGCTGATATGGTTTACAAAATTGGTATTAGATCTCTATAACCCTTGGTGGAAGTATTGAAAATGGTATCCAAATATTAATTTTTAGGATTATAAGCCTCATCAAGGTATCATTGACTTTATCCTTATTTTCCCATGGTGTGCACCTTGAACCAATGGTGGAATTTTTAGTCTCAAATGTTAATCTAAAAATGCAAGTTTCACACCATATGGTCAATAGTTTTGGAGCTCGAATTGGCACATTTTTGGTAATGTCTTATTTTTCAAGGCCTTTCCATTAGTTTTAGGTTACCCCACTTTAGTATTTCTAATTCTTGATGTCTTTTTTTTTTGGATATCTAGTGTATCTCAACCATCTCTTTTCATTTTGTCCAGGAGCTTAGGATGTTTAGACCTAGGTACATGACTTCTTCAAGCTGTTAAAAATGAACATTTTTATTCATATGTGTTTTTATTAGGGGATTGGCTTTTCATCTCTTATAAATATAATCATCAATTCTTTATTTATGCTAAAACTATAATTTATTCTAATGTGTTATTGTAGGTATAAGTGCAAGATAATAATGTTACGCTTTAGGTGGCTCAGTTACAAATGTTATTAGATCACTATTGCAATGCCTCTTATTCTATGACCAATGTACCTTTGACTTCCACCTCCTCTCAAGGTTTGTATCATTGAGGACATCATCATGGACATAGTCATTTTATTTGTAGCCACTAGGAGGCTTACTCTTAGGTTTCTCTTCCTCTTATGAGAAGGGAATGTGCTTAGTGGGGCTATATGTAGCCTATTGGTGGAGGAATTTTTGGCTGGCTTAACTTCTCCAAATTTTCTCATTTGGCTCGTGTCATCTCTCCTATTGAAGTGGTTAATGAAGAAACTAAAAAAGAAAATGTTAATAATGATAATGATGGATGACACCCTTCTATGTTTACCATGGGCTCTACTTATGTATGGGGCAAGTTAGATGACCGAGATCCCCCTCTCTCCTCATTCTACTTGTTCTCTAGCCACTTAGCAACACATTTTATTGTTTTTATTATCTTGTTTTGGATTGATGTCTTGTTTAGACTTTAAGAGTGTGACTTCTTCCACCCACTTTTTTTGAATATGTACTTAACAATATTTTATAAATGATAATATAAACAATATTCATAAAACTAAAACAAAATAAAATATTTAAATCATATACCTTAACAAATCATTCTTATATTATAATCACCTTGCAATAAAAAATATATATATATCTATTTCAATAAAAAAAAGGTATCTATCTTTTCTTTTTATGCTTTATAGTTGATGTGAATATGTGCGGTTATTGTGGCTATTAGGCTTTCTTTAATGCATCAGAGTGAATCTTTTACTATAAACTGCTAGTCACTCAAATCATATTTTGGGTTGGAGCATCAAGCATTTCTCATACTGGAGGACCTCACGAGGGCATCTCTAATGTTGGACATTCAACGGTGTAGACATCCCTCTGTCAAATTCTTTAGTAATTTGCATGCAAACGACATAACAAGAATACATATTCTCATACATCCAATTACCACCATTCCAATCCAGTAAATATTAAAATGGCTGTAGATTTCATTTTGATGCTGTTGCTCGTACATTTGTTTATTATAACTTTTAATTTGGCATAACCAGGAGACAAGCAACCAATTTTCAATGACTGAAAGGTTGGGATAAATGATTATAAGAAATTCATGACGGAGGGTGATGCACTAAAAATAGTTCCAGTATTGTAATCGTACAATATTTGTTAAGGGCATCAAGAATTCAAAATATGATTATTTTGGAAGGACAGGGCACATATATTCTGAGATAAAATATTGTGTACGCCTATTTGATCATGGCTGACTTTGTCCGGAAAGTATTGTGATTGTCCAGTCGATTCCCAATAAAGATTTATACCTCGTCCGGTTCAAATGATATTGCCATACTTGAGGATTCTGTTCTTAAGCCTTTTTTCTTAAATTTTATTTTGTGTTAAACTTGGAAAGATTTCAGCGAATAGAATACAAAACTGTCGAAGACTCGCAGACAATAGATATCTGAAAAGAAGTGGAAGAATAAGAGGCACAGTTGAACAATCGTAGACTACTAAAATTTTATTCCAAAACTTGGTATCATAGACTATGTAATAATTGCACGAGTTTAGGATTTTTTACGAAAGCTGTGGGCAGAAGATATAGATAAACTATGCAACTACTTCATTTAGAAATTGAATTTAAAATAAGTAGGCTTTTGTATTTGATTTAAAATGTAAATAATTATTAAAATGGTTTAATGCATAATTAATCTTATTTATATCTTGCAGGAGTTTTGAAAATGAATGAGTTCATCCATGATTTAAAAGTATTTAAATTTTCTTATTCAAAGTTTAGGTAATATTAAGAGAACTTAGTCAAGGAAGTAGAATCCATCACTGTTGATGTTGTTTAGTTCTTCATAATAGAATCTAAGTTAAGGATAGAAGTAAAATATGGAAACAAACTATCAGAAATATATATAACATTATCAAAGATATACGTTTTAAAATATTTGTTCACACTAATATGTCTATCACTAGGACTTGTTATAATATTTCTTTTTATCAATTAGATTTTATTTAATTAAATAATTTGATATGAACTTATTGTGCATGGTTTTCTTAAAACCTATTTTAAGATACTTCAATTAGAGAAAAACTTGATGGTGGTGTTTTCAATTAAGGAACTTTCATAGTATTTATTGCTTTTTATTGCTAGATGTACTTGTAAAATTTCATAAGATGGCATATATATATATATTAAAAAATTACAAAGTATTTATAATTTTTTATAAAAAAATATAATTAATATTTTTATTTCATTTTTTATGTGTTATATAATTGTAAATAATGTTAGGTCTTGTACAATACTATTATTTAAAATATAATTATTTTAGTTCAAAATCATATTAATATTTAAATTTATTAGGTGCATTTTTTATGTGTTATATAATTGTTACATTCGTAAAGTATTATTTGTATTGGGATATGTGTGGCTTACTTATAGCTAGTATAATATTTTAAGTTATGTGATCATTTGTATAATTTTATATAGGTGGTTAGGTCAATTTAGGTTGCATCCATGACATAAGTATCATATAACACACAAAAAGGACAACTTGATGGTTGGACCATAATGTACTTCAATCTATCCCCACAGGTAGCTTGTAGTGCAACATCTCCCAAACCAACACCTGTGAGTCAAAATCAGCTTTGGAATGCCATATTTGAGCACTTAATTTAAACCAAAAATTAGTGCTAAGTTTGAATTTCCACTCTTGATCCAAATAAGTAGCAATATTCCACGTAGGAAGCAACTTCAAATATATATTTTTTAATGGAAAATTATTGAAATGACTGTAAGATAACAATTTCTAATCTGTAAAAAAATAGTAGTCCCTTGAAGTACATAACTTCAAAGTCAGATCCACCAAAACTGGAGATCTAATAAAAATGATGAGTTCTTCATAACTAGAACTTAGCCCATACTGTTCCTTAATTTTTTTCCAAGGAGCCCAGTCAAAAAGATCAAAATCCCAAAGACATTTAAATTATCTAACTCCCTTTTTGAACAAATAGTGAGCTTGTATTGGGAAACATAATGCCAATGGCTGATCATGATAAAAAAATATTTTTTTCCACTAGAATAACATTGAAACAAAGCTAAACCCTATTTGTAAGGAAGAACCATTCCAATTTAAAAAATTACTAACTTTTTTCCATGCTTTCCAAATAGACTTGAGGGGAAAAGAAGCTCTGACTCCAAAGGAAGAAGGAAAAAGAATTTTATCAAGCCAACGAACCTCTTTCTATTTCGTCTTTATAGAAGCTTCCATAATTCTATGACGAGCTAAAATCTTCCACTATTCATCTCCACTGGAAGCCCTAAGAATCCATTTTACAGCAAGGAAAATCCTTTGTGTTTGAGGATCGATAAACCCCAAGCCTCCTTTGTGTTTTGGTTGAATATAATGAGACCAAAAAGAAGCAATAAAACCACCATTACCATCCCATCTGGACCAAAATAATCTACGAATTATTCTATTGAGCTCCTCATAACCTTGTTTGGAAGGCATCCAACAAGATGAGTAGTACACATGGGAAGCAATGATGGTCTTATTAACCACTTGAATCTTGCTAGCCAAAGACAATTTTTGTTTTCCAAAATTGAATAGCTTATGCTTAATTCTACTTAAGAACCAAGTCCACATCTCAGAAAGAGAAACTCCCATGCCCAAGGGGGTACCTAAATATCTAGTTATCTCACCATGCTTGATTTTCCTCCATTCTTTCAAAATCCATTGTGGCTTAGAATAAGGTTGAGTCATTATAAACTCAGTTTTATCATGAGCAATAAGAGACCCAAATACCTCACAGTACAACTTAACAATTTCCAAAGAATTGTTCACCTCCTCTTTAGAATTATGTCGGAATAACATACTATCATCATCAAAGTGGGAATTAATAACCACTTTTTCTTGAGGGCTAGAAATCCCTTTGATAAGTTTCATTTGATGAGCTTTATGCAAACAATAACCAAAGACATCAGTTGTAAGAACATACAAAAAGGGAGAAAGGGGATACCCCTGCCTTATGGAACATTGTAACTCAAAGGAGTTAGACATATTTTTATTAATAATCAAATGAGCATTAGCATCTTGAAACAACATTTGAACATGCTTTATAATTTTAGGACTAAAATCCAACCATTGAATCATTTTAAGGATAAAGCTCCAATGAATTTTATCATAAGCTTTATCAAAATCCATCTTGATTATCAAAACATTTTGGCCCGATTGTTGCATCCATTCCATAGTCTCCCAAGCTAGCATAAGGTTATCAAGGATATATCTCCCTTTTAAAAACCATGTTTTCTCAGCTCTAACAATAATTTGAACAATGGGCTTAATTTTGATTGCTAAAGCCTTTGCAATAATTTTATATGAATTTTTAAGTAATGTAATTGGATGCCAACCAGCAATGGTATCTTCATTCTTTCCCTTAGGAATAAGTTCAATTATACCTTTATTGATAATAGGACCTAATGAACCATTTTGAAAATCCTCCAAATATAGCATATGGAAATTATCCTTAATATTCTTCCACATAGTTTGATTAAATTCAGCACGAAGACCATCAAAGCCAGGACTTTTATTTGGTTTCATAGAAAAAAAAGAAAGTTCAATTTCCTCCAATAGAGGATTCTATCCAAATATTTTCTATAACCTGGATCGATCATATTTGGAATAAATTCTTGTATGCTATCCTCCAACGCATGTTGGATATCGATCCAGTTAGTTTCTTCTCTACTGGCTTTCATAAAAATTATGAAACAAATTAAAATAATTTCTACCTAGTTAGTATAGTGTCCACTTTCATCCCTTATAGCTTCAATTTTCTCTTTTTTATGCTTATAGTGGAGATGATTAAAGAAATACTTAGATCCCTTGTTCCCTTCCTTGAACTGTTGAATTATGGCTCTAATTTTGGCACACTATCCTCTATAATGGTCAAGTTTCCATAGCTGAGCTTCAATAAAAACAATATGTTTATGAAGAGTTTCATTATGAGGATCAAGATTAAGTTTAGATCTAGCAAGTTCTAACTGTCCTTGGAGAGATTTTTCACTACATTTATGTTTCCAAGCCATTCTTCTTTCAAATGAACAAAAAAAATCAACACATTGTGATATATCAAAAATCCACCATCTCACCCATGAATCTCCTTCAAGAGGCTTATATATAGAGTTCCAAATCCCAACCAAGGCTGAAACAATTTCATTATTTTTAAGATGAGATTTATGTTAATCTTGAAATGGAGTTGAGAAGAAGCTCGACATCAACATTCTCCAAAGAAGACGATGAAAAAACAATTGGATAATGATTAGATAAAGTTGTAGAATAGTCCACTAGAACCCAGAAATCTTGAGATAACTTATCCAACTGTAAATTGTGAGATAAGTAAAAGCGATCTAATTTTCTCAACTTCCTATCATTACATGTTCTGCAATTAGACCAAGTGTACTAGTTATCAGTGTGACAAGATAATATGTTATGGATAGGATCAGCAACTCCAAGCACATTCCTACAATAAATCCATTTTTCTAATTCTTCCTAACTGAGCTTAAAATGATTAAACTATTTGTGATCCTCATGATGTTCCACCATGTTAAAATCTCCTCCCAACACCCAATCAACAATAGGAAGGTTATTAGACATCCATTCCCAAAGATAAACTCTTTCTCTCAGATTATTAGGAGCATAAATTCAACAAAAACCAAGGGGTTGTCCATTGATAAAGGTGAGGACCCAAACATAGTTATGGGATGGGTCCTCACCCTTATCAATGACATGTTTGGAAATTGAAGGAGACAATCTAAGAATAACCCCACCACTTCCCTCCTTATGAAACATATGAACAAATAGGGCATCTTTCCATATATTGAAAAGGGACATATTTAAACATACAGTACCAATCTTAACTTATTGTAACAAAAGTACATCAAACTTTCATTTATCAAGAGTGTCCTTAACTTTAAATTTGTGATGATGGTATGTTTTTCAAAATATTTGTCCACACTTGTCTATCACTATGACTTGTTTAATTAAATATCTTGATATGAACTTATTGTGCATGGTTTTCCTAAAACCTATTTTAAGATACTTCAATTAAATAAAAACTTGATGGTGGTGTTTTCAAGTAATTTTTTTATGCATAGATTTGTTTCTTTTAATTGTTAGATGTAGCTGCAATTTCAAAAGATGCAGAATATATATATATATATACAACTAATGATTTTTTATATTTTATTTATTTTTTAAGTGTTATATAATTATAAATAATCATAGGTCTTATACAATACTATCATTTAAAATATAATTATTTTAATTCAGAATCATTTCAATTTAAATTTATCAAATGTATTAGAATACTTAAATTTTTATGTTTGTAAAATATTATTTGTGTTGGAACATGTGTGTCTTATTTATAGCTAGTATAATATATATATATTGATTCATAAGATTTTATTAAATCATCATAAAAAATAAGGAACAATAGGTCGAACAAGTCAAGAAAAATGAAGAATAGAGAACCAAAAGAGACTCGAGAGAAAAGAAGAAAATCCTAGGAAGAACTAAGGAGAGGAAGTGAACCACAAACCCCTGAAAGCATCAAAGAAAACCAGATACAAAGCACTCGAGGCATTAAGACAAGAAACAAAAAAAAAAGGTTTTTTTCCATGTTGTGAAAGGAGAGCATCCATAGTCCACTAAGAACCATCTTCCACAACATCCATTCCTTCAATACGAAGTTTCTCAGCATCATATTTCTGCCCTTTCCTCTTTGAGGTCCCACAATCTAGTTTAATTTTGCTGCAATCCCTTTGAGAAATCCCAAGTTTCTATGGAGGAGCCAAGACTAAATGGGGTTTGAAAAGCTCATAGTGAATAGTGTAGCCGCTTTCTCTTTCTTTTCTCTATGAATAGTGTGTTCACTTGGACAGTGAGTCCACCTTCCAGTGATCCTTTCTGTAATATTTTATAACTAGTTATAACACATTGTGAGGTAATCCCCACCGTGGTTTTTCCCACTTTGGATTTTCCATATAAAAATCCTGGTGTTCATGTGTTATATGTGCTATGGGTTGTTAATTTTTTCATATTTATTAATTTCTAAGTCCATGTTTTGATAATTGGATGGTTTGTAATTAGATGGTTTTCTAGAATACTAATTACCCCGCTCTTAGTATTCTATGTGTTCAACAATTGGTATCAAAGCTTGGTTCCTTTGAAGGAGCTTGACTGCTTTGGGAAGATCTTGGAGCTTGAACACATGGTCGATATCCCTACCAATGGATACTCTGAAAAAGACTCCACAATTGACAAAGATGGAGAACTCAAAGTTTCTCTTGAAGATCTTGAAAAATTTGAGGTTGAAAACAAAGATATGAAGAAAAATCCCAATGAAGCTAATGAATGCATCAAGAAATTGAGAGATAAAATCAAAAGCTTCAGAGAAATACATAGGGAGGTAAATGAACAATTGAAACAAGCAAATGAGAACATCACCAGACTAAAAGTGCAAGTGGAAGAAAATAAAAGAATTGAAGAATGTCTAAATACAATAGTGAAGAAAAAATCTAAACAATGAACAAGGCTTGAACAAGAATTTGTAAATCTAAGATCAGATTTGGAGAAAGCAAGAATTCATGAAGATAAGTTCAAGACAAGTTCTACAATACTTGATTAGTTAATTGCAAGTAAAAAAGTATCTAAAGACAAATGTGGTTTGGGACTTGAGAAAGGTGAAATTTCAAAAATATATGCAAAGAAGATTAGTGAACCAGAGAAGACTAAAGATAAGAAGAAGAATGGAAAGTACCGAAATCAAAGAAATAATACAAGAAGACCTCTTATCAGACAACCAAATGCTCAAAGTTACTAATCCTTCAATTGTGTCTATTATTTTTGTAATAAGTTTTGGAATAAAGCAATAGAATATAGAAGTAAAATAAATCATAATGTTTCGCCCTTTGTTGGTTAATGTTTTACATGCAATAAGTTTAGACATAGAGCAAGTGAATGTAGAAATAAAATGAGGAATACATATAACCATGGTAGAATATTTAAATCTTTAGATGGATATTATTATACATGCTATGGATTTGGAAACAAGGCTAACCAATTCAAATCTATAATGAATGAAAATAATATCTCTCGAAGTAATTTTGCATGTCATAATTGTAATAAATTTTGACATATTGCTAGATTTTGTATAAACATAAAGAAGAGTAATATTGAAAAGAGAAAATGATCCAGTCACAAAGATTGATCCGACAGAAGTAAATAAGGAAATGGAAAAGATCTAGAGGAAGAAAGAAGAGGTTGAGAACAAGAAAGAGTTAGAAACTACAAAAAAAATTGTACCACCCTCTAGTGCAGATAATTCTCTCAAAAATTGAACCTAGGCATTGTCTTAGGGGGAGCAATAATAGAAAATCAAATATCCCCTTGCCAATATAAGGTTCCATGACTCAGCCTGAAGAGATAAGTTGTAGATTGATTGTTTGGATCTTGTGAAGGAAATTCTAGAAGAAAATATGCTTTTGCAAAGTTCTGCAAAATAATTAAGGGTTTGTTATCGCACAGTAAAGAGTTTTCTTCAACTTTATTGATTGGTGCATTAAATGTGAATTAGGGAAAATAAAAGGACTGTAATTTTCTAAACTTGGTCTAATTTACTCACTTTTATGCATTTGGAGTGAATTGAAGAAAATTCAAAAGTTTAGGAAGCAGAGCATCAAACCCTAGTTTCAATTAAGCAAAGAAAAGGCATTTGTCACTGTCCTAGAATTTGAATTTAGTAGAGATGGATACACCTATATTAGTGAATGTGAATGAAAAGATTCAATTGAAATTGAAGAAATACCCCATGAAGATATTTGAGAATGACCTGCTTAGATCGTTTTTGAGCATTCCGTGCAGGGTTTTGCCTACAGAAGACACTAGGGCTTATATCCACAAAAGAATGGAAGAATATAACCATGTGTAATTCATCAACCCATGGATAAATGAGTTTACTAGAGATGATTAGTAGATCAAGCCTAAGTATAAAAACCTAATGGCATTGAGTAGAGTACATGATAGCTACTTATGTACTCACAAGCTCGACATGATAACAAAGGAAGCTATAAGGGAGGTGATAGGACTTTGTGCCAGTATTGAAATCTATTTAAATAATAAAGATGTGATGGAATTAACTGGATTCACATTTGATCATAGGGATCTTGCAGTGGACACTATTCAAAACCATGTAGTAAGGTATGTGGCAATGGTCATAGGATACAAAATTTACTATACCAACAGGGAGAATTTTTTGTTAGCTAAATCAATCCATATTTCCTTTGAAATGGAAAAAGGTAACAACTATGATTTGTGCGAGTTACTTCAGCAACAACTTTTTGATAACTTGAAGAAAACCAAAGATAAGAAATATCTATTCAAGTTTGGTTCCCTAGTAGTTTGTCTGCTATTCTAGTTTCTAGGGGAGCTTCTAGAAAGAAGTAATGTCATGTGGGATCAAAGGAGACCAGTATAACATCATTTTTTCAAAAATTTACATAGAATTGGTGACATGAAGGTTCAAGAAGAACTTATTGCATTCTTTGTAGTATTCCAGAAGAGAATACATGAAAGTGAGAGAATCCCTAGGTCCTTAGTGGAAAAATATCAAGATGATATCACATTTTTAGTTTCCACTGATTTTTGTATCGTTGAAGCTATGGAACCCAAAACAGTCTAGATTCCTCCAATCAATAATGAGATGAATGAATTTTAGGTTGATGGTCTTGTTAAAATATTTCTAAATATTTCTAAGGATCTTGCATGATAAAGACATGGAACATATAAGGAAAAGGTCTTGGAAGTACATATGGAACTATCATAACTTGCAAGAAAGAAGATAGTGACAAAAGTTGTGAATGAATATTTCAAAGGACATGGACTTACAGATGAAGAAATAAATATATTAAGAAAAAAAGATACAACATTAGTAGGTATAGTTTGTGAGTCCTCTGGACCTAGAAGATCTAGTACGATCACTTCCACTACTTCTCTCAATACTCAAAAAACTTTAGGACTAGTCTCTACCCCTCACTGAACTAAGAAAATGAAGACCAGTGCTATGGTGGTAGAAGAATCTCAATTGAAGAAAAGAAAAGCTACTCAGCCTCCACATCTTCCACTAAACCAAAAAGAGGAAAGAAGCGAAAAGAGAGAAGAGAGAAGGATATGAGTGTGCTCTCTGAGGAAGAAGAAGATGAGGATGAAGATTTTAATACAAAGAAATGAATAATATATATAGTTGACACATCTAAAGAAGAAGAAATTGAGAAGGAAAAGAAAGCCTTCAGGATACATATACATAATGTGAAGGAAAATAAAGGAAAGAAGCTTGAATCTGGTAATATGGAGAAGAAGAAGAAAATAAAGAAGACTAATCTGGAGAAACCTTCGAGCCCAATGAGGTTGGACGTACTATTTGATGGTATTTTGCATAAAAAAAAATTGAAGCAAACTATTTTCATGTATCAAAATGAAAATGAGGATAACAAAGTCACTATAATTGAAGCAATCGTCAAATATATTGTAACCATTGAAGTTGATATGGAGTATATCATGAAAAAGGTTATAGATGATGTATGGAAAGCCTTATTGGAAAAGAGAGAAGAAGCCACAGTGTTGGAAGAAAGGATCAGATCAAATGTTGTGGAGAAATTGTTTTTCACCTTGTCTAAAGCTAATAAGGCCAGAATAGCTCAAGTTTGCAGGAAAGAATTTAGAACAAAGCTAAGGATAACACTTCTCATGGGAAAATATCAAGATAAAATTGAGATAATACAGAAGGAGACCAAAGAAAAGGTTATTGTAATAGCATAGAAGTATGCGATGAATCCTACTGGTTCCTCTAGTAAGGGACAAGATCTGGAAAATGAAAGTATTAATGATATAGAAGAAATTTCAGATAATAACCCTTTGACTATAGAAGAACATGTGCAAGGAAATGATGAAGAAATGCATGATACAGAAAGAGAAACTGTGATTAGAGAGAAAAATACAAACGATGACACTCTGATTTCTCTGTTGAACACAGTTCAAGACAATCTCAAGATATTTTTTCCTTGGATAGATATAGAACATGGCACCAGTAAAGGCGACAACCATGAAGCTAAAAATGAGCAAAGGAAGACAAATGAGGAAGAAAAAGGTAGAAATAATGATGAGAAGGAGAGGATAACAAAAATGAAGAAGGTGAGCAAGGTGAAAAAGGAAAAGATAAAGGAGATGAGGAGAAAAAGGAAGACAAAGACAAAGATAAAGACAAGTCCTCTGGTGAAGAAGAGGAAAAGGAAGAGTAAGAAGAAGATACCAACACCAAAAAGAATGAAGTAGAGAAATATAAGGACTTACCCAAGCCCTCTGGAAAATCCTCCAAAAATCCTTTAAAGAGTCTACTACCTATACAGACATGGTTCCCATTGGTAGTCTCTTCACAATTGTCATAATTTCCTATTGTTGATTTAAGTAAGATGCCTCTTGAGCATAAGATGCAGCTAAGTGATGTATCAAATGTATCAACAAGAAAAGAGATCCTTGAAACATGTCAAAAGAGTAATGAGTTAATGGAATAAGTCGTGAATACATTATAGGAGATCACTCTAGGTACCAGTATTGACACATCATTGTCTTCTATGGAGAACTTTAAATTGTTGATTGATTATTTTAAGGAGTATGCCTCTAGTTTGAGAGCACAAGTGGAAACATAGGTTGTGACAAGGCTTACAGAAAAATTTGCATCAACCCATTCCAAGGTTGAAGAATGCTTGAAAGAGGTACAATAATATTAGGATGAGGTAAAGATGTTGATTTTGTACTGCATAGGGTGGTTGGAAGCCACACATACTATAAAATTTGAAATGGAATCAATTGAGTCTCAAATTGCTAAGGCATCAAATGCCTATGATCTGGTGTTAGATAGAAAGTATCACACCTGAACTGCAATATTAGACTTGCATGACAGATTCTTCACATTGCATTTGAAACCAGAAGGAAGAGATTATTAGGAAGCTTGGGAAGCTAAGGGACTTGGTAAAATCATATTACATACCTATTTCAAATTCCCTTGCCAGTGCTAACAAAACTTCATAGATAAATCTTAATCCAAATACTATGGAAGAAGGATAAGATACCTTGATGGAGCTTGAGTCTCTACATAGGTTTCTTGCAACAAAGAAAAGGAGTTGGGAAGAAGGAAAGCCTACTTGGAAAGCCATGCTACAGAAGCTTGGGTCAACATCTTTGGGTTGGCCAATTTCATTTTCATTACATTTTTTTTAGTTCTTTTATATTTTTAGATTTCTTTGTACATATGCAGATGTATTAGGATTTTTTGGTTATTTTCCTAAGGGGGAGTTAGTAGTTTCAGTTCAATTTGTACATATAGTTGAGGGGGAGTATACAAGTTATTTTTGTGCACCCTTTTCCCTTGATGTCAAAGGGGGGGAGATGTGAAGAAGTTTTTTGGCACATGTTTCCATTAATGACAAAGGGGGAGATTGTTAAAAGAATGAAGAATTTGTGTTTTGTCATTGATGTCAATGCTACATGGTGGATATCAAAATGATATGGAGAATTTTTGCATAGAGGACTTGATTCACAATTAAGCAATATTTATACTAGAATTTTTTGCTCTCTACACCCTCTGATAGTTTGGTCTGAATTACATCGCACATAGAGATCATTTTATGTGATTCCAATATGTTGTTTGTGGATGATAGTAGCATCTGAATTCATAATTTTAGTTGGTCTAGAAAAATGCTTCAAAAGTGCCAAGTGACATAAGTTCAATATATAAGGTTTTGTTAGTTTTATGTGTAATGAGTATGATCTATTCAGTTTGCACTCCTCCATGAATTTATGTTAGGACTCACGGTTTTGGGAGAATATTTACAAGTGTTTATGCATTGAGATTTCTAGTTGGTATTATATTTTTAGATCCATGTGTCTTGTGATTGGCGATCAGTTGAAGTATTTTTATTTTAGGTCCTATGCCTAGCCAACCTAAAATATGTAAAGGTTTATGGAGTTTAATTATGTGATTTGAATATAAGAGGGAGCTATTATAGGTCCATGCTGACCTATATCACATGTATTTTAGTGTGAAGGTAATTTATTTTGAATTAGGTGTCGACAAGGCACATTTTGCATTACTTTGGGTGACATCTAATTAGGCTAACCTAATTGATGTTTGCAATGAAGTTATATATAAAAGATCATTTTGAGTTTGTGATGATGATGATGATTTTTTATTGAGACGTAATCCGAATACAAGAAGAAAAGTGAAATTTTGCAAAGGATTGAGAAAAGGTTGTGTGAATGTAATTTTGACCAAACATTTATATTTTGTACCAGGCGAAGTGTTTTGAGTCAAGATTTTGTGCTTCAAAGGAACTAAATTCAACATATGTTAGATGCAATTTATATAAGTTCAAATATTGGTTGAGTAGCCACTTTCTCTATCTTTCTTTTCTCTATGAATAGTGAGTTCAGTTGGACAGTGAGTCCACCTGGCAGTGAGCCTTTCTATAATATTTTATAATCGGTTATAACATATTGCACACTAATCCTCACCATGGTTTTTCCCACTTTGGGTAATCCACGTAAAAATATTTGTGTTCATGTGTTATATGTGTTATCGGCTATGTATAATTTCATTTATGTTAATTGTTAAGTATGTTGTGATAATTGGATGGTTTGTAATCAAATGGTTTTCTAGAATACTGATTCACACCCCCTCTTAGTATTTGAGGTGTTCAACATTATGTATGTATATTAATCATGGATTGAGATTGTATTCACAACACTAAGATTATGATTTAACATATAGTGTCTAATATTTATAGTTAAGGATTCAACATTCATCATCCAATGTTTAGTATTCAATATTTAATGGTTTAATGCCAAATTTTAGGTTAAGTTCCAAGGTTCATTATTTAGGGTCAAAGGGCCAATACCTAAGTTTGAAAATTTAGGGTTTAGGATATAGAATTCAATTTTTAAGGCAAAGGATTCATATTCAAGGTTCAAATTTCTTGACATAATTATTCAAAAATTTATACAATCTAATACAAAAAATTTAATCTCTAGAACCCAATCTACAAATCCTAATCCATAAAACCTAATTTTTAATCCTATAATATTTTAAAAAATTGAAAAGAATTATTAAAATGTTGTAAAAATTGTCTACCTACCTTCTAAAATAGTAGTTTGCAATCATGAAGGGATAGGTGAATTTTGGGTGATATACACATAAACAATGTTACATATACATGCTTCATTGCTTCTATACTTACATTCCCTTCCATATGTTGCAGTTGATAGTAAACCCAACTATTCCTAGTAATCCTCTACAACCAAAATTCCTATCAAAAATGAAAAATCAAATCAATTGATTTTATATGCAACCAAGAGATAAATGATTGAATCCACACAAGTATCACACAAGCATCTAATATTGGTATTAACTTGCAATTGTGATTGAATTGAACGTGAATTGATTATAATGAATGATCAATCTTGATAAAAGGGAAAAAGAAAACCCTAGATGAAGATTTGATTAGATTGTGAAAAGTTTCCAATCTTATGCAATGATAAAACTTAACCTTTATTTAGTCTAATCTAATAAATAAAAAAGAACTCCTAATTTTATCTTAAGTGAATAAAGTAATAAGGAACCCAATAATTAACTGATGATTAAATAATTATCAAGTAATGTCTTAATTACTCCAACGCCCCCCCTTAAGATCAACTTAGGGATAAGTTGAAAACCCTGATGAAGAATGCAATGATAGATTCATTTATGGTTCCCAACTACAAGGCCTAATGAGGTACCCATGTATAAACAAATTAATTTCTCATAACTAGAGAAAAGGAGAAAAACAAATAGGAAAAAATCCTCTCTAAAAGAGAGAATGAAATAAATGCATTAGTGAAAGAAGGATAGAAGGAGGACTTAATATGACCCTCCAAGGACTAATTTTGTTATGCAAGTACAATATATGTCCCTCCAATAGGAGAGAGAAAATAAGGATATGAATTCCCCCTTAAATAAGTAGATCATGTGCCAATGATGAACACCTGATGACAGATATGATCCACTACCTGCAAAAAACATTTCTCCCCTTAGGAAGAAACAGATCCACTTGTGATTAGAGTAGTCAATCCAAAAGGATGGAAGTATCAGGAATCAAAATCCAAATGGTATGTGCCTCTGAAAAAATAATCAAGTGTCCACATGCCGAAAAGAGATGATGTCAATCCAAGTTCTTACAAAGATTGATGGAGAACAAGTTGCAAAGGAGATGAAGATGGTGGTCCAATAGTGATGATGTGGTTGTCAACAAAGAGGAGATGAATGTCCTCAAAGTAATCATTCAAATTAGCTATTTGAGACTCTACAAACAAGGATGATATTTCTGCAAGATATATATCCCAAGTAGTTATGTCTAAAAGAAGATTGATGTCCTATTGAACAAAACTCGAATAGGAGCCAACAATGTGGCAATTCCAAGCTAATTAGAAATTTGAATATGAAGATGTAGTCTTTATCTAAAGAGTGGGAACATGAAGACAAGTCTTTGAACTATCAAAACATGCAAAACCTATGATATACTCAAGCTCCTCTAAAGTACCATCATCAAAGGGTATGGAATCTACATCTACAAGAGGAATGAGATAATCCACAATAGGATCCTCTAGGTATGGAGAGATATGAGGGTCTTTATGGACCTCCCAAAAATGATTCCAAAGTGTTTGGGAAAAATCAATATCTGATATACCACACATAGTGTTAAGATAAATAGTAGAACAAGGAAAAAGATCAAGCCACCTGAGATATGTTAGGATGCCTTTTTTCTAAGACTCGTAATTATCCTTTTCCAAGATGACCACAAAAGGATGAACAAGAATCCCATGATACTTCCTCAAATGAAAATCCAAAGACTAATAACCTTAGTGCATGCAAACTAGATCAGATTAAGTCATCTAATGCAAAGAGATATTTTTCAAGTGCCAAGATGTCCAAGTAATTGATAAAAATGTTAAATGAAAAAAACAAATAAAATGTGCCTAAGGTAGATTCTAAAAAATGTGTATGAATGGATCTGAAAAGCTCTTATTTATAACTTTCCAACATCAATAAAATCATGAAAATTGGAGATGCGGGAAATAATTTATGAGCTTGGAAGTCCAAAATGAAGATTTAAATCTGTTTGAGCATAAAAGAAAGTAGCACCAAAAGCTTATAATGAGACTTACACCTTTGGATTTTTTTGGAACCAACTTTTCAATGATATCTTGTTTGTCTAATTTTGACACCGTATGCCCAAGTTATGACCAAAATTAAAAAACTACTCCTTTAGGGCCAAAGGGGGCTAGGAGGGAAGCACATTAAGGGCCATACAATTGACATCATTCCGACGTTAATATGACATTAGCGAATATAGTTGAGAATATTCCTCTCACCTAATAAAAATTTCCAGTCACTGAAAACACATGTACGGTGATAAAATATGCCTTTAATTTGTTAGAATATTCTTGGGAAGTATTGGGAATATTATTTTATGTGCAAGCCTCAATTTCTATAGGGTGGTGTTGGATTTATTTTGGTATGTCAAGATTTGTCTAGGATTGGAATATTTTGATCAGCGTTTTTGGGATTTTTTAGTGGCCTCTGCCAGTATTGAAAATCCTAACGATAAGGCTATTGCAGAGGACAGAACCCACCAATTAGCAAGTTCACATGGCCTAATTCTTGATGTGACCTCCTAACTATGTAGGTCTTGGTATTATGTACCCACAAAAAACACCCCTTTTTGTTTGTTAAAAAATATTTTGCAATTTTTTTAGTTTTGGCATTTTTTTAAAAATCATAAAAAGAATATAAAAAAATACTTGCAAAGTCAACCAAGGATTAATGGTAATGGGTGATTCCACAATACTAGTTTACAACTTTTGGGCAAACTAGACACTGAACTGATTTTTTAAAACTAAATCTTCACTTTCGGGCTCCTATAGCGGCTAAACCGTGAGGAATTTGAAGATGATGCAAACTAGTGATTTGTGATGTTTTGTCTATAGATTCCAAATATATTTTTTTCAATATTTTTGGAATCAGATTGTACTTCTTTTTCCATCTCCTTTGAAAACTAGTTTTTTTTTTAAAACAACATTTTTAAGGAGTGATGCTCACCGTATACAACATAATTTTTTTTGTATGAAGGATTAAATTCTATTTTTTTCGAATTTAGATTTGTAACTACGATATCTATCACTTTCATTTGGTTTCATAGTGTTTTATTAAATATTTTTTCCTTAATCAAGTTTTGAAGTCAAACCAATTACAATTTAGACATAGGCAAACCATATACAACATAAATTCTTTTTGTATGTATCGAAATTCATTTTTTTTCCATGGATCAAGGACATCAATACCTTGCCTAAACATATTTTTAAATTTCTTTTTTGATAATCTGCTATTTTTCCACATGTGCATAACATAGAGTCTGATTTTTGGTGAAAACCTATGTTTAGTAAAACCAAAAAATTAAATACATAATAAAACCAAAACATATTAAAATTATATTTGTTGGATAGCTTGTTCCGTGGACTACCATCTTCCAGTTGGGTATGTGAAATCTCCTCCATTTTCATCCTCAACCCGAGCTTCAAAGGGAAAAAATCTGGAGTTTTTTTGTGTCGGAGGATGAGAAGGTGGGAAAAGGGGGGTTTGAGTGAACCCCTAGGGGTTCGAGTGAACCCCCTTTCCACAATGGTAAAATGCAGGTTCCCGCATTTAAGGGGTTCGTTCAAACCTTGAGTTCATTTGAACCCCCCAAAATAATTTTTTTTTGAATGGAGTCATTTTTTGGAAGTTTTCCTTCCTCATTCCAATTGTAAACCACTTTTGTGGGTTCACCCTAATATGGGAGTCATGTAAATTTGCACGGTGGTATGGCCATATGGATTTCTATATAGAAAACCTTAGGCTCTATTTCTTTCTTATTTTTGCAACTTTTCTAAATTTGAGGAAATGATAGGTGATCCTTAGGTCTTTGGTTGTTCTAGACTCAACGGTAATGCTCCTTTCACTCCAAGATGGGCTATTTTTTCCTAAAGGCTAGATCTCTCAAAATTCGGATATGAATTCACATATTTGGTGCTCTAATACCATGTTGTATTTGATAGTGAGCCTCACAGTTCCCAATAATCCTCTGCAACCAACACACCTATCACAAATGAGAGATCAAAGCAACTAATTTACTATGCAACCAAGAGAGAAATTATTGAATCCACACAAGCATCTGATATTGAGATTAACCTGTAATTGTAATCAAATTGAATGTGAATTGATTAGAATGAATGATCAATCATTATGAAAGGAAAAAATAAATCCCTAGATGAGGATTTAATTAGACTGTGGTAGGTGTCTTAATCGCATATAATGAGACAACTTAACTTATATTTGGTCCAATCTAATAAATGAAAAATTGCTCCTAAGTTTAGCTTAAGTGAATAAAGTAATAAGGGACCTAATAATTAATTATCAATTGATGTCTTAATTACTCCAACACCATACATAGTGAAAAAAACTCATGAGCATAAAAAAGAATGTATCATATACCTTTTGATAATAAATATCTATTACCAAATGAATAATCATTATGAACAAATAATTATTATGAATAGATAATTGATACAAATAGATATTCATTAGTAATATGAATCTATTCATAAGGACATCCATTTAGATTTGATTAACTTGTCCATAATGGATGCTTGTTTCTAAAAATATCGATATATGATTTATAGAGAATGGGTATCCATTTGATCCAAAAAAATTGGCTCCACATTTTTCCTCTGAGTATGGACCCATTATCTTGCACTAGTTCTATATTTTGTAAGTATTTAGAAGGAATTAAAAACTATGAATCCCTTAATCAAAAGGGTGAGTGATGGCTTCAAACTACATTATTTCTCAATAATCATAACTTTGGTTGTATCTCATTATTAATATAACTAATCTACCCCTTGTTGAGACTCATGTAATTAAAGTGTTTTTTTTTTTAAATGATTTAGACCATTTAGGACCCTTTCCCTTTTAGAGAATAAACCCCATGGTTGGCCAAGTTAGGGCTCACTCTTAATTTTATATTGTATCCTAATAATTCAAGAGTTCGCTCTTAATTTTATGTTGTACAAGATAGGGCTCCATCCCCTATGTGCTTGTTAGAAAAAACACAAATTTCAAGAATTATACTCTTGGATTGCTATAAAAAGTGTCAATTCCTTTTTATTTATTGTTGAAGAAGCTAAATTAGCTAGGTTTTTCATTCACCCCATTACACATAGCTTTCTAGACTTCAAAGAAATTGGAATGCAAGACTTGATCTTAAAATTGTTTATTTTTATAGAGTTTATATTACTAGGGATTACATTTAGGTTTAAGGGTTGTGTACACTAGGAAAGCTCATCCTATATTGTTTATTTGTTATGGACTTGATATCTTTAATCATAACATTTGGACTTGTCCTTATGCTCAATTTCATAAAAATGAAACCATAACTTGTTGATGTCTTTGTATCCTAAAATTTTTCAAATTATTGTCATATTTGGGTATATGATCCCTTGCCCTACTCATAATTGCTACATTTTGGAATTCTGTTAAATATGCTATTTTTTTAAATTCAGAAGTCTAGAAACACAACTATTTTAATTTATAGTGATATCGGTTGTATCTTCTATTTGATAAAGAGAATGATTGTGGTTTTGTTCTACTTACTTTTACATCCAATATTAAGTTGTGAAAATGGTGCTTTCATTTGATCACTCTTGGATTTTCTGAACCTTAGGGAGTGTCATGTATATTATGAATTGGGTTGTTCTAGATGGTGTTCATAGATAGAATCAATCCAATAGTTGGGGTCATTTTTCTCTACCACCTACGTGACAAGAATGGTTGGCTTACTCCTATGGTAAGCTTTCCAATGCTTAGCAAGATGGCATAATGATGAATCTTGCCTTATAACTTCCTATTTGGCTTAATCTAATAAAGAAAAGCATTCCCACCGAGTGTCAGAAAATATTCAGTGTCTTTAGTGGCCCAACAACCAGGAGACAAGCTACCAATTTTCAATGGGTGAATGGTTGGGATAAACCATTACAGGAAATTCCTGATGGAGAGTGATGCACTAAAGTAGTTTGAGTATTCTAGTTGTACAATAATTATAGGGGCATCAAGAATTCAAAAATATTACTTTGAAGTCACGGGACACATATATGCTCAGATAAAATATTGTGTACGCCTATTTCATTATGGCTTACTTTGTCCTGAAAGTATTGTTATTGTCCAGTCTAGTCGTTTCATAATAGTGGTTTATACACTGTTCGGTTCAAGTGATAATCACCATGCTTAAGGATTCTATTCTAAACCCTTTTTTTTCTTTTCAAATTTCCTTTTGCGTTAAGCTTAAAAATATTACAGCGAAAAGAATACAGAAGAACGGTCGAAGACTTGCAGACAATGTACCTCTGAAAAGCCGTGGAAGAATAAGAGAGACAGTTGAACAATCATAGACTAGGTACTCAAATTCTATTCCAAAACTTGGTGGTCGTTGTATTTTCCATGAAGTTTGAATAATAGTTTACAAAATTTATTCTTAAATAATATTGTATGAGTTTTGCAGTTTTTAAGAAAAGGTGATGTAGAAATTGAATTTAAAATTCCTAGGCTTCATGTATTTATATTTATGTAATAGTTTAAGTTTGTTTTAAAATGTAAATAATAGTTAAAATGGTTTTATGTATAGTTAAATTTTATTTCTTATCTTGCAAGAAATTTTGAAATTGAATATGTTCATCAACAATTCAAAGGCATTCATTTTGTATAGTCAAACTTTAGGTGAAGTCTATTTAAAATTCCTAGGCTTCATGTATTTATATTTATTTAATAGTTTAAGTTTGTTTTAAAATGTAAATAATAGTTTAAATGGTTTTATGCATAGTTAATTTGTATTTCTATCTTGCGAGAATTTTTGAAATTGAATATGTTCATCAACAATTCAAAGGCATTCATTTTGTGTAATCAAACTTTAGGTGAAGTCAAGAAGTTAGAATGTTTAGTTTTTATTAATGGAAGAGAAAAATTAGTCAAATTTTTAATATATTAGGAATACACATAACATTATAAAGGATATGTCTTTCAAATTAGATGTAGTATTAGTATGTTTATCAGTATAGATATCTTAAATATATATATCTAAAAAATGTTAGAAATATTAGTTTGAATTATTTCATTTTAATTTATAATTGTTTTATTTATTGCAAACAAGAAACATAAATTGTATGTGTTGTTTAGTTTGAAAAGATTATGTTTATTATTAAATATTAATATGTTGATGTGTAAATAGCTATCAAATTTAACGTAATAAGAATTTTTTTTGTTAAAATGTTTAAATCATTATACTCCATTCTTTGCTACCATTTTAAAAAGCCTTTGAACATTAATCATTAAAAAATTATTATAATATTGATTTTAATTAGTTAGATTTTATCAAAAATTGGTGGTAGTATTTCCAATTTAAAAAATCTTCGGGGTGTTAAGTGTTAGATGTATGTAAATTCAAAAGATTCAAAAATACATTATAAATATTTTTTAAACATGAGATAATATTTATATTTTTTTATAAAGATATAAGTAATGTTATGTGTTTACTTGTCTTACATAATTGTAAAGAATTATATTTTTTTGTTTGATACTGTCATTAAAATTAATTAGGTGATATTAATATTTAAATTTATTAGATGTATTAGCATAATTATTTTTTTAATTGTTTTTACCTATTTATTTGTATTGGGATATGTGTGGCTAATGTGTGGCTAGTATAGTATCTTAATTATGTGGTAGATTAAATATTATGTCATCTCCATGGAATGAATAAGTGGGATTGTCAAAAGATGGTATGTACAATGCACCAGATTTTTTTGCTATACTATAAGGAGAAATCAAGTTAACATTTAAGGAAAATTAGAAGCCATCCATATAACATTGTCTATTATTAAAGATTATATCCAAATGTTATTAATATCTCTAACAAGTGTTCAAACACTATACATCACCCACTATTAATGCTTTGTGTACTTAGGAATATTGTATTATAGCAATAAATAAAAAATTGAGGCACATATATTTGTAAGTCATCTCATTAGTTATTAGAATAGAACTATTTATCCCACATGTATTGGTAAATGGTAGTAATAGGTAGTTGAAGAGTATGTAAGGGTATGTGCACACAAATGAGGGGGTTGAAAGTGATTATTATTTTTTCAAATTCAAAAAAAAAAAATCTTGGAAGAGTAATTCAAGATACCCATGCTCAAAATTTTAAGATGTGATTACAAAAAGATTAGGACTATTTCAAATCTAATTTTTAAAATACTAATATAATTTTAAGTGATGGTGACTAAGAGGATCAAATAAGAGAATAGAAAGAAGCTGTATTTTTGTTAGAAAAATATAATGTATTAGGTATGCTCCCCACTAATTTATTGAATTATTAAATTATTGAAAAAAACTCTTAATTTGAAAATTAGCTAACATCATGTACTTTATGCATTTTTTGGTTATTATTTTAAAAAAATTATAGTTTTTTGCTAATTTTCAAGGTTGATACATCTTTAAAAATAGAAAATTGAGCATGTCCCTCTTAATTTTGAAAAATCTATAGTGTAGAAAAAAGTAACCCTTTTTCACACTTAATTTAGCAATAATTAATACTAAAATTAACTTAATTATTTCTTGATTTAGTGTTGTAATGTGTTTTACAGATTGACACTAAGTCTAGGAACCTTTTAACTAAAATGTACTTAATTGTGCCTTATTTAGGATGTTGCAAAGTGTTTTATTACACTTTCACATTAATCTAGGGCTTTATTAATTAATTGAGGTTAATTAGAGCTTAATTGGCCCCTTAAATTGAAATCCAAACCTTATCTATTGCATTTTTTGAAGGTTATATCCTAACACTAATAAATAATGTTGCATAACACTTAATTTGGCAAGGTTTGAGTCCTAGGATAGTGACCTAGGATCCATTCACCACCTAGAAAATCGGTCCCCACTATGTCCTAGGACCCCCTTTTGGCATATTATTTCACCTCCTTGAAACTTGGACCTAGAAAATTGTGCTAGGACCAATTCGCCCAAGGTGGTGAATGTGTCCTCCTTGCTAAGGACACCCCTTTTTTAACTTATTTGTGGCAGGATTTTAATAATTTGAAATCCTAGATCTAATGTCGACTTGTGTTATTTGAATTTCAAGATTAAATCTTAAGATGAGTATAAATAGAAGGTTAATTCACATAGCTTCATCCTAAGACATCCTAGCAAGTTCAAGTGATCATAAGAATACTTCACAAGAGAATTATAGAGAATTTCAAGAGCATTTTAAATACATTCAAGAGCAGATTATTGAGGTTTTATTGCAGCAATTGAAGATCATATCATCATGTCAAAGGCATAGTGCATCAAGCACGTGGTTGAGCTAATGTGTTAATGTAGCATTGCAAATCCAAGTTAAGCATTATTTCATATCTAATTCAAGATCAAGATCTAGATTCTACATGGCCACTTCATGTTAGATTGCTTATTTACATTCCAAGACTTTATCCAAAGTATCATTGTTCATGTTTCATGTTTCTATTTCATTATTTCATCATAAGGTTTAATTACCTAAACGAGGTTTGACCAAGGAAAACCCTATTCCATAACAATCAACACATTTTTCTCTTCTTTGATGTGTGATTATAGGTTTTAGGTTGAAGATCAAATGGAGAACAAGATTGAAGAAAAGTTTTCAAAATTGAAAAGTTGTAAAGTTGTCATCCATATTGCAAGATCACATAAATTTTCCTACATAATCGATTTCAGACTTTTGGGAGCTGAGCACCGAGGACCTGGAAGTGTAGACATTGAAGAACATAACCCATAAATTAGTTTTCAAGAACCCTAGTAGGGACCCATTCGCCACCTTGGGCGAATGAGTCCTTAGTGACCCCCAAAATAGCACTTTTCAGCAAGGTACACATTGTTTCAACCTCTTAAAACCTTCCTCATTGCTATTATAACAATTAGGATTGATTTTTTATTGTTATTTATGCATTTTACCCCTCATAATTGAATGAAACCCTAGAAGAAAAACTTATTTGTTTATCATCTTGTTCATTCATTTTGATAAACCCTATTTTTCTTCATTTCATAATGGTGAACCTGACTTATTGAACATTGTAGTTTTCTAATTTTGAAGTCTTTCTTCTCATCCTAGGTTAGATCTTGAATTAATTTGCATTAATTTGCATTGAATTAGATCTCATTTAGGGTGTCCTATTTTTCATTAAGGATTGCATCTCATCTAGGGTTTTAGAATTTCATGTTGTTTTGCATTCTTTTAAATCTAAAAAATACAAAAAAAACAGTCATATTGCATATCATTTAGATCACATAAATTTGTATTTCAAATCAAAAGAAAATTGCATATCAAACTAGGTATTGCAATTCATCATTTCATTACCTTTTCAACTTGCATTTTATAATACATTTGCAGAAATCTGAAATTGAAACTTACTGTTATAGATTTGAAACTGAAACTCATTGAAAAAAGATTAAAATTAATCAAAAACAGTTCAAAAACCCCAATCTAGGACCCATTCGCCCAAGGTGGCAAATGAGTCCCTGATCAGGTGTTGATCTGAGTTTCTAGAATTTGAAAGCCTCTATTTTATGCTTATTTTTGTTGTTGTTACAACTTTGTTTCAATTTTCTAATTTTTTATTTCATTAATTTCATTGAATCTAGCTTAATTTGCTTCATTTATTGCATTGACAACATTTCATTTTCAGATTGTTGCATATTGTAATCAGCAAGTTACCTTGTTTAGAATCTAAAAATTGCATTTACACATTTCATTCTAGGTCATTAAGTTTGTATATATTACTTTTCACAAATGTTAGTATCTTTCTTTTCCAAGTTTGTAAGGAAAAATTTCATCAATAAGCATGCTAGTCATTCATTTAATACATTTCCTAGTTATCAAAGTCTCTTAGTGCAAGAAAGTGAAAATGTTGACACCTTCCTTAATTCTACACCCCCTCCTATCTCTCCTACTTGTGGAAATGATGTGATATAAGAAGATTCAAGCATAGACAATAATGAAACTCATAGTTCTTCTTCTCCCGATATCTCTTATATTAGTGATGAAGGTATCTTGGTGAAAGAAGATGCAATCATTGAGAAAAATGAAAGGATTTTTTGTCCCTCTCCTCCTCTCCTTTGGGAAGATATTATGACACAAGATGATGAAGTCATTGCCACTACTTTACTTAGTCTACATTCCTCTCCCAAAACCTACCCTGCTTGAGAGAATTCTTTAGTGAAAGAAGTTGTAATTGTGGAGAATCATAGAAATCACATTTGTGAGGAGGATATTGGTGTTAAGAGATCCAATGATTGAGAGCTATGAAAATCCTACCTCTTCTACTTGGGAATACATTATAGGACATGGAGATGTAGTTGTAGATAACCATGACAATCAAACTTGTTCTTCTCCTAATATCCATCCTAGATGCAAAGAATATAGTTTGGTGTTAGAGGGTACACTTATGGAAAGACATGAAAATCTTGTCCCTCCCTTCCCTAATGCTCCTACTATTTGGGAAGATCTATTTGAATAGAAGATTCCAATCATTGGTAACAATGAAACTCATAGTTTTTCTTCTCTTAATGTCTCCCTTATTTATGATGAAGCTACTTTACAAAATCTAATCATGGATGTGATGAACCTCTTGTTTGTTCATTTCCTATAAGCTCCCCTACTAGGGTAGATATTATGGCACAAGAGAATGAGACCTTAGAGAAAAAGGATGAAATCATGGACAATAGTAACAATAAAATTTGGCCTTTTCCTAATATCTCTCCTATTTGTGAAAATGATCTTTTGTTGTTAGAAGATGAGAGTCATGAGAATCCTATTTTTCTCTCTTCCCTTAGGGAAAACATTATCGATAAGCAATAAAATACAACCATTGATAACTCCCTTGTGATGAAGAAATTTTAGAAGAGCTAATCTTTGAATGTCATGAACATCTAGTTTGTAGTTCTCCTAAAAAATCTCCTACTAGGGAAGATATCATGATGCAAGAAAATGAGAATATTGACACATGTCTTTCAAACAACAATGATGTGATTTCCTTAGATGAAGATGATGAAGTGACACTAGACTCCCATTCATTAATAAATCAATAAAATAAGGATAAGGTTGTTGAGGTCATGAATATTAGGACCCCCTTGAGTCCTCTAATTCTTAGAGCTCCTCAAAATCCTTTAATTATTGGACCACCTAAGCCTCAACTTATCATTTATGCACCCTCACAACAACCGCAAGTTCAACATAAACCCATCCTTATCTTAGAATAACATAAAAGGCAACTCGATAATGATAGTGTTTTGTAGCAACAGAGTTAAAATACCATTGCTCGTATATATAACAAAGTGTTTACAATCAAGTTCGGCCCTAGACCTGAAAGTTGTTTGCATATCGAGAAATAAAAACAAAAGGATATTGAAGAAGTCACAAAGCTATTAGAATATGCTTGGAGTTCCTTTGATTTCATACCTACATTCATGGGAGAATACAAGATCATAACAAAAGAGTCTGAAAAGGGAAAAGAAAAAGCGGTAATGTCAACATAAAATTCAAAAGCATCCACCTCAACTACTTTAGAAGATCAAGTAAATTACGCAAAAAACTTTGACGAAGTTGATTATGAACAACCACCAAATCCTAAAGAAATGAAAAAGATTTATGGAAGAGGCTATGAACTTATGAAACAACTTGGGTATAGTGGAAAAGGATGTGGTGCTAGAGAACAAGGTATTTGTGTCCCTATAGAGCCTAACATGTAAGAAACAAGTAGTGGTCTTGGTTATTTCCTTTCAAAAGAAACAAAAGCATCAAAAAGGCCTTTACTTAACATCAACACTCTTACAAAAGATTTTTCTAAACCTAATTTAACTTTGGTTAATCCTGAACTAATAGATACTACATGTGGGAATATCTCATTAGATATGCATCAAGTTGATACTTTTTCCACTCATTTTAATCAATAACATTAGTTTTTTCTTCTTGCCATATGTAATAGTTGTAGGATCATAGCATACTCACTATGAAATTTTTTACATTCATTGCAAATCATTTCCTTTTTCCAAGGAGTGGCATATCATCATCACCTATCTCAGCTCATCCTTGTCCTACACTTGGTGGGGGCAAGGGGTTAGTTAGCCTTGTCCTAGTTTTGACACTTGATGTTGTCCCTTTGGCTAGTAGTTTGCCTTCCATTTATATAGACCGAGATTGGGATGCAGACGACCTACTATAGGTTGACATGCATGCATCTTACTATTTGTTTCCATTGTTGGATTTTTCATGTTCTTTTATGTGATTGCATGTGTGTAATGTGATCCATCACACTATTTTTTTTGATGTATCTCTCTCTTTGTACATTCTTCTATATGTCGTAAACACTTTATCTTTTTCATTTATCTTATGTTTTCCTTTTGGGGATCATGACACAAGGTGTCGAGACATTTAGGTCTCTTCCATGTTGAATCAAAATGATTTCTCTTTGTTTTCTCTATCTATGTGTCATTCTTCTAGTTCTATGAGTATTTGGGGAATGATGACAATTTTGAGCTCTTAAACAGCATTGTAGCAAAGACATACTAACCCCGAATCTATATATCCCTTATGTATTTTTGGGGGCATGGCATAGCTTTTATTTGGAAACATATGACATGGCATAGGGTTTTTAAAGGAAATCTCTCATGTATTAGGAGGAAATATTGGCTAATTTAAAGAAGTTTCTGACAACGATGGTGTTAGCAACCGCTTTAAAGTGGGGGCATACACCGATGACATATTTTGACATTTTTCATGTATTTCATGGCATGATTTTCTTTTTTCTTGTGATTTTTCCTTTTCTTGGTGGTGTCATTGGGTTTGATGTCCTCCAAGAGTGTGATATTTATAAGAATACAATTTCCCTTAGTGGCATGACATGAACGAGGCATCCCATAAGTGAAAATTTGATATTCTTGACTTGTCCTCTCTTGGAGATATTGGGCGTGATGTTCCCTAAGAAGAAGACCTTACATGAATGGAACAAAATCTCCTTAAACAAAAACCTATAGATATAACATTCAAAACAATTCATAAGTACATAGCATTTTGGTGCCTTATCGAAGTTGTCGGGAGGATAATTTCGGTATGGTATCGGAGGCTAATATGATTCTCTCATTTGCCACCTCGTTGGGATAACTCACCTAGTGCATGGCCTAAAGTTCCACCACCCTAGAGTGAGCATGCATGTTATGGACAAACAGCCTAGATGTCTTCCACATCATGTTGGATAGTTGAAGCTTGATCCTAATTCATGGACAAGCAGCCTAGATGTGTTCCACATCATGTTGGAATGTCGAATCTTGATCCTTTTTCTTGGACAAATAATCACGATCAACATTGTGTTGGAACGATTGAAGATTGATCCTTTATTTTCCTTTATTTTTCATGGTCTTTGATAGGGTAGGACTATGTATCTTTTTTATTGTTGCATACATAAGTGTCTTGAATGTATACTTTAGGGTGAGTTTGTCATGGGGGAAAACTCTCACTAAAGTGGGGGAAAAATGTAGTGTAGAAAAAAGTAACCCTTTTTCACACTTAATTTGTGTATAATTAATACTTAAATTAACTTAATTATACCTTGATTTAGTGTTGTAATGTGTTTTACACATTCACACTAAGTCTAGGACCCTTTTAACTAAAATGGACTTAATTGTGCTTTATTTAGGGTATTGTAAAGTGTTTTCTTACACTTTCACATTAATCTAGGGCTTTATTAATAAATTGAAGTTAATTAGAGCTTAATTGGCCTCTTAAATTCAAATCCAAGCTTTATCGATTGCATTTTTTGAAGGATATATCCCGACACTCATTAATAATGTTGCAAAACACTTAATTTGGAAAGGTTTGAGTCATAGGATAGTGACCTATGACCCATTCACCACCTAGAAAATGGGTCTCGACTATGTCCTAGGACCGCTTTTGGCATATTATTTCACCTCCCCAAAACTTGGCCCTCAAAAACTATGCTAGGACCCATTCGCCCAAGGTGGTGAATGGGTCCTCCTTACTAAGGGAACCCCTTTTTTAACTTATTTGTGGTGGGATTTTAATAATTTTGAATCCTAGATCTGATGTCGGCTTGTGTTATTTGAATTTCGAGATTAAATCTTAAGATACGTATAGATATAAAGTTAATTCATATAGTTTAATCCTAAGACATCCTAGCAAGTTCAAGTGTCAAGAGAAAATTATTGAGGTTTTATTGTAGAAATTGAAGATCATATCATCATGAAAAAGGCATAGTTCATCAAGCATGTGGTTGAGATAATGTGTTGATGTAGCATTGAAGATCCAAGTTAAACATTGTTTCATATCTAACTCAAGATCAAGATCTACACTCTACATGGCCACTTGATGTAAGATTGTTGATTTACGTTCCAAGACTCTATCCAAGATATCATTGTTCATGTTTCATGTTTCTATTTCATTATTTCATCACAAGGTTTAATTACCTAAATGGAATTTGACCAAGGTAAACCCCTATTCCCTAACAATCAACAATTTTTTCTCCTCTTTGATGTGCGATTGCAGGTTTTAGGTTGAAGATCAAGTGGAGAACAAGATTGAAACAAAGTTGTCAAAATTGAAAAGTTGCAAAGTTGTCATCCATATTGCAAGTTCACAAAAAGTTTCCTACAAAATTGATTTTAGACTTTCGGGATTTGAGCATCAAGGACCTGGAAGTGCATACATTGAAGAACAAAACCCGAAAAATCAGTTTTCAGGAACCCTAGGAGGGACCCATTCGCTACCTTGGGTGAATGAGTCCTTAGTGACCCATTAAACAACACCTTTTCAGCAAGGTACACATTGTTTCAACCTATTAAAATATTCCTCATTATTTTTATAATAGTTAGGATTGATTTTTTATTGTTATTTATGCATTTTACCCCTCATAATTGAATGAAACCTTAGAAGAAAAACTTAGTGGTTTATCATCATGTTCATTCATTTTAATAAACCCTATTTTTCTTCGTTTCAAAAACTAATCAAATTTTTAATTTATATAGAATGGATTACAAAATATTAAAAAGTGGTTTATTTAAAATTTTGATGAGTGGATAAATAAGGACAGCAAAAAATTATATATGTTTTAGAAAAAAAAATAATAATAATAAAACATATTAAAGATCAAAATTTGAATTTATTTGAATGTTAGAAAAACAAATATGATAAGAAAGGTAAGAGATCTTGATGTTTTTATTATAGAAGAAGAAAATTAGGGTGATAAAGCCTATACACTAAAGGCCCCCAGGGTAGAAAAACAACACAAAAAAACCTTAAAACAAAAAAGATCATAATGGATACTGGCCAAAAATAACACTATAACAAAATAGTAATAGCAGGGTGTGATATTTCTAACATAAAATAGAAAGAGAACTAGACTAATTAAAAATTTAATCTCAATCATCTTTTATCTAGTTAAACATTTCTCTATTATTAGTACTAGTTCTAGTTCCCTTATTTCTTTTATAACATTTAAATTCTTCTTCCAGCAAAGAACACAAGATGGTTGTCGAGTGGTCCATTACCTTCAAGGTGAAGCGAGAAATTCCCATCAACATCCCTTCAAGGTCATCAACACAGGTCTTTAGGGTAACAAGATCCATTGTAATTTTCATGCACTTAGAGTAGGTATCCTAGTGAGGTTGCATAACAAGGATGGTGTCCAAGTCCTCAAAATCTGACAACATTGCATTTAAATCAGGGAACACGATTAGGGCCTCACTTTCAGCATCCACCTCATCATCATCATCATCAACCTTATTTTTTTCTTTATTATTCTCTTCTCTATTTGTTGAATCATTGGATATTTCATCAATTCTAAACTTAGGGGTTGTGTGGTTGGATATCCTATTAGACCTCCTAAAAAATTAAATTAGAGATCTTGATCATCTTCACAATTTCAAGAGAACTTTAATGGCATAGTTCAAAATTCAAGACTCTGAATCAAAGTGTTGATCTGCATAGCCACTAAACAAATCCTTAATCCATTCAACTGAAAAGCATACCAATAGAAAAAAATTAGAACCCAGAAATTTATGAAATTTAATTTATTTAAACTATTGGAAATGTGTAGAGAAACCTCTTGACGGACCATATTATGGAAATTATTTTGAATATGCAAACATCTTCATTTTATTCTAAATTTTTACAATAGAATCTCCTAGATTCATCTATAGGAATGCAAGTAAGTCAAAATTTTCCTACTAAAAATACCATGCTAATTTTCAAGCCAAAATATTTGAAAGTCCATTTCTAGGCATTGAAAATGTAGGAATAATCAAGATCACTGAGAGGAGCGGGTGAATCAGTGATGCACAAAAATAAATAAAAATAAATAAAAAACTTTTGAGAAGCACAAAATTCAATGCAAACACATAAATATCAACATGATACAAGATTTATAAGTGGAAAACCCTAGAAAGGGAAAAACCACTATGTGAGTTGGACCAATCCAATCTTCACAATTTGTTCACCATTAGGTCTCACTGACCAAACTCTCATTTAATACAATTTATCTAGGAGCACCAATTCCTTATGGAGCACCAACTCCAATAACAAACAAGAGCACCAACTCTAAAAACAATAGGAGCACCAACTCCAATAAGAAAAGAAATAAAAATATAAGTACTACTTTGTTTACAATATGCTCAAGATAATCTTCACATACAAACATTCAACATGTAATCATTCTTGCATACATCACTGAATCTTTACAAGACTCCCCTTAAACAAAGAAAATTGGGTGTTCCCACCTTTTAGGAGATGGGCAACTTAGAAGACCCTATTTTTTTCTAGTTTCATTCAAAGAAACCTTAGAGATCTCAATCTAATGGTGCAATTGAGAGAAGGGATCTACTATAATGTCTCATAGGATGTGATTAAAGACAAAGGGGGGTTCACCATCAATCAAAGGCTTAAAAAGAAGGAACTGAAAGTAATATGTAAAACCTAACTATATGACCTAGAAAATGAACTCAAATCATAATAGCAAAATGGAGATAAACAGAGGTGTGCCAAGAAAAATGAAGATGCTTGAAACAAGGTCTACAATATCAAAATTATGAATTTTGAAGTACACTGAGACTCATAAGCCAGTAGGGGATTCAGTCCCAGTTTAGTGTTTCGGGACAAAACCAGAATCTACGACTGCTAAACCAGGATCTACAAAAAAGGTTTGAAAACTAGTATACTAGGACTCATACGCCACAAGTGGTGATTTAGTCCCAGTATCAGGGTTGATCTGAAACTTTGATATCATCTATTGTTCTCCTATAGCTTCTCTCCCTTCCGATCTTCAAGTCTAAAACTATGAATTCTGATCGATAGGTGACTTTCTGTGATCTTGCAAGATAGATGACAACTTTGACAACTTTCTCCAATCTTTCTCTTCAATGGATCTTCAACCTAAATCTTCAAATCACACATCAAAGAGAGGGTAAAATTTTTATTTCTTAGTGGATAGGGGTTTTCCTTGGTCAAACCCCGTTTTGGGTATCAAACCTTGAAATGAAATCAAATAGAATGAAGGAATAATGAATGAACAATCTGCAATGTTGCAACTCACCAAACCCTTGATATGCAGGCTACAATCTTGTATGAAATGGCTAGCATGAATTTCGATCTTGACTCTTGATTGTATGTTATGAATCTTGACTTGAAAGCTTGCTTGAATCATAAGAACCTACATCACAAATGTTAGCTCAAAAAAAAACATGATGCATGATGACTTTGACATGATGCTTGAATCTTGAATGTAGATCCAAAATGCTTGATAATTAGCTCTTGAATGCTCTTGAATTCTCTTGTAAACTCTCTTGATCATAAACTTTCTATAAGAATGCTTTCATAAAACTTCTAGGAGAAAATATGTGAAATAACCTTGTATGCATACTTGTTTATGCCAAATTTCCTTAAATTACAATGCTACAAGCCAACATCAGATCTAGGAGAATAAAATCCCACCAAGAATTTGAATTCAAAATAGGTCCAAGCTAAGTGGGACTCATGTGCCACTTGGGGCATATGATTCCCAGTAGGCTAAGCTTGGGACACAAATTTCAAGAATTGTTAAGCTCTATGAAAAATTCAGGACCAGGCCCCGAAGCTTAGGTGGGACCCATATGCCCAAGGTGGCGTATGAGTTCTAGATCACTAAATATGGGCCATACAATCCAAAATCATTAAGTTATGATTGGTCATTAGATATGTGTCGATATTATCCTTGGAAAGATGCATTAAATAAGGCTTGTGGATGCAAAATAGGACCAAATAAGGCATAAAAAAGCCCAATTTTAGCAGGGATGACCCAAACAAGTGTAAAAATATAAAGGGATGCATTTTTCTACACTACATCCCCTTATCTCAACAAACACAAAAAAATACGTAGATTGAAGTATGCATGAACAAAGAACTCTCAACATTTGCACACACCTAAACTATAATCTTCATTGAATGTATAACCAAATGTCACAAAAATTTCTTACACAATCATATCCCCTATGATATAGATTCACATACTACTCCTACTTTCAAACAGTTCATGTGATCTCATTTAGATCACACTGACCTATGCAAAGGAAAGAACATTTCATGAATTCAATTATACAAAGGCATCATAAAACCCTTTTATCTCTATGTATTCAAATATCCCTCGTTTTATATTGTCTTGATAGAAATATAATATCATAGTTTTCAACACCTTCACATAGAGCTCGAGCCTAAATCAGAAAACACTTGATACACTAACTTAAATACATATACCAATGTTGTCTCCATATAATTACAAATTGTGTGTAGCTGAAAAACAAGGTGATGACATTCAAACTTCTGTCAAAGTGGCAACCTCAAGAATTAACCATTTTTTGTTTTAAATTAGAACCTTTCATCTTCATAACCCACTAATTCACCAATTGAATCATAACCATTGATCCTCTTTTGAGCAGTATAATATAGGTTATTAACCTGTCTGGCCAGTTAAGCTAAGAGGAAGGGTTGGCTATCCAATGATAGTGACCCCCTTAAGTGGTCACTTAATTTATCCTCAAACGGTAATACCAAGTCACCAAGAAAATATAACATAAATTAAACCTTTCTTTAAAAATATTCAAAA
Organism: Sequoiadendron giganteum; assembly: GCA_007115665.2. Taxonomy (NCBI): domain Eukaryota; kingdom Viridiplantae; phylum Streptophyta; class Pinopsida; order Cupressales; family Cupressaceae; genus Sequoiadendron; species Sequoiadendron giganteum. Next base: position 620,565,534 of record CM021108.1, read on the forward strand.
GGTATAAACTCTTCAAGGTTCTTAGGGTTTTAGGTTATAGGGTACGGAAATTGCAACAATCAAAACTCTAAACTGATATTACCATGATTATCTTATGAACATGATTCAAAGGATGCACCAACACAAAAGTGCATTATTTTTCATGAATCAAAGGATGAATCAAAAAAATCCAACTTGTAAGTCTCTTTGCATCAAGTATCAATACCATGAAATGCATCAAAAAACTCCAACTTACAACTCTCTGAATGAATGTTCAACAAGGACTTTTTCAAGAATCAATTATGTCATACTTTGGCATGAAGCAACAATAGTGAAGATGATCAACACCATGAGATTCTATATGAGATGAGATATGAAATGATCAACACCATGATATGAATGAGTTAGCAAGCAACTTCTGAAGCAACACTCTAAATGATCAAGCAACTTTGTGATACTTTTCAACTCTCTGAATGATCAAGTAACTTTGTGATACTTTTCCATCAACACCATTTTTACATCAATGAAAAACATAAACAAACTCCCCATTTTTCATTGATGGAAAAACTCTTTCTTGCAACTCTATCACTCCCCCTTTGACATCAAATACAAAGGACTACATACCCCCTAAAAATGAGCTCCATTTAAAGGCAAGACAAGTCATCATGCCTACACACTATCACATCAACATACTTGGATGAAGTAGTGTTACCAAAATCAATGGAATTCATATCAAGACTGTCAGATACTATTAGGTCAATTTGATCAATACTTTCATGATATCCTACAAGAATAATTTCTCAAGGCAAATAAATACATAGCACTATCAATGTAAGAGGATTGAATGGATTGGAATAAAACAATACTGGCACCATACTTATGCAATCACCATGCCCCTACAACAAGATCTCTTAAGAAAAAATAGCAATCACCATAAAAATGGAACTGTGATCTACAAAATTCTTTGTACAACATTGGCACTATCACTGTACAACAACAACAAACATCACAATAACTGAGATCTACCACTGTGTATTGAGATATTCAATGAATAACACTGCAAACTTGGATTGAGATGACATGAAGATCACTCTTATCTATGAATTGTCAACCCCCTTCATGAATGTCCTTCATTGTCTTAATAAATGCTTCTTTTAATATTGCATCACATCCTCTCCTCTCATATATCCTAACTAAAGCACTGGATTGACAACTGACTTTGTCTTCTTTCTCCATTATTCATAATATAGACATAGAAGATGATGTTTTCAATATTCTTCCTACTCATTATGTTTTCTCTATCTTCAATTTGACCAATTTTATTGAACTTTGTCTTCTCACAACCTTACTTAGGTTGAACTACTTTGCATACTACTTCACTAGTTGTATCATCTACATAACACTGCATGGAGAATGAGCTAGAAGCATCAGATACATCTTGTTAGGACATGAAGGCAATGTTACTTGGAGACCAACATGCTACCATAAGAAGAAATGAGACAAATACAACTGGCATAAAGGAATACCACTACCCCTTGGACATATGATGGACGGTCTCACTATTCTTGCAATGGCATCAACCTGAAACACTACATGTGGTACATAAATGTCATGGAAAAGGAAAACATGAAATATTGTGACTAAGATAACATATATGTAGAGCACTGTATTGGTCATGTGGCACTTGAGAAAGAATATCACTGTCAAAAGATCACTACCAAAGCATCATATGATTGTCTAAGATCCATATGACACTTTCACTAACTCTTGAAGCAAAAACACCATATCACTAAATGTTGTCAAAGCCACAACACCCAAACATGAACAACTTTGAACAAAAAATAGGAAATTGAGAAGGAATACCACCATCTAAGAATAATAACAACTTCAAGATCCACATCACTATCCAAAAATAGGAGTATTAACATTTTCAAGATCCATATCACTGTTCAAACATAGAAGTATCATTATTTTAATAGTGATAGATAACACAACAAGAATAACTACAATAAAATCTGAATCAAGCATTCAAGGTTCAGGGACATAGAAGAAGGATATAGGCTCCCCCTGAAACCATGTTACAAAGAACTAGTCTACTAAAGAGAAGCAAGAGAAATAACACCTAGTCTCTCCCTCAATTGTTCAAATACATCTTTGGTTTTCATCGTTGTGAGACTATACCCATTTCTTTTTGTCCTTAAATCTTTAGCCACTGATTTTCTTGATTTCTTTCTTTTTTCATAGCCTTGATCATCAAACAAAATATTATATCCACTATCATAAATTTGGCTTACACTTAACAAGTTGTTTTTAAGACCTTCAAAAAAGTAAACATCATGAATAGGTGTTTTTCCATCTAAAAGCAATGTACCTTTACCTATGATTTGGATAGTAGTATTGTCTCCAAACTTGACAAAACCCTTCATCATGGTCTTCAAAATTGGTGAATTTACTCTTGTCATATGTCATGTGGTTTGAACAACCACTATCTATGATCCACAAATCCTTCTTCTTAGCATGTAGAGCATCTTGCACAAACATTGATTTTTCAATTTTAGTGCCCTTTTCCTTTTGCCTCCAAACAGATTTTGACTTGTTCTTGTTCTTGTTCTTATCAGTAGTAGTAGGTTTTATATTTATTTTGGAATAAACATTAGTACTATTTTACTTCACCTTAGAGTTAGGTCTATAGTATTTAGCTATATGACCAAAATTATCACAATTATAACACCTCGGACTACTTAAGACATCAAATGAATTTCTACTAGAAAATTTTGATCTCCTTCTTGAATCAACTTTACAATCATTAGCTATATGGCCAATTGATTACAACAAAAGAAATAACCATAAAAATATAGATTTTACCTAAATGGTGTGTTCCTTCTTGCAATAAATGGTTTCATGAGCTTCTTATTTCTGACTTTTATAAAGTCATGTGTATCAACATCTTGGATTAGGTTATTGTCACCATATTTTGAAGGAGTTTGAGAGAACTATTTAACTTCTTTCATTTGACCATCACAACCCTTTGAACATTGACCTATCTCATAGCCAAATCCAGACCTATCATTATAAATATTTTTCCTTTTCAAGATGTTTTCCAATATGTTTATGTCATCAAACTTATCTAACTTCCTTATCAAGGACACAATTTATTCTTCCAATCTTTGGTAGTCCTTTATCTTCACTTCTAACTCACTTTTGGTCACTTCTTCAACCATTTTACTTTCCTCAAGTTATACTTTTAGGTCTATAATCAATTGATCGGATTCTTTAGCCTTGCTGACTAGTTTTTTAGCCTCCTTTAAGGTCTAATCTATTTGCACAGTAGCCTCCTTTTTCAGTATTTTAATCTCTCCTAGAGCACAAATCAGTCCTCCTTCAAAGTCTATTTCACCTTCTTCAACTTGTTGGTCCTTATCAGAAATAATATCATATATATCCTTTTGTTTCTCATTTGAACATACAACATCAACGATGAATAGAGTTTCTTCTTCTTCATCAATGGAATCTTGAGAGTTGCTATCAGATGCATAAGCATCTTTGATGAAGAGAATTTTCTTCTTTTTGGAAGAATTTTTTCTTCTAGGGTTATATTTTTTGTTCTTTCTGTACCTCCTACCAAATTCTTCATCACTTTCAAACTCTTTATAAGGAAATTTAGCAAAAAAAATGTCCTATTTTTCCATAGTTAAAGCATTTGAATGGATGTTTTCCTTTGTCCTTTCTGTTACCCATTTTCACCTTCTAGGTTAAAATGGTCATATCTTACATTTTACAAGGCCTCAATGTGAAAATATTTATTGAAGGGAAAAAAGATATTAAATCTTTTCTTTTACCCAGTTTGAAGGCATATTTTAGAGGAAATATTTTTCCAAATATTATCATATTTCAAATGGTAATATTTAAAAATTCAATCATTCAAGTCAAAGGAGAATTCATTTTGTGACAAAACATTGGAAAAGTATGTTAATTATTTTATCAAGATTATTTTCATGATATTCACATGCAAATGGGAAAAAAGATTAATTTTCATCTATAATCTTTGAGTTTGGAGGGAGATTCCACATGAGTTTCCATATTGGCAAGATGTTTCCTTTATTTTTGGCCAAAAGAAAGGAAGAAGGCTTGAGTTGTGAAGGTAAATGAAGTCTTACAAAGGGAAAGAGCTTGATTTTTAGGAAACATGATAGGTTGGCAACTTCTCATACTAAAATAGTCATATCTCGAAAACCAGAAACTAGGTTTTCATTATTTTTTAACAAAAAATAGAAAATAATTAAATAAAAAAAACCCATTAAATTTCACAAAAACTCAGTTTGTCATTTGAGAGAAATCTTCATCAGTCTATGGAAAATTTTGGATGCAAAATGGAAACACATCAGTCTTCTTCAGCATCAAAGGAAGGTACCAACTTGGAAAGTTCAGAAGTTTCCTTCAACCTAGAAGTTGATTTCAAGGAGTTTACAGCAGTTAGGGGCAACAATCAGTGTCAATCAAGTGGAGTGATTAATTATTCTTTCTCAAATCAATCAAGGATGAATTTATCATTTTGATTTTTTTTATAAAGGCATCTCTAGGCCTTTATTTGAAAAGTCCTTGCCTTCTTTTCATGTTGATAGCAGAAAAGATTGTTTTGTAACTAAATTCAAAAATGCATTATAAAAACAATCCTTTTGATTCAATAAAATGATGACAACAGTTCCTTCTCAATCTTTTTGTCTCATGTTGCAAATAAATTGGTAGATGATTAGTTGTGATTAGAGTTTCAATCCTTATTTTTTCCCTTTTCAAGTAATGTTTTGGCAAAGGATACATGTCTAAGTGCAGGTCATGTGTTGTGTGTTAATTGTAGTTGATTGTAGTTGTGAAAGTTATTTTTCCTTCATGTAGAAGGTTGAAACCAGCACCTTCATATGAAATAATTATGTGCTTCATGTTTTGATTTGAGTTGTGAACAAGTCAAAACCTTGTTGAGTCATATTCTGATTGGCTTAAAGCAGTTGGATATAAAGATTTTGGTACATCACCTCCCAAGAATCAATTTTTAATTTCAAGCAATCTCTCTATCCCTTTTTCTTGGAGTTTTATGTAGTTTAGGTGATCCATCAAAGGGTAAGTAGCCCTCTCTGGCGATTCGTTCTCATTATAAGCCACCCACAACTTGAGAATGTTTCCATGTTACATAGGATAGTTGAGTTTGACTTGACTAGGGTGCAATCCTGATTGAAAATAGTTTTTCGCACTTCCGGTGGACTGATTGGATTGTTTCAATCCAAAAAAAATCTCATATATCACTGATATTTGGTGTGTTTTTCAGTGATCTCTGCCTTTGAAGGCAAGAAATCAACATACCTAGTGACTCTAAAATGCAATTTTACTAGTTTTAGTATGACTAAGTGTTGTTTTGTTCCAAACAAGTTTGATTTTTTCTTGTTCTTCCAGCTTTGAATGAACAATCATGTCTGTATTTCATGGAAATATTTCTATGACTAATAATGAGTTTGATGAAGATTTATGCACAAACATAATAGAGGAGTTTGTTCAAAGCTTGATGACATGTTTTAAAATGATTTCAGTCAAAAAGATGAGGTTAAAACAATAGATAACCAACAAGAAGCCAACAATAAGAGTTCAGTTTTCATATTTTTAAGAGGTTGTCCCATCAGAGATTTGGCCAAAAAGGATACCAGTAAGATACAACAAGTATTCAGTGCACCTAAGAATAAGATTGCAGTTGAGGAGAAGCAGACCCAAATTTTTCATTCATGCCAAATCACGGGTATGTTTGGTCAAATTTGGTTGTGTTCTTCAAGAAGCACTGCAATAGTTTATCAAGTGTACTTTTGTTTCTCACCTCTTATTAGCAGTTCATCAACATACAGAGCATCCTTTGTTGGTTAGGAAAGGGAGTTATTTCACAAAGCCAGTTAATGGGTTTGTTTGAGCATCATCCTTTGTTGGATAGGGTAGGTTAGAGTAGGTGTTTTCTTTCAAATAGGGTGTTGTTAAACCAATGTTTCAATTTATGTCATTCCTCCAAGTGCCTTGCACATGTTCTAGCTTAGTTTTCCTTTCCTCTAAGTGTTGGTGCACAAGTGTGTTGTCCTATCAGAAGGTTTTGTTTATTGTTCAGCTAAGTTGCAAGTCTTTCCTAGAGTTGTTTCAAGGCTAGTTTGACTCCTATGCCAAATGGATTTACAAGGCTATTGATTCTTCTTGTTTTAGCAAGCAAAACCCCCTCAAAGTCACCAAAATGTTACCTATTTTCACCTTCTAGGTTAAAATGGTCATATCTTACATTTTACAAGGCCTCCATGTGGAAATATTTATTGAAGAGAAAAAGAGATATTAAATCTTTTCTTTTACTCAGTTTGAAGGAATATTTTACAAGAAATATTTTTCCAAATTTTATCATATTTCAAATGATAATATTAAAAAATTCAATCATTCAACTCAAAGGAGTAATCATTTTATGAAAAAACATTGGATTAGAATGTTAATTATTTAATCAAGATTCTTTTCATGATATTCATGTGCAAATGGGAAAAAAGATTAATTTTCATCTCTTATCTTTGAGTTTGGAGGGAGATTCCACATGAGTTTCCATATTGGAAATGATGTTTCCTTGATTTTTGGTCAAAAGAAAGGAAGAAGACTTGAGTTGTGAAGGTAAATAAAGTATTACAAAGGGAAAGAGGTTGATTTTTAAGCAACATAACAGGTTGGTAGCATCTCATATTAAAACAGACATATCTCAAAAACCATGAACTGGGTTTTCATGATTTTTGGACAAACATTAGAAAATTAAATTAAAAAAAACCATTAAATTTTACGAAAACCCAGTTTGGTGTTTGAAAGAAATATTCACCAGTATACGATAGAGTTTAGATGCAAAATGGAAACACATCAGTCTTCTTCAACATCAAAGAAAGGTACCAAATTGGAAAGTTCAGAAGTTTCCTTCAACCCAAAAGTTGATTTCAAGGAGTTTACAGCAGTCAGGGGCAGCAATCAACGCCAATCAAGTGGAGTGATTGATTATTCTTTCTCAAATCAATCAAGGATGAATTTAGCATTTTTATTTTCTTTATAAAGGCATCTCTAGGCCTTTATTTTAAAAGGTCTTGCCTTCTTTTCATGCTGATAGCATAAAAGATTTTTTTGTAATTCAATTTTGAAATGCATTATAAAAACAATCCTTTTGATTCAATAAAAGGATTTTCTCAATCTTTTTGTCTCATGTGGAAAATGAATTGGTAGATGATTAGTTGTGATTGGATTTTTAGTCCTTCTTTTGTCCCTTTTCAAGTAATGTTTTGGAAAAGGATACATGTCTAAGTGCAAGTCATATGTTGTGTGTTAATTGCAATTGATTGTAGTTGTGAAACTTGTATTTCCTTCATGCAAAAGGTTAAAACCAAAACCTTCATTTGAAATACTTATGTGCTTCAAGTTTTGATTTGAGTTGTGAACAAGTCAGAACCTTGTTGAGTCATATTGTGATTGGTTTAAAGTAGTTGGATATAAAGATTTTGGTGCATCACCTCCCAGGAATTATTTTTTAGTTTCAAGCAATCTCTCTATCCCTTTTCCTTGGATTTTTTTGTAGTTTAGGTGATCCATCAAAGGGGAAGCAGCCCTTTCTGGAGATTCATTCTCATTGTAAGCCACCCACAACTCGAGAATGTTTCCATGTTACATAGGATAGTTGAGTCTAACTTGACTAGGGTGCAATCCTGATTAACAAAAATTTATTGACCCCTTCTTCAACCTTCTAACAAAATTTGACTCTTTTCATCTAAGTCTTCAGATTCAGAGTATATTTATTTCCTTTCTTTATATTTATGAATGTTGCTTCTTTGTTTTTTGACTCATTAGTACAAATCCCCATTTCATAGGTAGTGAATGTGTCATATAGCTCATCCAAGGTAAGCTTGTTTAAATCTCTTTCTTCAATAGGAAATACCTTAGAATCATATTTAGATGTTAGAGATCTTGATACCTTTTTTACCACTACTTTTTCTTCCAAAGTTTCACCAAGACCACAGATAGCATTAACTATCTCATGTACCCTTAGAAGATAAATAGAAATCTTCTCTTCTTCATTCATTTTCAATCCTTTAAATTTTTCTTTAAATGCTTGCAACTTGGCTTCTTTAACTTTGTCATCACCTTGATAAATACTAGCCAACTTGTCACAAATTTACTCTGTAGATTTACAATGCATAACCTTAACTAGGATTTCATTTTCCAAACCACAACAAAAGGCATTTTTTGCCTTGGAGTTGCATTCATAGGAATTTTTTCATTAGCAATGGAAGATTTTGTCCTAGTATATGCATTGTCTATTATTGCCCATACATCATATCCTAGAGGGGATAAGTACCACTCCATTCTAAAACTCCAAAAAGAAAAATTAGTGCCATCAAATAGAGATTATTTTGAAATAGAAGATCCTTCCTCATTAGTCATAGTACTCCACTATCAAGATCAACCCAAGTTGATTAAACTTCTACAGGGAACCTGCTGCTCTGATACCAATTGTAGGAATACTCAAGATCATTGAGAGAGGGGGTGAATCAATGATGCACAAAAATCTAAACAATTAATCAAATTTTACTTTTTGAGAAGCACAAACTTCAATGCAAATTTATAAAAATCACCATGAAACAAGATTTATAAGTGGAAATCCCTAGAAAGGGAAAAATCATTGTGTGAGTTGGATCAATCCAATCCTCACAATTTTTTCACCATTAGGTCTCACTGACCAAATTCTCACTGAATACAATTTATCTAGGAGCATCAACTCCTTATGGAGCACCAACTCCTTATGGAGAACCAAATCCAATAAACAATAGGAGCACCAACTCCTTATGGAGCACCAACTCCAATAAGAAAAGAAAGAAAAATATACATAGTACTACTCTATTTATAATATGCTCAAGATCATCTTCATATAAAAACATTCAACATGTAATCCTTGTTGCATACATCATTTAATCTTCACAAGGCTCCCCTTGTCTCAACAAACACAAAAACATGACTTAGATTGAAGTATGCATGAACAAAGAACTCTTAGCATCTAAACACACCTAGACTGTAGTCTTCATTGAATGAATTTAACCAGATGACACAAAAAGATAATTACACAATCATATCCCCTGTGATATAGATTCACATACTGTTCTTAATTTCAAACAACCTATGATCTCATTCAAATCACACTAAACTATGCAAAGGAAAGAACATTTCATGAATTCAATCATACAAAGGCATCATAAAACCCTTTTATCTCTATGTATTCAAATCTCCCTCTTTGTATATTGTCTTGAAAAAATAATGATATTATAGACTTCAACTCCTTCACATAGAGCTCGGGTCTCCATCAAAAAACACTTGATGCACTAACTTAGATACATATACCAATGTTGTCTCCATATAGTTACAAACTGTGTGTAACTGAAAAACAAGGCGATGACATTCAAATTCCCCTCAAAGTGGAAACCTTGGGAATTAAACATTTTCTATTTTAAATGAGAACCTTTGATCTGCATAACCCACCAATTCACCAATTAAATCATAACCATCAATCTTCTTTTGAGCAGTATAATATTGGTTACTAACCTGTCTAGCTAGTTAATCTAAGAGGAAGGGTGGGTTATCCAACGGGAGTGACCCCCTTAAGTGGTCACTTAAGTGATTCTCAACCAGTGATAAACTCTTGAAGGTTCTTAGGGTTTTAGGTTATAGGGTATTTGGAAATTGCAACAATCAAAACCCTAACCTGATATTACCACCATTATCTTATGAACATGATTCAAAGGATGCATCAACACCAAAGTGAATTCTTTGTCATGAATCAAAGGATGCATGAATACCATGAAATTCATCAACAAACTCCAACTCTCAACTCTCTTTGCATCAAGTATCAACACCATGAAATGCATATCAACAAACTCCAAGTTACAACTATCTAAATGAATGTTCAACAAGGACTTTGTCAAGAAGCAATGATTTCATACTTTGGCATGAAGCAACAACAATGAAGATGATCAAAACCATGAGATTATATATGATATGAGCTATGAGATGATCAACACCATGAGATGAATGAATGAGCAAGCAACTCCTGAAGCAACACTCTGAATAATCAAGAAACTTTATGATACATTACAAATCTAAATGATCAAGAAAATTTGTGATACTTTTCCATCAACACCATTTTGACATCAATGAAAAACATCAATACAAAATATGTTGTAGACTTCACCAACAACTCAACCCTTTCTCTCTTTTGAAATCATTCTTCATTTCCATACCTAGATGTATTGGATTTATTTCTCATTGCTCATATAAAATTAATTTTCAAACTCCATACTAGGCATGTGAATCAGCTAGAGGCACTTTTTGGAAATTCAAAATTTTCTTCACTACTCAATCTACAACCCAAAATGAATGTGTGACAAGAAAGGGCCTTCCCCTTGATCACAAATGTGTGCTTATTTTTTGTTTCTGTGAGATTCTTTTTTTCTTTCTCACTACTATGTTGAACCTTCAAATTACACACCCCATCTTCCTAACTCCTCCATGGCTGCCTACTCCTCTTCCATATGTTCCACTTTTCATTCTTAATAAAATTCAATTTAGCAATGAAATCATAGGACGTGATCATGCCCTAGCAAGATGAGTAATCAAAATTTAATCCATTGCAATAATTGAACATCAAGAAACTAATTTGAAATTAATTTCAATGAACAATCGAACCCTCACAATGCACATTGAAAAATGATATTTTTTGTCAAATAAAATGACAAAAATATCACTCTTCTCTACCTCTCTAGACCATCGATCCAAAATTAATTTGCAATTCGAAATGAAAATCCAACCAAAATAATAAACTAAACTGAAATATTCTTAGGTGATGTGGATTTCCAATTCACCCAGATACTCATATATCAAACACGCTGAGTAAAAAAAAATTGAGCATGGGCTCAAAAAATGGAGTTGAGTAATAGGACTACTCTTTCAAATTGAAAGCAACTTAAATCATACTCCCATGTTTTGATAGGTACCTTGCAAACTTTTCTTTCTCTTTCTTTTCCAATACTTGTTCAAAACATTTTCTATCTTCCTCCACCAAATCTAGCCTTCATATTTATTTCCTTTTTTTTAATTTCTTCCACCATGAGCTGACCTCCATTTTTAATTGTGTCTTCCTCTAATTGTTCCTCTGATGGGATTCAACCCACCTTGAACTATCCACCTCTACCTAATTCTTTGTTCTTCCTCTTCTCTTGTGGGATCTATCCCACCATATTATGACCATTTCCACCAAATTCCTCTCTCATATTTATCTTTTATGGGAGTTAACCCACCATAACCCATCCTCCTCCTCTAAGAACATTCTTCCCAATGTTTATTAACTATTAAATCTACATACATAGTGATATTAAAATAATAGAAATTAAATATTTCCACCAATTTATTTCTTGCACCTACATCATCCTCTTCAACCTCTCGTCTTGCCATACCAATGTAATAGAATTTCTTGGGTTGCACCTCAACCCTTAACACCTTCATGCTTTCCTCTTCTTCTTTTTCAAACTCAAATTGATACCGACTGTCACATACTTTATTATTGAAAAAATAAAACTTTACCTTTGTTAGAGTATTTTTTCCTCTTTCACTTTCACTTGCAAGACTTTTGTCTTCACCATCCATCACCACCATCCTCTTCATTTCCTACAAAGGAATCACCACTAATAAAACTTGTTTGACCCCTTCAAGAGATATAATTTCAGTTTTCTTCTCAATCACTACTGAAAAATGCCATTTGTCTTTCCTCTTTCATGTGTCCAATAAATCACGGTCCTCTAATTTCACTCTCCTCTTCATCATCCTTTTGCACAAGGATCTTCTCAAAATTCACTATTGCAACACTTATCCTTTCTTTAAAATATTTGGCATCCATCTACATGTCCTCCAATGGATAAATTAATTTTTCACTCCTTTTCTTTCTACCTCAGCTACAACTTACTTCATATCCATCATGTCTTCAAAAAGACATATTTCAGCTACAAACTGATCTTTTTCTTCTTTTCTAGATCTTTTTGCATGAGGACCCCTCCTTCAATGTCACATAAATGACATCCTACTACAACTTCATTCTTACCTGCAAAAAAATAATTATAAAAAGGAGTATAAAAATCAAGTGTCCCAAATGGCCCTTCATCATCATCTTCTTCTTTTTGTGCAATAAATTTCTTCTTCTCCACCAAATTTTTAGTTTCAACTTCCAAAAAATCATGGAATATTCTCATCACTTCTTTAAACAAGGTTCTATCCTTGTCTTCATAAAAATCCTCACCAAATTTGGGAAAATTCCAATTCATAATTTCATATTGCAAACATTCTCTATCTACTTGACATAACTCACTCCGTCCACATCCTACAATTGCAACTTGTGTCATGCTATCATCTTCTATAATTTTGTGGAATGCTCCCATATGTTCACCTCTCCACAAAACCTCCATCAAAGGGCTATAGAGCCATTCATTATTTTCAAATTTACTATCCTTTCCCCAAAGGATCTTCTTGTCACTTGACTCAATCACTTATTCACATTCACTCCAATTCTCATCTTCTTCTTCAAGATAGAAATCTATCCTCTCCATGTGTCATTCAACTTCACACCTTTTATCCTCTATCAAACATCTATATTTTATTCTTTATCATATCTTTTCTTGTCTATTTTAGCTTCCTTGTTTTTTTGACCCTTAAGGGCATCTACGAAAGCAATTATTCATAAAAACCTTCTATGTATCTTATTCCTTTCTTCTCTATGTAAAAAATCTTCACTAGCCTCTTCATGACTATTTGTGTCCTCTTCCTTGAATACATCTTGCTCACACTCTCAATCTATAACTTTTTCCTATATAAAAAATTTCTAGAGATAATTCTCTCTATCACAAGCACTTCATGTAACAAAAAATCACACTCACACAACTATCCTCTACCCAACAAAGACTCTATAATATGCAAATATGAAAACCCTCTCTACCCACTTTCACACAATGGAGATTGTTTGTACACCTTCTACCTGACTTTATCCCCACTAGAGGATAACCAACCAATTCAAACACAATGCAATCCACATCACCCAAAAATATTTTAGTTTGGTTTATTATTTTGGTATGATTTTCATTTTGAATTGCAAATTAATTTGGGATCTATGGTCTAAGGAGGTAGAGCAGAGTGACATTTTTCTACCATTTTCATAATCTTTTCTCTCTTTTTCAATCCTTTCTTCCATACCTAGATGCATTATATTTCTTTCTCATTGATCCTATAAAATTAATTATCAAACTCCATACTGGGCATGGGAATCATCTAGAGGTGTGTTGATGTGGATGTTGCACACACACACCAATAGGCAGATAAATTCTCATAGAAGAACATGGGAACACACCTTTACTTGAAAGATCCACCGAGAAAACCTAAATCTAAGGTGATCTCAGTTCGATCCCAAGGCTCACAAATATCAATTATTGAGACACTAGGTTCACTTAGGGTTTGTTGTGTTAATTATTGTTAATCACGAGGGGTCTATGGTTTTTCAAGTTAGCTTCTATCGAAAATATCATGACATAAGCTCAACTTGATCACTCATATGTCACCTAGCAACTTCATGAAACTAAAGATTTGCAATAATATTTCATGAATTCAAATTACTTTCATAAATCCAAGAGAATTTAGCATTAATCACTCAACAATTTCATGGAAACAAAATATTTACAATAACACTCCATGCATTTATCATTTTTGAAACATTTTATAAAAATATTAAACATCTATTCTAAAACAAAGCATTAAAAATACTAACATTTAAAGATTTCTCCTAGGTATTATCCATGCATTCTCCATAAAATAAATTAAATCAAAGAAAATGACTCTATACTTCACCAGATTTCTTCACATCTAGGCATAGAATTATGCAAGGGTTTAAAGAAACATGGATTATTTTCCACTGGATAGTGTCAATATGCACCCTTATCTAGTGTAGCACAGAGGATTTTCTGATAGGAACAAACAATTAGCTACATATGATTTTGTATTAGGAAATAGATTTAAATTGGCCTTGATATTAATTACCTTCAGCTATAACATACAAGTTTTTATTCTGGAATGGAAAAAAAAGGGAAAATAAATAAAAATTGCAAAAGTTTTAGATCTCTGAAATCCAAAAAAATTGAACATAACAAAATAAAACAACTCTTGGCCCTTTTATAGAAATAAGGTGACCAAAGAGTTTTGAAAATACACATGAAACAAAATTAGAGAAACAAATCAAATGATAGCACATGATAGATGACAGTTGGCACAAGAACTTTCTAGATTAATTCAAAGATACTTTGACTTCTTTCAGTAGTAAGCTTCCAAAATCCGAGTCATGAGTACCTTCACACAAAATGCAGAATTATTAACACTTTCTCTTTAAAATCCCTAGGATTAGCTGCCTTTGTCAAGTCTAGGAATAACCATAAAAAATTCAATCCAAAAGACTTCTCCTATGCGCAATACCTTGGGCTTCCACCACCCGACCATAAGTATTTCTTCACTCAACTCCTGATCTAGAGACTCATCTTCTCCTTTCTTTTGCTGATATTCCTAGAAATAAATCAATACTTGATTTATACATTACCTTGGAACACTTTGAATCACCTTCCAACTATACTTATGCCTTGCATATTCTTCAGTTATTTTATTGATGGCTTCATTCCTTCACACTATTTTTATTTCATACTTGTTCATACAATTTTTGCACTTTATGACCTCATCAATGACCTCCCAACTTAAATAATGAACAAGATCCTTTTTTATCTTTTCAATCAATCCCCTAAAAGCCTTCACTTCTGCCTCATCTTTTCCTAAGGTTTGAGGATCACAATTCTATTGAGTTAGCATCTCAATGAAACTCAAATCCTTGTCTATGAGCTTCTTGCCTATTTCAGTGACCTTTTTTAATCCATTTGCAAATTGCAATAAAGTGTCACTCTCCCAACTCAATTGTTCCTTCCATTTCTCAAGCATCAAAAATTCTTGTTCCACAACTACCTTTTCTCTCATCAACTCTTGAACATACACCTGAAGAAGTGTCCTTAACCTCCGCCTTCTATATCATTTTGTTCCCGGTGGTCTCAACATTCACCCACAAGTCTCAAATTTTCAAACCAATGGTATGCCTCTTTACGTTTCCCAATTGCCTCTTTTATTGATTCCTCACCCTACTTCACCAGATGCTCTATCCAATCTTTGAACATGCTAATCTTGTGTCAAAGCGCTGCAATAATGTCTACCTTCTCTTTAGACATCAACACTAGGTTCAACAAAAATTTAGTCAATGAATGACTAGGTTGGGCTAATGTTTTGATAAAATTCTCCAAGTAGGCAACTTCTTTTAATTCCTTATTATTTTTCTTATCTTTATTCATACAAGAAATAGTGGTTTCTAAATTCATTCTGATTTCTTCTAGCTTTTTCTCACATGATGAATGTCCTACGTTGATTGTTTTCACTTGGTAATCCCTAGCCGTCACTTCATGCTTACTCTTTTCTCCCACAGGAGTAGCTATCTTGAGATTTTTCCCTCCATCTAAGTTTTTCTTAACAACATGCCTAGTTTTTGCTCTGGGTTTAGGCTTAGGGGTTTCTAGTTTGTATATTAAACTTTTGAAATCTAGAGGCACCAATTCCACATCCAATGGTGGAGGCAATTGCCTAACTATCTAGTCAGGTGCTTCTTCATTTTAACCTGCCTCTTCAATATAAATTTGTTCCTAATGATTAGAATACTCAGGAACATCTTCTCTTAACTCTCCAATGTTTCCTATTGTAACCTCTAAAACTCTCACATTCTCACCCCTGGTGGCAAGGATTTTGGATTACCATGATCTGACCCCATCTCTTTCTCTTCGAGACCTATATTTTCCTATCCTACCTCCTCCTTTTCACTCTTATTTCCTAGAGTAGACTCTTTAGGTTGTCCTAAGGCATCAAGATTTCCACCATTTTCGTGTTCCTTACCCAAGGTTTGAGAGGACTCTATAACTTTATCTATATCCTAACTTTCACCTAGTTTTTCAAAATTCAAGGGCTGCTCAACAATCACTTCAGTTCTTCCTTATGAAGGTTGATCCTCAGTTGCAAAATTATCAACTACATCTCCATGCTCTTCACCTTTATCTAAAATGGAAATAGGGCTTTGAATTGTAGTGCACCTTGTTTCTCTCTGTGGTGAAACCACCTCCCTTGTATTTATTTCTTCAGGGTTTCCCACCTCTTGGGTGAGTGATCCTACTATGAATTATTCTTATTCCTTGTTTTTGGGATGTAACTCGGTATCAAGCACTTCTTCCACCACAGGTTGCATTGTTGGATTTTCTTCGGACTGCTTCTCCTTAAACCAAATTTTCATAAAGTATACCACTTTTTAAATTCCTCTACAACTTTATCCGTAGTTATTGTCAAACCTTCCCTTGTAGATATGAGTGTCTCTCTCAAATTTTGTCTCATTATTGTTGTGTTAACATAGGGTGGAAATGTAAACATGGCAGTTACATGTTGTGATGTTGACCTTGTCCTAGCATACACTTGTTCTCTCATACCTTATTCTTCAGAAGTTAGGGGTTATGCTCTTGGAAAGGTTATGAAATAAGGGCTCCACATTTTGCCAAGGGAAAAATGGGGCATGTTGTGAGACCACACAACAACTAGCAACCAACAAAAACAACCAAAACAATAGAAAATCCATTATGAAGATAATAACCATACTTTAACTTTCTACAATTTTTGAATTGTAAATAATCAAACCTTCGATTTAACATTCCATTTTACTTTAATTAGCATAAAAAATTAGATTTCAGAAAATACATCAAACTATTTGACTTTTGAAAATACTTTTGTGCTGGATGTATTGGACAATCTTGGTTGCAAGCCACAAAAAATAATTTCAAAAAATATTATGAAGTTATTGAGGCCACAAAAATCTGACCCTACATTAAATATTGACCACAGCTGGGGACATTGGTATCTACATACCAACTACATAATTTTCAGGGTGTATGGTGCATTAGTGTAGCCCCACTACCTCCCAAAATATGTAATTGATAGAATGGTATTCATGGAAATCATGTGGCAGCTAAATGATGCTGGTAAAGTTAATTTTAGGTTGGTTAAGAAGGGATCATTGTGTTGGAAAAACAAGGATAAACAACTTAGAGGGGAGGTGAATCAGTTGTCACAGATTATTCAAACTTATTAAAATTTATTCAACTTAATCTTAGATCTAATGTAAGAATATTAAGCATAAACAATCACCACATCAAAGACACAAAGAACACCAATATTTTATATGTGGAAACCTTGTTAAGGGAGAAAACCATAGTGGATGTCAGTCCACAATATTATACCTTGTTAAAATTATAGAGAAAAATAATGGGAATGCACATTCATTCAGGAAAACTGCCTAGAGATCGCTACTCAAAGAAGACACACTGTCTTATAGAAACATTGAGATTAAAACCATCTAAAGAAATTTGAACTAATAAATTAGCTTCTACAAAAGCCTGATTACAGTTTTGATTAAGCACAAAAATACTTCTTCACACACTCAAACTTCTTCACACTCTACTCTGCAATCGAATGATTTGATCTTTATTCACACATAGCACTCGCACACTTTGCATTACACTATTCACATATACATAAAAATGAAGAAAAAATCACTCTTATATATCTGCTTCATGGAATTACATCAACAACTTTGTTGGCCAAAAATAAAATATTAGATGAATACAAACTATCGACCCAATTCATGAACAAATCTTAATGCGCACTAACCGAAGTCAGTCACAACATAATAAAGACCTAAAACAACATCCTCGAACATGCCAAACATTCAAAAAATAATCCATGAGGATCCAAAACACACTACAACCACCATGTCGGCCAAGAACATGAAAACCCAAACATGCAAAGGAAAAATATTTGATCACGAGCACACTGATCAATGCGGACGTGCAACAAAGATAGCGAATGATCTAGAGACATCAACAAACATCACAGGAGCATAGGAAACAACTCAAATTACCAGAATTGCATTCTCTTCTTCTAGAAACACCAGTTATAGTAATAGAATAATTGTAGGAACACAAAGACTCACAACTTGTTCAAATCTTGATGCGCACCTCTGAAACTTCCAAAGAATAAACTAGATAGGCTCATCAACAAAACCTTTAATCTGCAACTTCTGAATACAAACATACTGAACTTTCCAATATGCTAAACTTCATAGCTTCATAGACAGCCTTCAACATATTTATTGTAATTTTCTCAATATCCTCGACATATACAACCTTCAAGACATTAATGCTAATAGTGTTGACATCAATGACAAACATATATTGTAAATACAACCACAACATCCAACAATCTCCCCCTTTGGCATTGATGATAACACATGATGTGTAAAATACACCATCAATGCAACCAACTCTTCTTCCAACAATCTCCCCTTTACACATTGCTCTTCTCATACTATTCTTCTCCCCCTTACTTTTAGCTCTTCCATAGTTTTTTTGCATTATTCTTCTCCCCCTTTGACATCAATGGAAAAGGTATAGAAGCTCTAAACCACATATCTAAATAATTTGACTACTCCCCCTGAGTAGCAGCCACCATAACATCAATCTGAAACAAGATATGACTATAAATACATGAACTGATGCAAAGACTTGCATCTTAGTTCTCATTAGGAGGTTAAATCACCCTTAACTTCCCTCTAAGATACTCAAAATTATCCTTAGGCAATGACTTAGTAAATATGTCTGTAATTTGTTCCTTAGTAGGCACATACTCCAGTCTGAATTCTTTGTCACTGACTTTGTCTCTCAAAAAGTGATATTTGATAGATATATGTTTTGTCTTTGAATGCAGCACCAGATTCTTGGAAATGTTTATGGCACTTGAATTATCACAAAATATAGAAATAGGCTCATCATACTCAATTCTAATATCTCTCAACATATGCTTCATCCATATTACTTGAGTACCAACTTTTTGCAGCAACAATATATTTTTCCTCAGTAGTAGATAAGGAAATGGAATTCTGATTTTTACTTAACCAAGACACCAACTTCTTCCCCAAGAAGAAGGCACCACCACTAGTACTTTTCCTATCATCCACATCTCTTGCCCAATCTACATCGGTAAAGGCACTCAAAGTAAGACCATCATCCTTAGGATACCATAGGCCAAAATTAGTTGTCCCTTTCAAGTATTTGAAAATTCTCTTTATAGAAGTCACATGGGATTCCTTCGGATCAACTTGATATCTAACAACCACACATACATCATTCATGATGTCTGGTCTGGTCTTAGTCAAATAAATTAATCCACCGATCATTGACCTATATCTTGTTTGATTTGCCTTAGGAGAATCATCATTCTATGTTAACTTGCATCTGCTTACCATGGGTGTACCAACAGGCTTTGAGTCTTCCATGCCAAAAATTTTCATCAACTCTCTTACATATTTGGACTAAGATATAAAATTCCATTATCTAACTGAGTAATTTGCAATCCCAAAAATAATTTCAGCTCTTCAATCATTGACATCTCAAACTCACTTTTCATTTCATCAACAAAATTCATACATAAGTCATCATCACCTTCAAAAATGATGTCATCAACAAAGACTTCAATAATCAACTCTTTAGCTTGATCCATCTTAAAATACAGATTACTATCAGTAGTACCTTTATTCAATCCAAGTTTCAACAAGTATTTATCCAGTCTGGTATACCAGGCTCTAGGGGCTTGCTTGAGTCCATGCAGTTCTTTCTTCAATCAACAAGCCATATCTCCCTTATCAATCAATTGAAATCCATCTGGTTGCTCAACATATACTTCTTCTTCTAGCTCACCATTTAGAAATGTTGACTTTACATCCATTTAATAGACATTGTAGTTCTTAAAAGCAACATAAGAAAGAAACAATCTTATAGCTTCAATTCTAGCAATAGGGGCAAAGGTTTCTTCAAAATAAATACCTTCCAGCTATGAGTACCCTTTACATACCATTCTTGCTTTATTCCTGACCACTTCACCTTGTTCATTCAACTTATGGGTATGTGCAAGATCATGATAGGCCAAAAAGTGGCGATATGTAAGTGATATGATGACCCATGTGGTTGATGACTTTTTTTATACCCAAAATTGATGAAATGAAAAGGGTTTTTAAAGGAGATTCTCATCTTTCCACCATATAAATTATTCTTTACTTTGAATTTAATAAATAATTATTATTATTTTCTATTTGAATTACGAAAAAAGTCCTCATTGATAGGTTGATTGAAAAAATCTATAACTTTCAAATGGTATCACATTTTTAAAATCCAAAACATGTGTCACATTCTATTATTCACATACTATAGGATTAAAAAAAAAAAAATTGATCTGAGCACTTTAGCCACAATCTCTTCTTCATCCAAGATTCCACTGGCACGTCTAATAACCATCACTAGTTCATTTAAGTTTTGCATGAAAGAAAAAATATTTTCATCTTCACCCATTTTCATGTTTTCCCACTTTCCTTTTAGAGTTTATAGCTTAGTAAATTTCACTTGTGCATCTCCTTCATACAATTTTTCCAGCTTCTTCCAGATCTCATGTGTGTTTTCAGACCCATCACATTTGTCATCTCAGAGTCTTTCAGAGCACTCAATAATGCTTATATAGCCTTGATATTAGTTTCAGCTTCTTTGATCTCATCAGGAGTAGAGGGACCATTCTGAGGAATAACATAATCTGTTCTTTGTAATTTTCCAGAAGGGTTCACCAATGCACTTCAAATGATGCTCCATTCTAGCCTTCCATAGAGAGTAGATTGTTCCATCGAATCTAGGACTATCCTTCTTGTATGATGCCATTTCGAATCACCTCAAGTTATTAAACTTCTTTAGAGGAACTTGCTTTGATACCAATTGTTGGAAAAAAAAGGATAGACAACTTAGAGGGGGGGTGAATCAGTTGTCACAGATTATTCAAACTTATTAAAATTTATTCAACTTAATCTCAGATTTGATGTAAGAATATTAAGCATAAAAAATCACCACATCAAAGACACAAAGAACACCAAGATTTTATACGTGGAAACCTTGTTAAGGGAGAAAACCACGGTGGATGTCAGTCCACAATATTATACCATGTTAAAATTATAGAGATGAATAATGGGAATGCACATACAGCTAGGCACACTACCTAGAGCTCAATGCTTAAAGAAGACACACTGTCTTATAGAAACATTTAGATTAAAACCATCTGAAGAGATTTGAACTGATAAATTAGGTTCTGCAAAATCCTAATTACAGTTTCGGTTAAGCCCATAAATAATTCTTCACACTTCGCTCAAACTTTTTCACACTTTGCTCTACAATCGAATGATCTGATCTTTATTCGCACATAGCACTCGCACACTTCACATTACACTCTTCACACATACATCAAAATGAAGAAACAATCTCTCTTATATATCCACTTCATGGAATTACATCAACAACTTTGTCGGTCAAAAATAAAATATTAGATGAATACAAACTGTTGACCCAATTCATGAACAAATCTCAATGCACACCAATTGAAGTCGATCACAACATAATGAAGACCTAAAACAACATCCTCAAACATGCCAAACATTCAAAAATTATTCCACAAGGATCCACAACACGCTACAACCACCATGTCGGCCAAGAACATGAAAACCCAAACATGCAAAGGAAAATATCTAATCACGAGCACACCGATCAACGTGGACGTGCAAAAAAGATAGAGCATGATCTAGAAACATCAACGAACATTGCAAGAGCATATGCAACAACTCAAATTACCAGAATTACATTCTCTTCTTCTAGAAACACTAGCTACAATAACAAAATAATTGTAGGAACACAAAGACTCACAAATTGTTCAAATCTTGATGTGCACCTTTGAAACTTCTGGAGAATGAACTAGATAGGCTCAGCAACAAACCCTTTACCCCGCAACTTCTGAATACACTGAAATTTCCAATGTGCTAAACTTGATAGCTTCACGGACAACCTTCAACATATTTATTGTAATTTTCTTAATATCCTTGACATTTACAACCTTCAAGACATCAATGACAACCACATATCAGCAACACAACCACAACATCCAACACATTGATCCTTAGTTTCATGATATTCTCCCACTTCATCATCACTATAAAGGAGGGATTGGAGGTCTTCTATACAAACTCACACTTGATTATGGGATGAAGGTTGACCCTACCAAGAATTGTGATCTTGAATGGTGCATCAACAAGATAAGATTAGAAAGAGGCAGATCCCAATTTTATCATTATTTCCATGCATATGATAATGTGATAAGGAGCTTGAAAAATAATGAGGGGGTTAGAGAGAGGAAAAGTTAATGGAAATTCATGATCCAAATAGAAGAGAAGAGGATAAAAATTAATACTTCTTATGTGAGTCCATTTTCCAAATACACAAACCCCATGGAAATAATGGAGATAATGTTTTTTTTTTTTTTTTATGGAACATTCACCAATTTGATGAAACTAGCTGAGCATGAGGCAAAAATAATGGAATTTGAATATCTTGTTCAACAACAAGAACTTTCAATTGAATCATTAATTCAAGCAACTCATAGACAATCAATGTGAGCTCTTGATCAACCTTTGGTTGATTATTTAGAAAATCTAGAGGACAAAGAAACTATGTATGAAAATCAACAAAGAATTTTCATGGAGATGAGGAAGTGAACCAATGCTTCCCTTCTCCCCAAATCAATCTAGGTGATGAACTAGTTTCTGAAGATAGGCAAGTAGTTGAGTTCTGCAATGAAAACTTTGTACCTAATGATGTGAGAGTTAAGTCTTGTAGTGAATTCATGAATGATAACACTTTTGTCAATACAAAATAATTTAAATAATTTGCCATTAGAATCAAGTAGAATGAGCTCAATGAGAAATTAGAAAAGGCAAAGGAAGGAGTTGATCCTTCAAGATATGAGGATGTCACCTAGCAGGTTATGCAAGAGATGAATTTTGATGCCTCTAATATCACTCCTGGAGAAGGGAGAGGATTGGTGAAAGAGAGTGGTATTCTTTTATTGCCTAGATGAGATCTAACTTCAGCCATAGCACTATATACAATAGGCTAAAAGTAAAAAGTTGTGTCACACTTATAAAGGAAATGACCAACACTGGTCCAACTTTTAAACTTGAATCATTAAACTTGAAATACTTTAAGAATTTAAGAATTTCTAATAATGTTTTAAATTGATTTTTAGTTAGAAATTCTTAAATTTCATTGTGCTGATAAGTTGGTCGAAAGTGTGACACAACATTGTACTTTTACATGATAATAAGTCGGGATGAAGGGGACTTCACATCTAATGAACAAGAAAGATAAGTGTATTTTGGATTTGGCTTTAGCCCTAGCTTACAAAAATTGGTCATATGGGTAATGGCCGCTACCAATAATACACCAAGAGTGGCCAAGACAATAGAGGAGATGTAATGCCCCACCACAAGACCCTAAAGGCAGTTGCAACACCATGCAGAAGCGTACAATTTTTTTTCTTAAAAGTGCATTATTATCAAAGAAGATGCACAATACTTCACAACAAACTCTAAGGTAATGTGACAAGATTACATAAATAACCAAAAAATACACACTACTTGCACTCAAAGCATTTATTAAATTATTAACCATACATTTAATTTCACATACTTATAAAGCATTAAAGATTCTAACACTAGAATAACATATAATAAGTTCTAGATTACATTAACTTAAAAGTAGATTACAATACTCAATCCCGGAATGAGATAAATCAAACCTAACTATTACAATTACAAGATTCCTCCTCGAAAACAAATGAGGGAAATAATAATTACAAGAGCTAATCTGAAGTAAATAGAAAGCTTAAAATAAAAACTGAAACCACTACAATCTCTCCACTGGAAAACCTCGCAACGTAATCTGTAAATCAAAGGGGGACCCAATGGTGTAGGGCACACATTCCTCCCAACCAAGTGGTACCCGAAGGCCCAACCCCCGTGCTAGGAGACAGTAACATGGATACAAGGACAATCCCTACAACCTTTGGTCACATGCTGACTCAACATTAAACGAAACCACCACAAGAACAACACTAACTCAAGAATGCATTGCTATCAGAGTTTAATAGTTGAAACACCAGTAGCCTAAACATACTACTAACCTAGGAGAAAAGCCACTCAAGGTACATGAGTTACTCGTCAGATCTTTCCAGATCTCGGCCCCCATGGAGCTTCACCCTCCTACGGTTATCATGAGATTCATCACCACTCCAAACTAAGGAGGTACAAAATATCCAACAAACCATTCAAAGAAGATCAAACCAATCCCCGTTCATGTAAACTGGGTGACTTACTGAAAACAACAATCCCTACTACCATCGAGAACTACTAAAAAACAAGACCATGAAATAACAACTCTCAAAGTTAACATGCCCCACTAGGAAGACATCTAACCTCGTCTAATACCTCTATTCAATTTAATCCAAAAATCCACAAAGAGAACTCAAACATATCATAAAGGCACAATAGTATACCACATTTTAATTAAATACCAATTTCCTTACAGGCAATAAAACAATTTAAATACATTTGCATTCCCCAAATATCTCAATTTAACTTAAACAACTATAAGAACATCATTCCATTTATTATTCCAATTCCCTCAATTTTAAACTAATAAAATATATATTTACTAAAACGGATTACATCATTTAAATAAATTATAACTTTCTCTTTTTAAAAAACATATTATTTTAATTTCACCTAATACATGCATCTAATCCATTTAAATGAAAACAATTTCCTCATTACAAGAATTCTTCATCTTAGAATTAACTCAACTTGGACACGAACATGCACCTCTTAATTATCCCAATTTAACTATTTAATTGAAAGACTCTTACAAATAGAGATAAACATCACCACAATCTATTTCACCAATTTCACCAATTTTTTATAATAAAACATTTGTTCCTACAAAAGGATAATATTATATAATTAAATATCTCATTCCACAATTACATTTATAAGAACATCAATTTCCTCAATATACTTAAATACCCATTTCCCTAATAGATCAAGGCATGCAAATAAATTATTCTTCCTTTTATATCTCCTAATTGCATGCAACAATTTAAAACTAAAAATAAAAATAAACCTAATTAAAATATATATTTTTAAAATATCTACATTAAATATATTAAAATGAATTTCCATTAACAACAACAACCCTTCATTTAAATGCTAAATCATTAATATATTAACAAATATATATATATATAAATAATATATTATAAACACAGTCAATATATGTGTATTAAATATATTATAATAAATTTACCCTAACCTCGAAATCCATCCACAAAAAAATGAATTAGAGAAGGGTCGAATGTAGGTTTTACACAGTAAAAAAAATAACATTTTCTTTAATAAGAGGGGGGGAAGGTGTTGGCTGGCTTACCACAGCCGCACCCCACTGTATTGGGGGCGGACTGTGGTAAGTCTAGCGCGCCCCATGTAAGGGAAGGGCGGTGGAAATACCACCATCCACCTCCCTTAGGGGGTGCGGCGATGGTATTTCACCCGCCTCCCCCAACACAAGCAAAAAAAATCATTTTTTTTTAATAAACCAAACTCTCCACAAAAGAAAAACGAACCCTATGCATTTCCAGGTCACCGTACGATGATAAAATAGAATTTAAAAGATTATATTCATCAATCAATAAATATATATATATTGTAGATATATATATATATATTGAGTTTCGTTAATAAATAATACTGGGGAAAAGTTTTTGAAGAAAGCCATCTACAAGCAAATTTTAATTGGGCAACCAATTTTTCCTCAAGGAAATTTTCACAATTATAATAACCGTTTTCCCAAATTTATGAAAGGGTTTCAATTTCAATATTTTAAAAGAAAAGTTGCACAGACTTCTTCATAATAAAATTTAACAAAACTTCTACAAACAAATTTAAACAAATTCCCAAAAGATTTCTAAAATCACTTCCCTCTAAATTTACACCGAAGCTTTTAAAACTAAAATAAGTTCCTAAATCACAAATTATTTTCCTCTAAGTTTTTCCACGGCAATTCAACAATAAAGAAGCCTTACAATTTTTCCAAAAACAATTTAAAGCTTCTACAAAACAAAACACAAAATCTTCTTGCACAGGCAATCTTTCAATCTCATTTAAACCAATTTAAGCAAAACTTCTACTGAATTAAATTTTGTACAGACAATCTTTCTCAAGTAACTAAATAAATAAAATAAAACTTAAAAGACCCTGTTTTCTTGAAGCTTGAAGAAAGTTGAAGGTTGGAGTAGAGCTTCCCCTTCAGAGATTAATTTCCAAAGCTTTTCCCAAAATCACCACTTCTAGGAAGATGTAAAAATACAGAAAACCCCCAAAATTCCTGAGAACCCCTTTATTTTATTTTATTTTTATCAATTTTCAACCAAAACCTCTCTCAAAAATAATATCTTCCTCCCCCAAAAATCCCCTGTGAAGAAACTTCTTTCCTCTCCCAATTATGACAAAAATTCTCTCTGGGAATAATTTCTCAACAAAGAGTAATTAATTAATTCTTCTCACACACATGTCAAATTAAAAATATCTTTTCAACAACCATAGATATTTTCTCAAAGCTTTTTTTCATTTTAAAATAATTTCAAATCACAATTTAATTCCAAATTGAAATTAATTACCACTAATTGAAATTTACAATTTAAAATTAAATTAATTTCCCGTTTTCTTTTAATTTTCTCAACAACATATTTAATTAATTAATTTTAATTATTTAATAAATAAATGCAACCCATTGGATTAAATTTAATTAATTAACTTAAATAAAAACTTCTATCCACAATGTATAATTTAAATTTAAATAAATATCAATATTATTTAAAGAAATAATTCTAAGTATTTATTTCCATACTCAAGAGCCCTTCAGAATTAAATAATATTAAAAGAAGCACCCAAAGACACAACAAACTCGACTGACGACATGCTATGGCTAGGGTGTAGACCTGACACAGGTAACCTAGCTACTATCTCCCAATCATCATACCATTGGGTCGACACGCTCAAACCTGTGAAGCCAGGTGGAGTCAATGTCATATACCTGTAAACCTGTATCCAAGGCATCAATAGCACATGTATATAAAATCATTATAAATACACCGTGAAGCGAAAATCACATAATCGCAGGGCGCTTGCAAGCGAGTGATGCAATCCTGACCCCTTCACCAATACAGTATCACCAAACTGACACTTCCATCATTAATAAAACTCATAAGCAATAATCATGTCATAATAAACCAACATTATTTTAATCAAAGCATGTCAAGTATAACATCAAGGAAAGTACATCTCATAACACACATAGTTTGTATCGCTCTAAAAGAAATGATAAAATAATAAAGAATCTTAATCTAACATAAGAGAAAAATAGAGGGGTGTTACAAGATCATAGGTAATGTGATCATAAAAAGAACATTAGACACCATAGCAACACAAGAAACACAATTGGTGTTGCACACTACCATGTTCAATGAAGAAACTACAAAAAGGAAGGAGGAAGCGTATGATGAATTTCATGATAAGCATGTAAAATTGTAGGATAAGTACAATAAAGTGGTTGCTAGACTTCCATCACCATAGGTTACAACTTCACATCAGATTGCAACTCTACCACCTCCTCCATCCACATCTGGTGAATTGTCAGCTCAAGATAGAGAGACTTTGTCTCTTAGAACAAAATAATTGGAAGAGGAGATAAAATAGAGCAAGGAGAATGAGAGGAAAGAAAAGGAGGAAGCTAGGAGTGTTGCAAAATATATTATAGATGACATGTTATGCCACATAGTGTCTCGTGTTTTGCAAAAATGTGAGAGATCTTGGATTGCATTTGATGGATTGCATAAAGCTTATGCTAAGAATAAGCAAATTTAGACTAGCTTTCAAGAGGTCTTGAGTAAGTGGAGTCTTAGAGCCATTGCAATAAATGATATGGTAAAGATGATAGGTTTTGATGGAAGTTCCCCTAAGAACTTGGCCCAAATTCTTGAACAGATTGAATCACTAGGGGATATATTTGGTTTTCAAACAAAGTTCGATATGCAATTCAGATCCAAGATAAAAGTGTTTTAAAGAATAGAGTAGGGAATTATGCCAAAGATTATAGATGATTCAAGTGTAATCAAATATTTGGATGTATGGAAAGTATAATTTTCACGCATAATTCCCTCACTATCTGAAATAAAAGAAAATAAGTTCACCATAATGAAACAAAATGATGAACCTAATTTTACTCTAATTTCATTCAATGTGTAAGCAATAATGCGTAAATGAATAACAAAAATTAAACCTAACTGATATAAAAATCAAAAGGAAATTTTTAAGAGGGTCAAATGTTGTGTACCTTTCACCAAAAGTGTTTTTTCAAACCTCACTGAGGACTCATTCACCCTATGGTGAATGGGTCCTGGATAAGGCTCTAAAAAATGGTTTATGGGTTATGTTCCTCTCATTCTGCACTCCTAGATTCTAGTCAAGCACTATCAAAAAACTAGAAATAAATCCTATAGCTCAGTTTTCATGATTTTGCAAGAAAGGTGACAAATTTGACAACTTTGAAACTTTCTCCAATTTTTCTCTCCAAAAGATCTTCAACCTAAAACCTATAATAACATATCAAAGGAGAGAAAAATGTAGTTTGTTAGCGAATAGGGGTTTCCCTTGGTCAAACCCCATTTTGGTAATTAAACCTTGAAATGAAATAATGCATGAAAGGAATTATGAATGAACAAATACAATGTCACAACTCACCAAATGTCAATTGAAACCTTGGAATACAAATATGCAAACTAGGATGAAGTGGCCTCAATGAATATAGATCTTGATCATGAATTTGATTAGAAACAATGCCTTGAATATGCCTGATAGATCTTGAATGCTACATCAACATATTAGCTCAACAACATGCATAATGCATTATGCCTTTGACATGACAATGGAATCTTGATTGTTGCAATAATCTTCAATAAATCTATCTTTGAATGCCTTATAAATTCTCTTGAATGCTCTTGATCTCATAAATTTTCTATTAGGATGTTTGCATAAAAATTCTAGGTGAAACTAAGTGAAATAACCTTGTATTTATACATATTTTATCATTAATTCCCAATAATCAAATACCATAAGCCAACATCAAATCTTTG
The DNA here is from genome assembly GCA_007115665.2 of Sequoiadendron giganteum. Lineage (NCBI taxonomy): Eukaryota > Viridiplantae > Streptophyta > Pinopsida > Cupressales > Cupressaceae > Sequoiadendron > Sequoiadendron giganteum. Next base: position 620,594,904 of record CM021108.1, read on the forward strand.
GTTATCTTGTCGTCTCTTATAGGAAATGGTAGGAGGGTTTGTCATAGGTTGCTCTTGGATATTTGGAAGGGCTTTTGGTTCAATCATGGTTTCGTCAAGGATAGGTGGCTCAATCATAGGTTGAGGCATATTTCTAAAGGATAATTATGCTATGCACTTTTCCTTAAACTTTTGATACGATTTGAAAAAGTAGTCCTCATGAGGTCTAATACGATCAACAGGCTCGGGCCAAAAGAAATCTAATGAAAAGTTCCCTTGGGAAGACATGGGATTAAAGCCACTATGGTGTATAGTAAAGATCTCATTTCCAAATAGAAACTTTAAACATTTATGCACAACCAACGAGATGAAATTCATGGAGCGAAGTCATGGATAGCCTAAATTCACATGAAATTGGTCTGATGATGGGATGATGGTGAATGAGACATTTAATTTTTTTGGTCCAACTTTTAAAGGGAGATTTATCAAGCCAACCGTAGGGCAAGAAAAAATATTATGCGTTTTGATCCATGCTTTCAGTTTTTCATATGTATCTTGATAAAGTTCATGAACAAATAGGAATTATTCAGTAATCATATTCTCTACATAGATGGGATCAATTAATATCCCATTAGTAGGCTTGTCATTGATTCTTCTAGCTATGTAAAGAGGACCATCGGGTGCATGTTTGATTATGTCATTTTATGAGAAAGAAATATCAAGAGGCACTTGGTTTGAGCCCTTATGAGGTCTAGCTTCAATAAACAAAACCACTTTAATCAATTTGTCTACATTTTCATTTTTTGTGTTTTCATCATTTGTGTCAACATTCATCACATTATTCTTTGTTTCACTAGCTTTGACAAATGAAATAGTATGTTTTAGCATGGGATTTGTAAAGATTTGTAATTTTTGGTTAGGAGGAGCTACAAAATTATTACCTTGATCATTCACACCTCCAATTAGAAGATGATTAGAATCAACGAGGTCTTGCACAAGATGTTTAAGACACTTACAATATTTTGTATCATGTCCATTTTTTCAATGGTAATGACAATAAGAGTTTGGTCTATAGTTTGTGGGTAATAGTTCATTAGGATCAGAAGCTCTAATGGGAGGTAAGGAAAGCATATTCTTTTCCATGAGCTGCGGAATGATATTATGAAGGGTATTGTGTAGAGGAGTAAATTTTATATTCCTATCCGCAAAGGCATATGAATTTGGCATCTTTGTTGCAGCCAATTGGTTATGAACCTGTTGATTTGGTTGAGGGGAATTAAGTTGTAAAAAGCCCCTATTTTGTTTCTTGAAGGGTTGGTAACTATGTTGAGGCGTGGATTTAGATTTTTCAAGACGGTTAGGAGGATTTTTCACATCATGAATATAGGATGAATTTTGATAATCACGAAGGGCTATACATAACTGTGTGAAGGATGGGAATTTCAACATCTCAATTTTTTTTATTTTTTTTCTTTGTAAATTTTTAATAAACATTCTTTGAAGGTAAAAAATCGAGAATCTTAACTCGCTATAAAATCAGTCACTTTCTCATCATCCTTTTGTGTGCATGTCTTTAAATCATCTAGGGTCATCTTGGGACCCATGTGAATGTGGAAGTGGTTGTAAAAGGCATCAACAAGATTATTGAATGAACCAATTGAATTATTTGGTAAGGATGAAAACCACTCTAAAGCAGTTTATTTCAGTTACCTATGGAATAGTTTAGCCAAGAGCTTATCTTCAAAGATGAAATCACTACATAGGGTTGTATAAGCGGAAACATGGCTAATAGGATCTCCTTTCCCACCATACTTCTCAAATCTAGGAACCTCTATACCTTGTGGTATTGGTGTTCTCAATATCTCCAAGGATAACATGTTGGTTCTGATGTATTGTGAAGGTTGACCATTTTTTTTTTTGAGTTAGGATTGCAAATTTTTGAATGGGTGACATTATTTGCAAAAGTGTGTTAAATATGACATCATTTTTATTAGTGTAAGGTGGAGGGGAATAAGGTGGAGTGGTGTATGTATGCAAAGGTAAAATGAATTGTAAATTGTTGAAGGAGGATGGTTGAGTAGATATGGTATGTGAATGCATAAAGCTAGAAGGATTCCCTATGGAAATACCGAGAAGGAAGTGTTGACATTGCTAGTAGGCTGAATGGTTGTGGTAACTTGAGTACTAGTGTATGTAGGAATGGAAATAGGTATTGTAGAAGAAGGGATTGAAGTTCCACCTTGGCTATGGGTATACCCCAAAGCTTGAGTACAAATGGTGATGGTAGGGATGGTGTTGTTAACATTATGCACATTGGTTGTAGGTAAGGAAGTCATGGGAAATGAGGTATGCATACTATGATCCATAGGGGGTTGATTATCAACACTATGAGAAAGAGAGATAGAAAACCCAAGATCCATGGTGAATAGTCTATCACGTGATGACATGAGTCTTGAACTATGTCTCACAATAGTATTGCTAATAGGACACCAAGTTGTAAAGCTCATACAAGTTTCACAAACTTAGTGTATAAACCCAAAATGGAAAGAGGCTTAAAATGAAATACAATGACCTAGAATGCAATGTGTAAATGCAATTTTTAGATTCTAAACAAGGTAAATTTATTATTACACTATGAAACAATCTAAAAATGAAATCTTGTAAATGTAATTTTTTAATCACTCAATGCACTAAATGTACCAAATTAAGCTAGATATAATGAAATTGATGAAACAAAAAATCAGCAAACAGTAACAAGAATCTGAAAGTAGCAAATAGAAGCACAAAAATGAAGATTTTAATGCTTAAAAATTTATATTATGACCCCATTAGGGACTCATTCACCATAGGGAAAATGGGTCCTAGATTAGGGGTTTGAAACTAATTTTTAACTATTTTCCAATGATTTTCAAATTCAGGTTGGTTACAATAAGTTTTAGTTTTAGTTTTCTATGAATGCAATGTGAAATGCAAATGTAAATTATGACAAAATGATGACCTAAAAGACCTAGTTTTATATGCAATTTTTTTTTAATTTTCTAATGCAATTTAATATGATGTAAATGATATGCAAGATGAATGATTTTTTTTATATTTTTTAGATTTAAAGAATGCAAACAATGCTCTCCTAAAAACCCTATGAGATGCAAAGTTGAATGCAAATTAGACACCCTAAATGAGACCTAATTCAATGCAAATGAATGTAAATGAATGCAAGATATAAATCTAGGATGAAAAGGACTCCAAAACCAGAAAAATACAATGCTTAAAAGGTTGGGTTCACCATAATGAAACAAAATGGTGAACCCAATTTTACTCTAATTTCATTCAAGATGTAAGCAATAATGTGTAAATTAATAATAGAAATTAAACCTAACTGATCTTAGAATTAAAAGGAAAGTTTTAAGACGGTCAAATGTTGTGTACCTTTCACCAAAAGTTCTTTTTCAAACCTCACTAAGGACTCATTCGCCCTATGGTGAATGGGTCCTAGCTAGGGCTCTGGAAAAATGGTTCCTGGGTTCTATTCCTCTCAATCTGCACTCCTAGATTCTAGTCAAGCACTATTGGAAAGCCGTAAATAAATCATGTAGCTCATTTTTCATGATTTTTCAAGAAAGGTGACAACTTTGACAACTTTGCAACTTTCTCCAATTTTTCTCTCCAAAAGATCTTCAACCTAAAACCTGTAATCACACATCAAAGGAGAGAGAAATTTTATTTGTTAGGGAATAGAGTTTTCCTTGGTCAAACCCAATTTTGGTAATTAAACCTTGAAATAAAAAAATGCATGAAAGGAATGATGAATGAACAAATACAATGTCACAGCTCACCAAACCTCATTTGAAACCTTGGAATACAAATCTACAAACTATAATGAAGTAGCCTCAATGAATGTAGATCTTGATCGTGAACTTGCTTAGAAACAATGCCTTGAATATGCTTGATAGATCTTGAATGCTACATCAACACATTAGCTCAACAACATGCATGATGCATTATGCCTTTGACATGACAGTGAAATCTTGATTGTTGCAATAATCTTCAATAAAGTTTCCTTTGAATGCCTTAGAAATTCTCTTGAATTCTCTTGATATATATCATAAATTTTCTATTAGGATGCTTTCATAAAAATTCTAGGTAAAACTAAGTGAAATAGCCTTACATATTTATACATATCTTATCATTAATTCCCTTAATTCAAATATCACAAGATGAGATCAAATCTTGGATTTGAAATCATTAAAATACCGCCAAAACCATATTTCAAAGATGGCCCTAGGTCTAAGTGAGGACCCATTCACCATGTGGCAAATGGGTCCTAGGTCACTCACGTAGGACACACTTCAAGAAATTTGAAAGATCATGTAAAAATAGGGTCCTAGGACCTAGTGAGGATGCATTTTCCATGTGGTGAATGGGTAGGATACACACCTTCTAAAATTAAGTGTTGTGTAATATCATTTATGAATGTCGGGTTTTTTCTCTTTGAATTAGCATTTAATTTGGCTTGGATTTGAATTAAAGGGGCCAATTAAGGAAAATTAACCTCAATAAATTTATAAATCCCTAGATTAGTGTGAAAGTGTAAAGGTACACTTTACAACACCCTAAATAAGGCACAATTAAGTCCATTTAGTTTTAAAAGGGACCCTAAACTTAATGTGAATGTGTAAAACACATTACAACACTAAATCAATGCAACATTGGGTTCATTTTATTATTAATTATTCTCAAACTAAGGAAAAAGGGATACTTTTTCCACTACTAAATTTTCCCCCACTTTAGTGAGAGTATGACCCCATGTCAAACTCACACTAAATTAGACATTCCAGACACTTATGTATGTAGCAATGACAAAGATACACAATCATACAACATAAAATACCAAGAAGATCAATCCTAGATTGTCCAACGCGACGTGGAACACATCTAGATTATCGTGTTTGCACTCACTCTGAGGTAGCGAAACTCTAGGTTGTCCACTAGGTAAGTCTTCCAATAAAGTGGCTTAGTGAGAAATTCATGCCTATGTGTCAGATCTCACTGTACAGTGATAAATTCTTGCCTATGTTTCGGCTATCATCATACTAACCATACCAAAGCTATCCCTCTAATAACTTCAATAAGGCATCACAAAGTGAAACAAAACAAAAGGGTGGAAAATGAGAGAATCATATTAGGCTCCCATACCATATCAAATCTATCTTTCTGAAAACTTCAATAAGACACCACAATGCAAGGAAAGGCTCCATAGGCAAGAAAGGTGTGTTATGCTAGGTGGCCTTGAATTAGGTATTTCAAGCTTCACAAGGTCAACAAGCTATATTATGCCAAACACTTATGAAAATTATGTATAGGTTTTTGTTCAAGGGGGTCTCGCTTCATTCATGTAAGTTATTCTTCTTAGGGATCATCATGCCTAATGTCTTCAAGAGGGGACAAGTCAAGAGTAAAAGATTCACAACTTAGGGAATGCAATGTGTCATGTGTTACCACTAAGAGGAAATTCGTATGCTAAGAAATATTGCACTCTTGGAGGACATCAAACCCAATGACACCACCAAAAAAAGGATGCATCACAAGGAAAAAGAAAATTGTACCATGAAAATTTTGGATGTTATGGTTGTATTGCTGATATGTGGTTGTCATTGATGTCAACACTATTAGCATTGGTGATTCTGAAGGCTGTATATATCAAGGAGATTGAGAAAATTGTAATAAATATATTGCAGGAAATATGTGATGATATGAAGATCCAAGTGGTGATAAGTTGTGCATGTTGAGTTTCAAGTTTCGCACACTAAAGGGTTTGTTGTCGAGCCTATCTAGTATGTTGTTCGAAAGTTTCAATGGTACGCATCAAGAAGAGGAATTTATGAAGTTTTGTGTTCCTACAGTCACTTTGTTATTGTAGCAGGTTTTCTTGGAAGAAGAGGATGAAATTATAGCAATTTAAGTTGTTGTGCATGTTCCTATGACATTTGTGGAAGATCATTGATCATGCTCTATCCTTTTTGTATGTTCACATTGTTTGGTGTGATCATGATCGGAGATTTTTCTTATGTGTGCTTGATTTTTCATGTTCTTGGCTAACATGATGGTGGTAACGTGTTTTGGATCCATGAGGATTAATATTTTATTGTTTGGTGTGTTCGAGGAGGATGTTGATTTAGGTCCTCACTATGTTGTGACCAACTTAGGTTGGTGCACATCAATATTTGTTCATGTCTTAAGGCCGACAGTTGTAATTTATTCTTTATTCTTGGCCGAAATAGTTGTTGATGTAAATCTGTATAGCGGATATACAAGAGTGATTGTCTCTTCATTGTAAAGGTATGCTCGGTGTATGTATGCAAAATATATGTGAGAATAAAGATCAAATCATTCAGGAGCAGAGTAGAGTGTGAAGGAGTTTGAGCAGAGTGTGTAGAAGTTTTTTTGTGCCAAACCGGAACTGTCATCAGGATTTTGTAGAAGCTAATTTCTCAGTTCAACCTCATCAGATTGATTTAATCTTATTATTTTATGTAAGGCAGTGAGCCTTCCTCTAAGCAGTGAGCTCTAGGTAGTGTGCCTGAATGCATGTGCATTCCCTATTCATTTCTTTCATTATACTTCTAACAAGGTATAATCTTGTGGACTAACATCCACCGTGGTTTTTCCCCTATCAGGGTTTCCACGTATAAAAATCTTGGTGTTCATGTGTCTCTGATGTGTTGTTGATTTATGCTGCCACTAATAATTATCAGATCTGTGATTAAAGGTTGTTTAAATTTAAACAACTCTTAATTCTGTGACAACTGATTCACCCCCCCTCTCAATTGTCTATTCTTGTTTTTCCAACAATTGGTATCAGAGCCAAGTTCCTCTGAAGGGAAAGCTTAATAGCTTGAGGTGATCTAAGATGGCATATTACAAGAAGGATAGTCCTAGATTCGATGGAGCAAACTACTCTCTGTGGAAAATCAGAATGGAATGTCATTTGAAGTGTATTGGTGAGTCTTTCTGGAAGATTACAAAGAATACATATAGTATTCCTTAGAATGGCCCCTCTACTACTGATGAAATCAAAGAAGCTGAAACAAATACCAGGGCTATTGAAGCATTGTTGAGTACTTTGACAGATTCAGAGATGACAAATGTGATAGGTCTAAAGACTGCACATGATATCTGGAAAAAATTGGAAACATTGTATGAAGGAGATGCACTAGTGAAAGTTGCTAAGCTATAGAGTCTAAAAGGAAAGTGGGAGGACATGAAGATGAGTGAAGATGAGAACATCCTTTCTTTCTCTCAAAAGATAAATGAACTGGTGATGAGCATTAGATGTGTCAGTGGAGTCTTGGATGAAGAAGAGATTTTGGCTAAAATACTTAGATATGTGCCTCCTTCCTACAAAACAAAAGCTCATGCTATTGATGAACTCAGGATAGTGAAAAATGTGACAAGAGATATGCTGATTGGAAAAATTGCTGCCTTTGAGTTAAGTGAATTTGGTGAATCTACTCCTAAGACCGAATCTACATTCAAAGCTATTGTATCCGGGAAAGGCAAGCAGAAATATGATCCAGGAGAGAGTTCCAAAAATACATTCAAGAATGAAGATGAGATGAAATAGATTGAAGATGAAGAAAAAGACTTAGAAGAATTGGAAGCATTGATTGTGAGAAGAGAAGCTAGAGGTCATGGTAAGTACAAAGGAAAGTTACCTATCAAATGTTTTTCTTGCAGTAAAATAGGTTATTTTGTATCAAGGTGTCCTAAAAGAGTCTCTAATTATAAACCTGATAAGACTATATTTCAAAAGAAATTCTATTATGCTGAAGAAGGTGTTACTGATGATGAATCTGGTAAAGAAACTAGAAATGAAGATGAATGGGTATTCATTGCTATCAAAGAAAATGGTTAGGTGTCCACTGAATCTACTAGTAATGTGAATGTTGAGAAGGCTCTTGCAGAAAAAATTAAAGAAAAGGATGAGTGGGTAATTGACAGCGGATGCTCACATCATATGACTGGTGACAAAATCAAGTTTGTAAGCTTGGAAAACTATGATGGTGGTGCTGTAAGATTTGGAGACAACACTTCTAGTGTGATTCATGGTAGAGGCACTATTTCTTTTGGTGGTAAACATAATATTGATGATGATCTTTATGTAGAAGGCTTAAAGCATAACTTGTTGAGTGTTGGAAAGATGGTAGACAAGGGTTACAATCTTCATTTCAAGGATGGTAAGTGCAGGATACAGGGAAGTTCTGGAAATGTGATTGCTTCAGGTACAAAGATGAGGTAATATTTTTCACTTAAGTGTTGCTAGTGAAATTTGTTTAATTGCTCAAGTTGATGTAAGTCGGCTATGGCATAGGAGGTTGTGTCATGTGAACTTTGATAACATTATCAAAATAAGCTCTTCTCAAGCAGACAGAGATCTTCCTAAGTTAGTGAAGCCTACTAACACTATGCGCAAAGAATTATAGATGGGAAAGCAGACTAGAAATTATTTTCAGAGAAAATAGTATAACTCTAATGGAGTACTAGAATTGATACATACTAATCTATGTTGTCCCCTCATAATCAAAAGTTTTCAAGGTGAAAGGTACTTTATGTTTCTTATTGATGATTACTCTAGAATGATATGGGTTTCTTTCTTAAGAGAGAAATATGAAGCATTAGAAAAATTCAAAAGCTTCAAAGCTATGGTAGAGAATGAGACAAGCCAAAAGATCAAATGCTTAAGGTCAGACAAAGGTGGTGAATTCACTTCCTGGGAATTCAATTCTTTCTATGAGGAGCATGGAATCCAAAAACAGTTATCTACTCCCCGGACCCCTCAACAGAATGGAGTTGTTGAAAGAAATAACAAAACCATTCTAGACACTACTAGAACCATGATGTTGGAAGCAAATGTTCCTCATTTCTACTGGAGAGAAGTTGTAAGCACTATTGTGTATACCCTTAACCGAGTAAATGTCAACAGTAATTCTAGTAAGACCCCTTTTGAGCTATGGTTTGGTTATAAGCCTACTATCAAATATTTCAAAAAAATTGGAAGAAAATGCTACATCAAGAGAGATGATGATATAGGCAAGTTTGATGCTAGAAGTGATGAAGGAATCTTTCTAGGTTACTCTACCAAGAGCAAAGCTAACCGGTGCTTTAATAAAAGGTTGAAGAAAATGGTTCAAAGTGAAAATGTAAAGTTGATGAAGATATTGATAGACCATCTAGATGTAGTGGATATGATTTAGATGACCAACATGATAGTACTAACAATGGAAAGAATTTTCAAACATAAAATCAACTTCAATTTTTTTTGGTGAACCAAGGGAATCAAGAAGCAGAAACTAGCAAAAGTGCAGAAGAAAAAACACAAGAACAAGAAGTTAGAGAAAGTCCTAAAGTTCCAAGGTATGTAAAGATAAATCAATCTAATAGTCAGATCATAGGAGATAAGAGCAAAGGTGTGAAAACTAGAAGAAGAATTTTAGAAGAGTATTGTCTAATTTCCAAAACTGAACCTAGCAATATCAATGAAGCATGCAAAGATGAATATTGGATAGAAGCCATGAAAGTAGAACTAATGCAGATTGAGAAAAATGATACATGGGATCTCTTGTTCCTAGACGTCAGAACGAAAATGTGATTGGAACCAAATGGGTGTTTCAGAATAAGTTGAATGAACAAGGTGAAGTGGGCAAAAACAAAGAAAGACTGGTTTGCAAAGGGTACTCACAGATGGAAGGTATTGATTTTGAAGAAACTTTTTCCCATGTTGCTAGAATTGAAGCTGTAAAATTATTTCTTGCTTATGCTGCTTTCAAGAATTACAAAGTCTAACAGATGGATGTAAAGTCAGTATTTCTAAATGGTGAGCTAGAAGAAGAAGTCTATGTTGAGCAATCAGATGGATTTCAACTGACTGACAAAGAAAACATGGTATGTCGATTGAAGAAATATCTATAAGGACTTAAGCAAGCTCCTAGAGCTTGGTATAATATATTGGATAAATACTTGTTGAAACTTGGATTCAATAAAGGTACTGCTGACAACAATCTGTATTTCAAGTTGGATTAGAATAAAGAGTTGATCATTGAAGTCTTTGTTGATGACATTATTTTTCAAGGTGATGATGATTTGTGTATGAAGTTTTCTAATGAAATGAAAAGTGAGTTTGAAATGTCAATGATTGGAGAACTGAAATTATTTTTAGGATTACAAATCACTCAGTTAGAAGATGGAATCTTTATATCCCAGTCCAAATATGTAAAAGAGTTATTGAAAAAGTTTGGCATGGAAGACTCAAATCTAGTTGGTACAGCTATGGTAATCGGATGCAAACTTACACATAATGATGATTATCCTAAAGAAAATAAAACAAGATACAGTTCAATGATTGGTGGATTACTCTATTTGACTCAGACCAGGCTAGATATAATGAATGTTGTATGCATGGTTGCTAGATATCAAGTTGATCCAAAAGAGTCTCATGTGACTATTGTCAAAATAATCTTCAGATACCTAAAAGGGATAGATGACTTTGGTCTTTGGTATAATAAGGATGATGATGACTGTGGTCTTTGGTATCTTGGCTAAGCAAAAAGTGGAATTTTGTTTCCTTATCTACTACTGAGGCAGAATACATTGCTACTACAAATAGTTGTACTTAAGTATTGTGGATGAAGTAGATGCTGAGAGATGTCAGAATTGAGTATGAAGAACCCATTGCCATATTCTATGACAACTCAAGCACCATAAAAATTTCTAAGAATCTAGTGTTGCATTCAAAGACAAAGCATATATCCATCAAATATCACTTCTTGAGAGATAAAGTAACTAACAAAGAAGTTAGACTGGAGTATGTACCTACAAAGGAACAAATTACAGATATCTTTACTAAACCATTGCCTAAGGATACTTTTGAGTATCTCAAAGGCAAGTTAGGATTGATTTCCCCTCCTAATCTGAACTAAATTGCAAGTCTTTGCATCAGTCTGTGAATTCATAGCCATATCTTATTCAGGATTGATGTTGTGGTGATTGATAGCACTCAGGGGGAGTAGTTAGATGTGATAAATATTTGGTTCAAAGATTGTGTACCTTTTCCATTGATGTCAAATGGGGAGAAGAACAATGTGAAAAACTCTTGAAATAAGGGGGAGAAGAATCAAGAAAGGGAGAGAAGAGCCATGAGAGGAGAATTGCAGATCAAAGGGAGAGAAGTATGTGAACATCAAGTAGTGTTGATAGTATTATTTTTCACATCATGTGTTGCCATCAATGCCAAATGGGGAGCTTGTTAGATGTTTTGGTTGTATTACTGACATGTGGTTTTCATTGATGTCAACACTATTAGCATTGGTGATTCTGAAGACTGTATATGTCGAGGAGATTAAGAAAATTTTAATAAATATATTGCAGGTAGTCTGTGATGCTGTGAAGATCCAAGTGGTGATAAGTTGTGCACGTTGAGTTTTAGGTGTCGTGAACTAAAGGGTTTGTTTATGATCCTATCTAGTATGTTGGTCGAAAGTTTCAATGGTACGCATCAAGAATTGAGGTTCAGTTATGAAGTTTTATGTTCCTACAGTCACTCTATTACTGTAGTAGGTGTTTTTGGAAGAAGAGGATGAAATTCTGGAAATTTTACTTGGTGTGCATGTTCCTGTGACATTCATGGATGATTCTATATTGTGCTCTATCCTTGTTGATGTCTGCATTGTTCGGTGTGATCGAGATCAAAGATTTTTCTGATGTATGCTCGAATTTTCATGTTCTTGGCCGACATGATGGTGGTAACGTGTTGTGGATCCATGAGGATTAATATTTTATTATTTTGCATGTTCGAGGATGTTTATTTAGGTCCTCACTATGTTGTGATCGACTTAGGTTGGTACGCATCAAGATTTGTTCATGTATTAAGGTCGATAGTTGTAATTTATTCTTTATTCTTGGTCGATAGAGTTGTTGATGTAAATTCGTATAGCAGATACATAAGAGAAATTTTATCTTCATTGTAAAGGTATGCTCGGTGTATGTATGCGAAATATATGTGTGAATAAAGATCAAATCATTCAAGTGCAAAGTAGAGTGTGAAAGAGATTGAGCAGAGTGTGAAGGAGTTTGAGCAAAGTGTGTAGAAGTTTTTTTGTGCCTAACCAAAACTGTCATTAGGCTTTTGTAGAAGATAATTTCTCAATTCAACTTCATCAGATGGATTTAATCTAATTATTTTATGTAAGGAAGTGAGCCTTCCTCTAAGCAATGAGCTCTAGGAAGTGTGCCCGAATGCATGCGCATTCCCTATTCATTTCTTTCATTATACTTCTAACAGGGTATAATCTTGTGGACTAACATCCACCATGGTTTTTCCCCTAACAAGGTTTCCACGTGTAAAAATATTAGTTTTCATGTGTCTCTGATGTGTTGTTGATTTATGCTTCCACTATTAATTATCAGATCTACGATTAAAAGTTGTTTAAAGTTAAATAACTCTTAATTTTGTGACAACTAATTCACCCCCCCTCTTAGTTGTCTATTCTTTTTTTTCCAATAGAAACAAGAAAAAAATTTAAATATATTATCAATGTATGCCCCAATTTAAACAGGTTGCTAGCACCATTTCTATGATAAATTACTTTAAAGTAGCCAATTTTTACTCCTAACAAATGAGACCTTCCTCAAAACTCCTTATGCCAAGTCATATGTTTCTGAAATAAAGCTACATCATGAAAAAAGGAGGGAGGGGTTTCCCCCAAAAATACATAAGGGATCTATGGATTCGGGGTCAGTATGTCTTTGTTACAATGTTATTTTAGAGATTAGAAATTTCATCATTCCCCAAATACTCATAGAACTGGAATAATGACACAAAGAGAGCGAAAACAAAGAAAAATCCTTTTGGGTCAACATGGAATAGACCTAAATGTCTTGATGCCTTGCATCATCCCCAAAAGGAAACCACGAGATAAGCAAAAAAGTATAAAAATTTTATGACCTAGATAAGAATGTAGATACATATAAAGGAATGCACAAAAAGAGAGAGATGCATCAAATGAAATAGCATGGGAGGGATCACATTACACACATGCAATCACATAAAGAAGCATGCAAAAGAAAAGAATGTAAAATACTAGTAAGGCACATGTGAGTCAACCTATAGCAGGTCATCCACATCCCAATATCAGTTGGTATATGCGGAAGGTAGACAACTAGAAAAAGGGACAATAGAAAGTGTCTAACTAGGAGAAGCAAGTGTCGAACTAGGAGAAGCACCAAGTTCAACACTCTTTTTAGGAGCTTTCTCATTTAAGTTCATGAAAGAGGAGAACAATGAATTCAACTCATTATACACTTGTTCATAAATCTTTGCAATATTAATGTCATCATCTAAATTAATCACCATAGGAGGTTGAATGATAATGTATCTAGAAGTTTCTTGTTTATGTGTGGCAAGGGTATAGAATAATCATGCATTTCTTTATAAAAGTTCAAATTTTTATTTTCTATGTTACTCTTTTCTTCTTTAGCTTGTAACATATGAGCAATAGCACAATGTCTACGCCTACACTCTCTAGCATTTTGATTTCATTTCAATCTATTGTCAATTTGTGATTGTGTAGGATCAGGTTTCTTAACCATAGGTTTATTTTCTTCCCTTAGGGGAGGAATGAAAGGAACCACAGGAGGTTGTTCAACCACTTTCTCTTTGGCTTTGAAAACTTTTTTTTATTTTAGGAGGCACAACAGGATTACTTTGGTTATCTCGTGGTCTCTTATAGGAAATGGTAGGAGGATTTTTCATAGGTTGATCTTGGATATTTGGAAGGTATTTTGGATGAATCATGAGTTGAGGCATATTTCTAAGGGATAATTTTGCTATGCACTTTACCTTAAAATTTTGATATGATTTGAAAAATTAGTCCTCACAAGGTCTAATAGGTTCAATAGGCTTGGGACAAAAGAAATCTAATGAAAAGCTCCCTTGGGAAGACACGGGATTAAAGCCACTATGGTGTATAGTAAGGATCTCATTGTTGTTGATGGTTTTTTTAGCATTACACAACACAGACAAAATACAAGTATCCTATCTCTCTTGAAAGGTGATTTCTATCAGTAAACTTCAAGAAACAATGCCAAGGTCTCTAATGCTAGGTCTTGACAATGCACAAACAACTCATTGATGATGTGATTTGCTGTAAATCACGAGGGCCTTGCAATTTAACAATGATGGAAGCTTCAAATTTATCATAAAATGTGGCAATGTGTTTATTCTTATGATTCAATTCTAAAACTAATCCAAAGAAATATCAAAAGATAAAGGGTTGAGAGAAATTTCCTAAACTAACACCTAAGATCAATCACAACAATGATGAATGTTGTAGATGGACAAATCCCCATGAAACCAATCTCTTCTTGATCAAGTACAAGCCTACAACTACACAAAAATGATGTAATCTTTAAAGGAAATGGGAATAATTTTAGACCATGAGCATTCATACACATACCCAATTACTGGCGCAACATGAACAAGCATTTATAGTTGAACTAAGTGAAATATTTGGCTTAGACTAACTTTACATAGAAACTTACAATCAAAAAAATTCCAAAAGTATAAGCAATAGATTCATCAAACATCATTAACACTTCACCATAATTATGAAAGAACTAAACTAACATTTGAGAATTAAGAACAAGAAACCATAAACTTTCAAAGCTCATCACCAAATCAATGACCTAATTGCATTAACTTCTCCAACAACTACATAACAATCTCAAGTTCTCTCTCCTCTCCTATAGCTAACTCCTATTGATTTCTAACCCAAATTCTAACTTCCTACAAATGATAAGAGACCTCATATTTATAGAGTTTTACATCACATAAGTCAGCCCAAATAAAATTAAGTTAGGGTGCCCAACATAGGTCAGCCAAGATAGGTCAACCTAGTACAATTTTATTGTCCATTTAATTTTTTTTTAAAAGTATTTAAAATCATTCCCCAGGTGATACATAAATGTTAAATAAAATGTCTTGACACTATTCTCTAGGTAGTTGACCTGTATCTCTAGCTGGATGATGTAGTATGCACAAAACTCGAGGTAACTACCCCCTAGTCATCCTCTTTTCCCATTTGTTGTTTCTGGAAAACTCTCGAACTAAATGCAACACTTCATTCATGTTAGCTCGATTGGGAGCGTGGATGAAGAAATCAACTCCAATTTATTTTCATATTTATCTTCAATATCCATCTCTTGATATTTATGCAAAATAGTGATTTACATATCCACCTCTTCTATGATTTTCTGTAACAGCTCCATTTTTTATTGGCTCAGTTCTCTTCCCCCCACCTTGGCCTTGATAGACTTTGCTTGCATCTAGTTAGAACAAACACTATAATCACTCAAAATACAAAGCAAGATTAATCATCACATCATTGCATCGTTAGATTAAATCATCATATTTCACAAGAAATATGTAACATTTCATTACCCATCATTAATGCTCAAAAAACAAAGATCAAAATCCTTAAAAGCCAAGTTATAGCACATTTCAATTTTTTACATGAATCATAGATTTTAGGGATTCTAGCCCTTCAAGGATTTTTGAGTAATCCACCACCTCACAAAATCTATGAAAGATAGTTCCTCAAAGAATCTATAAGCATGAGGAATCCATGAAACACAACAAGATATGGGCCAAGCTATCACTAAACATTATGTAATCCTTCCTTATGATTTAGATACATTTGATAACTATAATTCAAAGCTTGTGAGTGAAAATCATACTTTAAATGGCATCATGGCAATCAACATAATAAAAAAAATGGTACCTTGAGAAATTCAGATAGGTCTAGAATTAACGAACGGATGGTCATCAAGGAATCCGGGAGCAAGCGAATTCCACAAAATGTCAATCTTCGGGCAATGCTAGGGCAAGCAGATTCCAAGAAACTAAATACTTTGGACAATCCAAGTATCAAAGGATTTAGCGAAGAGCTCATAACTCAAAGAATCCAATAGATGATGGATTCCACAAAAAGCACCTATCAGAATTTGGACTTCGGGCATATAGCCTAATCCCTGCTAACTGGGTGGACATCGGGTTTTGGGACTCAATCATACTCATTTCTAAGTTGTAAAAGGAATCAAAGAACCTTAAAAGCACATCAATATGCTTTGGATTTCTTAGCTCAAACTTAATCTTTGTGGTGCATAAAGTATGCGGTATGAGCAACTCCTGATACTTGACAAATTCAATGACTATCACATTCTTTTGTGAAAACAAGGATTTTGGGGAATCCAAGAGGGTAAGGATTTAGCGATGGAAGGCACCTTTCGAGAAATCCACCTAGCCCTCAAATACATGAAGGGATGGTTTTTGGGCAATCCAAAGTGTCGAGGATCTAGCAAAATAAAGGACTTTGGGTAATCCAAACACCCCCAGATTCCACGAAAAAATAGAATCTCAGGGATTTTGAGGCCTCAAGGAATTCCTAAATCTGGACCCAACGTAGCCATTTTGAGGTTCAAATGATATCCTAAGGAACCCAATGATTTCAAATTTCAAACATGAGGTCAATTGTTGCAAAGAACAATCACCCAAAATATAAATGTACAATCATTGAAAGCTCAAAAGGTGAAGTAACCCAAAATTAAGCGACCTATCCCTTAAGGGGAAAAGACAAGACCTAAAGTAAAATGAAAGAAAGCAAAGAGGGTCCCTACCTCTGGTGGGGTGTGTGTGCGAAAAGGTTACAACAATTTCCAAATGAAAACTTTAAGAATTTATGCACAATCAATGAGACAACATTGATGGAGTGAAGCCATGGATATCCTAACTTCACATGAAATCGGTCCGACGATGGGATGATGGTGAATGAGACATTTAATGTTTTCAGTCTAACTTTTAAAGGTCCAGATTTAGCAAGCCAATTGCAGGGCAAGAAAAACCATTATGTGTTTTGATCCATGCTTTCAGTTTTTCATATGTATCTTGATAAAGTTCATGCATAAATAGGAATTCTTAAGTAATCACATTCTCTACAAAGACATGATCAATTAATATCCCATTAGTAGGCTTTATATGGTTGAATATTTCTTCTATGGATTTTACTCACTGAGTAAATTAAATATGTTATATAGGAAATATTGAATTTCTTGAGTGTATACAAGGATTTGTAAGTAGAAATGGTTATGAATCTTAAAGGGTATAAATGTAAGGCATTCTTGCTAAGCTATTGTGGAATTAGGTTAATTTTTATGATGCAAGTTTTCAATTATCTCTTTTGACTTTGTTTCCTAGGTTTAAGGCACCAATCTATCTAAATATGTTTGAATGAAACTCCATGGTCACCAATTTCAAAATGAATTTATCTTTCAAGCATTTTTTTATTTGCATAATTTTATTTGCATGTTTTTAGTTGTTGAATGCAAGAGAAACTCAAGAATCTAGCCCATTAAATATGTATATATATAATTCTTGACCATAATATAAGAGCATATATGTTTTTAACAATATTCAACAAACAATTATGTGAAGATCTCAATCAATATTGTATAGGATCACCCTCGTAGGTCTTGTAGAGCCTAAAGTGCAGAGGGAAAGATTGTTTCATCATTTTTTGTTCGTTAACCAATCCCTTAAGATAATTGGTTATATGAATAGGTTATTCCTTAGGTTCTCTTAAGATCTAGTTGGAAATTAAAGAAACCAACACAATATAGGCAGTAGCATCCATAAATGGACGATGGTGTTGGTAGTCGCCAAGATGTCAATTGGTGTTTGGGGTTGCTCCAAAGTTACTTGAGGAGTGGGTGTCAGAGTTTTCCCTCTTTTCCTCCATTTGAGAGGTTTATCAACCTCTTCTTTACCCTTTGTGATTTCTTCTACTTCTACTTCCTCTACTTCTTCATTTGTCCTCTCCTTATGAATTTTCCTTTTTTCCATCTATCTGGGCATGGCTTACTGGGGTCCCTTTTGTGGGGTATCTTGTGGTGTTTCCTTGGTGTAGATACTATTTGTGTGAAGATGGTGGGGCCTTTTGATTGACCCGGTGAGGTGCTATGGAGTCATCTTGATCTCCTTACAAAGGATGGTTATGATCACGTTATGGTAGAAAATAATTGAGCTAACCCCCCTCACAATATTCCCCACTGTTTATGGAGTTTATCTTTGTTCTTCTCCATCTTTTCTTGTTGTTATTTGTTGATTCTACTCTCCAATACCCTTTTATAAGTTCAAAAATTCATTGCATTAGGATCCTTAGGCTATTTTAGTAGGGTAGTGACATAAGAATCTACCTCCTATGTGGTGAGATCATAGGGTAGCCATAGTACCCAAACTGTGTGCGATTCTAGTATCTTCTTCTATGTTTTGAATGATTTGATCTATTTTATATATGATAGAACCTAAGTGTGGAATTTCTCCTTTGTCCCCTTTGGCAACACCTATAATGGTGCACTCTTCTTCTTCTTCTCTAAAAACACCCACACTCATGCGCTCGGTAGCACCATCAATGGAGTGCTCACTCTCTTTTTCATTATTTTCTTCCTCAACCTCTAGGTTATGTTCCCTAGCCCTTTTATTTTCCTCTTCTATTCATCTGCAATATCTTTCTTATCTTTCTTAAATCTATTTTAACATCATTTATTTTGAATTTATCTCCCTTCTCCTTTTGTTATCGCTTATTCCCATGTATTATCTAGGTTCAAACTTCTATTAATCCTTATATAAATCCATGGGTGATTAAATTTTTTGAAAGTTTCATATTTTCAAGGTTTTTTTAGATCCCTCCCCCCTTTCCATTTGTCATCCCCTACTGGCCTACCCCCTCTCACAGAGGTGGACCTTAGGGTTTGATGATAATTTCTACCAAATTTGTTTACTTCTTATGCTTTGTACTTTCTTTATTGTTCTCTCTAGGATCTTGGAAATGGAACCAATGTTGGAAAGAAGAATGGGGAAGTATAGTCAAAATATTTGTACCCCTAGACCTCTTATGTAGTCATTTTATACCCTATAGGATATAGTAAGAGAAACAAGTATTTTTGGTACTATATTAAGATGAACATAAAATGTATACTATGCTAACAATAAAAGAGTCATTCATCCATTCATAACACATGTATAGGTAAACCCTTATAACTCTTGATATTATATTATAATGGTATATAAAAGAAAAATCTTAGTCTCTACTTATATATATATGCATCTCCATCTCCATCTTCGCGTACGATTTACATTTACATATATAATATCACATGAAGGGGCATGACTCCTAATTATACCTAATGTCTCTTCCTTCTTTTGTGGATCATTTGCAATAGCCTGCAGTAAGATCTGTTATGGCCATTGAATTGCTAACAATATCCTTATTATCAGTGTCTGAATCCTCATACATGGATAGGACTTGTGAAAAAATACCATGGAATATGATGGTTTTTTGTAATCGTCATCACATCGATTTGTGTCTATAGTTGCACTATTGCCTCTAGTTGTTGAATTTCCATAGTGTGTTCCTTATTTTTCTTTTGTGGAGTCTTTTTTACTTCGTGTACCTCTTCTTCTTCAAAAGTGATAATCTTTCTTTTCACCACTTGCTTGGCCCTTGCTTTATGGCCTTTATTTTTTGTAATCATCTAAATTAGTATCTTTGATATCTCTTGTACATCCAAAGTTGTTACTATTTGAGAAGAAGATGTTGGACCCTTAGATTGGGTATTGGTAGCTACATACAACCTTATAGACCTTCTTGTAGTAGGTTTCCATTTCTCCAAAGTTGGTGTGAAGGATGAAGGTTGGGTGGTCTCCTTTGGTGGGATTCCTACTACGTCTATAGTTGCTCCTTATTCTTTTCAAGCTTATCCTTTCCATTCTTATTATGGATTTGATCTATTATTTCTTTATAAGTACCAAACCTTTCCGAATTCACATCCTTTGTCTTTATTAGGATGTTTGTGGCATACACATCCACTTCCTTTTGTGAAATCTTGTATGGTATCTTGAGAATCCAAGATGTTCATGGTTCTACCACTTCCATGTAGCTGTATTCCTTGTCCACCAAGAAAGTGATGGTGTTGATATATTGTTTCACATATTCATAAGGAATCTACTCTCACACTTTCATTTGTTGTTAGAAGCTCTTGAAGAACCCCCAATAAGTTGTAGGATATGTTTGTTTGTCTAGGAACTAGCGGGTAATCATCTTTATCTAAGAAACTACTGAGAGATTAGCAGTCTATAATTTTCCCCTAAATCCTAGAAGTTTGTTGATAAAGTAGAAGACCAAACATATGAGGAGCATGTCGTCATGGAAATTGTAGTGTGAGGTCTTGATTTTCTATTATATTTTATATGTAATTCCCATGGTTGTGTACCACACTACAAGATTTGTGATGGCTCAGAAACTTAGGTTGTGCCCATCTAGTGTTGCTCCAGTGAGCTGGGTGACTACAACATTTTTTACCACTTTCTTTATCAAGACCTCCCCAATCATGTTCAATCTTGTTACCACATGAATTTCTTCCCTTGTGATGCAATTTGGTTTGTCCAAATAGATGAACTCATTGTGGACTCTACTTAAGACTAACCTAACCCAGTCATGCTTGTCACAAAATTTTGGGTAATCTTTCCACCCATCTAGATGCTTCCATCCCAACTCTTGGTACTATGGTTTATTTGTGCTTTGGTCCAAAGTGAGTAGGGTTTTCCATATCTCCTTAAATTTTTTGTGGTCTACTTAATCTATAGGCTCGTGGATGTATTTTCTTGCATCTTCTATGTACAACATGTCTATGGGAATTCTTGAGAAATCCCCATCTTTTTCTGTACTTCTAGTATTTTGGTCATGGTTTCTCTGTCACATTCACCAAAATTGGGGTTGTCATTATTTGTGTTTGTACGAGGTAGTTTAGTAGAGCGCAAGTTGCTTTTTTTAGCACAAGGATTTTGAATGCAAAGTGAATTAAGTGGAGTTGTGATGGGTTTAAATAGTCATGTTTTTGGTGGTTTTGTTGATGTCACTTTCATATTAGCTTTCACGAGTGTTTGTAGTTGTTTGAATTTTGTAGCTGCTAATGGTTTGGTTTTATTTATTTATTAATATATGTTACATAGTTTGTAGGTTTTTTCTTTTCAAAATTTATGGTTCTTATCCATAAATGGTAGGTGGTAGTGTTTAAGTCTTGCTCCGTTCACATACCCTATGATGTGATTTCCAACTAATCTCTTTAATCTCGTTGCCCATGAGTCTGTAATTTCATGAATATAGTATGGCCCTAGCCATCTTACCTTTATTTTACCTTGCTTTTTGAATGTACTATCATAAAGTAATACTAAATATCCTATTGCAAAAAAAAATTGTGTGGATTTTCCTGTCATGCTAAGTTTTTTGTATTTGTCATTCTACCTTGTGATTATATAGTGTTATGAATCTATCCTCATCCATATTTTCTAGTTCTTCTATCCTTTTCACTAAGGATTCATCATCATCCAACTACAAGGTTAGTGCAGTATGTAGATTTGAGATTGTGAAGTTCATTGGAACTACTGCATCAATTCCATATACCAGTTGAAATGGTGTAAACTTAGTACTCCTCTTGTAGGATGTGCGGTAGGCCCAAAGTACCACAAGTATTTTAATGTCCCAATCTAGCCTATTTCCTTCACACATTTTTGTAAGTGCTATGCCAATTATCTTATTCAAAGACTCACTGTATCTATTTGTTTTTGGGTGGTATGGTGAGCTCTTATTATGTGTGATCAATAAATTATGCAAAATCTCTGCAATTACTTTATTAACAAAGTGCTTCCCTTGATTACTTACTATAGTTAGTGGGTAGCCATATCTAGTTATTATGTTTTCATATAGGAATCTTACAGAGGTTTTTGTGATACAGTCCCTAGTGGGTTCTTCCTCAGCCCATTTTTTTAAGTATTCAACTCCTATGATGATGAATCTTGCTTTAGAGTGCTTGGCAGGTGAATCAATTGGTCCTATAAATTTTATAGCCCATTTTTCAAATGGGATTTGTGCTAGGACTAGTTTCAATAGAATCTCATCTCTTGTAGTAGGTTTCCCCACCCTTTGACATATATCACATCTTCTAGTATATTCTTTGGCATCTTTGTGTATCATTGGCCACCATAATCCAACTAAACCCTTCTTATTGTTGTTTCACCATAATTATGCTCCCTTTTTATTCCTTCATGGGATTATTTCAAGAAATCTTCTCTTTCATGTTCAAACACAACACTTTTTATAATTTCATCTTGTCCTATGTGATGTAATTCTCCTATCAACGTATATGGTAGAGAATTTTGCACAAGTGATTATTTATCTTGCAGTAAGAGGTCTGATGGAAGTTTACCTTTTGATAATAGTATAGAAATATCATGGAGTTCCTTAGGTCCCACATTTAATCTAAACAAGTGTTTGATAGGTAGATCTTTTGGTTGATCTTTTGGTTCCTCCTATGTCTATATCCTTGATAAGTTGTTTGGTCCTTGATTGTGTTTTCCAAGTTTCACCATTATCTTAAAATTAAATTCTTAAAATAGAAGTATCCACTAACATATTATCCCTTGTATGATAGGTCTATTGAGTAGGTATTTTAATGGTTCATGGTTTATGAATAATTTAAATGGTGTTGACAGGAGATAATGTCTAAACTTTTATAGTGCATAGAACATAGCTAGGGTGCCTCTCTTAGTGGTGGTATAGTTATTTTCTGCCTTAGTTTTCTACTTGAAAAAGCTATAGGGTGGTCCTTGTTGCCCTTGGGTTGAGCTAATACTACTCCTATAGAAATTCCTAAGGAATCTACATGTACATGAAAGGGTATGATCCAATCTAGGAAGATAAGTATTGGTGCTTCCACAATTTTTTTCTTTAGTGTATCAAATTATTGTTTCTATTCCTCCTTCCATTCAATGCTTCTATCAAATTTATTTTGAGTAGTTCTTCCATCGGTGTAGCTATTTTGGTATATCCTTTTATAAATTTGTGGTGATATAAAATATAACTCATAAAGGTTTTTACTTTTGAATGTGTTTTCTATGGTGGTAGTGTCATGATTACTGTGACCTTCATAGGATCTACCATCAACCCTCCTTACATATTATATGACCTAATAATGTGTCATATGGTACTACAAACATGAGCTTCTTCAAGTTTAAGGAAATATGCATAATTCTACATCTATTGAGAATCATCTTGAGTACTTTTATGTGGTGTTTGACCAATCCATAAACCATCCAATCATCTAAATATACCTCCAAAAATTCATGTATAAAGTGTTTAAAACTATTTATCATGATCATGTTGAATATTGCAAGTACATTCTTTAAGTCGGATGACATCACTGTATACATGTAAGACCCCCATTCTATTGCAAATATTTTTCATGCGGGTCTTCTTCACTTATTCTTATTTGGTGATATCTTGAAAATCCATTAGTAAAGGAGTATATTTCTCTCCCTGCTACTGACTCCAAAATTTATGATGTGAATGGTGTAGGAAAAAGGTCATGCATGCATGCTTTATTTAGTTCTCGAAAGTCAACATAGATCCTTATTTCCCCTATTTTTTTGTTCTAAATTACCATGGGATTAATCCACTTTGCATCCTCCATGGGCTTGATTATCCTATCTTCTAACATTTTTTCTAGTTCTAATTTGACTTTTTTCTTCATATTAAGGTTTATTCGGTAAGGTATTTCCTTACTGATTTAGCTCCTTCATTCAAATTTATTTTCATAACTCCAACTTCCTCCTTTATTCCATTCAAGTCTATAAATTTCCTATGGAAGAGTTCTTCGAATTCTTGAATAGTGTCTCTGTAACTTGCACCACTAATTTGTCATCCTAGTAATCTCCTATCTTATCCATTTTAAGATCTCATTCTTTGGCAATGTTTTATTCTTTTATTTTAATAGGTTTCTTATAGTATTTTTTCTTGCCTTTGTGGGAGATTATAACTCTCTTTCCCCTTGTTGAAATTCTATGTCTATGTTGTTGAAATGATGAAAAATAGGGTCCCCCAAAATGAATTTGATAAGAAAGGGGGTACGATGGACCTATTTCTCTAATTTCATTCAGGAAATGAGATCCACACTATGAAATGACTAACAACCTTGAGGTGAATCAAGTCAAAGTGTGAATCTGCAAATAACCTTTTTATGCAAGGATGGGGGTCCTAATTAAACAACACTTTGGGGATAAAGATTAAAATAAGCAAACTAACTCCAAAATACAAGCTATAAAATGCATCTAATAGATTAAGCTCAATTCTGATGGAACAAGAAGTCAAAATGCAGATCTAAGAAAGGGAAAGTGATGTGTACTAGTCACCAAAAGTCTTTTTGCAAAGCTAACCGAGGAATCATTCGCCCTATCACGAATGGGTCCTAGCTAGGGCTCTGTAAAAATGGCTTTTGGGTTCTCTTCTTCTATGTCTACACTCCTAAATTCTTGATTTTCACAGTTAGACAGTTGGAAATAAATCTTGTAGGTGAGTTTTTGTGAAATTGCAAGAATGATGACAACAAACACAACTTTGACAACTTTACATTTTTTCTCTTCAAGAGATCTTCCACCTAAAATCTGCAAACACACATCAAGAAGGAAAAATGTTGTATTGTTGGTGAATAGGGGTTTGCCTTGTTCAACCCCCATTTTGGTAATTAAACCTTGTAATGAAACAATGAAATATGAAGGAATGATGAATGAACAAAGTAATGTCACAACTCACCAAACCCTTGAATGTGAAGGGAAAAAACGGGATGGATCTAAAGACCCAACATTACGGAATGCATTCCCTTAATACTAATACAATAGGGGAAAAGAGCATAAACAGGTTCTAATAGCTTCTAAAACTACTTGAGATGAATACAACTAGTAAAATAGATAACATAAATCAGCATTCACAAATTGACACAAGATATACGTGGGAAAATCTTTTCAGGTAAAAAGCCCACCACCCAAAGTCAAGACAATTGTATTACAGTAATAAAACAATTACATACAATGTTCAGTCTTCTCTCTGATCAACTCACAACAACATAGAGTTCTCCCCTAATTGTTACAATGTTATTCTAACATACAGTTCGAATTATCTGCCACATGCAATATTGTACTCGACTTGCTAAGTCATACGTTGCATTCAATTATTATTAATCAACCATTGATCACCAGGTACATGAATCTCTTATCCAATCATGCAATCGATCTTCCCATGTCAATTTCCCTACATCGAGCCACCTAGGAACTAATGCCATCACCCAAATCGGGTTATGTTTGCTAGTCTAAGTCAACCTGTACCTGCTACAATTACTATTTTGGTTTCCAACCAATCATCGTTCTGACAATGAGCCACATGTTTGTATTTAATTTTTCCATCGCTTCTGTCATCGAGTCCAACTTAGTCAAACAACCCCGAGCTTGTCCGAGCTCACCCATTGCCTCATCGAGCTCTGTCCAAGACTCCATGCACTACCTCTACCAGGTTTGAGTGGTCTTGCATTATAGCGGTGATCTCATCTGAGCTCACCGGCGACTTCACCGAGCTCGCCCATCTCACCTCCGAAAACACCACCGTGCTACCGTTGTGGTCATCGGACAGGACCACAGTGTGGCGATGACCGGTTTGTGGGACCGCTGATGGTCAAAACTGTGCTACCGTAGGGGCCGATAGGCCACCCTATGGTAGAGTGGTGTTCATCAGCTAGACCATTGGCGGTCGTACCGTAGCCACCACAGTGAGCAAGCTCACCATTCGTGGTACTACGATAACCACCAGACCCAACCGCAGGCGGTCTCACCACGGCCACCGCGGTGAGTGGACCCACCGCCCGCACTATGGCGGTAACTGCCAAGGCCATTGCAAGCAGCTTCACCGTGGCCACCATGGTTAAGGACTTAATCGCCCGCACTATGGCGATGACCAACAAGATAGGTAGAACAATGCCAAGAGTGCGAGCGGTAAAGAGGTAACTGCTAAAACTAGCACTATGGTACCACCAGGGGCAGAAAAGAGCCAGGTACGGTATGGCGGTAAACTATAGAAACAATAATTTTTTGCCAAGGCATGAAAACAAGGGCTTCAAGCTGGAAGTTGAGACACATTTTCTCAACAAGCTCCCACTTGGCGAACACTTCCAGCTCCCCCATGGCTTCGGAAAAAATTATTGTTTGGCATAGGCCCTAAGGCCCATCGATTATGCGCACCATCTAAACTTGTTTGTGCTCACTAGCTTTGTCAAAGCATCTGCAACATTCCTCAAGGTATCGACCTTTTCCAGATTGACCTTTCCATATTCCACCATGTCCCTCATAAAGTGAAACTGCACATCAATGTGCTTTGTCCTAGCATGGAAAGTCAGATTCTTTGCTAAACAAATGGCACTCTGGCTATCACAGAAAATAGTGATCTACCCTGCATTAAAACCAATGTATGAACACAAATACCTCATCCAAACTACTTCCTTGCAGGCGTGAGTTGCAGCCATGTACTCTACCTCTATCGTGGATAAAGCAAATACAACTCACCGCTTGCTCATCCAGCTGATTGCTCCACCATTAAGCATGAACGTATATCCATTGGTGGATCACCTTCTGCCAATGTCCCCTGCCCAATCAGAATCAACATATCCCTGAATGCTGAGAATCCTCTATGATGCAACCAAATTGCCATGGTAACATAGAGCATAATTTGAAGTCCCCTTCAAATACCTGAATACTCTCTTCACAGCATCCCAATGTGATCTTCCCAGGTTTTCCATAAAATGGCTTAGAACTCCCACTGCTTGGGCAATGTCTGGTCTTGTACAGACCATAGCATACATCAAACTTCCAACAACACTTGCATAGGGCACACTGGTCATGTCCTCCATCTTAGTAGTAGAATTTGGACAGTCTTCAACAGATAGCTTCATTCCCTGTATGACTGGAAAAACTAGTTGCTTTCAATCATCCATGCTAAACATCTCCAGAACTATTTTCACATACTTACTCTGACTAACCCAAAGCTTTCTACTAGTTTTTTCCCTGGTTATCTTCATTCCAAGAATGTACCTTTCCACACCAAGATCTTTCATTTCAAGCTTTGCAAACAACTGAGATTTAAGATCACAAATCATAGACTTGCTATTTCCTATGAATAACATATCATCCACATACAGTGTAATAACAAGCACACGATCATTCTCAAATTTATGATAAACACAATGATCAGATCTTGATCTTACAAATCCCATAGACAACACAAATGTGTCAAATTTCTGGTACCACATTCTAGGAGACTGTTTCAAACCATATAGAGATTTATTTAACTTACAGACTAGATTTTGTTTACCTCTTTCAACAAAATGCTCAGGCTGGGACATATAGATTTCTTCTTCTAGCTCACCATGGAGAAACGTTGTCTTCACATCCATCTGCTCAATTTCAAAGTCATACACAGCTACCAATGACAACAAAAATCTGATGGATGTCAGCTTTGCTACAGGGGAAGTAATCTCTCCATAATCAATTCCCTCAATTTGGGAAAAACCCTTTGCAACTAGTTGTGTCTTATACTTCTCAACACTGCAATCAAGACCTATCTTCTTTTTGAATATCAACTTACAGCCAACAGGCTTTCATCCTTTTGGCAATGGTACCAAATCCCAAGTTTCATTCTTCTTCAATGAATCCATTTCTTCATTCATGGCTTCCATCCAAGAATTTGAATCAGTCATGTTGATTGCTTCTCTTACAGTTTTAGGTTCATCAGTGCTAGTAATTAAGGCATAGGCACAGTTCGAATTTAACAAAGAGAAACCATACCTTTTAGGTTGTCATTTTTCTCATGTAGACCTTCTTATAGGATGAGGTTGTGGTTCTTCATCATCAGAACTTCCAGAGCTGCTTGAGCTCTCCTTAGTCTCAAGTACACCATGCAACTCTTCCCTTTCTAGAGTTTGGGGAATCTCAACTGCATCCTTCTGATTGTCACTATGATTTGTCTCAATTTGTTGATCACTTAATGAAGGTTTTAGCTCACGGAATATCACACTTCTGTTGTAAGAAACCTTCTCAGTAACAAGGCTCCAAAGCTTGTATCCCTTCTTACCAACTCCATAGCCGATGAGAATACATTTGACAACCTTGTTATCCAGTTTTGATCTCTTTTCATTTGGCACATAAACATATGCCTCACAACCAAACACACAGACATGCCTCAGAGAGGGCTTCTTACCAGACCATGCTTCCAAAGGCATCTTATCAACAAGAGCAGAGCAAGGAGATCGATTTATTAGATAACATGTTGTAGCCATAGCTTCAACCCAAAACTCTTGCTCCAGACCAACACCACTTAGCATACTCCTTGCCTTTTCCATCAGTGTCCTATTCAGCCTTTTAGCAACTCTATTCTTCTATGGAGTGTAAGGCGTTGTCTTATGCCTTTTAATTCCATGATCAGTGCAATACCTTTCAAAATCTGCAGAATAAAATTCACCGCCATTGTCTGTCCTTAAGAATTTAATTTTCCTTCCAGTCTGATTCTCTACCAAAGATTTAAATTCTTTAAACCAACTAAACACTTTTGATTTACTTTTAAGAAAGTATACAAATTCCCTTCTCGAACAGTCATCAATAAAAGAAACATAATATCTAGACTTCGATAATGAAGGAACATTAACTGGAACAAATACATCTGAATGAACATAATCCAGTATAGCAAAAGATTTATGAGGACTAGAATAAAATGAAACACGGTGCTATTTTCCATAGATCCAATGTTCACAAAAATCAAACTCAAGGTTATAGTCATCAATCCCTTCTACAAGACTTTTATTCTTCAAGGTTTTTAAACCTTTCTCACCTATGTGACCAAGTCTATGATGCCACAACATAGTCTTCTTAGCTGGGAGTTTTACCTCCAACGAATTTGTAGACAGAGAAGTGTCTTCATCTTTCTCAACAGGAGTAACATTGCATGACTTTATAGAGGCACTATTACAAAGAATAGGATGTGCATCCAGCTTATACAGAGTGCCAGTACGAACACCCTTAGCCAACACCATTGCACCTCTAGCCATTTTACATCCCCTACTTGAGAAAGAAACTTTTACACCAACATCATTTAACTTACTGACAGAAAGAAGATTTCAAGCCAGACCTGGTATATGTAGTATGCCACCAATACCTTTGACTCTTCCGTCAGGAAACTGAATTCTGACTCTCCCTCTACCAACTATCTCCAGTGTTGAATCACTTTCCAGGGACACCTTTCCACCATCATACTTCTCGTATTTAGAGAAGCATTCTCTATTGGACGTCATGTGAAAGGAGGCACCTGAGTCAACCAACCAGACATCATTTGATGCCTGAGTTGTCAAGGCTACTGCAATAAAGGCATCTGCATCACTTTGAGAAGATTCATTGTCAGAGGCATTTTGCTTCTTCTTCTCCTTGCAGTCCTTCCGGATATGACCAGGTTTCCCATAGTTCCAACATCTCACCTTGAACTTTTTACCAGGAGACTTTGATCTCCCTACAGATTTGGATTTTGACTTCTTGTCTTTCTTCTTGCCTTTCTCCTTTGTTCTACCTTGAACAGCAAGAGCCTCTTTGGCCATCTCAGAAAACTTCCTTCATATTTCTTCAGACAAAAGCAAAGCAACCACATCATCCATCTTGAATGTAGTGGTTGTGCTTCCAATAGCCATCACCAGATGATACCAACTATCAGGTAACAAACACAACAGGAGCATTCAACAATCCTCCTCCTCATTCTTTACACCGAAAGATGCCAGCTAAGTAACACTCATATTAAACGAGTTCAGATGGTCTACAACAGATGCACCTTCATCCATTTTCAAGGAGTACAACTTCTTCCTTAGGAATAACTTATTTACTAGAGACTTTCCCTGATAAATATCACCAAGCTTCTTCCACAATGAAGCTATAGACTGCTCCTCATGGACGTTCAGGAGTATAGAATCAGCTAGACTCAGTCTTATTAGACCTCTTTCCTTTCTATCAGCAAGATCCCAAGCCTCTTGCATCTTACTTTGTGGCTTAGTTCCAGACACTTCTATTCAAAGGTCTCTATCCACCAGCAAGTCTTCCATTTTGAGTTTCCATAACTCAAAGTTGCTGCCATTAAAATTTTCAATATCTACTCTACCAGATGTACTCACCATCTCAAACAGAAACAAGTTTTAACAATGCAAGACTCCGACTGAAACAGTATTAGCACAAAAAACTGAGCTTTCTCTCAAGGATAACACAATGGGCAAGGCTCTGATACCACTTGAACGGAAAAAATGGGATGGATCTAAAGACCCAACAATGCAGAATACATTCCCTTAACATTAATACAATAGGGGAGAAGAGCATAAACAGGTTCTAATAGCTTCTAAAACTACTTGAGATGAAAACAACCAGTAAAATAGATAACATAAATCAGCATTCATAGATTGACACAAGATATACGTGGGAAAACCTTTTCAGGTAAAAAACCCACCACCCAAAGTCAAGACAATTGTATTACAGTAATAAAACAATTACATATAGTGTTCAATCTTCTCTCTGATTAGCTCACAACAACATAGAGTTCTCCCCTAACTGTTACAATGTTATTCTAACATACAATTCAAATTATTTGCCACATGCAATATTGTACTTGACTTGATAAGTCATACTTGCATTCAATTGTTATTAATCAACCGTCGATCACCAAGTACATGAATCTCTGATCCAATCACGTAATCGATCTTCCCATGTTGATTTCCCTACATCGAGCCACCCAGGCATTAATGCCATCACCCAAATTGGGTTCTATTCACTAGCCTAAGTTGACCTGCACCTGCTGCAATTACTATTTTGGTTTCCAACCAATCATTGTTCTGACACTGAGCTAGGTGTTCGTATTTAATTTGTCCATCGCTTTTGTCACCAAATCCAACTCGGTTAAACAACCCCGAGCTTGTCCGAGCTCATCCATTGCCTCATCGAGCTCTATCCAAGACTCCACCACACAACCGCTGCCAAGTTTGAGTCATCCTACAGTATAGTGGTGAGATCATCTGAGCTCACCGATGAATTCACCAAGGTCGCCTATCTCACCTTCAAAAACACCACCGCACTACCACTATGGTCATCAGACAGGACCGCGGTGTGGCGGTGACCGGTCTGTGGGACCGCTGACGGTCAAAACTGGGCTATCGCAGGGGCCGACAGGCCACCCCGCGGTAGAGTTGTGGCCGTCAGCCAGACCATTGGTGGTCTTACCACAGCCACCGCGATGAGCAAGCTCACCATCCGTGGTACTGCGGTAACCGTCGAACCTGACTGCAGGCAGTCTCACCACGTCCACCACGGTGAGTGGACCCACCGCCCATGGTATGGCAGTAACCGCCAAGGCCACCGCGGTCAAGGACTTAACCGCCCACGGTATGACAGTGACCAACAAGATAGGCCAAACGATGCCAACCGTGACCACCACGGCAAAGGAAGAGACTGCGAGCAGTAAAGAGGTAACCGCCAAAACTGCCACCGCGGTACCGCCAGGGGCAGAAAAGAGCCAGGCGTGGTATGGCAGTAAACTGCAGAAACAATAAATTTTTTCCAAGGCATGAAAACAGGGGCTTCAAGCTGGAAGTTGAGACACATTTTCTCAACAGAATGAACCTTGGAATATGGATCTACAACTTGCATGAAATGGCTTCAATGGATGTGGATCTTGATTTTTGAAACTTGAATTGAAACAATTCCTTGAATGCTTGAATGGATCTTGAACACTACATCAACATATTAGCTCAAATAATATGCATGATGCAAGAAGACTTTGACATGATAATAGGATCTTGAATGCTACAATAATTCTTCAATAAATCTTCCCTTGAATGCCTTAAAATGCTCTTAAAAATTTTCTTAGCTTGCTTGAAGGTCTTAGAATCAAAATTGCTAGCTTGGAAATCTTCTAGGTGAAACTTAGTGAAATGACCTCTTATTTATAGGTATGTTAACATAAATTCCTGAAATACAAATAACACAAGCCAACATGTGAATATACATTTGAAATCATTAAAATATTGCCAAAATATAATTTAAATTAGGGTTCTAGGTCACTTACCTACGACACACATTGCTCAATGATAAATTTTATGTTATGGCATTAATCAATGTCGAGTTTCCTCTTTGGAAATTGCATTTAATTAGGCTTGGATTTTAACTAAAGGGGCCAATTAAGGCAAATTAACCTCAATTAATTAATAAATCCCTAGATAAGTGTGAAAGTGTAAAGTTACACCTTACAACACCATAAATAAGGCTCAATTAAGTCCATTTTATTTAATAGGGCCCTAAACTTAATGTGAATATGTAAAATGCATATTACAACACTAAATTAAGGCATAATTTAGTCCATTTAATTTATATTTATTCTCAAATTCAGTGTGAAAAATGGATTACTTTTCCTACACTATAGTTGTGAACATCCTCATCATCCTTGTTTGTTAGGAAACATCATATTTCTAGTAATCTAGTATCTTTATCAATCTATTCTATATATCTCCATATACCATCTAATTGTGGAGGTAGCATGGAAGTTTGTGGTACCACCATTTCTTGAATTTCCTCTGGTCTAAATATAAGGGTGATCCCACAATAGTGGTTTACAATTTTTGGCCAAACTGGACACTGAAATTATTATTTTTTAACTAAATCTTCACATTCGGGCACCTATAGTGGCTAAACCGTGAGGAATTTGAAGATGATGCAAACTAGAGTCTCATCACATTTTGTTTGTAGATTCTTAAAAAAAAAAATTCAAAATTTTTGGAATTAGATTGCACTTCTTTTTCCATCTCCCATGAAAATTGGTTTTTTTCAAAAAACAACATTTTTAAAAAGTGACGCTCACCGTATACAACATAAATTTTTTTGTATGAAAGATAAAATTCTATTTTTTTCGAATTTTGATTTGTAACTATGATATCTAACACTTTCATTTGGTCTCATAGTTTTTTATTGAATATTTTTTCCTTAATCAAGTTTCAAAGTCAAACCAATTGCAATTTAGACATAGGCGGACTGTATACAACATAACTTTTTATGTATGTATCGAAATTCAAAAAAAAAAAAGTCTAATAGATCAAGGACATCAATACCCAACATGAACATATTTTTAAAAAAATTATTTTGATAATCTGCTATTTTTCCACATGTGCAAAACAAAGAGCTTGATTTTCGGTGAAAAACCTATGTTTAATTAAATTAAAAAAACACATACATAATAAAACCAAAACATATTAAAATTATATTCGTTGGATAGCTCATTCTGAGGACTACTTGATTCTAGTTGGGTTTGTGAAGATTCCTCCATTTTCATCCTCAACCCAAGCTCCGAAGTTCCAAAATTTAGGTTTATTTTGTGTCTCAGATGGGGGATGAGGGATAAGGGGGGTTCAAGCGAACCTCTAGCGGTTCGCTCGAACCAGGGATCAAGTGAACCATGGTTCGAGCGAACCCCTTCAAAGAGGTTCACTCGAACTGCTTTCCTATGCATTTTTATTGTTTTTTGGTGGCCAAGATTCAAAGGGGTTCGCTCGAACCCTGGTTCAAGCGAACCCCTTATTGGTTCGGTCGAACCAATAGGTTCATACGAACCCCTAAAATCACTTTTTTTTTCCTTGGGGTCATTTTTTGTGAGTTTTCCTTCCTCACTTGAATTGTAAACCACTATTGTGGCTTCACCCATGATCTCCTTCATTTTGACTAGTATGGTATGTATATTTATGTTTTCATTATAGAATGAGAAGGTGTGAAGAAAGTCTTTTGTTAGCTCTTCCCAATTGTTGGTTTCTCCTCTTTTCTCTTGGTTGGTGTACCAAGTTTGTGCCACCATTATTAGTGTCCAATAAAGTAATTGTATGTATATTTGGTCATCATATTTGTATCTATCTCTCCATGTATTAGTACAAATGGCAAGGTGTTCCTCTAGTGGGATATGTCCATTATACTTTTGTATTTCCTAATATTCTCTTAAACTTTTGATAGGTACCTTGTTTTGATTAAGATCTTGAATATTTCCCATTGTGTCAAAAAAAAAAATTGTGCATTTCACCAGCATGTTGAATTACAAATAAGTGTATGTTTCAATATGTCCAGTCTCCTTTCCTCGGTTTGAAAAATATTTTCTATCTATGAGATGAACATGATACTAGGCCTCCAAAGCTTGAGTATTTGGGTAATTTAATATGTGATTTTCCTTGTGAAATGTGATTTATATGGTGAGTATTTTTAGATATAGCTTTTGTGTTGTCTTCTATTTTGTTGTTCTATTCTGTCACAATGGTTGTGTAGTTCATTATTTATAAATGTGGTACAATGTAGACCATTCTCTGGTGTATTCCTAATTATAAAGATTCTGCAAAAAATGATAATTATTCAAGAATAGAGTTTTAGTTCCTCTTGCACCCATGTGTATAGCACTTCCTCATTGTTTGTGCTATATGTGGTGCTCTCAATTTCAAATTCTCCTTTCAAGTTTAGATTTCTAGATTGTCATTTGGTGGTATCCTTATAATTGTATATAGGTTTTTATTATCTAATTCATTATACTCATTTGGGGTTTTTCCTAGGAGATATGGACTATTCTATTCATATTAGCAAATGATATATCCTCTTTGTAGGATTCTACAATTCTATTGGCATTTATGAAGCATCTAAGTCCTAATAGGGCATTGAATAAATCAAATGTTTCTTTAATTGCAAATACTTCAAATTCTACTATTTGTTCTACTCCCTTGGCACTAACTTCCGCCTATTTCCATAAACCTAGGGTTTACACTCTAGATCAATCTATTAAACTAATGATATATGGTGTTTATTCTAGTTCTAGTTTTTCTATCTATTATCATACCTATTTCAGTAGCATGTTGATATTAGATCCTAGGTCTACCATGACACTCCTTATGTTATTGTAATTTATATTTATTGTGATCATGATTTGGTGTGTTTTCTTGAACCACCAAAAACATAGATAGGTAAAGAGGATTTCCCAATGGGCTCCTAGGGTTTTTCACCTAGGAGCAAGGTTGGAAGAATGGATCTCTTTCACACTAAGTGTATTTTTGGTGTTCATTCAAAGGGGAGTTAGGGGCTTAAATTGATGTTTGTGGAATGCCCTAAATGCTATAAATGGAAAATAGAAACTAAAGAGTAATGCAAGAACTAGAAAATGCAACTATGATTGAAAACACATTGATATATGCAAACATTAACTAAATGACCTAAGAAAACATAAGAAAACTATTACAAAAATAAACATAAATTAAGAGGTGCACCTGGAGGTTGAAGAAGGATGTCATGAAGGTCTGGAAACCTGAAGTATCTGATGCAGAGGTCAACTAGGATATTTACGCCATTCTGGGCGACGTAGTCTAGTTTCTGTGA
Organism: Sequoiadendron giganteum; assembly: GCA_007115665.2. Taxonomy (NCBI): domain Eukaryota; kingdom Viridiplantae; phylum Streptophyta; class Pinopsida; order Cupressales; family Cupressaceae; genus Sequoiadendron; species Sequoiadendron giganteum. The sequence continues at coordinate 620,630,326 of CM021108.1, forward strand.
AAATCTCTCGAAACAGGTTTCTGCCAAAAGGGTACTCAGATCTACAAAAAACCCATAAATGCATGTACAGTGGGACTAGGTCACCACTAATGGTGACCTAGTCCACTTCCAGATTTTGGGAGATCTGCAGATGGAAATGGAGGCTCTCGGTCTGCACTTTTTGCTTCTTCGGCTATCTGAATCTGCAACTTTGATTCACGACCTATAGGTGTCTCTTGTGTAGATTCTTAACCTAACCAACAAGGAGATTCCCTAAAAAAATATTCAACCCATTCTTGAATGATCTCTAAGCTTCTAAAATACCTAAATCTAAAAACACACAAGGAGAGAGAAGAGAATATTGATTGTTAGGGATTGGGGGCTTTCCTTCATCAAGCCCCTTTGTATATAATTAAATCAAATGAAGAGATAATGAAATGAAGCATGAAATGATGGAGCTAATACCTTTCCATGATGAATAATCTTGTGTTGTTACAGCAATAATCCCTTAAATGCTTCAGCAAAGATGTCTTGATGACTTAGGATGCAAACCCTAGCTTGCTTGAGAAGAGTGATTGATGAGGAGTGTTTGAGAAGATGAGAGGGTGAATAATGAGCTAGTTATATGGAAGAAGATGAGAAAAACACTTATTTATACAATTTATGCCCTAATTTCCCTGAAATAACACCACACAAGGGTCGACCTTAGGGTTTTAGAGACAAAATCTTGAAAGAATTTTAAGTTAATTTTAATTTTTAAGCCACATAGGACTAGGTTGCCCAAGGTGCCGACCTAGTTCACCTGGGAATTTTTGATTGGTTTTCGGGGATTAAAAAGTAATTATTGTTGTTTGTCAAGATTGTCTCACAAAACACACTAAATTAAGGCATGAAATAATATAAAGGGGTCATTATATCATAAGAAAGGGTTGATTTAGTGATGACAAGCCTAAGCAAGTGTGAAAATATTTTACAACACTTTGGCACAAGGCTTGCAAAGGGGTAAAAAGAGGTCCAAAATCCATAGGCAAGGGCCCAAATAAGTGAAAAGTGTCAAAGGCTAAACTTTTTGGTAACACATTTAACCCCCACTTTAGTGAGAGGATGAACTTGCTTCAAACTCACACTAAAGTAGCCCAATGGAGATGGAGAAAAATTGTGAAGAAGAATGAGGTGGTCAAGCCCCTAGGATTTGAGATCCTAAGTCAAAAAGATATCAATGCAAGAAGACACATTCAAGGGTGAATGATTTGCACCAAAACGAGATGCATGATCATGCGAATGAAAAGCACTAGAAGGGAGAAATGAAAGTGAAGAGTTGGATCAAGCTTTGACTGTTTGTCCAACTAGTTGTGGATCGAATCTAGGCTATTTTTCCAAAAAGAAGAGAAGCATACTCACTCTAGGGCGATGAGACTTTAGGTTGTCCACTAGGTGAGAAGGCCCAAGAGGTGGCTATGGGGAAATTTGTGCCACTAGTTGGGCTTCCCGCTTAACCATACCAAAGTTATACCTCATGATAGCTTTGATAAGGTGCCACAATAGAAAAATAATTTGAAATTATGATGAAAGAAATGTTTAAAGGATTTTTATTTTGTTCATGCGAGGTCTCAATCTTAAGGAACATCATGCGCAGTGTTGCCAAGAGAGGAAAAGTACAAATGGACTCATCTTGTATCCAAGAGAGGAAGGACTCATCTTGTATACAAAAGAGGAAAAATGCAAATGTCCCATCCTGAGCAACATTGTACCTAATTTTTTCAAGAGAGGGAGTCGTAAGAAAAAGAAAATCGTGCAATGAGATGTGAGTGTTGATGTATGCCCCCACTTTAAAGGAATTACGAAACACCGTACTATGAGCAATTTCTTTAAAGTAGAAGAGGAGGAAGAGGACATCAAAGCTTGTTCGAAAAGCCCTATGCTGATTCATATGATTCTGATAAGCTACATCATGAGAAAGGGTAGTATGTCACATGCGAGTCAACTTAAGGCATGTCATCCACATCCCAAGCCTACTCGTATTTTTTCATGAAAGGTTAACGACTAGTCAAAAGAGACAATGACAAGTGGTATACGAGGAGAAGGCTAACTAACCCCTTGCCCCCACTTAGTGCAAGACAAGAGTGAGCTGAGAGGATTGAGGAGATGTAAGGTTGAGTGAAAATTGGTATCGATTAGAGGAATGATGTGTTTCCACATAAGGGAGAGTATCAAACTCCTTAAGATGTTAAATTTGACCATGCAAGGCCTTACACTCATTTGTGGAGTGACCATGAAATCGATGATAGGCACAAAATGAATGTTTGTTGAGACATTTATTTTGATTTCGATGAGGAAGGGAGATTGAGTGATCTTGGAGGAGGCTCAACAAGATGCCCTCTTGATCAAGGGGAAAAGGTGTTACTTTGGTTTGCGATAAAGAAGGGTCTTGCTTAGTATAGGAGGTCATATAGATGTAAGGTGCTATAGATTGTGAGGTTTTGTATACTCCTTTGGAGGATTGTGTAAAATTTGAATCAGTAGAGTTATACGAGATGACACTAAGCGAAGATTTCTTTGTTTGTTGCAATTGGTGCAAAGGATCACTTCTGGAAGGTGATTTAGAAGGATTGTTTGAGATAGTGTTAATGTTGGGGGAAGGCTTGACGATTTCGATGAAAGGAAAAAATCCAAGACCATGATTTGTTGTTTGCATGATAGGCTCAATAGGGGTGTGAATACCTTATTCGTTAGCACCGCATCCTTTTCTACTATAGCCAAGTTGCTTCAAAATCTCATAACCTTTTCCATAGAGCTTTTTCAACGCTTTTGGATCAAGTGTTTGTTCCTTGTTGGTTGTTTTGTCTAAATTGGGAGAGGTGGATGCTTTCAAAGGATCAACCTGGTCTTGTGTGGACAAGACTACGTTTCCCTTTTTAGAGTCTTGGTTTGTGATCTTAGATTCTCCTAGTAAAGGAGGGGTGAAGTCTAAGGAACCCCAATCATTGTCTAAGGTCATTAGTTGTAAGAGTTCCATTGGTTTGGTGGGTGGTGACGTGGTGAAGGTTTTGGATTTTTTTTCTCAAGTTGTAAGGCACTGAATGGCTCAGGATCAAAATCAAGTGTGTACACTTTGTTGTTGTAGATATATTTCATCTTGCAGTGAAGAGTGGGAGGCACCCCATTCATAGCATGAATCCATGTCTTGCCTAAGATGAGGTTATATGAAAGATCATTAGGCGTAACATGAATCATTGTATCAAAATATGGCCATTCCAACTGTAAGAGGTAAAGTGATCACACTAAGTGGATTTTGTCCTACACTGTCAAATCCATTAATAGATAGAGAGGTAGGTTGAATGGTTGATTTGTTGACATGGAGCCTATCCAAGATATTGAAACTACACACATTAACAGTGGAGCCATTATCAACAAGGGTTCACTTGATGACTTTGCATTTGTATTGAGATATTATTACAAGAGCATCAACTTGTTTTTGCACATCCAAAGGAGGGAACTCACTTTGGTGGAAAACAATGTCAGCATTCAAGCCTTCAACCATAGTTTCTATGTCATTGGTTTGCACATGAGAAGGGATAGGAATTTGTTGTAAGTAATTCTTCATCATATTGTGATAGTGAGGGGAGGCTTGGATAAGGTCCCATAAAGATATTTTAGCAGGAGTATTCCTTAGTTGGTCAACAAGTTCATACTCCTTGAGGAATGAATTTAAGCGAGGGGTAGTAGGAAGAAGGGGAGTGGATGAAGGTAAGGGTGTGGAGGTTGGTTGAGGTTAGCATGGGTGATTTTGAGTGTGATGTGTATGATAAATGTTATTATGACTCGGTTGCTACAACACATTAGGCTTAGGTGGGTAGAAGATAAGTTCAGGTTGAGGTTTGTTTGAGGGGGAGTAGAGGATGAGTTGAGGTTGAATAATATTAGCATCCCCTAGGGAAGGGGAATCTAATATAGGCTCTGTAGCTTCTTGTAAGGGCATAATATTATTAATGGAATGATCAATGATGGGATTAGTAATGGTGATATGAGGAGAAGATGGGTCTATTTGATTGTCGAAGGTCTCGTTCACTTATTCCATTTTATCTACCCGAATAGGAGAGCTAGCTTCATCACAGGTAAGGGAGGTGTCAAGAGGAGGAACAACATGATTTTCAAATAGATTGTCCCAAAGGGGAGGAGCATGAGGGAAGGGAGGGTCAAGAGTCTCATGACTTATAAGAGATATATCTTCTAACACCAACCTATCCTCATTGCAATGAGGAGGGATATGAGAAGAACAAGTTTGAGGGTAATAGGTATAGAGAGAAGGTAAGGGGATGATGTTTTCATGGTGTTTTTTAATGTGTTGCAAAGGAGGAGGAGGAGGAGGAAGATAAGAAATACCATCATGATATTCAATGATTATGTCTTCTTGCTGCAAGATACCTTTGTCACCAATGGGAGAGATTTCAAGAGAAGAACAATTATGATTATCATGATTATCAATGTTGGTATCCTCATCATTCAAAGCTTTATTGGATGAGTTAGAAGAGATGAATTCATCAATGGCTTCACCTAACATGTCTAATTCATTTCTACTAAAGGGCTCGCTATTGCTAAGTGTGTGAGTGGGTGCATGTGATGTTGTTAAAGTGTTGTTTCATTTTCTGATTTAAATGATTTAGGAACTAATGCAAAAAATTAAGATTGGAAAAGTCTAATATTATCCACAAGTACCATGAATGCTAAATGAAATGCAATAGAAGCTATGCATGCAATGGATAATATGAAATGCAACTTTCAGATTTCAAAGAAGGTAAATTACTGATTATGCTATACAATGATTTGAAACTGACATGTGGTAAATGCAAAATTGAAAATGTGCAATGCATGAAATGAGCTAATTTATGCTAGTTTGAATGAAATGCATGTAATAGAAACACAAACAATGGATACAAGAAGATACTGGCACAAAACAGAATCATAAAAATAGGGTTTTAAGCTCTATAAAGGGCAGTTTCAAGGACCTAAAGGGACTAGGTCGCCCAGGGTGGCGACTTAGTCCTTTTGGTGATTTTTTTGAGATTTTGCAAAATATTTTGATGGATGCAGGTGGTTTTTGTATGAGGTGATGCAGACCTAACAAGGAAATGCAATATTTCAAAAAAAATTAATGTTTTAAGAGGAAAAATATGCAACCTATATATACACTTTTACTAATGCAAAATTTTGGAACCCTAGAATGCAAATTATACAATGCAAAATGCAATGCAAGCTACTTCTAAGAAAATGAAGGACTCTAAAACAAAAAGGAAGGGTGTAAGGATGCCAGGTTCACCAAAATGAACCACAAAAAACATAGATAGGGAAAGACCTGATTCCCCAATGGGCTCCTAGGGTTTTTCACCTAGGAGCAAGGTTAGAAGGATGACTCTCTTTCGCACTAAGTGTATTTTTGGTGTTCATTCAAAGGGGAGTTATGGGCTTAAAGTGATGTGTGTGGAATGCCCTAAATTCTAGAAATGGAAAATAGAAACTAAATAGTAATGCAAGAACTAGAAAATGCAACTATGTTTGAAAACACATTGAGATATGCAAACATTAACTAAATGACCTAAGAAAACATAAGCAAACTATTACAGAAATAAAAAAATGAAGAGGTACACCTAGAGGTTGAAGAAGGATTTCATGAATTTATTGAAACTTGAAGTATCTGATGCAAAGGTCAACTAGGACATTTAAGCCATTCTAGGCGACCTTGTCTAGTTTCTATGAGAATCTCCCAGAATAGGTTTCTGCCAAAAGGGTACTTAGATCTATAGAAAACCTAGAAATGCATGTATAGTGGGACTAGGTCACCACTAATGGTGACCTAGTCCACTTCCAGATTTCAGTAGATCTACAGATGGAAATGGAGGCTCTCAGTCAACACTTTCTACTTCTTCGGGTATCCGGATTGACAACTTTGATTCACGGCATGTAGGTGTCTCTTGTGTAGATTTTTAACCTAACCAAAAAGAATATTCCATAAACAAGTCTTCAACCCATTCTTTAATGATCTCTAAGCTCTTCCAAGATACATAAATTTGCAAACACACAAGGAGAGAGAAGAGAATATTGATTGTTAGGGATTAGGGGCTTGCCTTGGTAAAGCCCCTTTGTAGATAATTAAATTCAATGAAGAGATAATGTAATGAAGCATGAAATGATGGAGCTAATACATTTCCATGATGAATTTTCTTGTATTGTTGTAGTAATCAGCCCTTGAATGCTTCAGCAAAGATGTCTTGATGACTTAGGATGCAAACCCTAGCTTGCTTGAGAAGAGTGATTTCAATGAGAAGTGTTTGAGAAGATGGGAGGGTGAATAATGAACTAGTTAGATGGAAGAAGATGAGAAAAACCATTATTTATACAAGTTATGCCCTAATTTCTCCAAAATAACACCACACAGGCCGACCTTAGGGTTTTAGAGATAAAATCCCGAAAGAATTTTAAGCTAATTTTAATTTTAAAGCTGCATAGGACTAGGTCACCCAAGGTGGAGACCTAGTCCACATAGGAATTTTTTATTGGTTTCCAGGGATTAAAAGGTAATTATTGTTGTTTGTCGGGATTGTCTCACAAAACACACTAAAGTAAGGCATGTAAGAGTATAAAGGAGTCATTATGTCATAAGAAAGGGTTGATTTAGTGATGACAAGCCTAAGAAAGTGTGAAAATGTTTTACAACACCTTACAACACTTTGCCACAAGGCTTGGAAAGGGGTAAAAAGAGGTCCAAAGTCCATAGGCAAGGGCCCAAATGAGTGAAAAGTGTCAAAGGCTACACTTTTTGGTGACACATTTCCATTGTCTATCTTCTTTGTTTATAGTTCTTATTTATGGTACTTTTTACCTTGTTTATTCCAAAATTTACAAAATTGCTATAGTTTGTTCAAGAGGTTAGATTTTTTATCCATTATTATTAATTTTTTGAGTATCCCTACTTCTTGGCTAGAGAAATATTGGTTTGTTTCCTCCTCTTGCTATTTTGTGACTACTTTCTTTGTTTCTTCCACTATTTTATCATGTTATTTCTTAGTGGGGTTGAAAGCCTCCTCATATATGGTGGTTTCATCTTCTATTGTATTTTTTTATAATTGGTGATGTTAGTTCCTTATCTTATTATCACTATTGCTTTATTGTGGTTAGGGGCCTCTCTTTCGAAGTTACTAGTCTGTCACATTTTCTTCCTTATAGCTTCCTTCATCTATCTTTGTAGGTTATTTTGGTACTTTCCTTACTAACCTTTCCCCTTTAGATGGATTTAGGTTTTGTAGTTCACCACTCTTTTCCATTGTGGAGCCACATTCCTATAATAGGTTTGGGCTTTATCAAAGATAAATAAATGTCATATTTTGTACTACTGCAGAATCCATGAGGTTTCTTCCTATCCCCCAATATTTTATCATAAAATGGCCTTGTTTACCACATTTAACTTGCATGTGGCATTGTTTTGTCTCCTCCTTCCTCTCTCATGTCCTCTATCTCCATGAAATTGGCCTTTATCATTATAAGTTTCTTGGTTTAATTGGTTTTGTTTAGAATTAATATTTTTTTGGTTTTTCCATGGCAGTATCTTGTATCCATGATCATGTTGATATAATGGCCTCTTTTCTAGTCCTTTAACATATTCCATTTTTCGTTAGTAATTATTACGTGTTGTGGTAGGATCTTCTCTTAATCAGAACAATTGTGAGGAACAATCTTCAATATCATGATTGTCCCACTCTCTACAAGTGTCATAGTATACTTAGTTTGTCTTTTTGGGTAGTGTTTATAAGTCTACGCATAATGCATTGGCTTTATTTTCTCCAACTTCCTTTGGTTACTTGTTTCTAATATGTCCTTCTCTACCATAGTAAGTAGACCAAATATTGGGTCTTGATGCAAACATATCTTTCTTTACCATTATGTCTTGTTGAAGTTTCAGTTGTTATATCCCTCGTTTCAATTTTTCCATTTTCATGTCTCTCTTTCTCTTTCTCAGTTTCCGTCAAGATCGGTTTTTAATCCAGTATGCAAATGTAACTAGTTTTGGGTAGGTGTTAAAACATCTTTCATCCAAAGCTATATTTGTTTTTGGTATCACTCTAGAGAGATGAACAATTCTATTTTTTGTTTGTTAGTCAGTGGTTCTTCTAGTATTCTAGTAGTTTGTTTGAATCTTCTATCAAATTCCTTTATTGTTTCATCTTCATTTTGGATAAGTTCTCGAAGCTTACTAACTCCTTTTGTATGTAAGTCTATGGTATCAAAGTTGACTAGAAAATCCGGTTTCACTACTACCCATTCTTTGTCACTGTTAGGGTAATTTTTTTGATACTATTTTATCACTATGGATTGATCCAATGAAGTTAAAACACTTGGTATCATCTCTTGTTATATGTTTTCTTTGCCACATAGACTCTAGGATAAATATATGTTCTACATCTTTATCTATATCTTTCCCAAACATTGGCAATTTTTTGGGAGTATTCATTTTTGGTTCTTCTTTTAATTCACTATTTGTATATCCTATGTTAAAGTTGTATCTACTCATATTGTCTATATTTTTTTCTTCTCCCTGTTGTTTGAACCTATGCTTTTTTCTCCTAAGTTATGTTCTACTTATTCCACATAAATCCTTCTTTCTTTTAATGACATCAAGGGTGACTCATGGTTTGTGGTTGTGTCTGTTCAAATATTCATTTCATTCTTGGGGATATTTGTTTGTTATATTAAGTGTAATTTTTTATTTCGTAATGTAATTTTATTAGAGGTTGTCAAGCTCATATAATCTTCCTTATTTTCTACCACATCTTCTCCTCTTACCTTTAGAAATTTTTTGGTTTCTAACTCATCTAAGCAATCGACATCAAATATTGTGTTTCAAAGGTTTTGTATAAGAGTTTCTACCGGCAACCACTCCTCATTTATCCTAAATTAAATATTTCACCAATCTAGATGAGTAGTTGGTGTTTTATTTAGAGGAGGTGTCATAATTATTACCACCGCTTGTTCCATTTCCTTCTTGGAGTTTCCATAATCCTTAATTTATCCTTCTAGGTTTTGGATAATCTGGTTTATTTTGTCCATGCTAGAACCTAATTGTGGAATCCTTTCTCTGCATTCTCTAGCAACACCCACCCTCCATGACACACTCTTCTTCTTCTTCTTCTTCTTCTTATTCTTATTCTTATTCTTATTCTTCTTCTTCGACAACACCCATAGTGGCATGCTTAGTAGCATCCTGAATGGCTTGCTCAACTTCTTTATTTCTATTTTCTTCCACAAACTCTAAGCCCCACTCTTTTTTCCCATGTTCTACTTCTTCCATCCTTCTGTGGTATCTTTCTTATCTCTCTTTAATTTATTTCAACCTCCTTTCTTATGTGTTTCTTTCCATTTCCAACTTAATCCTTTCAATATCTCCCTTTTTCTTTTGTTATCACCTATTCCCATGGGTCTTTCTGGTTCAGACTTCCATTAATCCTTATATATCTCATGGGTGGTTTTTAAAATTTTATACAGTTATATCTTTTTAGGGATCTTTTCAAATCCCTCCCCCCTTTCCATTTGTCATCCCTTAAGTGCCTACCCCCCTCTTATAGAGGTAGTACCTAAGAGATGAATCTCCAAAAAAAATTATTTTGCTATGTTTGTCCTTTATTCTTTTATTCTAAATTTCTTCACTATCCTATCTAGTGTCTCAACAATAGAACCAATGTTAACAAGAGGAAATGGAGAATTGTAGTTTGAAGATTTGTACCTTGGCATCCCTTATGTAGTCAATGTATACCCTAGAGGGTACAGTGGTAGAAAAGAGTAAGTGTGATAGGGAACTATTTCTAAGAGTAACTTAGGTATAACTTTTAAACCATTAACAATAATCATCCATAACACATATATCTATTAAATCCTTATCACTCCTATATATATTTATATAATCATTACATGAGAAAATCTTAGTCTTTGCTTTACATTCCATTCTATTCCTCTATTCTTTTCTATTCTATGCTTTATTTTGTTAACTATTACATACATATATTAATGCCTAGTCTCTTATAGAGACGCGACCCTTATAGGGCATCCCTTAACCTATCTCCCTTTTTGGCCTAATGCTCTACACATGCTTTGCAGTGGATTGTGGTGGGCTTTACTATGTGCCCTATACCTTGCCAATAGGTATTTATATTGATATTTATAAAGTATTCATCTATTGCATATTGATTGTCCATAGAAAGCCACTCTATTCAAAATTTCATCCATTTTTTAGATCTATCTCTATTTTAGTTATAGATTGATGTCCCCTAGGGGTATACTCGACTTTGGAACTACCTTGAAGCCTAAGGGTTCTTGTTGCACAACTTTGAGTGTACTCCCACTAGTTTTTTTTTTTAAGACATACCACCATATTCCTCAAGAGTATCATATTTGCTAAATATGCTCCTTGGAACTAGACACCAATGAATATTTTGTATTCAAATGCTCTATCAATTATGAGATTGAAAGATGATTTTTTCTCTTTTTAAATATAATTTGCTTGGTTCTTTCTAGTCTCTAATGGATTGTGAAGGCCAAAGTTGTATTTCTCGCTTCTTGAGGAAGAAGTTTGACATTTTTTGACAACTTTCTAGAGGCTTGTCTACTAGAGGGGTTCATACTAGAGTGATTAGTTCATATTTCCAACCTTCTCCTTTTACTCCTTGATCAACTTAAAAAGTGCATTTTTATAGATCTACAAGACATCAAAAATTTACTAATCCGTGTGATGTCATACCCATCATACTTTTTAATTATCTTGATTGTAAAAAATGCTAACTTTTTCTTTCAAAAGTTCTCTTTTATTCATACTTACTTTTATTATATTGTTTACTTTTTAATTTTATATAATCTTTGATGATATGCTCCATACTCCTCTTTTCTCTTTACATACTATCCCGTTCAACCTCATAAATCAATTGTAACCTTTTGGAAACATACAATGGATTATATAAAATCCAAGATCTAGAACAAGTCGAAAGCAAACTCGAAATTTGCCAACATGTCACAAGTGAGATACTATGTTGTGGGCAATATAAAATAATAAAAACAAAGCACTGAATTATAATTTATCGCCTATCGATCCAAAGTCTTCAAGGTTTTGACTGTGAACTGAAAATGCATCGTCATTATGATTTAGTATGGTGCTAATGGGCCATATTTAAATCCTATTGGTGCTAATGCTAATTAGTGTCTGTCAATTAATTTACATACGAAGAATCTAAGATTGATCTCCCCTAGATAGGTAGGTGCTCAATTTATCAACATATATCTCACCAAAACCATTGTACCTCCCAGTAACATGGCTAAGCATTATATGTACTTATACTTTTTAATTTGTCTTTTCATCTGCTTGAACTTTCAAAACCAGTCTCTTATTCCATAATTATGGGTCCAATGGTACAATTCTAAAACTAATTATCAGCCATCCTTTTCGTATGCTTTCCTACAAATATATAATTATCTGTAAGCTGGGCTTCACAGGTTTCCAATAACTATGCTACGTGGAAGCCACTTTCCTTGAATATATCTGCAGAGAATATTGTAAAATATGGAAAACAAGGGTTAATAACACTTGGGGGACTGCTATCAAAATAATTTAGTCACTAATAGTATAGGGATAGAATCAATGGGCCACTTTTTCAAAAAGCAAATTGATGAGATTCTATACTGTATACATTATTGATAAGACTAAAATTACAGGGCAATGGCTGACTGCCACACAATGCAGTGAAAAGTACCTTATTCTTTTTCAGATCGTTATCTCTCCCATCAACCAAATGCACTTCCGTTTAGACGATAGACAGATAGGATCAAATTCATAGGAATAGTTGTCAGACAATAATAGTGCTTTGACCTTTACCTAAAGCCTTTCCTATCTTGAAAAACTTCACCACCGAGCTTCCACATTGTTATGCAGAAGTGCATTTAAGTGTTTGGGTACGCGGAACAAAAATATGCACATGACCAAACTGTTTCTTCATCTTTTACATATATAAAGAGAGAGCATTCAATTGGGTATTCTTAAAAAAGTGGGTTTATAAAACTCGAGAGAAATCAGAGAGAGAATTCAATTGGGTATTCTTACAGAAGTGGGTTTATAAAACTTGAGAGAGAAATCTATTCTAGGCGAACTCGTTTTTCTAGAGGAAACAGAATGGGAAGAACACTGTTGGAATCTTATAGCAATTCTGCTGATGAGGAAGTTATGTTAAGGGAATCAAATCTGGTTATAATCCTGGCTGCAATGTTGTGTTCTCTGATTTGCCTTGTGGGTCTGTTTTCTATGGTGCGCTGCGCCATGCGCTGCAGAGGTCGACGCCTGATAATCCAGTCGACGCATCGCATGTTCTTTCAGGTAGTCGACAGAGGCCTTACCAAGTCGGCTCTGCAAGCTCTGCCCGTCGTCGAATTCACCGTTGATGACTTCCCAGGCGCTGTTGACTGTGCAATCTGCCTCGCGGAATTCGACCAATCGGACAAGGTCAGAAGGCTGCCAAATTGCCAGCATTGCTTCCACGTCAGCTGCATTGATACGTGGTTCTCGACCCACTCCTCCTGTCCTACTTGTCGACGACGCTGCTCTGTTCAGGCCGATGAAAAGTGCCTGACTCTTTCTCAGGCCTGCCCTTCTGATGCCATGGCAGCTACCGGTGACCCGATTTCATTGCATGGGATTGCCTGCCCTCCGCAGTATTGGAATGGGAACATTCTAGAACCCACCGCTGATCGATATCTGCCCTGAAGCACAGCAGATTTTTGTGAAATTAGGGTTTACTCTCAACTGTGTTGTGTATATTCATGCAACGCAATGTGTATTATACTCTTTTCCTTGTGGCTCAGTCTGTTTGATTCAGCAAAACCCTTCTCTGGTTTCAGTGCTAAACAGACTCATCTTACCTCTTCGCGTAATACAGTACAACCTGTTTTGCTTTAATGAAAGTAATTAGGTAACATCTTTTTCATTCATATTTTTCTTTAAATTTAGTTATTACAAATCGATGGATCACAGACATCTTATGATTGAACTTAATTAGCCGATAGGCTTATTATGTGCACTTTGGTCCGATTTTTTGTCAGTCTTTTTCGGTTTTTTAATCTTTTTCGTGTTCGGTTTTGGTTGGAAAAAAAATAGCAGATTTTTTTATATTTTATATTAAAAGCGTTTGGCACATCAATAGAAAAGGTCAGCAAAATTAAACGTCGAGTGGCATCAACATTAATTCTTGTATGGTTTCCGTGTAGTGACGATGGTTGTAATAACACCTGTCATTTAAAACCATTTGGACTTCTCTTCTGCCTATGGCTCATCGTTGCATTGCACTGCATGCAATTCCTAGTTTTATCAAATTTTTCAAAAAATTGAATTTTGGTGGATGACAATTAAAAGCATATCATTGTTTAGAATGTTGGAATGAAAATATCATACTCAAAAATTTAACATATAATGTAACCTCTCTTCAATTTGAATTATAAAATACAAGGAAAGTGAAAAACTATCAATTTCCAAACCGCTCATTAAGTTTAGCGATTATTAACTTATATTTCATTTAATCTACCGTTTTTTACTATTAGTATAGATGTCAGTTTGAATCTATTTTATTTACTTAAAATTTATTTTATTTTAATTTGGAATTATTTGTTAAGAATAAGATTTTGGACTCAACTATGTATGTTTTTTTATCGACATTTTGGATCACACTCAATGATCCATCATCGGGAAGAGGAAAGTGTATTCAAAAACGTCGATCATAAAACATACACAATTAAATCCAAAAGTTTACTCTAACAAACTTCATGGACTGTGGAAAACTCATACCAACTATTGAAACTATTTGCTTGTTTTGATAATATTATGTTTATTATTAAATATTGATTGTTTGATATATAAACAACTTATGATATTGCTATCAAGATTCAACTGTGTAGTTTTCGAGTCAAACTCATTAACCCATGATTCATGAGTCGTGGTTCCCAAGAACCCATCTCTCATGACAATGAATGGTCCACTTAGCACTCATTGCATCTAGGTGATGCTCACTGAGGTGAAGCATTGGTCCGTCCCGGGAGGTCACCCATCCCAGTACTGCTCCAACTCAAGCGCGCTTAACCACGGAGTTTCCCCCAAGGTTGAGCCCACTTAATTTGACACGTTGTGGAAGAAACCTCCTACTTATCAATATAAACAACCAACTGTCAAAATTAAAATGAAAAGTAAGATATTTTGTTAGCACATTCAGATAGTAAACTTCACCTCTTATTATCATTGTAAAATATCTCTCAACATTAATATTATTTTAATATATTGATAATAAATATATATAATAATAACTAACAAATAACCATATTTATTTTAAAACTATAAACTATTGATAAAATTGATACCACACAATAATGTGATGGACCCTATGATGTTTCTCAGTTTTTTTTTTTAACCTTTACATCACAACCTAATTGTGCAAGTCTCTATGTAAAATAAAATTGTAGAGAGCAAAATATACCTAAATACTGGTAAAATTGATATAATAGAGTGATGTGATGGACTCTCTTTTCATGTGTGATGTTTTTTATTTCTGCATTTTTTAAGTCTTTACATCATACCTAAAGTTTCCAGGTTATTTTCTTACTCTCTTTAATGTGTGATGCTTGTTATTTCTACATTTTTTAAGTGTTTGCATCATAGCTGTCCTGATATGTGAAATTGTAGAATTGTGGATGAAGCCAGGTGTTGAAGTTGGGTGCTATAAAATAAGGTTGAGAGTGAAGTATCGATAGTGTAAAGTCGGTCCGTCCTGTGTAGTAGAATTGGGCCCACGCCACATGGGCATAGGCAACTTGAGAATGTACGACGAATCGCTCTTAGTAAAGGTAAAAATAATATTTGCATCAAATATTTTGAGAGGTGTCTCCACCAAAGAAGCGAGGACACTAAAAATAAGTGGCGTCGGCGATGGGTCACAAAAAGCAGGCCATTCATCTTCTCCTTTCACGTGAGCATTAGTATTAGTATCTGAATGCACATGGGCACAGAATTGTCTAGATACATCAGACTAGACTACAGGTTTGGAATTTCCAAGAAAGCATGTGTAGTAGCGAATTTTTGTACTACAATGCAACCCCACAAATGTGTACTTTTAAGAGGTGGAGATAAAACTAGGTTTCTTGGCAAAGAAGCTTGGTTAACCCAATAATTTGGGTTTAGTAAAGATGGGACTAATTAATAGTTTGTTATATATGTTCAAAAATAATGTAGGTGTAATAAAGTCATATTTTTAAAGTTCATATGGTTTTAATGTTTATAATATAAAAATATAAACAAAGTCGTTTGATTGTGATAGTAGAAGAAGAGGGAGGAGGAGGATTTTGGTCATGTGGCTTGTCTCATATATAAGTGGAGTTTGGAGTGTCCACGAGTGGGTCCCACCCATCATAATTATTATCTTTCTCTTCTATAGCAAGAGTAGGCGAAATTATAAGAGCTAGTTGAGGGAACTTTTTCGAATCAAACCAATTGGAAATAACACCAATAGACCACTTAGAAGTTCCCCTATAAGTAGTGGAAAGTTAGAGCACCAAAGAGTAAGTCATGATTAGCCTTGCTGACCATGAACCCTAATCCTAACTAGGGGAGAAGCCTAGGAGCAAGTATTCCAATTAACTTGAGCAAAGAGGCTACATGCATGACAGTTCCCACAAGAAGATGAGTGATCCTTGGACGAAGAGGGAGATGGTGAAACTCTAGCAACTACACAAGTGGCATTGCCCTAGTGGTCAAGGAACACTTGTAAATTAGCTACCTCAAATGTGATTTTTTTAGCTTACACCTAAATTTATAGTAAAAAATTGGAACAAATCATCATTTTATTATAAAGTGAAACATGACAATCAACATAAAAAAAGGAAAAAATATCCAAATTTCTATCCTCTCATATGCTAGATAGAATCTTTTCCTTTAAAGAATGCTAGATCTAGTTGAACTTGTGAGGGATGTGAGGCCAATCCCCTAAAAGAAACATGTGTCATGAAAAAGGTTCTAGTCGTACAGGCTTGAAAAAATCAAAAATCCAAGTCAAAACATTATGAGCTTTGGGACAAAATAAAAAAGGTGTTTGAGAAACTCTGACTACCCACAAAATGGGTAAGGGGGGTCGAAGGCTCCCAAATGGGATAACCCACATCCAATGAGAAGGCCTTGGGAAATAATACACCAAGAAAAGTGGATCAATTTGGGTTTGAGAATTGTCTGTGTTACCAACAAAAACTAGTGACTACAAATGATAATGTTGATTCAAAGTGGGAACAATGGAAACATGAGAAGAGAGCCAAATATATCCTTGTTGTGGTTTGTAATTCTAGAAAAAAATGTTTGGACACCACTACCATTCTTTCCACTAAGTTTTATAGGAATTGATACCAATTTTATGAATCATATCATCTAGAATGACTCCCATAATTTTATCAAAAGTTTCACCATCTTGATTAGAAAGGTGAAACCTGGCTTTAGCTTCATTCTATGACAAAATACTCATGGAATCTTTGAAGAAAAGGTCTTGCATAGTTTTAACTCATTTTTTTATGAAATATCAAGGCATGAACCCAAAGCAATCTTTCCAAAAGGCAGTCATGACTTTACAAAATGGGAGACCGCTAGATATTATATTTGATTATTTAAAACTATTATTGAATCCAAAACAAATATAAAGAAGCCAAGGTTTCATGGCTTCCTAGGCTCTTCAAAGAATTTTAATCACAAAATTCCCTTGGATCTACATAGAATATTTTATGGTAAAAAGGGTTAAAGTCCAATCGCCTTCCAAGTGGGCTATCAAGTAGGATGACTAAAAGAGATGTAATGTTGCACTAGGATTTTCTAGGCTTATTTTCCCTAAAGGGAATGTATGATCCACTTAGTGCAAATATCCAAACCATGATGCTAGGTGGATAATATCTCTAATCCTCCAAATTCTTTAGGGAGGTGATAAAATTCCCAAGCCACCCTATGAAATCCCTCATGATTCTCTAAAGAATCCCAAAGAAAATCATGAAGAATCTTGTACAATTTCATTGTAGGAAGACTTAGAAGGAACCTTGCATGAAGAATAACAAACATGAGTGTTCGCAAGAATCTTAGAACAAACCTAAGATTTTCCTACTAGAGATTAGAAGGGTTTGGTGACCTAGTCAACCAACTTATTTTATATTATGTTAAGGATAGTTTTCCATATTGGAAAGAAAAAGGAATACTTATAAATATGAAACAAATTACCATTAAAATTTTTGAATGTAATGAGAATGTGATCTAATAAAGTGATATCTGGTAAAGGCTCTAGTGGAAGTGAGAAATAAATGGCATAGTACTTTGTATTGTTAGTAATCAAAACATAGTGCAATACAATATTAGCACCAAGCTCATTAATAGGATCTTTCATACTTTTTCAAGATTCTGGAGTAATTATAGTAGCATAATAGTACTTCAATAAGAAACAACTACAAAATCCAACATGCATAAGTGCTTATTATATAGGAGCTTACAATACATTAAATATAAATTTCTAAAATCTAATGCCCAAGACTAAATGTACAAAAAATAGGTGTCATAAAATACTACAAGTTCGCATAACAATAAGTTTCCACTTGTCAACATGTATGATATATTATAATTACTAATTGTCATTTACTTGCACATGTGTAAAACTTGCACCTACCAAAATATAATTACACATCCACGCAACCCACATTCTATGTAAAACCAACATGAAATAGAAAATGCCTTCATGCACAACTCCACCTATAAATCGCAGCTTCCAAACTTGACTCCTCCTTAGAAATAGAAACAAGTTGTGAGAACTATTTGTAGAGGAGGAGATTTGCTAATCTCAAGACGATGATGTCCCAAGGAGAAAATATCCCTCAATTACCTCAAAGATCATAGCTCAAAAGATAGGATAAAATTATGAATTTTATTTATTTGTGTTTTATGTAGAATTAAAAGGTGAAAGTTCCAAAAGCAGAAAGAGTTCAAGTCAAAGAGGTCCTTCAAATAGTCCAACAAGCTCTCAGCCAAGGATGATAGTGCAGTGTGTAGACCTCTCTGTGACATCTTAGCATCTTATACAAATCAAAAATTGAGAATTTTCCAAAAAATAATAAAGTGACTACAACTATTTTGATTACTGGGAACTTTAAGACATGGGGAAATAATAGAGAATAGCATAAAATAACGTAATATAAACCAAGTAAAATGTGGATGATTAAATGAGAGAAAATGGAGAAAGTACTCACAAGAAACCAAGGGATGAAGCCTCTAGCAAAGAAATGTCTCCAATACCTGCACACATAAGACTAAGAGAAAATGTTAGGGTTGTTTAGGGGCTTGCCTTAGTCAAACCCTCATTTTAGTGTTTCCACCTTCACATACAACAAGGTAGAATGGAGATAGATAAAAAATGTAAATAAGAGATGTGTGCTAGAAACAAACCGCACAACTTGGAGGAGAATCACTATCACGAATGTAAATAGATAAAGATGAGATTTCATAGACAATATTATATAAATGAAATAACAAAAGAGTGTTATCGAAAACCTACAATTCTCTTCTTAAGTTGATGAACGTGACAAGGTTTGCGAGAGACGACTCCAGCATAGCTTCTCTAAAAAAGTGCAAGAGAGAGAGAGAGAGAGAGAGAGAGAGAGAATAGAAAAATGATAGAGAGGAGTAGTGGATTGAGGGATTAATCGAGTAAATGAATAATTTTTAGTGTTTTTAGGAAGGTATATGCATGCAAGGGTCATCCCAATGCGCCTGCAAGTTGGTAGAGGCATTACATTTGTCGATAGGTGGGAAACATAACATCTCAACAACTATTGTTATCAGGAATATATTTGGGATGTTCACACTATTTACAAACGTTGTGTGATGTATGTTCATCTAGGAGACAAATTCTCCCTAATGATGGGAGATGAATGGGTTAAGATATTAAGAATTAAATTTAAACTTTAGATAAGATAAATATTACATTACCATCTTTAATTTAGCTAAAGGGGAGGCTTATAGAATGTGAAATTGCATAGGATGCAATTTAGGATATTGCATTTTACCCCCACTTTAGCAAACATATGCATTCTAGAAGATGTGAGCTAAAGTAGACAGAAAAAGAGGTTGGGGAGCATATACCAGGATGAAGAGGATGTAGGTCTTTGATCCTATACATGTGATTGTAAAGATAAGCTAGGAAAAGAAGAGGACATGGGTCTTCGATCCTATAAATTTGATTACAAACTCACTACAAACATGTTAGTTGCAAATAAACATGTTGGACCGTGAAAAAGAAAAAGAAAATAGATGAGATAAATTTGATCAAGTATAAAGACATCATTGATAAGTATGTTTAGGAAGTTGTGTTATGCTAGAGACCGTATGAAAATCAAATAGGCATGTGGATGTTGCAAACTACATGGTAGGACAGTCACAAAAAAGATAAGTCTAGTCAGGTTGCCCCCCTAGGTAGATGTCAAGATCAACATAAAAGACAAGTCTAGTTAGATTTCCCCCAAGCTAGATGACGAGATTATAAGATATCAAGATATATTTTTGAAAAATAAGAATAACCAGATATGATAGGCCCCCCTTAGAATGATATGTGCTATACAAAGGATAATAAGTAACTCTAAGGAGAAGAAAGATAGAGAGAGATATTGCATCATGAAATACATAGCAAGAAAAATAAAATCCAAAAAATAAAGAAAAATAAGAGATATAAAGAGATTAAAAGCATAGGGGTATCAAAAAATTTGGGATAAAAAATGATCATAAATGTAGATGTATATATAGTGTAAATTATATAAACTGTTGTCAACCCCCAAATAGATTGGAATGAGAAGAAGAGAACATGAAGACAAATAAAAATCTGAGACAACATGGAAGAGGCCTAAATGCCTTGACACTTTGCATCGTCCCAAGTATGAAAAGTAAATTAATGTATAACAAATAGAAGAATGATGAAAGATATAGAAGGAGGTATGACAAATTTTCTCTCTTGTATCCAAGTACCTACAAGGGTATCAAGGGTCATATAGGGGAGAGCACAAATATAAATAGACAAGTACAAGGGAACACAAACAAACACACAAATCTAATCTAAAGAAAAGAAAAGGTAGTACTCTAGTCAAGCACCTCTAACAAGTCATCATGCTACCAACCCAGATCATTGTAAGGGGAGGGAATATGAGCTTGTAGAGGAAGGATATCAAAGGAAATATCGGATGACTCGCCTATAGTAAGATTCAAGGAGAAGGTCACCTGAACATCCTCATCTAGGAGCTCCTACGAAGCTAATGTCATCGACTTAGCAAAGATGGATCTGAGAAAGTCAAGATGTCCTCCATCAAGTCAAACATGCACTTCTTAGGAGTGGATTCCAATGATTGAATGGAAGGAGGTAGATGAATTAGGGATTCATTTTCAACCTCCAGAGGAGGGACAGTGACAAACTCTAGGGAAGAAGGAGATTCTTCCATCACATGAATGTAAAAAACCAAAATAGGATGAGATGAAGAAGATGAAGAAGGATTTTTATGGCCATCCTTTGGAGCAAGGGCATGCTCTAATTTGAACTTAAGAGGAGGATGAGGAATCCTCATGTCAGAAGTGGGAGAAAGAGAATAAATAGAAGGAGTCACAATAGATATGACCTTCATGTGAGGCATGTCCATGGGCTTAGAGAAAGGAGGAATATCAAGTAGAGAAATGATCAAGGGAGGTTCCAAAGAGGGAGCAATGAATACTTGTAAGTTCGCTTAGATCAAAGTTATCATGATCCATCGAGGAAACTAGAAGAAAAACTGAAGCAATAGGAAAAAAAATAGAAATAGAACCAATAGAGTCAAAGACGAAATAAAAAATAGAGGTCGAAGGCTCACCCTCAGTCTTTTGAAAGGTACCACATGCAAGATGTCTCTAAAAGTTATGAATACCAAGAATAGAAGCATGAGAAGACTCTAAGGTCTCCTATTCCATCATAGGAGTAATCTTCACAACCATTACTAGTGGAAGAATAGGTTCCTTATGAGGGACAAGAGGTGCCACAAAAATAGAGACTTGAGTATCAATTGCAGGCTCCTTTAATTTGTCTTTTTTAGAAGCAGGTGGAGGAATAGGAGGAAGGATTTAGGGCTGATACATAGGAGAAATATGAGAAGAGATAACTCTAGTTACATGATCCATCTTACCATACAAGGTAGGGTAAGGGATAGTAGGAAAAACTAAGAGTTGGAAAACCTAAGGGTTAGATTTCACCAATGTAGGCATCTTTCCTTTTCCTATGCCAAACATAGTATAAGGAACAAAGGACACCACTGAAAGATGAGAAACCAAAACTGGAGAAGGTGTATCTATGGGAGTGTTCTTGTTTGTAGCCTTCAAGGAGGAAGGTATGGAAGAGAAAGCATGCTGCTACACATGCATAGATGCCTTCATAGAGATAATGTGAGATGAAGGAGGAAAGGCAACATTAGGGGTTGAAGCTCTAGTATTGTACCTAAATAAGCCCTACTGAACAAGTCTCTATAGGGTAATAAAGGTCCAATAGGAGCACTTGAGTCAAAATGGATCTAATAAAAAGCCCCCACACAACACAAGTAGTTTGTACCCAATATTATGGATAGTGTGCATTGTGCCATCATGAGGACATTTTAGATACTTTTGTACTACCAATGTGACCGCATTCATGGATACTAGCCATGGAATGCTCAGTCTTACTCTAAATATATCATATTTGGGAATTGAATGATAAAATGAACATCAATGGGTTCAGGTCCAACCAGGATCATCAAATTATCACCAATGGGTGGTATAGAAAGGCCATCATGGGTATGGATCATAGCCTTTGATTCCTCATAGTTCTCTTTATAAAAATTGTTGATAAAGAGTGTCTCCTCTAGGATAACATTGACCCTACTAGATGGGTCAACCATAACACTATTCATAATGTTTTTGATAAAAGGGTAAAATGGGTTTTACAAGGACCCGAAACCACAAAGTTTACAGAATAGCAAAGAGGACACCAAAGTTCCACAAAAAAAAAAGTTGCCTGAGAAAAGCCTAGCAACAACCAAACAAAAAGGACCAGAAGGGTCAAGAAAGAAGGGACAGCAAAGACAACACATAGAAAACCCCAGCCATTAATTCAGAGTCCTAAGGACAGACTTTGTCTCCGCCTCCATATCTTGCATATCTTTAACCCCCTTTTTAAAGGTTTGAACCATTTTCGGAGTGAGGGGGGCCTTGCGCTTCAGGTTGGCATGGGTTCTTCTGGAAATTTCAGCTTCCATGTCCTAGATTTTATCTTCAGTATCTTCCAGATCAACCACCAGAGATCCCTGCTGAGCTTTGTCAAGCTTTTCAGTCATCGCATTAATAATTATAGCATTGTGTCTTGCTATACGGTTGTTTTGTTCAGTGATAGTTCTGATGGTATTCCTTAAGTTCTCAGCTTCGGTGTCAATATTCCTATTACTATGAATCGCTTCTTTCTTTTCCATCTCAGCAATCTTAGTGCCCATTTCATCAATCTTACTTTGCAGGGCCCAGTTTTTAATTTTCAGCTCATTAATTTCAGAGAAGGTCCAATCCAAGAGTTTGGAATGGGACTTAGAGTCGGTTTTAGCAAGGTTGAGATAATCCAGAGAGGGCTCTTTCCCAATGTTAACAGGGGAATTATCAACAATGTGTATGTCAGGAAAAGGGTCAGCACAATGCTCAGAATTATTTGTATCAGACTCCTCTGACTCAGAGGACTCTTTGGAGTAGGAAACAAGGCTTTTAGCCTGGGTTTTCTTGTCAACATACCTGATCTTAGGGGGGGGACAGTCAGGCTCAAGCTCAACGCGGGTTTTACCCGACTCCTTGGAAGGGCCAGCATGCAAGCTAGGGGCTTTTCTAACCGGGCTAGAGTTAGGCAAATACTCCGAGCCACTGGGCTCAATATCATCACTCTCAGAATCTGGGTTGGTTTCCAAAATAGCAGGAGCAGGAACATGGAGATATTCAACAATCGGCCAAATTAACCCAATGTGTAGAATGGGGAATCTTTTAGGGTTTTTCTTATTATCCACCAAGCTTTTCTTCAAGGAGCAGAAAAGATAATAGGGGATAGAGACCCTTACCTTGTGTCGGAAATGGTTGAGAAGAGCAAAGTGGTAGCCATAGACCTTTGTGAATCGTCCGTCCATCGTAATGTACTCCATGATGACCCAAAGAACCTGTCTCCATATAGTTTTTATGGAGTCAACATCGAAGTAACTGTTAGCAATTTTGACCATGCTTAGCTTTTCCTTGTCCTTTTTAGGAAATCTGATCACAGCTTCATCAGAAAAAGCCCTGTCCCTAAAAAACTTCTTCCCATCAGTGGGTAATCTCGTAACATCAACAATAATTTTTTCGTTGAGTTCCACATTCCTACCAAATAGGGTCAAATTACCATCATTCCATTTTTTGGCGAAGAGATCCATAGCCTCCTGGTTAGAGCCATGAAGCTTCTCCAGGAAAGGAATCAACCCTCCACTTTTAATCTTGCTCCAAACCTTGGCATTTTTCATATGAGTTTCATAGCTGTCTGGCTCAGTTTGCTTTCTGTCTCCTCCGATATCGGTCGACACAGTGAGGTAGGTCCAAACACAAGCCTTTCTAAAATTGGCCCCGCCAAATCTTAGAACCCACAAAGCATGTAGAGTTATCTTGCAAATTACTCCACTGGGCTCGGTCCCATGCAATCTAATGATTGTGATGTGATAGATCCAACCTGTCATCATTAAAGGGATAACACGTCACTTTACCATGTGATTTATCATAATTTAATAGGGCACAAACATTAAAATTTAGATCACTAATATTTAGCCAGGTACACACTTCTTTACTCTTAACTCCTTCATTAGCAAAAAAGTCCACTACAACGTTGGCTTCTTTATAGGTGTGTGATATTTTAACTTTTTCAAATTTTTCCAATTTTATATTTGGCTTCATCAATCCACGAATTGATGGTCCACGAGGGGAGAGACTTGCCATGGAGGCAGTCAATTATGTTTTTGGAATCTCCTTCAAGCCATAGATTTTTAATGTTAAGACTTTGGGCAAAATTTATGATATGGTATGCGCCAGCAGCCTTCGCCAGATGATTAGTTTGAGAGCCAAGAGGTGAGGCAATTGCACCAATGAAGTTGCCATTGGAATCCCTTATAACTCCTCCATAGCCCACCGCCCCCGGATTGACTTGAGTTGGGATGTAAAGAGGAGAAGGCTCCATATTAAGGGGAAAGATTTTTGGTGTGAAAGCTATGTCCAAAATCTTATCTACATGAATCATAGGAAGAATAAGAGTAAATGAGACTATGTTCACATGCTCACAATGACTAGGTCTAGAAGAGGTGGAAGAAGCAATGATTAAGTTTGTACAATGAGATGGAAATGGATCTGTGTAAATATGTAGTTGGCTATTAGCCTTGGGCACAAATTTGTTTGAGTTTTGTTTTCTATCACTAAGCTAGATGGGACTGCTATCTATGTGTTCTTGGAATACATGTTGAATATGCACAACAAGGTTATGTGAAAGTTAAGAACGAATAATTTCATCATTCCTCAACATGCCAAGATTCTCGTCATCACACAGGCATTGAAGGATTATAAGGCACACATGACGTCTACTCAACAAATGCCAGCATTGGAGGAAGCATCCATTGATCCAAATGCCTAGCCACCTCAACAATAAGTGTCTTTTCATTTTCCTAGCATTTTTTTTACTGCTTATGCCATGATGAACTCTTTGGTTATAGTTCTTTTAAAGAACCAATTTTATTTATTTCAAGATTTTGGTGATAGTTAGAATGTATAAACTTTAAATATGCTTTGATTAGACTTTGGCAAGGTTCAAATTTTGATCCCCCTTGCACTTTGATGCATGAGTGAGAATTGATTTGAATGAAGGATCAAGTTTTACAATTTTGGTTATTTTCTAAAGATGTTTGTTTTCTTTGAGCAATAAATTTGAATGAAATGCTTAACATTTATGAATGAGTCTTTGAGCTTTGATAAGTGTTAGGGTATTCCATCTCTTTGTGTTTGTGGTATTCATCAGTGTTTCATTCATGTATCTTTAGTGAATGTGAAAGTTACATTGTGTCAAGTCGGCTTGCTATTAATAATATGATATTTGAGTCACGATATTGGTATCTTGAAAATTATCTTAAATTCCCAATTTATTTAGTAGTTTGATTTTCATCACATCTGCTCCATGGCTATGGGCTAGTGTGAGCTTTCCTTTTCTTCTTTTTGTTTAAAAGCATACCCCACTTTCTTTATATTTCTTAAAAATCCAAAAAAAGCATATCTTATGAGGGATTTGTACCTCTTAAAATTTAGAGGAAGATCACCAATGAAATGGTGATCTCTCCAACTGTTTATGATTGATTGGTATTTCATTTGGGCATAATGGAGTCAAATTAAGTTAATATTTAAAAGACAAATTTGTTAACCAACACACCCACTTTTTCTTATTTTTCTTTTATGTTTGTAAACCTTCAAAAATCATCATTAGATGGTTGACTAAAATATTCTCTAAGATTGCATGTAGAATTGTATTCTTGCATATTATTGTTATAGTGACAAATAAACACTATTTTTGTAACTTTTAGGCAATAAAATTCTTCATTTTTGTACATAAGTAGTCATTTATCGTAGTTTTTTTTTATGAATAATATAATCTTATACCCAATTACCCTATTTACAAGGTAGAGAATGGAGATAGCATCTCTTAGTGTCTTCATCATTTTGCAATCTAGCAACAAAAATATATTTATTAAAGACTAAATTATACTGATGCAACAATCCTAAATTTTTAAGCTTAAGGTTGTACAAGTTTTTTGTGGACTCACTTACAACATTTTTTCCACAAAATTGATCAATCATGACAAATTTTAAATGATTGAATCTATTTTTAGCTATATATTTTTTTCCACATTTCTAAATCTCTAACAATTACTATAGTATCATCAATTCTTGTGGATGGACCATTACCTAAAAGACCTTCCCACCAATCTCAATTCTCCTAAAAAAATAATCTTACTACATAATAGACCATTTGATATTCATTCCATTAAGTTCTTGTATCAAATAAATTTGGCGTGCAATATCATACCAAAACTATATAGCATCACAAAGATATATTATTTAATCAATGATTAAAATATATTCACTAGCAGTAACAAGTATTAAATGCTTGTGATGTACATTTTCAGTGAGAATTTATTTAAATGGATCATCTACTATCTTGGAAACCTCATCACATTCCTTTGGTCCTTGATATTCAAATTCAAGATCTAAACTCTTGTCAAGATCATCTATCAATAAATTCTCAAATTTTATGTTTAAATCTACCTCAAAAGCATATTCTAGTTCCTCAAATTCTTCTTCTTCAAGATATATTGGCTCAAGAATTTTAATTTAAAATTCCTAATTTTGATAACAATTTTTTTGGACACAATATGTGTGTGTTCTTTTTCTCTAAACACTTTTTTTAAGACTAAGCTAGAACAAAAGGTTGATCATCATCAAACAAACCTTTTCTTGTTTGAACAACAATGTTTTTTCAAGTTTTTCATGCTCTTTCTTTCTCTTCTCATCTTCTAAACTATCATGCTCTTTCTAAGATACCCTTATCTGTTTAACATATGCTTGTACTTTATCATGCTTTCTAAATAGCATATTGATCATGGCATTATTATCACATAATTCAAATTGTCTTAAATTTTGTTTTTAGAATTGTATTATTTATCATGTACTTGATAAATATTGATTCTATTATTTTTTGGGTAATCTACATTGTGTATAAAGAAGATGTGTTTTTTTTAGTATTATTAGCAATAATTGATTTTTTTTAAATTGTAGAAGAAGAAATTTATTCAATATTGACTTATTTGGCATGCTAATTCTAACTAATAGATAAATTATTTGACATGGATCTATAGCCAAATCATCAATATTTTGTTGGGAAAAAATTAAACATTGGACCAACCAGCGGGATTGAGATTTTCAGTTCTTTTGTTTCTTTCCTATGGTTGTATGTAGCCTTGTATCATACCTCCCTCATTGTTTGGAATCTAGATTGATAACTATGAAGTAAATTTGGGTGTAGACAATATACCTACCTCATAGCTTATTATTTCTTCCTTCTTACCAGTCTCAAATCCCAATTAAAATTTGGTTCTTATTTAATCTTTGACAATGGGAAAAATACTCTTATCATTGTTGCTTTCTCACCTTTTTAAATATTTATCCCTTTTCCTTTTCTATCTTCTTTGTGTTATTCTTTGGGTATTAAGGAAATTTTTGAACACACTTATCTAGCTAAAAAATCCATCAATTATGGATTTATTCTTAGGTCTGACAAGGTGGCCATAGAATCTTGGTAAGGATAATAATTTCTAAGGGAGAGTTTTCTTTATAGTGGGAGACTAATAGAGGTAGAAACTTCCTTAGGATTATATTCGTACTGATTTGGATCATAATGGATGTATGTCTTATTATTAATATTGGGGATTGGATGGTTTGTTGACTATTGATAGCTATGAGTCATAAAATTATTGGCTAGGATGTCTTATTGATCTTCTTGTAGGTTCTAGATTAGAAAATTGTTCCATGATTATCTAATTAGTATTTGTTAACATATCAACAATAGATAGTCTTATTCTTTATATACCCTATGGGTATTTGATAGAAGAGAGTGAGTAGGTACATCAATATCTTTAAAAATTGGTTCATTTCTATGAACAATTTTTCAATTATAGGAAACTATATCTCAAAACCTATATGCCAATATATCGGCCAAAATCTAAAATATTAGAATTCCCTTCAGGATAAGAGACTCTTGTTGAAATATTGGTAGGAAGAATCATAATATTAATCAACCTATAAATGCAATGTCCCCCAATTGTACAATAGATGGATCTAGGCTCAAGATCTACTCCTTTAATTTGAAACAAAAAACTAAAGAAAGAATTGGCATTCGTATCTTTGAAAGAGATCATAAAATTAGGACAAATAGAGAAATGTCCATCACCTCATTCATGGTCAAGAACTTCTCTAAATTGAGCTATAACAACTTGATCCAAAACTTTACATTGGGTATTAATCAATGACGTAAAACACTTAGCCCTTATATCATAATTGAATTGAAGATGTACAATCAAGGCTATAGAAGAGAAATGAACATGAAAATATCATTTTTATCTTCATATAAGGACATCTTTAGGAATAAAAAAGAAAGATAAATAGGTCTAATTTCTAAACTTTGGACTTGTAGATTCAATTTAGTTTGACACATAGAGGTCATCATTCAATTTTTAATACCTTTTTCAAGATATAGATCATAAATTCTTATATCATGAAATTTAATTTAATTTAATTTTTTCTATTATAGCTTCATTTTCTTTAATGATATTATGAATCAAAATAGTACCAAAAGAACTTGCATTCATATTTCTACAACTATCCATTTAAATAAAATATACTAGAAGAAAATAACTTACTTGAAATTTAATCCTTTTGTTCCTTGCTACTTTTACCAACTTACTTTTTCCCTACAAAATGCCCTCCTAGCTAAATGTAAGCCTTACTATTGTGGATCCACAAGTACCTAGTAAGGCTTACCCTCAAATTTTTTTTATTTTTTTCACAATATATATGCAAATGGACTAATCAGTTCACATGTATTAAAACATGGCTCTGATACCATATCTACGAAAATACTCTAAAGATTTATGTTGAAACTTTCTTGTAAAATATTACAAGATTTGAGATTTAAATGTATATATTGATGTTAGAAGCCCTTCCAAGCTAACAAAAGATAAAAGTATTTTATAAAATATCAAGGGAAATAAATAATTAAAAATTATTTTGATCATTCTAAAAATTATATAATTCTAAATAATTATATAAAAATAAATCTACAATAAAATTTCATAACTAATGTAAAATAGGACACAAAAAGATAAGTTATAAAAATAAGAAAAAATTGATTAAAAAAAAATATAAAAATACTTCCCTTTACATTATGTTATCTACATCATCAAACAATAAATAAATTTTTGATATTGAATCATCTAAACACATGACGTATATGTATGATATTTTATCTAATAACTTAGAACTTGTAAATAAAAAATATACCTAAGAGATAATTTTTTAATAAAATTAGAAGGAACAAGAAACGTGTCTTGCTTGTTCCAAAATTAAGGAATAATATTTTTATCTTGTTATTAGCTTACTAAATACAACTTGAAAGTTATTATTCTTAAAGATAATACAACAAAGATCAAAATAAAACTTTTATGTATTGTTGTAATAGGCCAAAAAATCCATCACCTTGGAATTTTTTCATGTATGGCAATGTGTGTTTATGATGCACCATCCTACATTAACTTAGTGTTCATAGGTTGTGGAGTGTTTCTTATAAGGGCAATGGATGTCAATTTGAAACCCTTATTGCTTTGTAATTTTAATTTACACATAACTACAACCAATACACTTACTCTTCAAACCAACTATAAAACCCACTCATACCTCTTTATTTATTCAAATTAATCAATAAAAATATAAAATCTTGTAATAACCATAAGTGATGTAGAGGGATGTGGTTGTTTGGTGAGTAGATAGATTAAAATACAAAAAACACTAGTATCAAAGAATAATATATTTAATTCTTTACAATTGCTGAAATCTCCTTCTATTCACAAATGCCCCTCCAATGTTGTGCGGTGGATAATAAGACTATAATAGAAAAACAAATTGGTGCGACTATATGAAATACATGATTAACAATTTCCTAATTTGTAGAAGTAAATAAATATTAATTACCTAGGTAAACTTAAGATAAAGCGCAATAAATAATCACACCAACAAAATTATCTATGAGCTCATGTTTGAGTACATGTGTCATCACTTAGAGACATCATAGCACAACATTACATTATTTTCTTATATATATGTATATATAATGTTTAGCAACAAACTAGTCATATTATATGGTTACTTGGCATGTCATCAATCATTGTTCAAATGTTTAATCTAGTCTAAGGTTTTGACTAAAGGAAATATTCTAGCATATCATAATAATAAAGGTGTTCATGAACACCACTACATTTTCAAATAGAAGTTTCAAACAACAAGTTGAGTAGATTCTAAACAATTAGAGACTTGTTAGTCATTTTCATAATTAAAATCAAACTATAAATCAAATTTAAATTTACAAATACAAAGATTATTTATTTTTACAATACAAAAATAATCTAAAATAAAAAATAAAATAATTGACAATTTATTAAAGAATACCATAACTAATTCTAATCACAAACCATTGATTGGAATAATCTTTAACACAATATTAAAAAAAAAATACTTTGTTTTAATATTTGAATCTAAATCCTTACTCCCTTTATTATTTTGAAAAATCCACTAAACATTATTATTGTCCCAACTCTTAATTCTTAAATTCATTATCCATCTTTATTAACTAATTGATTTACCGAAAGTAGTTTTATTGCCTGCCAACATTGAACCCTCATTATGTGGTTATTATTATTATTAAAAACGCGTGACATCTCCTTGGAAAAGATTAGAATGAAATGCCATCATTGGAAAGGGTAGTCAATGAGAGATAATAAATGCCTAGTGTCCCACCATGATTCCCCATTAATAAAAGAAAGTGCAAACTACTCTCATGGATGACTTCATTCCACCATGTTTAATATAGGATATTAATTAAATTAAGATAAAGTGTAATGTTTCTTTATTAAAGAAAAAGACCCGGGCAACTTGGGTAAAAATTTTGTGGGACAACAAAGTTGCTAGAGGTGCCTTAACAAAAGGGCAACAAGTTTGCAAAGGTTGTTCAATTTTAAATAATTACTATTCTTTAGTTCATAATTTCTTTTAATATGGGCCATACAAATGTAAAAGTATAAAATTATTTATATAGTATTAATTTTATCATTTTCTATATGGTCTATATAATTATAGAAAATTTCATTTTTTTTAATAAAATGTAAGTCATTAAACTTTTATTAATAATCAGAAGATTTAGAAGATCAAAATATTTGAAAATTACATAGTCAAGCTTCCAAAGAGTGAAATATAGCTCAATTTTACATAGATAGAAGGCAAGCTCCTAAAGAGCGAGATTCAACCAAAACCATAAGTAGATTAGAAGATTTACATTGCAAAAAATATTAAAAACGCCAAGTCATGAAAGATAAAGTGCCAAAACATGACCATAGATGAAAAAAAGGGTGGCAAACACAAAAACCCTAGCCACCCACAAGAGTTTCAGATCCCACATTCAGAGGAAGAAGCCAATTTTGTAAGGGGAGGAAAGTATGGGATAGAATGAGGCTCTTCCAAAGCGTGCCTTATCAGAAATTACACCGCATTGAAGAGGTTCTACATCATATCATAGACTGAATTTCCCAAGTGAGACTGCATTCTAATCAAACATCGTGGAAACTCATATGAATAGTTATCAATCAGACCATGAGCCATTGAACTAAGAAAGGAGGAAACAACAAAATCTGTAAGCAAATGTTGGGGACACAAGACACCACCAACCATGTTGGAGCCATATAAAAAATTGTAACCATAAAGCATAGGCTAAAGAGCCAAGAGAGGGTAGACATGAGGAAGAAGATAAGTTCTTGCAAGGAATTTGATCATTTTTGAACACCAAAAAACTTCCATTAGATTAGACAAAAATAAAAATATGTAAATTAAATATAAACTATTTTTTAAATACTTTAAAATATTTTCTTCATCAAACTATCACATTTTTTTTAATCTACTAAATTAAGTTAAATATAGTTATTAATTTTTTAATTAAAATTGAAGTAAAATTTAAAAAATTATGAAATAATAATAATCTATTTAGTGAAGATGATGATGCGCTTCTTGATTTTGTTATCTATTAAGATTTAAATTCTTCGAAGATATAACTTGAAAAAATGTCATATCTAGAATAATTTTAAAAGAATAAATACTCTTTAATCTTAAATTTCAAATAATTATTTATTTATTTAAATCTAACTCTTAAAAAAACTCTTTTTCAACTACTTTTGAACCTTGATTGAAAACAAGATAAATTCCAAAAAGACAAAATGTGATTTGTGGAGAACAAGTCTAAAGATCATTTAGGTGCATATTAAGTATGCACAACTTTTTGAGGCACTGAAGGAAATATGTGCTCGAATCTTTTACAAAGATACTCCTATGGTTATCACCAATGTGTATTAACCACAAAAATGTGGTATAAAAATAATGATTTTGACCACTACATTTGTGATGTGATGAGGAGAATAGTCACCTCTTCTAAGGATTAAAATTCATCACATTTACATTCTTCATAAAACTTTGCTCGATTCTTAAAGATAAGGATTGTGGGAATATATTTTATAGCCACTAGAATGTCATATATAATGTGGGGATTACGTATCACTTCTTAGCATTAAAGGTGAACATATGGCTATAGACTGAAATGGCATTACCTTGAAAAGTTGAAAAGAAAGAACAATCTTACAAAATCTTATTTTCACATAAGGGTGCGAAGATAGGGCACTCACTCAAACATTATAGGAAGGGAATAACATAAATTAATTTAGGTTTATTAAATCAATGTATGGGAAACTTAGAAATGAAAAATTTAGTTTTTTATAATTAAATTTAAAAATTAAGGGTATTTAATTTTTTAATCAATAATGTAGTATAGATGTTGAGGATATAGATGATTGCTCATTATGGTATACATATTTTTAAAATGTTAATTATCGTGAATTTTGTGTGAATTTAGAATCTTTTGTGGATTGATTATAAATGGATCAAGATTAATCTCAAGAAATATTAAATTAATATTCAAGGTGTGGATCCGACTTAATACATGGAAGTCTTAAGTAATATGATTTTTTGCAATCCCTAATAGCTAATGGTGTATAAGAACTAGTGGTATTTTAATATATTATGAGGAAGTTATTTAATTGTGAGGATTTAAATTGTGATTCCATGGTTTAATTTTGCTTTTGTTTTACTCAATTTCATGTGTTTCTATTGATTTTGTGTACTATGTATCTCTTTTTTTATAATTTCTTAGGCTATTCTTGCAATCATGGTCAAGTTGCTTTCACATTTATATTAATATTGTCCCTTTCCTTACCTTCTATTTTGGTGGTTGCTAGTTCCATTGTAATTAATTTTTTTGATAAAAAAATTGAGGATTTAGTTCTTCTTAACCCCCTTGATAGGATAGACTTATCACCTTTCTCTAATAATCATCAACAACAAACTCAAGAATATGATGGCCTAGATATTGATATGATGTGATTACATCATTTGTAGTGCTCCAGTTGAAGTGGTCCTATATGACCATTCCTTTTAATGTGAATGTTTTTGAAATGTTAAAAAATTGTGAGAGCCTTAAGGGGAGATCTCCCTTTGTGAGGGTTTAACACCTTATTTCATTAAATAAAGGGGTGGGGGGGATGATTGGATTTGGACAAGATATATGATTGGCTTACAATCTAAAAGGTGACTCAACCTACCCTTGACCAAATATGAAAGGAACCTAAGGACATGGAATATAATGATTCAACTAGCCTAATGATGCAGATGATTGTTCTGATGTAAAAACATCATAACTAGAAAGTCACAAAGGATATCAAACTACATAAATGGGCTAAGCAGGACACTGTACACTTGTGGTTCAAATTTGAGCCTCATTTTGAAGGACTAAGTCACCTAGGGTGCCACTTTCCTTGTTGACCAATTTCATATCTATTTCTACAATCCTTTGGATCTAGAACATAGCTTTCATTTTCCACTTGTCACACTTTCAAATCTTTTTCAGATAATTATGTAACTGAGTTTCCATTTTTTGTCAAGATGTAATGTTTGATTGCAATAATGAATAATTGACCTTAAAATTTCTCCCAATCTTCCTCAAACCTGAAATGTGCACATTCAAAGAGAGAGGAAGGGTTGGGCCATTTAGGGGCTTGCCTTAGTCAAACTTCGTGTTAGTTTTTCCACTTCCATAATGACAATGTCAATGATAGAAAAATTATCCTTTTTATGAGTATGGCTACATGGTAAAAAAGAATGATGAGTCAACAATGGATTGCGACTCACCACCCTACAATGGATTCCTTGAAGAACTAAGTCATACAAATCTCCTCAAGGCTTGGATCTTTCCCCCTTGAATTTCTTGGAGAGCTACAAGGGTTAGTCTTCCAAACAATATAATAACATAAACATGAATGAACTCATAAACACTTTGACATGATGCTTGGATCTTTAATTGTTGTAATAAATCATTAAAATTATGCTCTTTAATTGCTTGATAATGCTCTTGACAATAATTCTTGCTCAATAGTGCTAGATATATATTATTTTTTCAAATGATGCAACAACTAGGCACTTGTATGCAATTATTCTAATTTCTCAAAAAATAAATTTTGATAGCCAACAATGGACACTTGAAATTCAAATAATAAAATGCCACCTCCAGCATATTTGAATTTGGATCCAAAATAGGGGGACATATGCACCCTAAGTGCCAATGTCCTACACCTATTTTTTGAGAATTAAGGAGTTGGGGGAAAAGTATTAAATGAATGATTTTTTTTGTACTTGAAAATTGTCAAAAAATGATAAAAGAGGCCATGGAATGCATAATTTAGGAAATTAGATGTTCAATTAGGCCCAATTACTAAAAGGGAGCAAAACATAGTGTGAAATTTTCATGGGCGACAATTTATGATGCTACATTTAGCCCCCACTTTAGTGAGAGTATGAACTTACACTCAAACTCACACTAAAGTACAAAATATGTCAAGAAGGGTTTGATTGTCCAAATGTTGAAGAGATAGGATGACTATGAATATAGGGGGAGTGCATAATCCCCTAGGATGGAAGATCCCATGGCAAATTGCATATAATTTTTTTGCTCGAATGTGTGGGGGTGAAGTTATTTTTGTGGGACAACAAAGTTGCTAGAGATGTATTAACAAAAGGGCAACAAGTTTACAAAGGTGTTCAATTTTAAATAATTATTATTCTTTAGTCCATAATTTCATCTTTTAAATGGGCCATACAAATGTAAAAGTATGAAATTATTTATGTAGTATGTAAAAAAAATATTATTTTTATTATTTTCTATATGGTCTATATAATTGTAAAAAGTTTCAAATTATATATTTGTTTATTTTAAAATGTTCTCTTTATCAAATTATCACATTTTTTTAGATCTATTAAATTAAGTTAAATGTAATGGTAAATGTTTTTAACTAGAATTGAGGTAAAATTTAAAAAATTATGAAATAAATGTAGTTTATTTAGTGAAGATGATGATGTTTTTCTTGATTTTTTTATTTATTAAGATTCAAATCGTTCAAAGATGCAACAAAAATATATCATATCTAAAATAATTTTAAAATAATGAATAATATTTAATCTTAAATTCTAAATAATTATATATTTGTTTAAATCTAACTTATACTCTTAATTGCCGAAAAAATATAAAAATATTAAAAAATAATATATCTAAAAAAGAACTATTTTTCAACTACTTTTGAACCTTCATTGAA
This sequence comes from Sequoiadendron giganteum, assembly GCA_007115665.2. NCBI lineage: Eukaryota > Viridiplantae > Streptophyta > Pinopsida > Cupressales > Cupressaceae > Sequoiadendron > Sequoiadendron giganteum. The sequence goes on from CM021108.1 coordinate 620,666,017, forward strand.
AACAAGATAAATCCCCAAAAGATAAAATATGATCTATGGAGGACAGTTCTAAACATCATTTAGGTACATGTTAAGCATGAACAACTTCTTTTTTTGTATTGAACATAGCAAAAGAATTACAAGAATAGACCTACTAGTAGTAGCTAAAATGCAAAATAGCCAAAAAGCCAACCAAACTAAACAAAACCAAACTTACAAAATCAAAGTGACATTAATAGAGGTTATACAAAGCATCAACCATAAGATATAATCATAAATAGACAAATTAAAAAAGCTCTATAATATTTTTACAATGCTCAATCTTATTGTCCAACTGAAACTTCACTATCTGCTCTTTAATTTGTTGTATTAAGCTTTGTTTATCCCACTCATTTTTCTTACATTTAACCCAAATCTACGAGAAAAGAATAGCCACCTGAAGATATATGTCAGAGTAAAGTCATAAAGTCCCAACAACCTGACAATAGTTACTAGAGAACATTGCAGCACACCTATTTTTCCATATATTTTTCAAAACAACATGTCGAATAAAATCAACAATCACATCTTTTTGCATGCCAAAACCAAAAACAACCTCTTTCCAAGTCAAATCATGATTAAAAATAGTTGAGAAATATCTAAAAACTAAAAACTAAATCCTTTTAACATATACATAGTCCCAAAAAATGTGCTTCAAACTTTCCACACCCTTACAAAGAGGACAGTCCGCTAGTTGAACCATAATGCACTTCAATATATCCCCCACAAGTAGCTTGTAGTGCAATATCTTCCAAACCAACACCTGTGAGTCAAAATAATCTTTGGAACGCCATATCTGAGCACTTAATTTAAACAAAAATTTAATGCCTAATCTTCATTTCCACTACTAGTTCAAACGAGTAGCAATATTGCAACTAGGAAGAAACTTCAAATATATGTGTTTTAATGAAAAATTATTGAAATAATGGTAAGAAAACCATTTCCAATTTCTAAAAAAGTAACAATCCCTTGAAGTACATAACTTCATAGTCAGATCCACCGACACAAGATATTTAATAAAAAGGATGAACTATTCATAACTAGAACTCAACCCATACTGCTCCTTAATTTTGTTCCAAGGAGCTGAGTCAAAAAGATCAAAAACCCAAAGATCTTTAAACTGTCTAACTCCATTTTTAAACAAATAGTAAGCTTGTCTTGGGAAACATAATGCTAATGGTTGATCATGATACACAATTATTTTATTCCACCAAATGGACATTGAAACAAAGCTAAACCCAGTCTGCAAGGATGAAGCATTCCAATGTAAAAATTTGCTAAATTTTTGTCATGATTTCCAAATAAGTTGAAGGGGAAAATAAGCGTTGATTCTAAAAGAAGAGGGAAAAAGAAATTTATCAAGCCAAAAAACCCCTTGCCACTTCTTCTTTATAGAAGAATCCATAATTTATTGATAGACTAAAATATTCCATGGTTCATCTCCACTAGAAGCTCTAATAATCAATTTAGCAGCAAGGTAGATCCCTTGGGTTTGAGGTTTTGATAAGTCCCAATCCACCTTTGTTTTTTGGTTGAATATAGTGAGACCATGAAGAAGCTATAAAACCACCATTACCATCCCATATGGACCAGAAGAATCTATGAATTACTCTATTGAGTTCCTCATAGCCTTGCTTGGATGGCATCCAACAAGAAGAATAGTACACATGGGAAGCAATGAGAATTTTATTTAAGAACAACTTATGCTTAATTATATTTAAGAACCAAGTCCATATTTCAGAAAGAGAAACTCCCAAACCAAAGGGAATACCCAAATATCTAGTTATCTCACCATGCTTGATTTGCCTCCATTCTTTAAGTATCCATTGAGAATTAGAATAGGGTTATCATTAAAAAAATAGTTTTGATGTGAGCAATAAGAGAACTAGATACTTCACAGTACAACTTAACCATTTCCAAAGCATTGTTCACCTCTTCTTCAAAATTATGCAAAAATAACATACTGTCATCTGCAAAATGGGAGTTAATGACCACCTTGTCTTGAGGGATAGAAATCCCTTTGATGAATTTCATTTGATGAGCTTTATGTAGAAAATAACCCAAGGCATCAACTGTAAGAACATATAAAAAGGGATAAAGGGGACATCCCTTCCTTATGGAATGTTGTAATACAAAGGAGTCTAACATATTCTTAATAATAATCAAATGAGCATTAGCATCTTGGAACAAAATTTGAACATGCTTTAAAATTTTAGGACCAAAACCTAGCCATTGAAGCATTTTAAGGATAAAGCTCCAATGCATTCTATTGTAAGCTTTATCAAAATCCAACTTGACTATCAAAGCATTTTTTCCTAATTGTTGTGCCCATTCCATAGTCTCCCAAGATAGCATAAGGTTATCAAGGATATATCTCCCTTTCAAAAACCCTGATTGTTCAGCCCTCACAATAGTTTATACAATGGGTTTAATTTTGATTGCTAAAGCCTTTGCAATAATTTTATATGAAGTGTTTAGAAGTGTGATTGGATGCCAACCAACAATGGTATCCTCATTCTTACCCTTAGGAATAAGTTTAATTATACCCTTGTTGATAACAAGACCTAAGGAGCCATTATGAAAACCTTCCAAATATAACATATAAAAAATCATCCTTAATATACTTCCACATAGTTTGGTAAAATTTAGCAAGAAGACCATCAAAAAGCTAGGAATATTGTATGGTTTCATGGAAAAAAAAGCATGTTCAATTTCCTCCAAAGAGAGGATTCGATCTAAATATTTTCTATAGCCAAGGTCAATCAGATTTGGAATAAATTCATGTATGCTATCCTCCAATGCATGTTGAATATCAATCCACTTAGTGTCTTCTCTAAAAAGCCTTTCATAAAAATTATGAAACAAATTAATGATTTCAGCTTGGGTAGTATGATACCATTTTCATCCTTTATAGCTTCAATTTTCTCTTTTTTATGCTTATAGTTAAGATGATTGAAGAAATACTTAGACCCCTTGTAAGATGAGAAATATTCAGCTTGAAAGGGAGTTGAGAAGACTCGGTATCAACACTCTCAGAAGAAGAAAATGAACACACAGTTGGAAAATGATCAGATAAAGTTGTAGAATAGTCCACTAGCACTCAAAAATATTGAGACAACTTATCCAACTGTAAATTATGAGATAAGTAAAAAGGATCCAATCTACTCAACTTACTCTCATTACCTAGTCTACAATTAGACTAGGTGAACCAGTTATTGGAATGGCAAGAGAATTTTTTATGGATAGGATGAACCACTCTAAGAATATTTCTACAATAAATCCATTTTTCAAATTATTCTTGACTGAGCTTAAAATGACTGAACCAACTATGATCCTCATGATGTTCTACCATGTTAAAATCTTCTCCCAACACCCAATCAAAAATAGGAAGGCTCTTGGACATCTAGTCCCAAAGAACAACTCTTTCTCTCAAATTATTAGGAGCATAGATTGAAAAAAAACCAAGGGGTTGTCCATTGATAAAGGTGAGGGCCCAAACACAATTATGGGTTGTGTCCTCACCCTTATAAATCACATATTTGGAAATTGAATGGGACAGAACAACCCCATCACTACCCTCTTTATGCAAGGTATGAAAAAATAGAGCATATTTCCATAGATTGAAAATAGACATATCTAAATGTTCATTTTCAATCTTAACTTCTTGTAACAAAAGAACATATGGTTTCCATTTCTCAAGAGTGTCCTTGAGTTTAAATTTGTGATGACGGTGAGAAATCCCTCTCATGTTCCAAGATAATATTCTAAAATTCATGGAAAAACATCAAGAGATTCATCCTCCTCTTGTGGTAAAACTCTAAAGCGATTAGAGATAGGAACTTCTTGATCATTGATCGATTTCTTAATTGAACTGCCAGGACGAGATTTGGAACGTTGTCTAGAACTAGGAGGAGGGGACAAAGATCTACTAGGGGATTTTGAAAACCTGGTGGAAATTAGAGCAATATATTTAGAATGAGGGGAATGTGAATTTGAGGAAGGGGAAGAAGGTTCTTTTCATTCTTGGGAATTTTTCCAATCATCACTCATAACAACATCCTTATAAGAAGCATTGGCCATCTTAGGAGGCTCAAAAGGGGTGTGAGGGCTAGAAAAGGGAATACTATTGTCCATTTGATGAGACATAGGTGGTGAAGTGTTGATAACTATCTTGGACTGTATGGAAGAACTAGAGACAAACTTGGTTGGGGGGGCTTGTGAGGGGGAGAAGGAAAACCTTATTTTCCTAATGGGACAATCTCAGATCAAATGACCCTTTTGTTGATATAAAAAATAGGCATTGGGATTATTCAAATAAACTATTGGCTAATCAATTTCAAAAATAGGGCCATATAATTTAATATAGTCTAGTAGAGGTCTATTCAAATCTACTTCCAAACAAACTCTTAGATGAACTCTTAGATTGGAAAACTTATCAGAACTTTGTTTGCACCAAATAAATTTACCCAGTTGTACCATAGTGTCCTTAAGATATGGACTGAAAATTAAATTGAAAAAGGTAAATTCCAACCACATTGGATAACAAGAGCGAAAAGGTCCTTTTGGGTGGAAGTCAAATGTCCAGGCTTGGAGGTAGCAAATCTATCCACAAATAATCCATGGTCCATACCACAACACCGCCTAGGCATGCTCTATTTATTTAAACATACAAGAAACATATCCCTTACCTAACCCCCTTATTGTTTCAATCACCCATCCCCTATTTTCCTAGTTTATTCTAGCCCATTTGTAAAATTTTGATTCTAGAGGAATTCCCATAAAAAAGAAAACAATTTTACTTTGGTGTTTGGAAATGAGATCTACAACTTCATTAGGGAGTTGAAACTCTAGGGTTTTACCTTGTTCCTTGTTTGAATATTTTGGCCTCCTTTCTTCTCTTTCAGCAATTTGGTTGGAAACCTTGGTCTTCAAGTTGTTCGTCTCATTTGTTGTTGCAACCAAATCTGTAATCTTTTCTCCCTTCATAGCCATATTTTCCTCCAAATCATCAAAAATCGTGGTAGAATTCTTGGAACTGCTAATTTTAGAAACCCCCAATTTCCTAGCCATAGACTTCAAATGCATAGCTTATTTTTTAAACTCCCCATTGACCTTTTTCCACTCTGCACAGGAGGCTAAGGCATTGGCAAATGAATCCTCAGAAGGATTCATGCACTGAGTAGCACAATGAGCTAAAATATTGTAGAAGAACACATAAAAAATGGCAAAAATGATGCTAGGGTTTCGTTATTTCAAGAAACTTCTTTTGCTCACTCTCCTCTAAAGCTAGATTATTTTTTCCAGCATGCATAACTTTTGAGACACTCAAGGAAAAATGTGCTTGAATCTTTTACAAAGATAATCCTATGATTATAACTGATGTGTATTAACCACAACAATGTGGTATATAAATAGTTGATTTTGACCACTACATTTGTGATGTGATGTGGAGAATAGTGGGATTGTGGGAATATATTTTATAGCCACAAGAATGTCATATATAATGTAAGATAACATATCACTTCTTAGCATTAAAAGTGAACATATGACTATAGAATAAAATGTTATTACCAAGTGAAAAGTTGAAAAGAAAGAATAGTCTTACAAAATATTATTTTCATCTAAGAGTTCCAAGATAGGGCACACAGTCAAATATTATAGCAATGGAATAACATATCTTTTACATTAATTTAGGTTTATTAAATCAATGGATGAGAAAGTTAGAAATGATAAATTTGAATGCTTTTTAATTAAACGTTAAAATTAAGTGTGTTTAGATTTCATATTAATGATGCAATATGGATGTTGAAGATATAAATGATTGTTCATTATAGTATATATATTTTTAATATGTTAATCATCTTGAACTTTGTACAAACTTAGAAACTTTTCTGGATTGATTGCAAATAGATCAAGACTAATCTTAAGCAATGTATAACTAATCTTCAAGGTGTGAATATAATTTAATACATGACAACCTTATGTAATATGATTTGTTGTAATCCTAATATCTAATGGTGTATGAGCATTAGTGGTATTTTAATATAATGAGGAAGTTATTTAATTGTAAGGATTTAAATTGTGATTTCATGTTTGAATTTTTCTTTTGTTTTACTCAATTTTATGTGTTTCTATTGATTTTATGTATCGTATCTCTTCTTCTATAGTTTATCAAGCTATTCTTGCAATGATGGTCAATTTAATTCACATTTATTTTAATATTGTCCCTTTCCTTACCTTATATTTTGTTGGTTGCTAGTTCCATTGTAATTTTTTTTGATAAAAATAAATTGAGGATTTAATTATTCTCAATTAATCCCCTTGATAGGATAGACTTATGTCCTTTTTATAATAATAATTAACAAAAAATTCAAGCATATGATGGCCTATATATTGATAAGATGTGATTGCATCATTTTTAGTGCTCCAGTTGAAGTGGTCCTATATGACTATTCTCATAATGTGAATGGTTCTTAATGATATAGGATGTTGAATACCAAGAAATAATGAATAGTCACAAAAATATGTACTGAGAAAACTACTAACAACAATAAGAAAGAGTGAGAATTAGAAAAATTTTATTTATAAAATTGAAAATTAGGGTCAATCCTAATTGTTGTGGGATTAAGCTAGGACAAAAAATACAAAATTCTAGGATCAAGAATGGATGAAAGGATTTATGGGCTAATAATAGGGAAAATGTGTGAGAAGATATAAATAGGGTTAGGATAAGGTTGAATGTAATAAAATGCATGAAGGTGAGAATGGAAAGGGATGGATAGGGATTAGGGAAAGAGCCAAACTTAACACAAGAGTGTCTCACTTATCTTTGGGTTATTGTATTTTTATTTTTCAAAATGGTCCAAAACTAAACAAGAATTTATATGAGTGTGCAAATTTTACCATTACATTTTACCCCACCTTGAGGTCAATCTAAATCCTCAAATGTGCATGGATTTAAAACTATACGCCCACTCTCAAAATTGCATGAAAAGTAAATATTCAAACATAATACCATATAGGATCCATCTAAAGTAATAGATCCATATCCAAATTCTTCATGTGTTCCTTTGTCTAAGAACTCCATATGAACCTAGAAAATAGAGAAAAACATATATAAAAAGTATATTCTATCACATAAGTGAAGTAGGGAATAATTGCAACTTCAATTATTTAAGAGGATGTAAAATTAGGAAAAAGAGAAGTGATTGGATTGTCTCTTATATAAAAGGTAATAATAAATACTCTACCCAATCCAATAAGAAAAATATGATATGTAACTTCAAGCATGACCATCCAATGTGATCAAGACTAATCCAAGTATTATGATTAGTCTTTATCTAGAATAATGTGTTATCTAATATTTTTACATGTTAATTTCAGTGATAATATGTTCCTTCTCCAATCAATTACATACATGTGCAAGGAATTTGAGGATAGAGAAAAATAATGCATAACAGGTAAATTTCAATAAGTATATGTAAGCATGTAAGAACATAGATAATGTAAAATTATGTAATAAGTGTCATACATGTATCATCATGTTACAATAAAGTTTCATAATATTGAATAATAGGTAAGTAGAGTACATAGAATAGAGGGATTCATTAAAATATATGATATGGATCTGACCATAGTATAGGAGTATAAAAAGGGTAAGGTAGTCCTAGATGCATAATATATATGAATACAGAGAAGGCATAGTGTCCCAAATACATGGTTCTTAGGAGCATGACAACCCTTTCAAGTCCACAACGAGATAGGGATGCTATGGTTCTCATAGAATACCAAGATCTCTAGGAACATGGTGAGTCATCTGATCACAAATGGTATGGAAGATGATGTCCCTAATATATATATATATATATATATATATATATTAGAAGAGTGACAAGGAAATTAAAGTAAGATGAAGCACAAGAAAGACATCATTCCCCCAATGTAAAAAGGTAGCTCTAGTAGCAAGATAAGATGATGAAAGAATAATAAATAAGGGTAAGACATGTTACCCCCCAATGTAAAAGGGTTTCTCTTAAAGAATGATAGGATAATGTTGGTACATTTTATCTAAGAAATGAGCATGATATCAAACTAAATATAAGATATAAGTATGATAGTGCTTAGAAACACCAAAATAATTTGGTCATAACATAGTGAGGATCATAAGAATCTATTAGAGAAGAATATGGGGATAAATATGAAAATATTAAGAAAATAGAGATTTTGATAAAGAAGGAGCATAAGGATGTACAAATAATTATTCAAGTGGACACATTGGTGAAATTGTTAGCCAAGGTGGTAAACATCAACAAAGACAAGGGTAAAGCAATGTTTGTAAGGACAATTAAAAAACAAACATAAGAGGAAATGTTCCAAGAAGAAAAATAAAATTCCCCCTAAGTGGATGTATAAAATCATGAAAAATAATATATAAATTAAAATGAGCATGTGTAGAAAGGAAAAAAGAGGTATGTAATAAAAAATATTAAAGTGTAAATAAACTATTGAAAGATGGAGTTGAAACTAGAAAAATAGGCATATAAATATAAAGTGTATACTTATGATTATGAATAATTAAATGAATCTATGAGGTTCATAATCATCCTTAAAAATAAGTTTTTTATCCCAACATATGTTATCATAATATTTTTTATTAACTATTAATTTGTATTCCTCATGGCTTGTTTTTCTGTGGCATGTTTCTTCTTTGTAATATTTTGTACTTTGATGCACATCAGGTGTTTATTTATTGAACCATTCTTGATTCTTTATGGTTTTTATCTCAAATTATTTGGCGCTTGATGCACCATACCACTTTTTTTTGGAACCTATGCATTTTTCTTTGCATTAAATTCTAGTTTAAATATATTAATGAAAGGTAGAAAATTGTCGCTCTATGGTTTTGGACATAGAACAAGTTTTCTACATGTTTAACTCAAGGAAACCTTAGAGATCTCAATCCAAGGATAGAATGAGGGAAAAATATCTAATAAAGGCTATCCTAGGGTGTTATTGAAGACTAAAAGGGGTTTCACCACCAAGCTAGTGCTTGGAAAGACAAGAAATGTAAATGATGAAAGTATCATGTAAACTTGACTAAATAACCTAACAAATGGAACTGAAATGCAAAATAACAAATTGTGAATGAGAAGAGGTACACCTGGAAGAAGGATGAGTTCAAAAAAAGCTCCAATTCCTTGAAATATTGATCTTTAATACTCACCGAGGCTCATATGCCAGTTTGGGCGATTTAGTCCTAGACTAGTGTTTTTGTGCCAAAATTAGAATTTTTCAAGGACTGATTTGAATCTCTTGAAACCTAAAAAATGGAAATAATGGGACTCATACACCACAAGTGGTGATTTAGTCCCAATATTATGGTTTGACTGAAATTCTAGTATTCTCTGGGGATTTCCTATAGCTTCCTTCCTACCAAATCTCTAGATCGAGAGCCCTGAATTTTGGCATGTAGGTGACTTTCTATGATCTGGAAATGTAGGTGACAACTTGGATATCTTTCTTCAATCTTGTAACTTTGTCTTCAAAGGATCTTTAAACTCCAAGACACCTAGATCTGCAATCGCACATGTAGAGAGAGAGAGAGAGAGAGAGAGAGAGAGAGAGAGAGAGAGAGAGAGAGAGACTTGTTTATTGTTAGAAAATAGGGGTTTTCCTTGGTCAAACCCTGTTTAGGTAGTTAAACCTTATGATGAAACAATGAAAAATGAAATATGAAACATGAAAAATGATACCTTGAATGATGTCTTCAGATGCGAATCAAAAATATAACATGAAGTGGCCATGTAGAATGTAGATCTTGATCTTGAATTAGATGTGTATCTTGAATGCTACATCACAAAACTATCTCAACAACATGCTTGATGCTTACTGAATTTCATATGATGATGGATCTTGAATTTCTATAATAAATGATGAAGAAATCTACCCTTGAATGCCTTAGAAATGCTCTTGTAAACTCTCTTGATGCTCTTGTGAAGTCTTGGAATGCTTGACTATTGATTTCTTAGTTTATATTATGATTTCTTAGGTAGATTAATGATTTGAGACCTGATTTATATATGAACCTCATCTAACTTATCATTTATTAGATCCCAAATGTTGATATACATGAAATTTGAATTCAAAACCCTGATTTCCTGCTCAAAACCATAAAAGGGACCAAATGGGACTCATTCACCACCTGTGGTGTATAGGTCCCATCTAGGTGGGACTCATATGCCCAAGGTAGCATATGGGTCCCACTAGGCCTTTTTAGCTTGAGGAAATGTTAATGGGGAGTTGATAAATTAAGTGTATTTGATGACTATGTCAAGATCTTGATTGATATAAACCTTGAGATGCATAATAAAGGGTATTAAGGGCCTATTAATGATGACATGGAGGTCATAAATGAAAGAGGGTCCAAAAATTAATGTGAAGGTGTAAATAAATACACTTTACAACACTAAATTAAGGAAAAAATAGGTCTATTTAGCTTAAAAGGGCCCTAAACCCAATGTGAATGTGTAAAACACATTGCAATACTAGATTAAGGAAACATTAGGTTCATTTTAATGGTATTCATTCCCAAATTAAGTGTAAAAATGTAAAGGACAACATTTTTCTACACTACATTTAGCCTCCACTTTAGTGAGAGGAGGAACTTGCTTCAAACTCACACTAAAGTAGACATTAAAGAGGGGTCCACGTGTACCAATGTGGATGGTCTAGGATGAAAAATATCAAGGGGGTGGTCAATCCCCCAAGGTCCAAGATCCTATGTCAAACCAACAAGGGAAAAACAAAAGGTGTATGATATGCAGCGAAACAAGATACATAAACATGCAATGTTAAAGACATAAAGATGAAAGAAAAAAGGAAGAAAAGGTGGATCAAGCTTTGATCGTTTGTCCCACATATTGTGGATTAGATCTAAGTTGTTTGTCCAAAAATTCATGCTCACTCTGAGGAAAAGGAACCTCAGGTTATCCACTGGGTGAGCATCCAAAAAAAAGGGTGGCTTGCAAGTGGAACACGTTTTCCACTATGCAAATAAAATGCATGCTCACAAGGGCTAGTGGAACCTCACACCATCTATTAGGTGATCCTCTAGAGAGGTGAGACAAATACACATGCAATTGATATGCACCTACACACACAAGCAAGTGGCTATGGGAAATTTATGCCTAAGTTCGGCTCCCATACGTACAACCAGACCAAAGTTATACCTCATAATAACTTTGATAAGGAACCACACAAAAAAGAACTTCCAACTTCATGAGGCAAGAAAATATTTGTATGCTTGAAACTCATGAACAAACAAGATGGATCCATAGGCAAGAAAAGTGTGTTATGCAAGGTGGCCATGTAATAGATATTGTAAATGTGAATTAGTGTAAGGTATGTTCAAAGGGATTTTTCTTAGTTCATGCAAGGTTTCTTCTTAGGGAACATCATTCCTAATGTCTCCAAGAGAGGAAAAATCAAAGAAATATCATGCTCTCGGAGGAAATGAAACCCAATGACACCACCAAGAGAAGGATGTATTGCAAGAAGAAATAAAATCGCAGAATGAAACATGAGTGTCAATGAATGCCCCCACTTTAAAGTAGTTTCTAAAACCATTACTATGAGAAATTGATTTAAAGTAGAAGAAGACATGAGAGGTTATTCGAAAAGCGTTATTCCAAGTCATATTTTCTCGAATGAAACTACATCATGGATAAGGGAAGGGGTTTCCCCCAAAATGTATAACTCAGTACATCACATGCGAGCCAACTTAAGACATGTCATCCACATCCCAAGATTTCTCTTATATATACATGGAAGACGGTCAACCAACTAAAAAGGACAATGACAAGTGAAATACGAGGACAAGGCTACTTAACCCCTTTCCCCCACTTAGTGCAGGACAAGGATGAGCCTAAATGATTGATGAGAAGCATGCTAGAGTGAAAACCAATATCAATTAGAGAAATTAGGTGCCTTGACAGAAGAGCACCACACTCCTTAAGATGTTGAATTTTTCTACTCAAAGCCTTGCATTCATTAGTAGGATTACCATGAACTCTATGATATGCACAAAATGAATTCTGTAGTCAAATTTATTTCATATTTTTGGAGGGAGATATATCAAAAGATCTTGGAGGATTCTTGACAAGATAACCTCTTGATCAATAGAAGATGTTCCTTTATTTTGTGACAAAGATATCTCTTTCCTAGTACAAGGTGTCATACTTACACAAGACTCTTTAGATTGCAATATTTTGTACTCTCCTTTATAGGAGGGTGTAAAATCTATGGAATTTGAATCATTACTATTTTAAATGATGAAATTAATGTTAAGCAAGGATTTATTTGTTTCTTTCATTTCTTTCAAAGGATAATAATCAAGACCACTAGTGTCTAATAGTTGAGGATACATTAATGTTAAAGTTGCTTAGGGGAATCTTTTATAAGAGTGTTGATATTGAGTAAAGTCTTGAGTTTTTTCTTTCGAGGGACAATAACCAAGACCATCAGTCATTCCTTGCATGTTAGGCTCTATAGGGACACAAATACCTTGTTCTCTAGCACCACATTATTTTCCACTATATCCAAGTTGTTTCATAAATCATAACCTCTTCCATAAAGCTTTTTCATTTCTTTTGGATTTGGTGGTTGTTCATAGTTAATCTCATCAAATTTTGTTGTGTGATTTTTTTCTTCATCTAAAGTTGTTGAGGTGGATGCTTTCGAAGGGTCTTCCAAATTTTGTGTTGACATTATCGCTTTTTGTTTTCCCTTTTTAGATTATTTTCTTATGATCTTGTATTCTCCCATGAATGATGTGAAATCTAAGGAACCCCAATCATATTCTAATAGCTTTGTGACTTCCTTAATATGTTTTTCTTTGTCTTTCTCTTGCATGGGCTCTAATTGCATGGTTGGTGTCAATGTTTTCAAAGGATTTTCCTTATTTTTCTCAATGTTCAAACAAATCATTGGATCAGGGTCGACTTTAATTGTATACACGTTATTTTTTTAGACATATTTCATGACATGATGAAGAGTAGAAGGCACCCCATTCATTGCATGAATCCATGCTCTTCCTAAAATAATATTATATGAAATATCGTGAGGCATAACATGGATCGATGTTTCTAATGTGGCCTTTCCAAATATAATAGGGAAAGTGATCACACCAAGCGATTGTTTTCACACGTTATCAAACCCACTAAAAGATAAAGAGGTAGGTTGAATTTTTGATTTATCCACACCAAGTCTATCCAAAAGGGTCACATTACACACATTAAGGGCATAACCATTGTCAACAAGGCTTCTTTTTATTCCCCACCCATCATAGGTAGCTATTATCATGAATGCGTCATTTTTGTTTGCACTTCCAAAGGAGGGAGCTCACTTTGGTGGAAACCAATGTCAAAATTTATTCCTTGAATCATGGCTGCTATTAGGTATCAAAAATGTAGGATTTTTAGACGATAAGAGGGTTTTAGTCTCTTAATATGTTTTTTGCTAATGAACGGGGCAAATATAATTGATCACCCCCTACTCTTTAGGCTCTATTAGATCTAGGTGGGTGTACCTGAGTGATAAGGCAGATTTGAATGTTTGGATATGATTCCTAACTTGGATAATATACTCACTATGGCACACTAATGTGAAGTAGATGCAAGGCTAATGAATAATTCCTATTGTAGATGTTTCAAGAATCAAATGCGTGAGTAAAGTTTGTACAAAGTTGTTCTAATTTTACCAGTGCCTAATCTATTGGGTGAATGGAGTCAAAGGGTGGATGATGATTATGGAGAGAGATATGTATGAAGGGAAAAACCTATTATTCAACTTAACTCTAACTTTTTGGGCACTTGAGATGTTTGCACCTTGTACAAACGTGCATGATTATCAACTACTATACTCTTCTTTATAAATCCCAGTGTTATTCTCCCAAATTATTGTGATCTCATGAAATGATTATTAATTCTTAGCCTGAGGGAAACCAATAAAAAAACCACTTTAAAATGATTTTAATCCTTGGCGGGAACCAATTAAAATTAATTATTTGAAAGGATGTTTAATTCACTCCAACCAAAACCCAATCAAAATAACCACACAACAACAACAAATGTGTCCTGACAAATTATATAAATTTGAATAATTTAAGAGAACCACTTTGGAGACAACACAACAACATATAAGTGTGAAAACTAACACAATAGTTGAACAGTGATAATAGATCACCAATTAATAACATTCTTCTCCATTATATTTCTTCACAAGTTGTACATTAATAACAAAAGTTTTGAGATATGAAAATGGATGGATGGAATATGCCTATACTAATGATCTACTATTAATGACGATTCTTTAAACAAGGCCTTGGTTTCCCTTTTTATATGGGAAGCAAACAAGCTTTAGGCCCTTTACAAAATGAGGCAAAATTTCAAAACTACACCTCTTCATTAACTACTTGCTTGATTAACATAATTAAAGAAATAAACTGAATTAAAGACATTTGACATTGTAAATTTGTTAATCATCGATCTGGAAAAGCCTTCATCTCCCTGATAGATGTCACAATTCTCTCATCCTAGTATCCCACTCCTTGAAAGCTAGATACTTTTCCTCCCATTGATAGATGGTGAAATTTGATGGCCATTTGTGTTCTTGGATCCTTGGTACATTTGTGATATGAGCCTACCATCGACTATCCAATAATGTCTTCGCATCAGTAAGAAAAATTTGATACTTAGAATTGAAAGCAATTAATCCATCCAGAATTAAATTTAGCTTATGAAGATTCATGTCACCATCCTTTTGTATGTGGGTAACACACTTATGAACAATCTGATCAAATTCCCTCTTCCACTCTTCAAGGTCTCTAAGTTGGCTATCATCTTTTACTATCTTTTGTAGATACCATTACTTTAGAGTATGGAAAGAATCCATTCATGAATTAATATTTTTTACTCTCCTTGTATAAACTGAAACTCATCTATGATCCTTTTGATTATCTACTCAGTTGGTTTCAAGGTTGTTGGAGCATCAATACTCCTTTGTAGAACTTTGCACAACTTAATCAAGGTGTGATGTGTAGGATGCCACTTTTTAAATAGGGGATCCAACACAAGAATATGTTCTTTCATTTGATCAATATCCCATTGAAGTGATTTGTAACTGTCATATACGTTCTCCAATTTTTCCACAATTAATTTTTCCCTATGTTCAAGAATCTTCTCTATAAATTCCTCTTGAGCTTTACTACTGATTTTCTTCATCTCTGCCACTTCCTTCTTGAGATCTCTCATTTGTTCAGCTGAAAATTTTTGTACATCATCAATTGGAGCACTCAGATTCCCATACAATACAATTTATTTTCCTTGTGAACTTCTTGCTCCTCTTAATTGCTCCTTTAATTTTACATTTTCTATGAACAACTTATTCACTTCATCATTCATGAATTTTTGTTCCTTCTCAAACTCTCTCAGTCTATCCTCCAATCCTTGAACAATTGCACGAATAAAAATGGTTGAATGCATATTGATGGTGGTATCTTTCAAAGGGGTTATGTCTTGAAATGTTCTCACCATGGTTGCTCCTTTCATTCCTTGTATCACATCCAATAGTTTTTGATTTTGAGTATTTTTTTCCTTGATCCATATAGCTAGGGTTTCTATCTTTGGGATTATATCCTATGCCACTCAATCCTTCATCAAAGTCAAACTCTACAACTAGAATAGGATATTCTTGAGCCCAAACTTCATCAAGAAAAAACATCTTCTTCAGTTCCAAACCAGGGAAAATGAACATGTTACTCTTTAAAACCATTTCTCTAGCCTTCTGAGGGCTAATGTCAATATTATCAATTCTCAATTCCTTGAAGGTTTGTGCCACAACCTACTCATTTTTGGATTCTTCCATTCCCAACTTATTTATCTCCATTCTTTCCTAAAATTATTTCACCTTCATTTTTGTCCAAAAATCCCTAAATTTTGGAGTTTTACTAAACTCATCATCTTTTATGAAGTGCCTAGTTGCAACCTCCATTTCATCTCCATGGATTTTTATAATTTCCTTTCCTTTATCATCCATCCTTTCTTCAGGCTTATGGGGACTGGTCTCATGGACTGGCTGGTTAACCTCAACATCACATTTTAGTGATTGTAGCACATTGGCTAAATCTTCAGTATCTTCAACCCCTTCACTTTCTTCATAACAAACCAATGGTTCAATGCTTTGTTTCTTTTGTCTCTTGGGAGGCAATTTCTCCATAGGAGATTCTGAAGCTATGTCTGGGGTATGCTCTGCAATCACCATACCATTGTGTTCTTGAAGAAGTGATTCCCTTTTGCCATATAAGTCCTCAAACTTATTAATTATCAGATTTATCCTCTTAATAGGGTCACTTTATTCATCAAAATACCCTAGGAAATATTTGTATTTTTGCTTCCTCTCTTCCTCAAGCTTCCACATAATTTCCCATTTTTTCTTTTTGTAAAACAGTTCCTGAAAAGTAAGGCAGATTCTTATCACATATTCCTCATAATCCACTTGGTGAGAAGATTATGCCTTATGTGATTCATATGATTTTTAGGATTAAAAACTATTCCCTTTCCTAAATCCAATGCATATTTTGTTTTTATGTAATACTACAACTCCTCCAAAGTATCTTACCCTACTAACCAATCTTCACACTTGGTTAGGTTTGGAAAAAATGTGTCCTTCTGTTTATGCATCACATCCTTTTCCATCGACATCATTTATTACATAAAATATAGAAATCCTAGTCTAAGGGGCACAACCTTAGGTAGTATATGTGGAGCAATAGGACACCCATAGACTCTTATTATTGTGACCTCGGGGAGGAAGAACCAATCACCAAAATTATGTGTATGACCATACTCTAACTTTAGGGCTTGAGGTCTCAATAGTCACAACATTTTAGTAGGTAATCTTGGTATTGAGTAACCAAGGACTCCTAGGATTGTGTGCACAAAATCTTCATAGAATATTACAAAGCTTGAGTTTTTACACCAACTATCCCAAATATAGCACCGCCTCTAAACATGTGTAGGGTTCCCTTGTGCATCAATTCTGGCCAAGTCCATTTGTTTGGTCCATTTGTCTTGATTATTATATAATATAAAATGACACTATATAGAATAGTGTCTAAATGTAATGGGCACTCTATCTTCTATGAATTGTAAGAATTCTTCATTTAATGCTTCTCCAGGGATGAGGCAAAGTTATATTCTATATTAGTCTTTAGAATTTGGATTCTCATGGCCATCATCATCAAGCTTATTGGCATCTTATCTTAAGCATCCATCCATAATATTTGGCACAAAGCAAGATAGGCATTCACAAAATAGTATTGAAAGTCCGCTACAGTGGTTGGCTCAGTAATGGAGGCGAAAATGGGGATTGTTTTGTTGCAAATACCTCTCTTCATATACAAAGGAATATCATCACTTTTGTAAGTTCTTCTCAACCTAGTGTACTCTTCCTCACTCTTTTGAAGGTTTATCTTGGACAAGGCCTGTCTGTTTAAATCAAAGCATTCAATGATAGTCATCCTGGTAACCTCAACTAACATTGAACCATTTGGAAACCTTACAGTTTTGGTAGCAAGGTGGTAGTGTCTAGATAAAAATTTGATAAAATCCACATCAACAAATACATCGGGACAATCAATTTGGCCAAGTATAACACCCAGCGGTTTGACACAGGAACTTTCCAATTTATTTTGTTGTAAAAATACCAAAATAGGTCCTACCTTGATTTAGGAATGATGGCATCCCTACAGCCTTGTGTGGTATCTATGAGGAATTTCTTGTTACCTTTCTTGGTGGAACCTGGGAGTACATCTAAAATGGAATGGTTCAGAGGCCTCTTCTTTTTTTTGGGTTCTTCATCCTTAACTTCAATTTTACTTTTTTGTGCTTCTGATTGTTTTCTCTTAAGTGGCATGATTCTACCCTTTGTGCTAAAGACTTCCAAAATGACAAAGCTTTTGAAAATATTTACACCAATTGAACTTCTTCAAACGGTTCTTTGTGCTCTTACCTGGGTCTTTCAAACTTGTAGAGCTCCTCCTTGAGTATACTTAGCTCCCTAATGATAATTTATTTGCAAATGAGTACAATAATTAGGAAAAATTCTTGTTTTTAATTGAGCTTACACTTAGTCATGTCAGCATTAATACCACCCTTTTGCCAAATATTTTTGAAATAAGCTCATACCCTGAATTTGATTATGTATCATTGGATTCGTGCATCAAGGTGACTTATATGATCTCATTCATTTATTACCACAATCTGTAATGATTCCATGGAAGGTCTTACCGTACTACTTCTTTCACTTGTTAAACTTGTTGTAGTATGGCGGTGTTGATTTTTATGCCTTTTCATTTGTGTATTTCATCTTCATGATCACTAGATAGCGACATACATATCGCTATGCCATGACCATAATATCCTTCTTATGTAGTACCGTAGATTTCATTACCATTGTTTAATACTTTCCACACTATCACCCCACTTAAATCTTCTCCTTGCAGGGTGGCGGTAGATACCACTCTACCGTGTACATTGATTAGCCCCTTAGTAGTATGATAGTGCGTATCGCTTCACCGCATGTGTTTATTGACCCCCTAGCAGTATGGTGGTTTGTACCACTTGGTTGTGTATGCCTTTTGACCTCTTGGTAGTATGGCGGTTTATGCTTTATTTCATGAGTTATGAACCACCAATCCGCTTAGAATTCATTTTGTTGTTGTGGTATTGCGATAAAGGCACATATTATCTTCTTAGTGGTTGTCTAAAAGGATGAATAGATATATACAAAGGGAATAGCGCTGATTTGATGGATCTTGTCATACAAATTGTTAAATTTCATGTTGAGCACAATGTAGAACTAGAGGCAGCAAATATTTTGATGTAAGTGAAATGTGGTGGATTTTGAGTGGAAATTTTTATCTATAACGACGACTTTGGTTGGGGATGAATGATTGTGAGGTCATTGCAAGAATCCAAAAGTGATCTCTAGGATGTAGAACATGGGTAGATGTGATTTTTATGGGATGGGAAGAGGGAAGGGAAACCTAAACTACTATGCATGGAAAATAATATATTTTGAGAAAAGAAGTGTTTTAGGAATTGTCCATGCAAGTTGGAATTTCCTAATCTTCTCATGACATATTTTGAAGATAATAGGAATCTTCACCTCCTTTACCAGTAACAAAAAATGGTCCCATCCACAAAGCTTCAAACTTACCATGCTTGCCTTTGTCTTGGCATATGACATTATTCACCTCAAACTTTCTATCTTTAGCCCTTTTATCAAACAAGTATTTCATTTGTGACTACATTTTGATGTTACGTTCTTGGGATAGGTTTCTTATTTCGTCCAACTCTACCAGCTATTCCATCCTCTTCTCCATGGGTTTAGGAATATCTAGATCTTCTTGCAGTATAAAATTATACACTAGTAAAAGGTTATGCATGGGCATTCTTTCTTGTGTTCCATAGACCAATTTGAAGGGTGATTTGCCAGTTGATTTCTTGATTGTGATTGTATCTGCCCAAACTACCAATCTTAGCTTAGAGTAGCATGCATTTTTATTGTTGTCCAACATTCTCTTGATTATCTTTAAGATGCTTTTGTTGTTGGACTCGACCTACCCATTTTCTTGTGGATGGTATGGGAAAGAGTAAGAGATTGTTATACCATAGGTCTCATAGAACCTTTTGAACTCATCAGATCTAAAGCACATACCATTATCTATTATTATCCTCACAAGAACTCCAAATCTTGTGATAATGTTCTACATTAGAAAATTTGTTACAACCTTGTTGGTGGCCTACTTTGTAGGTATGACCTCTATCCATTTTTTGAAGTAATCAACAACTACAAAAATCCATCTATGGCCTCCACTAGATTTATCTACAATCTTTCCTATGAAATAAATTCCCCACTGGTGGAATGTAGCTTCAAATTGCATGGATCTTAATGGTAATGCTTCTTGATATTTCATCTTCCCTGAATATTTTTGAAAAGATTCACACTTTCTATGTAATTAAAGGCATCATTGAAGACCCTAGGCCAATAATATACAACGCTTAGAATCTTTTGGGCAGTAGTTTTTTCTGAAAAATTCCCTCCACAAACACCTTCATGCATTTATTTTAGTACATGCTTCATGTATGATTCATCTAAGCATAACAGTAACATGCCATCTTTTTTTTCCAATATAAGTCTCCATCTATAAAGACGTACTTTGATGCACTTAACTTTAAGGTTCTCTTTTCATTGTCACTCAATCCCTTAGGACACTTTTGATTTTTGAGGTAATACATCGCATTGGTGTACCATGGATTATTCTCAATAATAGAAATCATGCCTTCTTCCTCCCCTATGTTACAGATCCGTGTTGCTTCAAAATTTTATTTAGCCATGAGCTTAGCCAACCCTTGTCCTCTTACCAATTTTGTGATTTGGACTTCAATATCAAACTCTTGAATTCTATTAATCCATCTACACCTTTGTTGAAATGCACAAGACAATTGAGAGGGGGGTTGAATTAGTTGTATCGGATTACTTTACTTCTAACCTTAATCAATTCCACTTTAACTTCAATCTAATATTAAGTGTAAACATGAAATGAAAATAACAGAAAGAAAAGACTGGAGACACCATATTTAAGTGGAAAACCCAATGAGGGAAAACCACAGTGAGGATTAGCTCACAACATAGTTATAATGCAATACTGGATACAAAGGCTCACTGCTAGAGGGCTCATTTCCTAGATAAAAAGGCTCACTACCTACAAAGGGACTTACTATCCAGAAGGAGGCTCACTACCTACAAAAAAATAAAAGATAAATAAAGATCCACCACAAAGGTTCCACACACTCGTAGCTTGATCAAAAAATTATAGATATCATTAACTCACTGCTTTCATGAATATAACACATCAAAGTAATACTGCCTTGATTCACTCTTGCACACTTTTATTTTCCAAAATTTTCACACACTTCACTTGCTTTCTTGATTGATTTTCACTTTGCAACATCTTGATTTGTTTTTATACCATCTTCAACCTTAGAAATATTTTCCAAGGTCGGCTATACATCCTTCAATTTTCAAATTCAAATTAGGTCAGCTACTCAACATTCCTATAGTGGATAAGAATGAGAGAGGAACAATTATACATTTAATTAAGACCCAAAAAAAAATCTTGGATCAATCACACGCTTCCTTAATTTGATGCAAAATATTTATGTAACATGTAGACACCAGGTCGGCCAAACCTAATGAAAACACCAATGATCTTTTAAGTCCACACATATGACATGTGAATCACTCAACATGCTTCACAAGAAAATTTACCATCTCTAAGAAACCTTCAGGTACATCCGAAACAACTATAACATTCTTCATTCACATAATGTTCTTCAACAATCCAACTGGACCAACCAACAACACACAAGAGCTCTGGAGCAAGTCTTCTAAAGTGCCAAATAACAAGCACGTTTGTCAGAACAAAAAAACCATCAATATGAATCATCTCCTAGATCCACAAGATCTAAAACCAAATGCCAAAAGACTATGGAGTCAAAAAAATTCTCCTAGTTCACAAACTGATGAGGGTGCAACTCGAGACACATAAAATCACATAGAAAAAAAAAAAAACTAACAAATCTTATTATTTTCAAAGTATGAAATTCTTACATGCAGAGGATCTCCAATCCTCGAGTTTTGCAATACATGCAAATTACAGAAAAGAAATTACAGAAACTCCCCTATTCGCAACATGCGATCTTCTTTCCCAAAAACTACCCACAAAAAATCAGAAACTACCCCATAAATAGCCCAATTCTCCGTTTGGAGCCAAAAACAACATTCTAATTATGCACAAACTTCTGGAAGCCCTAACTCAAGATCTAACCGTCGAATCT
Organism: Sequoiadendron giganteum; assembly: GCA_007115665.2. Taxonomy (NCBI): domain Eukaryota; kingdom Viridiplantae; phylum Streptophyta; class Pinopsida; order Cupressales; family Cupressaceae; genus Sequoiadendron; species Sequoiadendron giganteum. The sequence goes on from CM021108.1 coordinate 620,687,994, forward strand.
TCAATAATAATACCTTTTTGGAAAGGTCTTGCGAAAATGAAGTGCCAAAAAGTAAGGCCTAAAGGCTAACCACTTTCATTTTCCGCCAATTTTCGGGCCCATCCGGAGCCTTTAAGTCACTCAAAATTAGCTCCGAAGATTTTGTAGGGCAAAAAGCAGAAACTGAAACTTGAATAACTTTTGAACCAGGAATGATCTTCGCCTGATTCTTTCACCAAAGTTTTTATTATTCTATCCTAAAGCTTCCCTTAAATTTCTGTCTCCTCACGCCTTCAAAATCATACCTGCTAAAAATTGCAGTCGAGCAGAAAAAGCAAAAAAGTAGTTCTGAAAGTTGGGAATTCTTCTTTCACGAAAAGGGTATCCAGAAATGCAAAAACATATACAAAAATCTAAATGAAAGTAAATATATTTTTGGGTGATGTAGGATTGCCCTTACACCACTAGATGCTCCTGCATCAGACACCCAGGGTAATTTGAAAAGTGGCCCTATCACTTCTCAGATGGTTGAGGAAAACCCAAACGGTCAACCTTTTCCTTAGACAACCAAGATGAATCTTCCACAAGCCTTCCTCTCCATTTCACCAAATATTCTTCATACTGCCTGTTTCTAGTACTCCTTCCCACATGGCTATCCAAGATTTCTTCGATCTCCTCCTTTTCTAAAGTAGGTGTTGGAATACCACAATATTCCATTGTTGGTACTTCCTTTGTGCCACCCTCATGATATTCTATCAAATTTGCGATGTTGAACATAGGGGAAATGTTGAATCCATCCGGGAACTCTACCTCATATGCGTTCCCTGAATCATGCCTCTTCAAAATTTTACAAGGACCGAACTTCTTCATCTTCAATTTGTTATAGGTTCCTACTGGAAACCTTTCTTTCCTCAAGTGGACCATCACTTCATCACCAATCTGAAACTCCTTATACCTCCTCTTTTGATCTGCCTTAGCCTTATACTACATATTCATCTTGTTAATGTGTTCTTTTACCTTCTCATGCATATTCTTGATGTGTTCTGCAAAGTCTTCAGCTTCAGCACTTGTCTTCTTCTCTTGGTCCATCTTTCTCAATTCTGGAGCAGTCCTAGGACTACTTCCATACACAATCTGGAATGGTGATCTACCAGTGCTTCTATTGATAGAATTGTTGTAAGCAAATTCTGCCTGGGGTAAGATCAAGTCCCATCCCTTTGGTTTATCTCCTACCAAGCATCTCAGTAGGTTACCCAAACTCCTGTTCACAACTTCAGTCTGCCCATCAGTCTGGGGATGGTGTGCAGAACTAAACTTCAACTCTGTTTTCAACTTCTTCCACAAGGTCCTCCAAAAGTATCCAACAAATTTTGTGTCATGATCTGAGACTATACTCTTTGGCAAACCATGTAGCCTCACCACCTCTCTGAAGAACAAGTCAGCAATGTGGACTGCATCATGGGTCTTCTAGCATGGGATGAAATGTGCCATCTTCGAAAACCTATCAACCACCACAAATACTGAATCATTCCCTCTTTGTGTCCTTGGAAAACCAAGAACAAAGTCCATACTTATATCCTCCCATGGCCTCTCTGGCACAGATAAGGGTTGATTCAACCCTGTATTCTGACTCACTCCTTTAGCCATTTTACATACCCTGCAACTCTGCACAAAATTCTTCACATCTTGTGATAACTGAGGCCAATAATAATGCTCACTGATAATGGAAATGGTCTTATCCTGACCAAAATGTCCTGCCATTCCTCCACTGTGCTTCTCCTTTATCAGATTCTCCCTCATGGAACTCCTCGGAATACATAATTGACTTCCCTTAAACAACATGCCTTCTTGAATTAGGAAATCCAACCACTTTGTCCTGTCAACTGTAACAGGTTCCTTGCAAGCTTTCCAAGCCTCTGCAAAATCAGGATCATTCGGGTACAATGTCTTGAGTTCATTGAACCCAACCACCTCAATCTGCATTTCTATCAACAATGTATGCCTCCTACTTAAGGCATCTGCAACCCTATTTGACTTCCCACTCCTATGCTTTAAAACAAAGGTATAACTCTACAAAAATTCTACCCATTTCATATGCCTCTGATTTAATTTTCCCTGACTACTCAGGTGCTGCAATGCTTGATGATCAGTATACATAACAAATTCCTTCGGCAACAAATAATGTCTCCATTTATTTAATGCTTGAACTATTGCATAAAATTCCTGGTCATATACAGAGTACTTTCTCTTTGCATCATTTAGCTTTTCACTGAAATAGGCAATGGGCTTACCTTCCTGGCTTAACACTGCTCCAATGGCACAACCACTGGCATCACAATCTACCTGAAACACCTTATTGAAATCTGGGAGAGCCAAAACAGGTTGTTCTGTCACCTTCTGCTTCAATAGATCAAAACTCCTTGCTGCTCCAGTGCTCCACTTGAACTCTTTTCTATCCCCTCTCATTGTTTCAATTAGGGGTACACAAATACTACTGAAGTTTCCAATAAAATTTCTATAAAAACTTGCCAAACCATGGAAAGATCTCACCTCAGTAGTAGTTCTTGGGGTAGGCCATTCCAGAATAGCCTTCACCTTCTCTGGGTCCATCTTAAGACCTTCTATAGAGACAACAAACCCCAAGTACACTAACTCCTTCACAAAACTACACTTCTTCAGATTAATCAGCAATTTCTCTTCTCTTAACTTCTCAAAGACTCTACCAATATGCATTATATGCTCATCTAGTGACTTACTGAATATCAAAATATCATCTAAATACACAATAACAAAGCTTCCTAGGAAATCTTTCAGTACCTCGTTCATGAGCCGCATGAATGTGCTCGATGCATTGGTCAGCCCAAAAGGCATGACTAACCACTCGTACAGGCCCTCTTTGGTCTTGAAGGCAGTCTTCCATTCATCTCCCTCTCGAATCCGGATTTGGTGATATCCACTCTTCAGATAAATCTTTGTGAAGTACTGAGCTCCACTCAAATAGTCCATCAGATCATCCATTCTTGGCAAGTGAAATCTATACTTGATTGTTATCTTGTTTATGGCCCGAGAGTCTGTACACATTCTCCACTCCCCATCCTTCTTTGGTGCTAGTACTGTAGGTACTGCACATGGACTCAGACTCTCTTGAATCAAACCCTTTCTCAACAACTCCTCAACTTGTCTGTTTAACTCCTCATTTTCTGCAGGAGTCATTCTATGAGCTGCCTTATTCGACAAACTGGCTCCTGGGATCAAGTCAATCTAATGACTGATCTTCCTAATTGGTGGTAAACCCTCAGGTACATTATCAGAAACAATATCCTGAAACTCATTCAATAACCCAAAAACTTCTACTGGAACCTTCTCACTACCCTCCTTATCCATTTTAGGAATCAATGCATAACACACACGCTCATGTTTCATGCCTTCTAAAAATTTCCTTCCATCAACATAACAAATTCTAGCACTACTGCATACCTTTTCTTCGGCCTTCTTTAGGGGTTTCAACTTATGGCGGACTCCATCCTTCATCAGGGAATAAGTGTTCGCATGGCCATCATGTACAACTCGCCTGTCAAACTGCCACGGCCTCCCCAACAACATGTTACATGCATCCATGCGGATGATATCATAGAGTACCTCATCACGATAGCTTCCGATCTTGAACTTCACTAGGCATTGCTCATTGACTAGAACTTTGTGGTCTTTCTGCAACCAGGCAACCCAATATGGATGTGGATGCCTTTCCCTCTTTAGCTTCAACTTTGTAACCATTTCTTCTGACACTAGATTATCAGTGCTCCCACCATCAATAATGACATCACAACATTTGTCTTCACACTTGCACCTTGTGCGAAACAAATTCTTCCTTTGTTTTGGCTCCTTCTCTTCAGTCACTGGGGCTCTTCTAACCACTAGGGCTTCTCCCCTTTCAGCATCATCTGAATGCTCAGATTGAGCCTCCTCATCTACATGCGCAACCCTTGCACAACCTTCTGGCCTTTTGTCTGTCCTTCCTTGGTATTGTGGACATTCATAGGCTCGATGCCCTTCTTCACCACATCGGAAACAAGTTCTTCTGAAACCACCCCTTCCAGGTCCTTGCCCAAATATTCCTTGTCCTCTACCTCTTTGATCATCACCATTCTGATCACGTGGGCGGTAGAAGTTATCATTCCTCTGGCTTCGACTAGTACCCACATCTTCACTTTTCTTCTCATCCTCATTTCAGCTTCCAAAAGATCTTCCGCTACCCCTTCCGCTTTGACCTCCTCGTCCTTTTTGCTTACTGTCAAATCTTTTGTTCAACTTCTCTTCAACTCTCAGCGAAAATTGGTAAGCATCTTCAATGGTGGCCATTCTGACCAAGCTTAGCTCCTCTTGAATGCTCGGTCATAACCCATTAAGATAATGGGCTACCTTTTCATTGTTGGCCTCTGCATGTCCTGTTCTGATGATTATCTTGTGAAAATCTTCCATGTATTCTTTCACAGATCTACTTCCTTGCTTCAACCCTTGCAATTTCTTCAATAGATCTAACTCATAGTCCATTGGCATGAACTGCTTCTTCAGTTTCTCCACCATGCGATCCCATCTGGTGATCTTTCCCTTTTCTCTCTTATTTCTTTCTAGTTGGACCTCTTCCCACCAGATACTAGCCTGGCCCTTCAACTTCGTTTTTGCAAACTTAACCCGATCTGGGTCCTCTACTTCTTCATTCTCGTAATACTCTTCCAACTCGTTGATCCAATCAATCAACTCTTCCGGGTTCAAACTACCGGAAAAACTGGGAACTTCTACTCTAGGTCTTTTTCCGATCTTCGAAATGACCCTTATCAGTCGCATTTGATCTTGATCAATAGCTTCTTCTTCCTCTTCTACATCTGAATCTTCTACCTCTTCTTCATCCTCACTTTCTTCTCCCCTTCTCGGGTTTAACCCTCTTCTTAACTCTCTTTGTAATGCATTAATTTGTCTCTGGAGGGCTCTGAAACCCTCGACCGCTAATGGATCTCTTCCACCAGCATTTCTGGCACCACCTCGCCTACCACGCGCCACTCTTGGAGGCATCTTGAATATCTTGAACCCACAACCACAGTCCTAGTGCGAACTGCCTCATAATCAACAATCTATCCACACGCTCAAGAAAACCCGCTCTGATACCACTTGATGAGGGTGCAACTCGAGACACATAAAATCACACAGAAAAAAAAAAACTAACAAATCTTATTATTTTCAAAGTATGAAATTCTTACATGGAGAGGATCTCCAATCCTCGAGTTCTGCAATACATGCAAATTATAGAAAAGAAATTATAGAAATTCCCCTATTCGCAACATGAGATCTTCTTTCCCAAAAACTACCCACAAAAAATCAGAAACTACCCCATAAATAGCCCAATTCTCCGTTTGGAGCCAAAAACAACATTCTAATCATGCACAAACTTCCGAAAGCCCTAACTCAATATCTAATCATTGGCTCTTCAATGATAATACCTTTTCGGAAAGGTCTTGCGAAAATGAAGTGCCAAAAAGTGGGGCCTAAAGGCTTACCACTTTGATTTTCCGCCAATTTTCGGGCCCATCTGGAGCCTTTAAGTCCCTCAAAATTAGCTCCGAAGATTTTGTAAGGCAAAAAGCAAAAATTGAAACTTGAATAACTTTTGAACTAGGAATGATCTTCGCCTGATTCTTTCACCAAAGTGTTTATTATTCTATCCTGAAGCTTCCCTTAAATTTTTGTCTCCTCATGCCTTCAAAATCATACCTGTTAAAAATAGCAATCGAGCAGAAAAAGCAGAAAAGCAGTTCTGAAAGTTGGGAATTCTTCTTTGACGAAAAGGGTATCCAGAAATGCAAAAACATATACAAAACTCTAAATGAAAGTAAATATATTTTTGGGTGATGTAGGATTGCCCTTACACCACTAGATGCTCCTGCATCACAAACAAATAGTTCTAACAAACTAGTTCACCAATCGGTGAACACATCTTTCATTCTTCATCGATATAGAAGCTAAAGCTAATAATATATTATCCATTGAAGCTCATGAACACAACTACAAATCCGCATAGGCATAGGATCAACACAAAATAAATGTAGAGCACAATACCAGAGCACACTCAAAACACACACTTCAACATTGCCTTCATTATTTCTTAAATTTTCTCAAAAGCACTTGGAAAAAACACAACTACAACTTCATAAATATAGCTCCATGTACTCTAAGCACTTCTATAGTATCTCAACTATACAAGTACCATCTGCAATCAACCTAAAATTTGTTGACATCAATGAAAACATTAATGAAAACACCACCAAACACATCCATACTTGCAACAACCTTCTCCCTGTAACTTTAGTTTGCATAAATACGTCCTTGACTGTAGCATTAAGAATGTAGAAAATTACCTTAGCACCTACCAAATAAAGTCTGAAAGCTTTTACAACTTTGACAAGTGCATACACTTGTTTCTCTGTAATATCATACTTTAGTTTTTCTCCTTGAAGGGATTTGTTGAAGAATGACATTGGTTGCTCATACCCCTCATAAATTTTTTGTAGCATCACTACTGCAACTGTGTGGTAAGAGGCAAATGAGAAAATCTGAAATGGTTTTTTGAAGTTTGTAATGCCCTGCCATGTAACCCTAGAGGAATTTTCAATAACTACGAAAGTGTACATTTTTTTTTCTTTAAAAGTGCATTATTAACAACGAACATGCACTACACTTTCGCAAAAACCTCTAAGGCACATGACAAAGGTTACATCCAAATCCATAACATATACATTACTCACATATAGAATTTAATTAATTACTAACAAGAATTAAAATACATACATTCAAAGCATTAAAATTGCATCACATAGAATAAATATGCATCATGATCCAGATTACATTAATTTTACAAACAAGGTTAACAATACTCATTCCTAGAATGAGGAAGATTATACAAAGTGTTACAAGATTACATAAGTCCTCCTTGAATACAACTGAGGAGTAAATTAAATACAAATACCAAATAAAATAATACATCAAAATAAAGGAACATATCCATTGGAACCACCACGAGCTCTCCAGCTGGAAGATATCACCATCATGAACTAAAGAAAGGGGACCCAACGTAGTAAGGTGTATGTTCCACCCAACCAAGTGGTACCCATAGGCCCACCCCCCATGCTAGGAGATAGTAACAAAGATCCTAGATGAGACCTACTACCTCTAGACATAGGCTAACACATAACTAAACTTAACGAACACAAGTACAACACTAACTCATAGGGTATAATGCTTCCAAAGATAAATTATAAAATAAAACAGTGAACCAACCATACTGTTGACATAGGAGGAGTGTCACCGCAAAGGTGCATGGGTTACCTCGATAAATTTTCCCAGATCCCAACCCCCATCAAGAATCACTCTCCTACTGTCAACACGTGGAACAAATCCACTCAAAACATAGGAGGAAAAAAAAAACAAAATTGACTCCATACAAAGGAGGCATAACATCCCCATTCGAGGAAACTGGGTGACTCACTGAGTTCAACAAAACCCACTAACCAAGGGTAAGTAAAGGGATGAAACCAAGAAAAACAACAACCCCAAATGAAAATAATATAATTGGAAGACTTACTAACACGACTAACTAGATTCCCCACCGAAGTGAACATAAAAAATCATAAGCACATCAAGATACACACTAGTACAATAATCTAATTTTAATACCAATTTACTTACAGGAAATAAAGTATTTAAATATAATTGCACATTCCAATTTTTCCAATTTAACTATTTAACAAAAACAATTCTTCTATTGAAATATTTCATTTAACATTTTCTACTTTGTTTAAATCACCTTCCCAATTTTCAACTATTTAAAACAAACACTTTCCTTTCCCTAAACCTTATCAATAAATCATCTAACTTAAATTAAATTTCATTTTCAAACAATACGGAAATCAAATCTAATTATTAAATTTGATTCCTCAATTACTTCTAAATCAAATTTTCTCAGTTTTAAACAAATCACTTTAAAAAATTTATCCAATCGTACTTTTACATGCACCATAATAAAATATTCATTAAAAATATATATATATATTTTAAAATAAATAAAACCAATTTCCAATTTTCCAAACAAAACTTATTAAATAATATATATATATATATATTAATATATACTTATACATGTATATATATTTATATTTATATTATAAATTAAAAATTCATATAAAAGAAACAAATAAAATCGAAACCAAACGATACACATAAGGCAGATGAAAAAGGTTTAGAAAAAGTTTGCATTAGATTTAAGGGAGGCCTGGTTGTTTCTAAGTTGCCGAAGCCTCCATACACATAAGGTTGCGGTTGTGGGTAGGAGGCAGCTATGGCTGCCTCCTCACCGCCTCTCCCATGGGGCAGCGGTTGGGAGGTAGCCATGCACTCCCCCTCCTCCCACTATAATTCAACTATTTTAAAAAACATAACTCCTGCGAATTAAAAAAAAAAAAAATTCGTCGTACAATTTCCTATTTTCAACGGTTTTCTCAAATACACATTTTTAAAGAAATTGTCACAACAATTGTCAATTATATATATAAAAATATATAAATATGTATATATATACAAATTCAACACAAATATTGTTCCAGATGGGCAAACAATTTTCACGAAATGGCCATCTATAGGAAATATTTTCTACAGAAAACTAAATTCCCTTATGAGGAAGATTTTCTTTCCAAATCCCTAATGTATTCCTTAGGGTTCATCTAAATTTCACAATAATCCCAATTAACAATTTTGCTATAGTTTCCACAAAGAATTTCATTCCATAGAGGATTTTATTCTACAGAGGATTTCATATACGACAACTACAATTTTTAAAACAAAACACAAACTTAAAAGCTTGCACATACAATCTTTTACACATAAAGATCTAAACTAAGAAGCTTTTCAATATAAATTAAACAAAAATTAAAGAAGGAACCTATAGTCCAATGCCTATGAATTTGTAAATTCAAGCAGCGCCTCCTCCACAAATCCAAGTATTTTCTCCCAAAAAAACAATAGCTTCCTTCAGAACAATACAATCTCCCACACACAAAAACTTTTCCCAAGAGTAATTTTTCTAAATTTCAAGAACACAAAGCTTTTCCTGAGAGTAATTCTTCAAAAAATTCAAAAACACAAAATTTTTCCTAAGAGTAAATCTTCAAAAATTTCTAGCACACATGCAATCACAAAAGACTTCCTCTTTTTTCAATCTTTTCCCCAATACACCAAATATCCTTCGTGCTTCTTCCATTAAGAAGCTTCTCACCTCTTTTGTTACAACCACAATTTTCTCCACGTGAATCAGTTCCCCAACCAACTCATAAATTTTCTAACACATGTTAAAACCCAAAATATCTTTAACAACCAATTTACATAAAATCCTCCAAATATTTTAAAATTAAAAACATTTAAAATTTCCAAAATATTTACCATGTCAAATTTAACTTAAATTAAACTAATTTAATTAATTAATAAATAATATAATCTTAATATTAAACTATTTACCAATTAAATTAAATTAATTAATTAATTCACAACTTCTAACATTAAAATAAGATTAATTTAATAATCAGCTTAAATAATTAAATCCATTAAATTACCTTTTACAAACTTTTCAGCACAATAATTCAAATCAAATTTAAACAACCTTTTACAAACAAAATTAACCTGACCCGATGACACATTGAGACTAGGTTAAAGGCTTGATGTTGGAATCCTAGCTACTATCTCCCAATCAACATTTCCATTGGGCAATGGACACACTAAAACTTGTGAAGCTAGGTGGATCCGATGCCATGTACGTGCAAACTAGTAAACATGGCATATATAGAACATGCATATATACATCATAATAGAACACACTGTGAAAAGGGAATCACGGAATCGCAGGGCGCTCATAATCGAGTGATGCAATTATGTCCCCTTCACCAATACACTATCACAAAATTGACAATTCTAACATATATAATCTACTCATGTGCAAATAACAATGTTATTCAAAATAATCATTATGCTAACCAAAGGCATGTCAAAATGATAACGTCAAAATAGAGTATCATCACATAAAATCCACATCGCCATAAAGTTAGTGATAAAAAATAACAAAGCATCATAGTCTAAACATAAGAGAAAAACATAGGGGTGTTACATTCTCCCCCCTAGGGTCAGACTTACTCTTGGAAGCTTGCAAATACCTATAGTACAATATCCATATAATCATACATAATCAATGGTTCCAAAATGAACCACTCCATACCTCAACATAAAAACAACAGTAACCCATGCAATAATCCTCCAAGCCAAATAAACTGCCAATCCAAATAACCAACATGGTGAAGCAACCACCCACAAGTCTCCAAAACACATATCCATGATTTAACATACATTCTTCACATACACACCAATACACATCACCAGGAATCATCACTAGGCCACACATGGGTCCATCTAGACACTAGAAAGTAGCGTACTAATCCATGAACCAAGAGCAAATATCCATCTCACATAATCCATACATCACAATTAGTGGCTTGATGGTGTTAGGCCACACATAATGTGAGACCATCCAAACAAGACCTCAACGACTTGTCTCTTGTTGTATAAGGTGATTAGCCTCCAAGAGATAGTCATCACACATAGGTGGGTAGTGGGTCCTAGTTGCATAAAAACCTCACATACCCCCATCCTCAACATTCCATGCGTCTACTTCCTCATATACAATCACCAAGTCTGCCTCATACATCCTTGGAGAGGATTCACATTACAACACATTGCCAACATTGAAAATAATAAAGATAACTAGTTTAGCCACCAAAGTCATAAAGAAGAGAAAATTAAAATTTCAATTTCAACAATAAGGAAAGAAATGTGCATAATTTCAACACTAAATAAAATATAACCATGAGGGTTACAAGAAAATAATATCACAAGGTGTGGCTAAACCATCATAATCAAATATAACAAGGTGTCGGCCTTCACAATCAACTGAAAATCATCAATAACCAAAAGAAAGTTCACAATCTTTAAAATTGCACCATACAACACTGTGTGATTAAATACTAGCCACCAAACGAGGAAGGAGGAAACAACGTCTGACTATAGTAATAGACCTCATGTGGTGTGAAGTGAGCATGCCAACCACATGACCCAGAGTGAACTCCATGACTATAACATCATCACTCGACATGGTCATACACTAGCTAGAAAAGGCACGTACTAGTCATATGCTACATGGAAGTGTGTTTGTGGGTTTACGGAAGTAGGCACATGTAGAACACACCCCACATCATGATAACTCATGGAAAAGGCACACGTAGGAACTCACTATAGCTAGAGGTATACATGGCTAGGATGTACTCATATGCTACCTGACCAACACGGTCAAAGCTACCATGAGTATCCCTCTACAAGTGTTTGATGCCCCATAACCCTCATCACACAGGTAGGATATCAAAGAAAATATCATAATGCGCCTTCATGTGTCTATGCACATGGTATCGTGTAACACGACATCATCACCATCACTATATCAGAACATCAGTGGGGTGTGGCATCGTATCTATTGCATCATGTCAAGACACATGTAGATAAGGTATATATACATAATGCAATACGATAATATCAATATGGGGCTACCCAGCTTCACCTCTCATACAGACGAGGTTAACTCAATAATTCTAGATCAACGTCTCTATGGACAACTAAGCATATACTAACAAACCTATGCTATTGTACTCAAATATGTGGGGATTAGGTTAACACATATGGATCAAGTATCTTGATCCATCATAAGGGAAAGTAGTGGGTACATTTCCTCGGGATTGGTTGAGCTAAGATGCTTTGTGTCACAATATGCGTATGCTACACACTCCAACCAAGGAACTTTGTGGCTGCTACTATCCCTTCACAGATTGAGGGGCTAGAGAACCAAAAGAAAAAGAATCTATGAAACTAACTTTTGGTTAATCTTATATATAAGTTTCAACCACACATGGGCTGGCCCTCAATCAAGTAACAAACATGCAAACACATATTTTGGTATGGTAAATCCCGCATCAAAATGCAACTTTTCTCCATGGATGGGTGATTTGTAATTAGCAGTTTATAATTTAGCTTAAAAATTAATTCCAATTACCAAATTCCCCGATCTAGACAGTATTGTGTGACTAAGCTTTTAACCGTTGAAATTACAGAAAATTAGAATGCACTTGTTCTTTATCCAAAAATATTAAAACATAAACTAATTACTTAAATTCGTAATTAGAAAAACTCAAAGAATCAAATACTGAAAATAATTATGAGACAAAAGAGAAGAATAGATATCACGAGCTTGATAACGAAGTTCACTCAACTTGAGCTACGTCTCGGGGTCTGCTTCTCAACATTGGACCTCTTTATTGATATCACCAAGTTTCAATAGACTTCTTACAATATCCAATCTTTAATCACTCACAATCTCTCTCTTTACAATTTTACAATTCTTGGTGTAATAACACCTTCTAATTTCTCTCCTTCAATAATTCTCCACCTTACCAGGAGCATAAAAAAACTCACAAACATCTGAATGAAAAAAATCACCACCTACACCCCGTTTTATACATAAAAATTGTCTTAATAAGGCTTAACCACCTTATTTAATAAAATAAAAAATTAACCCCCCCTTTGACTTTTATAATTATAAGCCGTTTATAAAAAAACACTAACCCGTTTATAAAAAAACAATGACTTCCCCATAAAAAACCAATAACTTCCCCATAAAAAAATAATTTAATTTGTTTAACCCCTTGACACCTATTCATGGGCTCATTTGGTTTTAAGTTGTTAAGTTGTTTTTCTTTAAAATGGAGGGTTATTTCTTTGTTTCTTTATGAGTTAATTTTTTTTTAATTTTTACAAGATTTGGATCCCACCAAATCCGGTTGGTATCCCACAAAATCCGATCCCACCAAATGGATTTTGTGGAATAAATTTCCACCACTTTATTATTATTATTTTTTAAAAATAAAGGATGGTGTAGGTGAATTTTGTGAGATTTTTGCCACATCACCTGCAATTCCATGTCACCATCCAATCAACTGCCACATCACATGCTGACATCATCATTTTGACTAAATCTTTGATTGGCTCTGTTTTGCTCATACGAGCTCCGTTTTCGAAACCGAATATAGTTCTAAAATCAGAACGATGAGCACTACGACTTGGCACCAACTTTGACCAATTTGGAGATGATTAATTTTTCACCTTTTTCTTGGCCCCCTAATTTGTCTGTTTGACCAGACCTTTGATTGCGCATAACTTTTGCATATAGACTCCTTTTGAGCCCATTCAAGTTGCGTCATGATCGTGATAGTGACCTCTATGTGATAATGCTATTTTTGTGAGATTTCCTAGATCCTCCTATATCATTCCTCCCCACTGAGAAGCTTTTGGACCTCCAAATGGTCTGTTTTATGTATAATTTGAGCTAGAGCAATGACACCCCACTTGCCCAGTAACATTTTTCCTTCCTGCTAGAATTTTGAACACCTGAATCATCATAATAATAATCAAAACTGCATTGATATTGTTAAGTACATTAGCCATATACACATCCACATCCAGTGTTGCCGCTACCAACCATACACTGCTGAAAAGTAGAAGGCTGAATAACAAAACTAAATTTGCAGACGAGAAAAAAAATGTACCCACATCATGCTTGTCTTTCATAACTGGAAAAACCTTAGAATTAGACATGCTCTTATGCAATGACACTTCTTTTGGTACAGACGTAAGTGCCAAATTATTTCTTGCATTAATTACCCTTTTCAATTGTCCCGTTGTCACAAGAGATTTATCAGTCTTAATTGGATGGGAATGCATAATGTATTCAATACCTTCCTTAAAAAAGTGATACTAATTATGTTCCCTATATAATATTGCTTTTCTATCATATAAGTATGGGCTACCCAACACAATCCCACATATGTCAAGTGGAACCACATCAAATTCAACCTCATCTATATACTTAGATGTTATTGCAAATATTAAATTGCATTGCTTAGTTACTTGCAATATTTTATCATTGCACACCCATCCTAATGGATAAGGTTTTTTATGTGGCTTTATTTTCAATCCCAACTTTTCCACAACTTCTTCTGAAACTAGATTAACTTGGGACCCACTATCTATCAATGTATCAATCTTAGTGTTCTTAGAAATCACCCTTATATGAAACAATTCACATCTTTCTATATCTTCAGGAACAACATGAGTTTTAGAAGTAGAAGCACATGAAACATTAGTGGTAGAATCATTACCAACAAAAGCTTTACGTTTCAAACCTGTTGTGCAATTTTTACACACACACCCCACTAAAAGTAGGGACCCTCATTTTCACTTTTGGTGTCTTGGCCTTTCTATTTTGGGGTTTTTTCTTGCTTGGGAATGTGCTTTGATGTTCATCCTACTAGTTGGAATGGCCCATTTATGATTTGTATTGAAAACCTTAAGTTCTGGGTGCATTCCGGGTTTTTCACTGTTTTCGGGAAAATCCGCCTTGGCCAGACTTTCCCGGTTTTCTTTCGGTGCTTGGTGATAGCTTCTTTTTGCTCAAGTCCAAGGAAATTTTTTGTGGCCGAATTTTTTTGATGTCCATTGCTCTGTCAGATTCTCAGTTTTGGTCTTGGCTATCTTGTAAATCGCATTAATAGTGATCACACGAATTTTGGGGCGATGTTATATTGAGTTATGGGAAGTGATTTTCCATTTGAGTTTGGAGTGCTTGAGCTTGAGGTGTGTTGCTAGATTGTTCATTTGGAAGTGAATTTGAGTGTTGCATTCATATTTCTTGAGCACTGATGAGGGAAAAATGTGTCATCCTTTTACCTCTTATTGTGTCAAACCTTGTCATATTTCCTAGTGTCTCCTTTCATTCTTGTCACTTTTTGTTAATGAACATAAGGTATTTTATGAAATAGAAGAAAAGGTTAAAACTAGTGAACATACTGATTTTGCTGACTGTTGTTAACTATTTTTTTAATTCTAGTGAGAAGAAGTGTTTAATGGTTGACAACGCACATGAAGGATATCAATGGAAGGATAACTAAATTGCTGAAGTTATATTGTCATTTTGGTTTTACTCATCAAAGATTAGTCATTCTGTTTTAGGTTGTTATGTTGTTCTTGGAAAACTTTCAAAAGACTTTAAAACTAATTTTGATTATCTTCTAAAGGTTGTTGGCTGAAAGCCACTAACAACCAAAACATTTTATCGATTACATCTGCAAGATTGTTGGACATTTAGGTAGCTTCAATATGTATATATATGCGTGTGCGCTGAAACTATATATCAATATACATAATTAAAAGCAAAACTATGGTGATTTTCTATATACTCTATCTATGATTGTTTGGATGAATGGAAGCTATAGTAGAATAATTTTTTGAACGTGAGTTTAATCATCCAATGACCAGAAAAGGCAGGGCTCGCTTCCTTGGTTGATTGGTGATTATTGCATTAAGATTATGTGTGTGGTAATGTATGCTTTGAATTTATAAGTTGTTTAATTATTTCGTTACTATATTTCTATCTAAATATTCTATTGTGTGATTCATTTCCATGAAGGTATTAATCAGTATTGAGTTGTTAAATACTTACCAATACAATCTATATTCATTCAATAACTATTTGCTAGTATATGCAGATCATTAAACATAAGAGCAGTTGAATAAGTTAATGGGATTGTTTCGAATTTTCATTAAGTAGTATTGGAGGTTTGTTTTCAGTAGTTCAACTTCAACTTTGTGAAATGCTATTTTCAGATAGATTTCTATTTTGTTACTTTACTACTCTTCTGTTAAGTGCCAATAATCTATTTCTGTGTAGAACTATTTCTTCCCAAGTTCCTATCACACTTGTGATAGGAAGTCTGTTAATCCGAATTTTTCTCATAAGTAAATTATATTAGGTTACATCCATTAGCCCTTGGTTTTTTAATTGCATCTCTTTGGAATATTCCCACAACATAGTTCAAAAGCCTCCGTTCCCAGATTAACACTTTAGGATGAACTAAGGAAGCCATTTCCAAAAAGTAATTCAAAGAGTAATTCAAAAACCACAGTTTTATCCAATCAAGCACCATTCGTGTTTTTCTCATTCTTGAAGTTTATTTCCAACTTCCTTGGTCTTGTTTCCTCTATTCTCATGGTATGTGGCTGCTCTCTTTCTCTTTTTGGTTGGATTGCTTTGTTGTGTGCACCATCATATTATTCATTGATACATTATTACTGAATGTTCGTGCCATTCCTGGGCGTTTGGGGGTTTTGTGTCTTGCCATTTGGTTCGGGTGCTTGTCCTAAGCATTTTCTTTGGGCTTGTCTTTTGTTGTTGTCTTGGGGCTTGCTTGAATTTTCCATGAATTTCCTATCCTTGCGAGAAAGAAAGTTGTGCCTGAGTTGTTCCGTGCTTTAATGGCAGAGGTTTTAGGGTTCTTGACCTAGGGCATAGCCAATCCCTCTCGATTTACTGAGAGGTGAGTTTTAAATTCATGGTTGATCCATTGGAGATTTAGGTCAATTTTTTCTCAAGCTCCAGGCTCTTGAGTCTATGTTCATTCGATCTATTTGGGTGAGAACGAGGGAAACATAGGTGTTCGGGCTTTTGGTGTTTTTAGGAATTTCATCTCTGATAGATTTTCCTGAGTTCTTCCATTTTCTCTATGTTCTTCATAATTTTATTTTTTCTGGACTTTTGTTTATCTCATAGAATTTCGCTTCCTCCGGATTCTCTCGGTGTCTATTGCTGTGTTGTTCTACCGAATTTGGGATTTTATGGTAAATTTGTATTTATTCCGCTAAAATCTGTGCCTTCGGGATGTTCCCGAATGTTTTGTGCCTCCCTCATTTTCCCAGGTTGTTGAAATTGTTTATGTTTTCAGGGATTTCCATCTAAGGTGGATTTTTTTGAAGTTTTTGTGAGAATGAGGAATTTGATGATTATATAAGAATTTGCTTGTTCATGATGAATTTAGATGATTAAATGAACTTATGCTAAGTTGTCTCACATCATTCCTTGGTTAAATTGATTTCTTGAAATGATTATGTGGGGTTTGTATGCCTACTTCGTTGGATTCCGCCTGCTTCGAATTTCTCCGGGATTCCTCTCTAGTCTAGATTCTGCGAAGGAGGCTAAATCCTGAACTTTGAAATAGTTCATTTAATATGGATTTTTGACACTCATTTTTTATCTTGGATCTCATTTTGTTGTCTTTACTTGTTTGCAAGTAGGATCAAGACAAGTTGTTGTTGGGCATGGCAAGGGAAAGGCAATGGATCCAAGTGCTGAAATTTTTGCTATCTTAGAGGCGGAAAAGGTAAAGATGGATATCAAGAGTAAGATTCCTGAGAGCAGATTGACTTCTATCTGGTCGTGGATTACTGATACCAATGTGGGTATGTGGGAGTATGAGGAGTTCAAGGCCGAAATGGCAGCATAGAGCCTCCCTTTGTTGGCCAGAAGAACATTGGAGTTTGGATTAGCACATGTGGCTGGTTTCCCTTCTATGGTTTAATGCTATGAGTTGGTGCTTGAATGTGCCAGGAACTATGATAGGGGAATACAAAGGATAATTAGTCCTTAGCGAAGGGTTGTTGCAAAAGTTGATCCTGTGTCCATTTCTCAAACTTTTGATATGCCTGATAGGTCACATGTGGTGGATTTTGAT
The DNA here is from genome assembly GCA_007115665.2 of Sequoiadendron giganteum. Taxonomy (NCBI): domain Eukaryota; kingdom Viridiplantae; phylum Streptophyta; class Pinopsida; order Cupressales; family Cupressaceae; genus Sequoiadendron; species Sequoiadendron giganteum. The sequence continues at coordinate 620,705,726 of CM021108.1, forward strand.
ATAGATGCACCCAAGAAATACTATGAAGAAAATGTGGTTAAGTTCGAGCAGGTAATCAACTCCTAGTTGGAGAAGCCTAAGTCTCACTTCTCCAAGCTTCCTAAGTAGCTAGTTAGACTTAAATTCAAGAGGGAATACTATGATTCCATCACTCTTCTCAGCAGGTTGGTAGGGCTAAAGAATGTAGTGATATTTGAGAGCTGGATGTTCAATGTCATTGCTCAGATGGAGCAAGGTATAGACTACCACTAGATAGGTGCTATAAGTGCAGTGATCCATGAGAAAATGTGCAATGTCTTACAGACCAAGACCTTCACCATGACTTCCTATATGGTGTATGCACTTGCAAGATTTCACCCATACCAGGGGCTGAGTACTAGAGGTATATTCGGGAAGGATGCAATATATGAGGTGTATCCATAGCTTCACCTCAAAGGAGGAAGCTATAAGAGGGTGAATGATGCATTCACCATGTATATTACCAAGTTGTTGCAGAGTGCTGAGCATGTTAGGATCTCAGAGAAATCCAAGGAGTTGATCAAGAGGTATGGGGCATGGTTCATTCAATTCCCTACTTTCTCCTACATAAGGATTGATGGTTGTCAAAGGCCTCCTTGTAGACTCCCAAGGTACCCAACTGACCATATCATACTGCTGGAAGTCACAAGGCAGATTTGTGACTTCGATGTGATTGTGAAGGGAGAGAAACATAAAACAGGGTTTGGGAATGACTTCCCATTGGAGATAGGAAAAAATGAGGTCTGCCCTTCCATCTAGTTGGCTCATGCTTCTGAGGAGGAGATGAGTACTTTTGGTCTCTCCTTCCATTCCAAGAGGGCAAGGTTTGATATCACTAGTGAGGCACAAAAGAAGGCCAACAGAGAGTAAAACCACAAGGACAATATTGAAGACTATTGGGCTAACCTTGGTAATGAGTTTGATGTAAGAAAGAAGAAATTATCTAGGCTGCCAATGGACCTAGTGAGGTTATATAATATAAAGGCCATTCCTGACCAAGTCAAAGAAGATGGAAATCTGATTCAGGGTCACATCTTTGAGACTATAAAGGACAAACTGGTTGGAGAGATTGACTGGTTGGAAGAAGAAAAGGTAGAGTTGGAAAAAATTATGACTCTTGTGATTAAGTACACCAAAATTGTGGCTTAAGCACAAAATGCTAGAGTTAGAAAGTGAGGGTGTCCAATGCACCTATGATTTTATGGGAGACTTAGAGTCTCATTCTACTTCTAAGGAATCACATGAGCAATATCCTAAAGGTAATTCCAAGGTAGACTCCCCCTTCAATATTAAAGTTAGGGATGTTCAAATTGAAGAGGTAGAAAATGCGGACAAACAAAGGAAGCCCATTGCCAAGAAGAGAAGGCATGTTTCAAGGAGAGGGGCTGAGAAACATAAAGAGGAAAAGGAAGAAGTGGATGTTACTGCTCCCTTGACCAAGAGAAGAAGACTGGTGAAACTTTCATAGAAAGAAAAGAAAACTACCAAGATTGTTAAGGAGGTTGAGACACCTGTGGTAGAGGTAGAAATTTCAAGGGAGAAAATAAAGGTATACATGAGGAGGTCAAGGACTCCTTCCCCAAAAGGTGTTGCAACAAAAGGAGATGTTCTTGTGACTGCTCCTATTATTGAACAAGAGAACATTCCCCTTCCTCAAGATACTAGCAGTGTGCCAGAAGAGCCAAGGAAGGATGAAGATCCTAAGGACTTGGGTGAAGAAGAATTCCAGGAGGGAGACCTGTACAATGCAGAGGTAGAAATTGACAAGGTAATCTAGTCTTCCTTGGTAGCTTATGCAGATTCACTTACAAAGGATCAGGAGAGGAAATCCCCTCAAAAGGAAGAGATATCGACTAAGATTCCTTCACCAACACAGGTTATTGCAGGGGAGTAGTCTTTGGAGAAAGAGAATCCGACTAGGGAAATCCCTAATGTGCCAAGAATTGAGAAAGATGCACCTAGTGTCCAACAAGAATAGGATAAACAAGATAAAGTGCAAACTGAATCCACTGTTCTAGGTTGGCTGGATAGAGAATTAAAGAGAAAATTGGTTATAGTGGAGGACACTCCTCCCAATTGGGATGACCTAATGGCTAACATTGGGAAATGAAAGACCAAGAATAAATCTAGGGTTATGTCTAGGATTGAAAGAGATGGGTCAGGCAACAAACTGGCTCATATTGCTACTCCTACTCCGAACAAAGATAGAGATGGGATGACTTCAAAAGACTATCATGTGCAAACCATTAATTTGAGGCACGCTTCTATGGAGCAAGATATTGAGGAGTATGAAGGATCCAGTGATGTAATTGTAGGTAGATTGAGGAAGGAGGTACAAACCAAGCATGAGTTGGAAAAGGAGAATGAGAAATTAAAAAGTACTTGCAAGAGTTGATGAATCCCTTGCAGTCCATTAGCTCTTCCTCCTCTATTGTAGGTTTCTTGCCTCAAGAAACAATCTTCGAGCTTGAAAAGATGAAAGGAACTACACATGCCACAGTTGGTTGGTTATAGGGATTTCAAACCAAAGGAGATGGTGCCATCAAGGATATCTTGTCGAATGCAAGGGTGCCATGAGGTCAGTGGATTGGCTGAAGACTCTGCTAGCCCAGGACAAGGAGGACATTGATCTCTTGCTATAGAAAAGAAAGACACTTATGGAATACACTGAAGATCAACTGGTGAAGAGTGGGATTCTTCCTTTCTCAAGGGTTTATGAGCCTTGGGAATGGTTTGAGATCTTGCAGATGAGGAAAAGGGACTTGAAGAAGATTCATAAACAAGGGAAGCAGATTGAGGACACCTTGAATTGTATTTATGATAGGTGCATCTCATTATTTGAAATCATGACAGGGAGGAAGAAGTTCTCTCCAAAGCATCTCAGTTTGGAACAACTCAGGAAATGGTGGAGAGATCTTTACTCTCCAATCAGTGAAGTTCCATTCATTGAACATCAACTAGATGATGTTGCAACCTACATTGCAATTATTGACAGGTATTTAACAAATAGGGCTGATTGGGATGGTACAGTAAGGAAGGCAAGAGATGACATCAAGTCTCTTGAAAGAAAATTTAGGGTTTTACCTATGCCACCTATTGCCGAATTGGACAGAGTATTGTTGCCAGTGCATGGTGAAATGGAGTGTGCCAATGACAAGGATGGGAAGTAGTTATATAAGGCTACATCAAAGTTTGTGCTTCCCATTATCCAAATGCATTGGATCGAGTTTTGAGATCCCAAGCCGACTTGGATGAAATTGGCGCAAATTGCACATTTCATGTTGTATTTGAGTATCTTTTGGGCCAACCTATTGTATGACATTTATTATTGTAAACCCTTATTTGGTCCGACCTATCTTGGGGGTTCTCTATAAATTGGGCATGATGCCTCATTTGTAATATATATAGACAAATAGAGTAGCATATAGAGGAGTAGAGTAGTATACATTTGGAAGATTTCATATTTGAGTGAATTAGGGTTTATCTTCAAGCAAGTATTGTAACAGAAGACTGGAATTGTTGCCATTTTGGATGACTTAATATAAGAAAGGATATTGTGATTTGGTATCTCTCTTGTGTTGAGTTTTATATGGCATGGTTCTTGTTGTTCTATCTTTAAAATTTCTTAAGTTTATTGTTAGATAGTTTGGTGATGCTTAGGGTTTCATGTTTGAAATGTTTGTAGTGATCTCTAGTCCATACTTTTTGTAGTTAGCTGATTGTTAGCTACTTTCCAAAGTTAACCTGGACTTAAAATTGTGCTTAGTTCAATTGTGAATTTTTATTCATCTCAATTGCAATAGGGTTGTCTTGAATGAGTATGCATGATTTAAAAATCTTTAACACCTTAGAAGATTGCACTATTCCTGTAATATTGCAGATTTATCTGGGTTGAACATAAAGTAGTTTAAGAGAGATTGGTCCATTTTGAGCATCTTATCTTTTGCATTGTCAATATTAGGGTTAGAATTAGTCTTAGAATTATCTATGAAACCTTTTATCTTTTTTAATTTCTTTATTATCCAGGTTAGATTTAGGATTTGAACTATCAACTTACTACTAGATCTGATAAATTCAAAGTCTAGTGTTTGCTTGTAGTAAGGTCCCTTTGTGATTACCAACATTTTCAAATTATCTTTGAGTTATTTTATTTGCATTATCAAGACCTGACATTAGAGACCTTGGGGTTATCTCTTTTCCATAGGGATTTACCTTTTAAGAGAGATATGATATTATATTTTGTCTAAGTTGTTGCTGTGCAGAAAACACCATCAGCAAAACCCACAATTGAAATCTTTGATTCATTACCAGATTCCAAACCAAGGTCTTGCATGATAGTTGTGGAATTTTTCTTACCCTTTCTATCCTTAAACCACTTAGGCTTCTGATCAGTATGTAATTTCCAACACTTCACATCTTCGTGCCCTTGCTTCTTGTAGTGTGAGCAATAAGGCCTCATTTCCTCCTTCTTTACAGTTGTGGTTCGGTGTGATTTCTCCTTCCCTTTCTTGCTGCTTTTCTGATTATTGGAGTCCAACAACATATTGTCTTGGCTATTCCTTGAGCTTGTTTCCAAATGGATACCTTGCACACTAACTTCATCAATGTTAGTTGGATTAAACATCAGTATAGTATGTTTCAAATTCTCACATAATCCACCTATATACTTTAACAAAGTGTTTTGTGTGTATAAAGGAATGCCCAACATTAAAGCCCTCTTCCTAAGCTCCTGTGTATATTATTGCACACTTTTTACTTTCTCTTGCTTGAATGATTTCCAATTCATCATTGTTTTTTGCATATGCCCTAATGGATAGAACTAATTTTTAAGTGCAGCTATAAACTCAAACTAGGAAGAAATTATTTTACCATATCGACTAAGATATTCCCGAGTCTTACTTTCCCACTAGATTAGAGTTGTGCCTCCCAGGCAAAGAGTGGCTAACTGGATCTTTAAAGAATCATCAGTGAACTTCTGAACCTTGCAATAAACTTCAACTTGTTTGATCCAATTTTTGAGTTTCTCTGCATCCAATTCTCTATTATAGACTAGAAAATCAAATTTAACATCAAGTTTCAACAAAGGTGCATTAGTCTGCACATGTTGTTTCTTCTTAGAAGAACTAGATGAAGAAGAAGAGGATGAAGAAGATGAAGAGGATGCGGATGGAGGTTTAGGAGGGTCACCACCACCTCCTACTCCTTTACCTTTGTCTTCATTCAATGATGATTCAACTTCGTTCTTCTTTCTAGCCTTGTCTTCCTTTCTCTTTTGTCATTCTTGCCTCTCTTGGAAAAATACTTCTACCATTGCCTTCATATCAAGGAAGGATCTTCAAAATTCATTTTCATTAAGCACTTTAGGTTCCTCAACCATTTTAGAAATCTTTGGAAAAATTCTTCATTTTCCAATCTCTAGATTGAATTTGGCAAGTGCACCTTCTCCTCGCTTCAATTTCAACCTAGTTAACATTCACTTTCGTAATTTCCTACAGAAACGAGCTTTGATACCAATTGATCTATAATTAGCGGTTTACAATTTAGCTTGTAAATTAATTCCAATTACAAAATTTCCCGATCCAGACAATATTGTGTGACTAAGTTTTTAACCATGAAATTACGAAAAATTAGAATGCACTTGTTCTTTATCCAAAAATAATAAAACATAAACTAATTACTTAAATTTGTAATTATAAAAACTCAAAGAATAAAATATTAAAAATAATTATGAGACAAAAGAGAAGAATAGAGATCATGAGCTTGATAATGGAGTTTGCTCTTATTTGAGCTATGTCTTTGGGTCCACTTCTCAATGTTGGAACTCTTTGTTAATATCGCCAAGCTTCAATAGCCTTCTTACAATATCCAAGTTTTAATCACTCACAATCTCTCTCTTTACAATTTTACAATTCTTGGTGTAAGAACACCTTGTAATTTCTCTCCTTCAGCAATTCTCCACCTTACCAGGAGCATAAAAAAATCAAAAACATCTGAATGAATAAACTCACCACCTACACCCCCTTTTATACATAAAAATTATCTTAATAAGGCTTAACCACGTCCACCTTATTTAATAGAATAAAAAATTAACCCCCCCTTTGGCTTTTATAATTCTAAGCCTTACAAAAAAAACACTAACCCATTTATAAAAACACAATAACTTCCCCATAAAAAAACAATTTAATTTGTTTAAGCCCTTAACACTTATTCACAGGCTCATTTGGTTTTAAGTTAAGTTGTTTTTCTTTAAAATGGAGGGTTATTTGTTTGTTTTTTTATGAGTTAAATTTTATTTTATTTTTAGGAGATTTGGATCCCACCAAATCCGGTTGGGATCCCACAAAATCGGATCCCACCAAATGGATTTTGTGGAATAAACTTCCACCACTTTATTATTATTATTTTTGAAAAATAAAGCATGGTGTAAGTGAATTTTGTGAGATTTTTTCCACATCACCTGCAATTTTCACGTCACCATCCAGTCAACTGCCACACTACATGCTGACATCATCATTTTGTCTAAACTTTGACTCGCTCTATTTTTCTCATACGAGCTCCATTTTCGAAACCGAATATAGTTCCAGAATCAGAATGATGAGCACTATGACTTGGCACCAAATTTGACCAATTTGGAGATGATTATTTTTTCACCTTTTTCTTGGCCCCCTAATTCACCTGTTTGATTGGACCTTTGACTGCACATAACTTTTGCATACAAACTCCTTTTGAGCCCATTCATGTTACATCAGGACCATGTCGGTGAGTTCTATGCGATGATGTTGGTTTCGTGAGATTTTGAGATTGTGAAATTTTGAGGTTTCCTAGATCCTCTTGGATCAATGGGTACCAAGGATCACCATGCCATGGACACACAAAGCAAGTACAAGGTATTCACAACACTCAAATAAGACATAGTTATTGGTTCCTTACATTTACAGGGGGCACAATTACATACATAATCCCATAAGAACATCCAATTCCATAACTCATGGGATACATATCATTACTTTCCATCCATTACCTTTTATTAGTTTTCTATCACTCTACTCTTTTCCACAAAGTAAATCATGCTAAATGTCAAAGCCATGAACACGTCATCACTCAACAACTCCACTAAAAAATTCACAAGGACAACATAGTGGACTCAAATGTACCCAGTGTATGAACTTGGGGCTCTGATACCATGTGTAATGCCCAACCAAGTAACCCTAGAGGAAGTTGCAATAACTATGAACGTGTACAATATTTTTTCTTTAAAAGTGCATTATTAACAAGGAAGATGCACTACAATTTCACAACAACCTCTAAGGCATGCAACAAAGGTTACATCCAAATCCATAACATATACATTACTCACATATAGCATTTAATTAATTACTAACAAGAATTAAAATACATACATGCAAAGCATTAAAATTACATCACATAGAATAAAAATAAATCGGGATCCAGATTACATTAATTTTATAAACAAGGTTAACAATAACCATTCCCAGAATGAGGAAGATTATACAAAGTGTTACAAGATTACATGAGTCCTCCTCGAATACAACTAAGAAGTAAATTAAATACAAATACCAACTGAAATAATATATCCAAATAAAAGGAACATATCCATTGGAACCACCACAAGCTCTCCAACTGGAAGATTTTGCCATCACGAACCGAAGAAAGGGGACCCAACAAAGTAAGGTGCACGTTGCACCCAACCAAGTGGTACCCATAGGCCCACCCCCCATGCTAGGAGATAGTAACAAAGATCCTAGATGAGACATACTACCTCTAGACATAGGATAACACATAACTAAACTTAATGAACACAAGCACAACACTAACTCATAGGGCATAATGCTTCCAGATATAAATAATAAAATACAACAGTGAACCAACCGTATTGCTGATATAGGAGGAGTGTCACCACAAAGGTGCATGGGTTACACCAGAAGATCTTGCTAGATCCCAACCCTCATCAAGAATCACTCTCCTACTATCAACACGTGGAACAAATCTACTCCAAACTTAGGAGGAAACAAATAAAAAAATCCACTCCATACAAAGGAGGCATATCATCCCCGTTTGAGGAAACCAGGTGACTCACTGAGTTCAACATAACCCACTAACCAAGGGTAAGTAAAGGGATGAAACCAAGAAACACAACAGCCCAAAATAAAAATACTACAACTGGAAGACTTACTAACACGACTAACTAGTTTCCCCACCGAAGTGAACATAATAAATCATAAACACATAAAGATACACACTAGTACAATAATATAATTTGAATACCAATTTACTTACATGCAATAAAGTAATTAAATATAATTGCACATTCTAATTTTTCCCATTTAACTATTTAAAAAAAAAAAATTCTTCTATTGAAATATTTCATTTAACATTTTCTACTTTGTTTAAATCACCTTCCCAATTTTCAACTATTTAAAACAAACACTTGCTTTTCCTAAACCTTATCAGTAAATCATCTAACTTAAATTAACTTTCATTTTCAAACAATACAAAAATCAAATCTAATTATTAAATTTATTTCCTCAATTACTTCTAAATCAAATTTCCCCATTTTTAAACAAATCGCTTTAAAAAAATTATCCAATCGTGCTTTTACATGCACCATAATAAAATATTCATTAAATATATATATATTTTAAAATAATTAAAACCAATTTCCAATTTTCCAAACAAAACTTGTTAAATAATATATATATATATAAATATATTAATATATACTTATACATGTGTGTGTATATATATATATATATATTTATATTATAAATAAAAATAAAATCAAAGCCCAACAATACACATAAGGCAGACGAAAAAAGGTTTAGAAAAATTTCGCATTACATTTAAGGGAGGCTTAGCTATTTCTAAGCAGTCGAAGCCTCCACACACATAAGGCTGCGACTGTGGGAAGGAGGCAACGATGGTTGTCTCCTCACTGCCTCCCCCATGGGGAGGTAGCCATGCACTCCCCCTCCTCCCACTATAATTCAACTATTTTAAAAAACATAACTCCTATGAATTAAAAAAAAAAAATTCACTGTACAGTTTCCTCTTTTCAACAGTTTTCTCAAATACACATTTTTAAAGAATTTTTCATAGGAAGTGTCAATTATATATAAAAAAAAAATATATAAATATGTATATATATAATTATATATATGTATATATATTAATATATATAGATATATATGTATATATATATGTATATATGTTTATATATATTTATATATATATGTATATATATTTTTATATATTTATATATATATATATGTATATATATTTTTATATATATATGTATATATATATTTATATATATATATATATGTATATATATAAGTATATATATACAAATTCAACACAAAGGTTGTTCCAGATGGGCAAACAATTTTCACGAAATGGCCATCTATAGGAAATATTTTATATAGAAAAGTAAATTCCCTTCTGAGGAATATTTTCTTTCCAGATCCCTACTTTATTCCTTTGGGTTCATCTAAATTTCACAATAATCCCAATTAACAATTTTTCTATAGTTTCCATGAAGAATTTCATTCCACATAGCATTTTATTCTATAGAGGATTTCATATACAACAACTACAGTTTTTAAAACAAAACTCAAAATTAAAATCTTGCACATACAATATTTTACAGAGAAAGATCTAAACTAAGCTTTTAAATATAAACTAAACAAAAATTATAGAAGGAACCTATAGTCCAACACCTATGAATTTGTAAATTGAAGCAGTGCCTCCTCCACAGATCCAAGTATTTTCTCCCAAAAAAAATAGCTTCCTTCAGAACAATACAATTTCCCGCACATAGAAACTTTTCCCAAGAGTAATTTTTCTAAATTTCAAGAACACGAAGCTTTTCCCGAGAGTAATTCTTCAAAAATTTCAACACAAAATTTTTCCCAAGAGTAAATCTTCAAAAATTTCCAGCACACATGCAATCACAAAAGACTTCCTCTTTTTTCAATATTTTCCCCAACACACCAAATATCCTTCGTGCTTATTTCATGAAGAAGTTTCTCACTTCTTCCGTTACAGCCTAAATTTTCTCCCCGTGAATCAATTCCCCAACCAACTCATAAATTTTCTAACACATGTTAAAACCCAAAATATCTTTAACAACCAATTTGCATAAAATCCTCCAGATATTTAAAAATAAAAAAAAATTAATAATTCCAAAATATTTACCATCTCAAATTGAACTTAATTAAACTAATTTAATTAATTAATAAATAATATAATCCTAAGATTAGACTATTTACCAATTAAATTAAATTAATTAATTAATTGATTCACAACTTCTAACATTAAAATAAGATTAATTTAATAACCATCTTAAATAATTAAATCCTTTAATTTACCTTTTACAAACTTTTCAACACAATAATTCAAAGCAAATTTAAACAATTTTTTACAAACAAAACCGGCTAGACCTGACAACACACTGAGACTAGGGTAAAGGCTTGACACAGGAATCCTAGCTACTATCTCCCAATAAACATTTCCGTTGGGCAATGGACATGATCAAACCTATGAAGCCAGGTGGATTCGATGTCTTGTACCTGCAAACCTGTAAACATGACATATATACATCATAATAGAACACATTGTGAAGAGGGAATCGTAGAATCATAGGGTGCTCACAAGCGAGTAATGCAATTCCATTCCCTTCACCAATACACTATCATGAAACTGACAATTATAACATATATAATCTACTCATGTGCAAATAGTACAAGGAAGAGCGGTCTGATAGAAAACAATACAAGGAAGAGGAAACTGAGCATGATGAGGACGAGAATGTGGAGGGGCCCTAGTTTACTCCCAAGGACAACAAGGTTCCTAAAGATGGCTCCGCCTCTCACTCTTCACATCCCCTGGTTGAAGAGCCTAGAGAGGTCCCGGGGACCATGGAAATTGGGGAGGAGCCCTGTGAATTGGAGAAGAAAAATGGACACGATCAACAAAAGGTTTCGTGGGTTGACCTGCTTCACTATGAAGTTGGGCCATTTCTTCACTAGCACCCTCTCAAATGCTATTAAGGAGGAGCTAGAGGGAAATAATAGTTAGGAGGACAAAGACTAGAATGGTGATGAGGTCGTGGACCTCCTGCTTAAAAACTGGGATAATGCTAGTTAGTTGTTGCATGTGTCGGTGTCCTGTCTTTTGGCTACCTCTCTATGGTTTATGTGTTGTTTGTGGGCTGTCTCTGTTTCTGTTTACTTTAATGTTTTATTTTTAGTCTTGCTTCTTTTTGTCCCTTGTGTCTCAATGTGAAGGGTACGGTGCCCTAAAAATGTTGCTTAACATTTCAAAAACAATGTTATTCCAAATAATCATTATGCTAACCAAAGGTATGTCAAAATGATAACATTAAAATAGAGTAACATCACATCATCACATAACATCCACATCACTATAAAGTTAGTGATAAAAAATAAAAAAGCATCGTAGTCTAAACATAAGAGAAAAATAGAGGGGTGTTACAATCTCCCCCCCAGGTTCAGGCTTACTCTTGGAAGCCTGCAAATACCCCTAGTACAATCTCCATATAATCACACATAATCAATGGTTCCAAAAATGAACAACTCCATACCTCAACATAAAAACAACACTAACCCATGTCATAATCCTCCAAGACAAAAAAATTGCCAATCCAAATAACCAACGTGGTGAAGCAACCACCCACAAGTCTCCAAAACACACATCCATGATATAACATACATTCTTCACGTACACACCAATACACATCACCAGGAATCATCACTAGACCACACATGGGTCCATCTAGACACTAGAAAGCAACGTACTAATCCATGATACAAAATCCATGAAGCAAGAGAAAATATCCATCTCACATAATCTATACATCACAATTAGTGGCTTGATGGTGTTAGGCCACACATAATGTGAGACCATCCAAACAAGACCACAATGACCTGTCTCTTGTTGTATAAGGTGATTATCCTCCAAGAGATAAGCATCACACATAGGTGGGTAGTGGGTCCTACCTGCATAAAAGTCTCACATACCCCCATCCTCAACGTTCACTACGTCTACTTTCTCATATACACTCACCAAGTTTTCTCATATGTCCTTGGAGAGGATTCACATTACGACACATTGCCAACATTGAAAACAATAAAGATAACTAGTTTAGCCACCAAAGTCATAAAGAAGAGAAAATTAAAATTTCAATTTCAACAATAAGGCAATAAATGCGCATAATTTCAACACTAAATTAAATATTACCACGAGGGTTACAAGAAAATAAGATCACAAGGTGTGGCTAAACCATCACAATCAAATATAACAAGGTGTCAGCCTTCACAATCAACTAAAAATCATCAATAACCAAAAGAAAGTTCACAATCTTTAAAATTGCATCGTACAACACCATGTGTCTAGATATTAGCCACCAAACAAGGAAGGATGAAACAAGATCTGGCTATAGTAATAGCCCTCATGTGGTGTGGAGTGAGAACATGGACCACATGACCTAGAGTGTACTCCATGACTATAACGTCATTACTCGGCATGGTCATACACTAGCCAGAAAAGGAACATACTGGTTATATGCCACACAACAATTTGTCTGTGGGACCATGGAAGTAGGCACGCATAGAACACACCCCACATCATGATACCTCATGGAGAAGGCACATGTAGGAACTCACTATAGCCAGAGGTATACATGGCTAGGATCTACTCATATGCTACTCGACCAACATGGTCAAAGCTGCCATAAGTATCCCTCTACAAGTGTTTGTGGCCCCATAACACTCATCACACAAGTAGGTTATCAAAGACAATCCCATAATGTGCCTTCATGTGTCTATGCATGTGGTATCATGTAACACAACATCATCACCATCACTATGTCGGAACATCAGTGGGGTGTGGCATCCTATCTATTGCATCATGTCAAGACACATGTAGATAAGGTATATATACATAATGCAATACAATAATATCAATATGGGGCTACCCAGCTTCACCTCTCATATAGACGAGGTTAACTCAATAATGTCAGATCAACGTCTCTACGGATGACCAAGCATATACTAACAAACCTATGCTATTGTACTCAAATCTATAGGGATTAGGTTAACACATATGGATCAAGTTTCTTGATCCATAATAATGGAAAGTAGTGGGTACATTTCCTCAGGATTGGTTGAGCTGAGATGCTTTGTGTTGCAATATGTGTACGCCGCACACTCCACCCAAGGAACTTTGTGTCTTCTACTATCCCTTCACGGATTGAGGGCTAGAGAACCAAAAGAAAAAGAATCTATGAAACTAACTTTTGGTTACTCTTATATATAAGTTTCAACCACACATGGGTTGGCCCTCAATAAAGTAACAAACATGCGAACACATATTTTGGTATGGTAAATCCCACATCAAAATGCAACTTATCCCCATGGATGGGTACCAAGTATCACCATCCCATGGAAACACAAAGCAAGTACGAGGTCTTCACAACACTCAAACAAGACATAGTTATTGGTTCCTTACATTTACAGGGGGCACAATTACATACAATTCCATAACCCATGGGATACATATCATTACTTTCCATCCATAACCTTTTATCATTTTTCTATCATTCTACTCTTTTCCACACAGTACATCATGCTAAATGTCAAAGCCATGAACATGTCATCACTTAACAACTACACTAACATATTCACAAGGACAACATAGTGGACTCAAATTTACCCAGAGTACTCAGTGTATGAACCTAGGGCTCTGATACCCTAGAGGAAGTTGCAATAACTACGAAAGCATACATTTTTTTTCTTTAAAAGTGCATTATTAACAAGGAAGATGCACTACACTTTCGCAACAACCTCTAAGGCACGCGAAAAAGGTTACATCTAAATCCATAACATATACATTACTCACATATAGCATTTAATTAATTACTAAAAAGAATTAAAATACATACATTCAAAGCATTAAAATTACATCACATAGAATAAAAATACATCATGATCCAGATTACATTAATTTTACGAACAAGGTTAACAATACTCATTCCTAGAATGAGGAAGAATATACAAAGTGTTACAAGATTACATGAGTCATCCTCAAATACAATTGAGGAGTAAATTAAATACAAATACCAACTAAAATAATACATCAAAAGAAAGGAACATATCCATTGGAACCACCACGAGCTCTCCAATTGGAAGATCTCACCATCACGAACCGAAGAAAGGGGACCCAACAAAGCAAGGTGCACATTCCACCCAGCCAAGTGGTACCCATAGGCCCACCTCCCATGCTAAGACATAGTAACAAATCTCCTAGATGATACCTATTACCTCTAGACACAAGCGAATAGATAACTAAACTTAGTGAACAAAAGCACAACACTAACTCATAGGGTATAATGCTTCCAGAGATAAATAATAAAATACAACAGTGAACCAACCATAGTGCTGACATAGAAGGAGTGTCACCACAAAGGTGCATGGGTTACCCTGGCAGATCTTCTCAGATCCCAGCCCCCATCAAGAATCACTCTCCTACTATCAACACGTGGAACAAATCCACTCCAAACTTAGGAGGAAATAAATAACAAAATCCACTCCATACAAAGGAGGCATAACATCCCCATTCAAGGAATCTGGGTGACTCACTAAGTTCAACATAACCCACTAACAAGGGGTAAGTAAAGGGATGAAACCAAGAAACACAATAACCCCAAATGAAAATACTACAACTGGAAGACTTACTAACACAACTAACTAGTTTCCCCACCAAAGTGAATAGAAGAAATCATAAGCACAACAAGATACACACTAGTACAATAATCTAATTTGAATACCAATTTGCTTACATGCAATAAAGTAATTAAATATAATTGCACATTCCAAGTTTTCCCATTTAACTATTTAATAAAAAACAATTTCTTCTACTGAAATATTTCATTTAACATTTTCTATTTTGTTTAAATCACCTTCCCAATTTTCAACTATTTAAAACAAACACTTTCCTTTTCCTAAACCTTATTAGTAAATCATCTAACTTAAATTAACTTTCATTTTCAAACAATACAGAAATTAAATCTAATTATTAAATTTGATTCCTCAATTACTTCTAAATCGGATTTCCTCATTTTTAAACAGATCACTTTAAAAAAATTATCCAACTGTGCTTTTACATGCACCATAATAAAATATTCATTAAAAATATATATATATATTTTAAAATAATTAAAACCAATTTCAAAATTTCCAAACAAAACTTATTAAATAATATATATATATTTATATATAAATATATTAATATATACTTATACTTGTATATGTATATTATAAATTAAAAATTTATATAAAGAAAACAAATAAAATCAAAATCCAACGATACACATAAGGCGGACAAAAAAAGGTTTAGAAAATTTTCACATTAGATTTAATGGAGGCCTAGTTGTTTCTAAGCAGCTGAAGCCTCCACACATATAAGGCTGTGGCTATGGGAAGGAGGCAGCGATGGTTGCCTCCTCATCGCCTCCCCTACGGGGCGACGGTTGGGAGGTAGCCATGCGCTCCCCCTCCTCCCACTATAATTCAACTATTTAAAAAAAACATAACTTGTGTGAATTAAAAAAAAGAACAATTCATCGTACAATTTCCTATTTTCAATGGTTGTCTCAAATATGCATTTTTTAAGAAATTTTCATAGGAAGTGTCAATTATATAAATAAAAGAATATATATTAACATATATATATATATATATATATATATATATATATATATATATATATATATATACAAATTCAACACAAAGATTGTTCCGGATGGGCAAACAATTTTCATGAAATGGCCATCTAGATGAAATATTTTCTACAAAAAAGTAAATTCCCTTCCGAGAAAGATTTTCTTTCCAGATCCCTATTGTATTCCTCTGGGTTCATCTAAATTTCACAATAATCCCAATTAACAATTTTTCTATAGTTTCCACAGAGAATTTCATTCCATAGAGGATTTTATTCTACAAAGGATTTCATATACGACAACTACAATTTTTAAAACAACACTCAAACTTAAAAGCTTGCACATAAAATCTCATATAGAGAAAGATCTAAAATAAGAAGCTTTTCAATATAAACTAAACAAAAATTAAAGAAGGAACCTGTAGTCCAACGCCTGTGAATTTGTAAATTGAAGCAACACCTCCTCCACAAATCCAAGTATTTTCTCCTAGAAAAATAATAGCTTCCTTCAAAACAATACAATTTTTTGTACACATAAACTTTTCCCAAGAGTAATTTTTCTAAATTTCAAGAACACAAAGCTTTTCCCAAGAGTAATTCTTCAAAAATTTCAAGAATAAAAAAATTTTCTCGAGAGTAAATCTTCAAAAATTTCCAGCACACATGTAATCACAAAAGACTTCATCTTTTTTCAATATTTTCCCCAACACACCAAATATCCTTTGTGCTTCTTCCGTTAAGAATCTTCTCACTTCTTCTATTACAACCACAATTTTCTCCTCGTGAATCAATTCCCCAACCAACTCATAAATTTTTTAACACATGTTAAAACACAAAATATCTTTAACAACCAATTTGCATAAAATTCTCCAAATATTTTAAAATTAAAAACATTTAATAATTCCAAAATATTTACCTTCTCAAATTTAACTTAATCAAACTAATTTAATTAATTAATAAATAATATAATCCTAAGATTAGACTATTTACCAATTAAAATAAATAAATAAATTAATTAATTCACAACTTCTAACATTAAAATAGGATTAATTTAATAATCATCTTCAATAATTAAATCCATTAAATTACCTTTTACAAACTTTTCAACACAATAATTCAAAGAAAATTTAAACAACTTTTTACAAACAAAACTGACTAGACCCGATGACA
This sequence comes from Sequoiadendron giganteum, assembly GCA_007115665.2. NCBI lineage: Eukaryota > Viridiplantae > Streptophyta > Pinopsida > Cupressales > Cupressaceae > Sequoiadendron > Sequoiadendron giganteum. The sequence goes on from CM021108.1 coordinate 620,722,670, forward strand.
CACTGAGACTAGGGTAAAGGCTTGACATAGGAATCCTAGCTACTATCTCCCAATCAAAATTACCATTGGGAAATGGACACACTCAAACTTGTGAAGCCAGGTGGAGTCGATGTCATGTACTTGCAAACCTGTAAACATGACATATATAGAACATGCATATATACATCATAATAGAACACACCGTGAAGAGGAAATCATGTAATCGTAGGGTGCTCGCAAGTGAGTGATGCAATTCCATCCCCTTCACCAATACACTATCACGAAATTGATAGTTCTAACATATATAATCTACTCATGTGCAAATAAAAATGTTATTCTAAATAATCATTATGCTAACCAAAGGCATGTCAAAATGATAACATCAAAAAAGAGTAACATCATATCATCACATAAAATCCACATTGCCATAAAGTTAGCGATCAAAAATAACAAAGCATTGTATTCTAAACATAAGAGAAAAACGGAGTGGTGTTACAAAGTTAAGTGATTTTAATATTGGGGCCTCCTTGATTTCTCTTTTTATATATATGAATGCATTAATTGCTTATGCATTCCAATCAATCTTGGCTCCTTTTTTCAACATTTTTGAAATGGGCTTGACAATCTCAACAAAATTTGATATGAACCTCCTTATAAATTTTATTTTCTAGAAAGAAAGATTGGATGGATTTTACTGTCTTTGGGATAGGGATCTTATTTATAGCCTCTACTCTTTCTGGATCAATTCTTACTCCAGCCTTGGAAACTATGTGGCCCAATAATTTTCCTTTTGTTACAGAAAAATGACACTTTTTAGGGTTTCAGGAAATACTATACTCTAGAGGTTTGAGGAAGATCTTTTCTAGATGTTCAATATGGTCTTCAACTCTCTTAGAATATGTTGTGAGGTCATCCTATTGCACCACCATTATTGTATTAATCATATTAGAAAATGCAATGTCCATAACTCCTTGAACTATGGCCCCAACATTTCTGAGGCCAAATGGAATCCTCACATAGGCATATGTGCCCCAAGGTGTAGTAAATCTAATATTATATTATTTTGATTCTTTCACCTACACTTGGTTATATCCCAAAAACCATTCATCATGGATAAGAGCTCACATCTTGTTGCCTATTGCAATATAGCTTCCATGTTTGGAAGGGGATAATTGTCTTTAAGAGAGGATACATTCAAAATTCAAAAATATACACACAATATTATGTCTCCATTCTTCTGTATGATGGGCACTAAGTTGGAGACCCAAGTAGAGTGTCTAATGGGTTTAATGATACCTCATTTCCTAATTTTTATGAGTTCCTTGAATGCATCTTGGCCAGTTCTAGAGTAGGGTTTATTGGCCTTTGTTTATGTGTGAAGGGTTTTTCATCTAGCTTTAGTTAGATTTTATGTTGAAATAGATCTTCTATATATGCCTTAAGGTCATCATAAGACCATCCAAAAACATGCTTATATTTTCTCAATAGTGAAATCATCATCTTTCTAATTAAATGGCTTATCTTCTTCCCAATGTACACCCTTTATGGAGCTAATTCAGTCCCAAGATTAATCTCTTCAATATCCTCCCTTCTTATAGGTGTTTTCTTCATGACTGCTCGGTCACTCCCATCAAACACCCTTTCCAACGCTACTAACCTTTTAGGAATCTTATTTGATTTGAGTTGCACTACTTCTTGACCAAACATAGTTTGCTTACCATCTACTTCTTCAACAAATACATTGAAATCAATTTCTTTGGCTTCATACTGATCAATGCAATGTAAGAACTTAATCAGATCTATGTCATCATTAAAGACTTGCCAACTATAAATGTTGGCAGGGACTATAGGTCTGGTCTTGAGTTCCACTTGTGAGATTCCTACCAAGGTAATGTCATCCCTTTTCAAAGCCACATTTTCCAAGAAGTCATCCATCAAGTTTTTTGATCTATCTACCCACTCAATGGAGAAAGAATCAAATATTTTTATAGTATCCCACACTGCATTTTTGTATTGCTTCAATCTCTTGTTTTTTGTAGAATACTTTTCCCTCACTTGTGAAACAACCAACTTTGAATCCTCATAAATGGATAACACCTTGATCCCATGCTTTGTGGCAATTTTTAAGCCTAATAATAATGCCTCATACTCTACTATGTTATTTTTCCATTCAAATGTCATAAAAAATGAGTACTTGAATGTTGTGCCATTAGGCACAATAAAAACAATTCCAGCTCCATTCCCCTCTTTACTATAGGCTCCATCAAAATACATTTTTCATGTGCCATGTTAATTTTGAAGAACATCTCTAGCAGTTGGATCTATGTTCAACAAATCAGGATTTGGATGTTCAACCCTAAAAATTCCAACATCTACATCACATAAGTAGTTCATTTGATTAGGGTCAAAGAGTTCAATGGCATGATTTGATCTAGGTTCTTTGTACAACTTGAATTCCCTTCCATTTATAGGTATTGTGGTATAGGATAAATCTAGTTGGACATTTCCACCCACTAATGTGGTCCATTGTCTAGATAATAACATTCCATAATAAAGGGGAGTGTCCACCACAGTGATGTTTGTCTTGTATGTTGCCTTAGGATATGATGCCAATTTTAATTATAAGTCCCATATTACTCCAACCACTGGGACCGATCTATTATCCATGGAAGATCATTTTCCATAGGTGGTATTCACCCATAGACCTAGTTCCTTCATGACAAACAAAGGCATGATATTGATTGCTTCTCCTAATTCAATCATGCAATTTTTTACCAACTTGTTATTGATCACTAGTGTGGTGTAAAATGGATCCACATGTGATGGAGTTTTATAAGGTTATCTCCCAAACATGTCTCTAGTGCCTTTGTAGCTTCCTACTCAACAATATTGATCTCTTTGTTTTGATCCTTGTACTTGTGAGATGTGCTAGCAAGAATCTTGAGGGTTGTATCTTTGTATTCATAAAATTTCATCATCTCCATCAAAGGTACTACCACCTTTATTTGAGTTAGTGTTTCAGAAATATCAAATGAAGGGGCAGCCATCCCTTGTTCTATCTTCTTTGTTTTAGTAGCCCTTTTACTTTAGTTTGAACTTTGTTTGGTGTTTACTCAAGTTCAATATTTGCAGCTTCTTTTTGGAAAATCTTCTGAGGCTTCTTCGTTTCGCCCTTCTTTTGGTCAGATGAGAGTTTCTCCTTGTTCTTTTGTTCCTTTACAAACATTCCTTTAGGTGTTCCCTGGTCTACATCTATAGGTCTACTTCTTAGGTTATATTTTCTTTTGGCTCCAACAAAAACTTTTCTTTTGGTGGATTTATTTTCTTCTTCTTTTGGTGTTCTAAACTAAAATTGTGGTGCATTATTGTATGCATAATCTATTTATCCTGTATTTTCTTCTAAGTTAGAGAAGACCTCTTGCTCCATATTAACATATTTTTTTGGTTGTTGACATCACATTCACATCTATCCTCAAAGGATAAATATCCATCATTGGTTTGATGGGATCTCCATCTTAACATATTTATGGTGTGTCCATCCCTATCATGTTCTTGTGCCCATTCATATTCCTGGCAGGAGTGAGACACCACACAATATTCTAGGGAATGGGGTTTATGACATGGTAGACACCATGGTGTAGTCTCCACTACATGTGCTCTATGTTTCTTCAAAGGATCCAAAGTATCCTTCCAATTTTATTTTGCTACTGGTCATCCATCCTTCCAAGTGGTGTTATATGGCATGTCATGCAATCTTGGTCATTCATTTCTATATTAGTTATCTTGTTTATTTTGGTGATTGGTAGGATTTTGTGGGATCCTAAGGTTATCTCTCTTTCCAATCATGTAAGCCACTTTTCTATTATTTTTAATGGTTATAGAAACCTTTTGTGCTTTGGTCAAGCTGCTAGGATATTTGTTTCTGAGCTCATAGTCTATTTTAGGATCAAAGGATTTCAAATAGATTCTTAAAGTTGTTGAGTCAACTAATTTGGATCCATGTATTATCTTGTTATTAATCTTGGAGAATCTCTAGTTGAAGTCAAAAATAGATTCATTCTGATGCTTTTGAATGCATATCAACTCATGTAATGAAAATTTAGGAGCACATTGATTTCCATACTTCTATAAGAACTGATATTTAAAGTCTGTTGCAGAGGTAATTGAAGCATTTAGTAGGCTATTGAACAAATCCCTTGCTTCCTCAATCAAGGACATCATGAACAATCTCATAAGGACATCTTCTTATTCCATTCCTAGGTCTTGAATAAAAGTATTAAATTTTTGATGTGTTCCTCTACTGTAATTGCATTACTCCCTCTGAATTTAGGGACAATATTTCTCTAGTTGCTATTGATGGGGTATGGGTATAATTGATATCTCGTCAAGTCAAATTGTCTGCCTATACTTGCAAAATTTTGTGGATAAGGATTCTGAGGTAGGGGATTGGGAAGTATTGGAATCCATATTGAGGCTGGTGTAAATTCTATTGAATGTTTTGGTGAGAATATACATTCTATTGAGGCAGATGATGCTGATAGTGTGGGACATATTGTTGTCTTGTAGGTGGGTAAGACTATGAAAAGTTGTCGGTATTTTGTGGATGTGGATTTTGTGATGGTATAGTATGTTTCACATTTTGTTTTGACTTCCTAGCTATGTTGTGAGGTTCTTTTGAAGTACTTGGTGCACCTATGTTTTGAGACGAACCATGTGAATTAATATATCCTCCTTTCTTATGGGGAGGCAAGTATCTAGGTGGTTTTGATGAGTGGACATTTAGCTAAGAAATTCTTTGATATATTTATTGGATTTATTTTATCAGCTACTCCCTTTTCCTAAGATCCTCCCTTTTTCTTTCCACATGCTATTCCAATTCTTGAGTGGTCATTTCATCATAATCCTTATCAAGGGAAAAATGATCCATGAATCCATATTGGCTTTCCTAGAGACATCTCATAATCATATTCCCTTTGCTTATTTTTTTGTTCTTCATCTGCTCGGGAAATGAATTCACTTTCCATTTGTGGATCTGGTTTGAAATTGAGAATGTTGTCAGTGAGTGGCATTGAATGGTATCCCTCATCAGTGTAAAAAGGGCTATTATGCATTGTGAAAGGTTGCTCCAATATGTTTCCTTTATCACTGCAGGTGACATTTGATTGATTAGATACTAGTTCATTTTTATTTTTGTTACTCTTTGAAGGAGGAGATCCATGTTTATCAGTCCACCTACCATTGTTCTTCTTTGGTATCCGTTTGTGTATTGACCTTCTGCCATACATTGTGGTTGATATTGTGTATCTTTGATGTTTGTGGTCTAATCTCTCTAATATGATTCAAAACTTATTAGTCATTAAATTTTAAAAAATTCACCACCTACTTCTTCATACGAGAGTTTAGATCTAGACGAGCTTTGTCTTATCCCACTAGAGTCTTTTGTTCATTCAAGTGATTTATTTGTGGATGCTTGTGACTCTATGATGAGAGGTTGAGATTGAACCTAGAAGTTGGATAGGCTGAATAATTTCCCTTAGTTGTCCCAAGTAGAGTCACCAATCTGTTAGGTCTCAAAAACATAGGTTTTTTAAACCATAAGAGGATGCCATTCTCTTAATACTTTTTTGGCTAGCGAACAGAGTTAGTATAATTGATCACTCCTTTATCTTTAGGCTCTGCTAGACCTAGGTGAGTTTACCTAAGTGATAAGGAAGATTTTAATTTTTGGATACGACCCCTAACTTGGGTAATATACTTACTATGGCACACTAATGTGAAGTAGAGGCAAGGATAATGACTAATTCCTATTGTAGATGGTTCAAGAATCAAATGTGTGACTAAAGTTTGTACTAATTTGTTCTAATTTGAACAGTGCCTAATCTATTGGGTGAATGGAGTTAGAGCATGGATGGTGATTATGGAGACAAATATGTATGAAGGGAAAAAATGTAGTAGTTGAGAAAATACAACTTCACAAACCCCGAAGATCACCTGCATGCAAATAACCTGTCACAAAAGAAGAGATGGAGACAAACAAGCAAGGGTTCTCTGAAAACTGAAAATGTATATATCAGAGAGAATGAAAGAATGAATTGATATGAAATACAATGGGATCAATCCTTATAAAAAGGAGATCATGCAAACCCTAATAAAACTCTAATAGGAAAAACCCTAATAGAAGCCCTAATAGGATAATATTTAATAATTAATATAATTATTAAATGTCACTTTATGTAAACTAACGTGAAATCTTAAGAAGGGAATAAAGGTAACTTAATCAACATAATTAAGTTAAGACCTTTACACTAACACCCCCCCTTAAGATGAGCAACAGTGCAGCTACAAACAAATGCAGAAAAGCAAAGGTAACTACAATGCAAGAAGGCAACATGGGTCCTGACAACTAGGCCAGATCAGGTACCCAAATACAACCAAATCTTTGTAAAATGGAGAAATAGAGAAAACCTCATGGAAAAAAGCTCTACTCCAAAAAGAGATGCAGAAGGCCAAGAAGAAGAACATCACTAAAGCAGAAGAAGCTGTAAACAACTGTCAAAAGATGACTGCTATGATGCTGAAGAACCTTTGTTGAAGATAGGATGATCAGGAACAAGAAGACAACAATCTGCATAAGTGCCCATACGACACTACTCGAATCAGATGGCAAACAGAGGAAAACACCTGGAATGAAGATACAGATGGCACAAGAACCAATAGTCTGAAACACTGATCAATTGAGAATGGAAGATTCCTTCCAAGGCGAAACCAAGGAAGCATTAGCATGAACAATATAATACCCCTCCATAATGGTGAACTGGGAGCCTGACAGATCAACTGAAATGGTGTGCAACACCCTGTAGTGCATGAAGAAAAAGATACAACATCTGAAAGTGCACAAAAAAGCACCTGCAACTGAAAAAGTGGTGTGCAAAACAAAGCACACATGCATGAGGCTGGAATCATATGATCCATTGTCGTCATGGAGGGACACTCACTGGACAAAGATGTGATGGAAAAACAAAGGCAAACTACACAACCCCTCATGGCACTTTATAATATCAATGCGAATACAAAATATGGCACAACCTTATGTGCAAAATCCCCAAAAGATGCATGTATAATAGTATGACACTTTATCTCAGTGCGTTTACATAAAAGATAGCTTACAAATGATGCTCAAAATGTCCTCAAAGGACAAAATGCTAGAAATACATGAAGAACAGCCAAGAACAAAGCATCCCATGCGAACAAAAAGTTTCCAAGAGCAAATATGTCCAGCTAATCCACCAAAGTGTGAAAACACAAAAAATTGAATAAAAGATACCTAGAGTGAAATCTGGAAAAATGGCATAGATGAAACTGAAGAGCTCTGAAATACGGTTCCAACGCCGTTGAGATAGCAAAAAACGGAGAAACTGATCAAAAGATATGAGCTTGAGACTGAAAGAAGCCCCTTTGTCTTCAACTGGCTATAGAATGCACCAACAGAAAAAAGATGTGATGAGACCCACACCACTGGAAAGATGAGAAAACCAGCTTTTCTAATGATATCTCGTTTGCCAAAAAACGATATCGTATGCCCAAGTTACGGCCTCCGAAATAAATCAGCTCCAAAGAGGGAAAAAACCAGTGCTGGGTTAAATTTGACGGTCATACGACCATCGCAGCAAAAACACTGGGTTAAATTTGATGGCCAAACGGCCGCCACCATAAAAGTGCAATTGGGCTATAACTGAAAAAAAATGTTTTTTATATAAAAAAAACAAATAAAAAAACATTTGATTTTTTTTTTTTTTAAATCATAAACAATATGATGGAATGTTTTTTAAAAAAAAATTAAAAAACAAGTGGGTGGGGGAGGCACGTGGGCCCACCCCCACCGCAGCTCCCTGCGCAGGTGTAGGGTACACTGCATAGGACTGCTCAGGGTCTGCGCAGTGTCCTGCCCGGCTTAAGCAAGCCATAAAAAGGCTTTGCCTCTTTTTTTCATTTTTTTTCAATAAAAAAATCAAAACAGAAATTGCATTAACAAATTTTTTTTTGCAAAATAAAAATATTTTTGACGAAAATTTTCCAAAAAACAAGCGGAAATTTTTTCTGAAAAAATAAATTTACTAGGCAGGCGACGGTCGTACGACCGTATTGCAAAATTTTTTTTTGCCTCAAATTTCAACTTTGTCCAGAAAGAATGAATGGATAGTTGATTTAGGGGTTTTGGACTACTGCGGACGCAATGGCAATGTCCATTTGAGCTGAAAATGCTTCAAAATTGTAGGTATGCCCTAGATCAAGAAAACAAACTCCAAACCCTTGAAGCTCCAAAAGTCTTCAAAACAAGAATAGGAAGTTGCAGGTGTGGAGCTCTAATACCATGTAGTAGTTGAGAAAATACAACTTCACAAACCCCAAAGATCACCTGCATGCAAATAACCTGTCACAAAAGAAGAGATGGAGACAAACAAGCAAGGGTTCTTTGAAAACTGAAAATGTATATATCAGAGAGAATGAGAGAATGAATTGATATGAAATACAATGGAATCAATCCTTATAAAAAGGAGATCATGCAAACCCTAATAGAAGCCCTAATAGGATAACATTTAATAATTAATATAATTATTAAATGTCACTTTATGCAAACTAACGTGAAATCTTAAGAAGGGAATAAAGGTAACTTAATCAACATAATTAAGTTAAGACCTTTACACTAACAAAAACATATTTGTCAACTTAACTATAACTTTTTGGGAACTTGAGATGTTTGCACCTTGTACAAACATGCAGGATTATCAGCTACTATACTCTTCTTTATAAATCCCAGTGTTATTCTCCCAAATTACTGTGATATCATGAAATGACTATTAATTCTTAGACTAAGGGAAACCAATTAGAACAACCATTTTAAAAGGATTTTAATCCTTAGTAAGAACCAATTAAAATGAATTATTCGAAAGGATTTTTAATTCACTCCAACCAAAACCCAATCAAAATATCCACAAAACAACAACAAATGTGTCCTGACAAATTATATAAATTTGAATAACTTAAGAGAAAAAATTTGGAGACAACACAACAATTTATAAGCATGAAAAATAACACAAAATTTTAACACTGATAATAGATTGCCAATTAATAACAGTCTTCTCCATTATATTGCTTCAAAATTTATACATCAATAACAAAATTTTTGAGATATGAAAATGGATGGATGGAATATTTCTATACTAATGATCTACTACTGATGATAATTTTTTAAACAAGACCTTGGTTTCCATTTTATGTGGGAAGCAAACAAGCTTTAGGAACTTTACAAAATGACGCAACATTTCAAAACTATACCTCTTCATTAACTAATTTTTTGATACATATAATTAAAGAAATAAACATAATTCAAGACATTTGACATTGTAAATCCATTTATCATCATAGAAGGGTTGTGATAATTGATTTGGCAAAGCCTTCATCTCCTCGATAGATGTCACAATGCTCTCATCCTAGTATCCTACTTGAAAGATAGATACCTTTCCTCCCATTGATAGATGGTGAAATATGAGGGCCATTTGTATTCTTGGATCCTTGGTACATTTGTGATATGATCTTGCCACTGACTATTTAATAATGCCTTTGCATCAATAAAAAAATTATGATACCTAGCATCGAAAAAAATTAATCCATTCTTAAATAAATTTAGCCTATGAAGATTAATGTCACCATCCTTTTGTATATGGGTAACACACTTATGAACAATCTGACTATATTCCCTCTTCCACTCTTCAAGGTCTCTAAGCTGGCCATCATCTTTTACTATCTCTACTATATACCATTTCTTTAGAGTATGGAAATAATCCATTCGTGTCTTAATATTTTTATCCTCTCCTTGTATAAACTGAAATTCATTTATGATCATTTTGTCTATCTACTCAGTTGGTTTCAAGGATGTTGTAGCATTGGTAATCCTTTTTAGAACTCTGCACAACTTAAACAAAGTGTGATGTATGGGCTGCCACTTTTTAAATAGGGGATCCAACACAAGAATATGTGATTTCATTTGATCAATAACCTGTTAAAGTGACTTGTAACTGTCATATATTTTCTCCAATTTATCCACAATCAATTTCACCCTATTTTCAAGAATCTTCTCTAGAACTTCCTCTTGATTTGTACTACTGGTTTTCTTCATCTTTTCCACTTCCTCCTCGATAAATCACATTTTTTCAACAAAAAAATTATATGCATCATCAACTGGATCACTTAGATGCCTATACAATACCATTTCATTGCCTTGTGAAGTTCCTCCTCTTAATTTCTCCTTTAACTTTACATTTTTTATGAACAACTTATTCACTTCACCATTCAAGAATTTGTGTTCCTTCTCAAACTCTCTTGGTCTATCCTCCAATCCTTTAACAGTTGCATGAGAAAACATGATTGAATGTATAGTCATGGTGGTGAATTCCAAAGGGGTTGTGTCTTGCAATGTTCTGACCATTGCTGCTCCTTTCATTCCTTGTATCACATCCAATAGTTTTATCTTTTTTTTTTGTATTATTTTGCTTGATCCATATAGCTAGGATTTCTATCTTGGGATTATATCCTATGCCACTCACTCCTTCATCATAGTCAAATTCTATAACTAGCATAGGATCTTCTTGGGCCTGAACTTGGTAAAGAAAAAACATCTTCTTCAATTCCAAACTGGGGAAAATGAGCATGTTACTCTTTGAAATCATTTCTCTAGCCTTCTAAGGGCTAATGCCAGTATTATCAATTCTCACTTCCTTGAAGGTTTGTGCCACCAACTACTCATTTTGGGATTCTTCAATTCCCAACTTATTTATCTCCATTCTTTCCTCAAATAATTTCACCTTCATTTTCATCCAAAAATCCAAAAATTCTGGAGTTCTAATAAACTCATCATCTTCTATGAAGTGCCTAGCCGCAACCTCCCTTTCATCTTCATGCATTTCTATACTTGTCTTTTATTTATCATCCATCCTTTGTTTATAATTATGGGAACTAGTCTCATGGACTGGTTGGTCGACCTCAACATCACCTTTTAATGATTGTAGCACATTGGCTACCTCTTCAGTATCTCCAATGCCTTCACTTTCTTCATAAGGGACCAATGGTTTAGTTCTTTGTGTCTTTTGTCTTTGGGGAGGCAATTGCTCCATAAGATATTTTTAAGTTGTGTCTGGGGTATGCTCTACAATCACCATACCACTGTGTTCTTAAAGAAGTGATTCACTTTTCCATATAAGGCCTCAAAATTATCAATTATTAGATCTATCCTCTTGATAGGGTCACTTTCTTCATCAAAATATCCTAGGAAATTTTTGTATTTTTGCTTCCTCTCTTCCTCAAGCTTCCTCATAAGTGCCCATTTTTTCCTTTCTGTAGAAAACTTCTTGAAAAGTAAGGCAGTTTCTTATCACATATTCCTCATAATACAATTGGTGTGCAACTATTGAATTTGTGAGAAGATTATGCCTTATGTGATTCATATGGTTTTCAGGATAAAAAACTATTCCCTTGCCTAAATCCAATCCATATTTTGTTTTTATGTAATACTGCAACTCCTCCAAAGTATCTGAGCCTATTAACCAATCTTCACACTTGGTTAGGTTTGTAAAAATGTGCCCTTCTTTTGTTTATGCATCACATCCTTTTCTATCCACATCACCTACCACATAAAATCTAGAAATGCTAGTCTAAGGGGCACAAACTTAGGTAGTATATGTGGAGCAACAAGACACCCATAGAATCTTATTATTGTGACCTAGAACCAATCACCAAAATTGTGTGTTTGACCCTACTCTAGTTTTAGTGCTAGAGGTCTCAATAGTTACAAAATTTTAGTGGGCAATCTCGGTATTGAGAAACCAAGGACACCCAGGATCCTATGCATAAAATATTCATTGAATATTACAAAGCTTGAGTTTTTACACTAACTATCCCAAATATAGCACCACCTTTGAATAGCTATAGGGTTCCCTTGTTCATCAATTCTGGATAGGTCCATTCATTTGGTCCATTTGTCTAGATTTTGATATAATATCAAATGACATAATAGAGAATAGTATCTAAATGTAATGGGCACTTTGTCTTCAATGAATTGTAAGAATTCTTCATTTAATGCCTTCTCTAGGGATGAGGCAAAGTCATATTCTATATTAGTCTCCGAATTTTGGATTAACATGGCCATCATCATCAGGCTTATTGACATCTTATCTTGAGCATCCATCCTGAATATTTGGCACACAACAAGATAGGTATTCACAAAATAGTATTGGAAGTCTGCTACAGTGATTGGCTCAGTAATGGAGGGGGAAATGGGGATTGTTTTGTTGCCAATACCTCTCTTCATATACAAAGGAAGCTCATCACTTTTGTAAGTTCTTCTCAACCTGGTGTACTCTTCCTCACTCTTTTGAAGTTTTATCTTGGTCAAGGCATGTTTTTTTAAATCAAAGCACTCAATGATAGTCGTCTTGGTTACATCAACTAACACTGAACCATTTGGAAATCTTACAGTTTTTGTAGCAGGGTGGTAGTGTTTAGCTACCAATTTGGCAAGCTCCACATCAACAAATACATTCAATACAATCAATTTGGCCAAGTCTAACACCTAGGAGTTTTACATAGGAACTTTCCCATTTCTTTTGCTATAAAAATACTAGAAAGGTCCCATCCCGATTTAGGAATGATGGCATCCCTATAGCCTTGTGCATTATCTACGAGGAATTTCATTTTTAACTTCCTTGGTGGAACCTGGGAGGACATCTAAAATGGACTAGTACAAAGGCCTCTTTTTTGTTTTGGGTTCTTCATCCTTATCTTCAATTTTAATTTTTGTGCTTTTGATTGTTTCCTTTTATGTGGCATGATTCTACCCTTTGTGCTAAAGACTTTCAAAATGATAAATCTTTTGAAAATATTTACACCAATTGAATTTCTTCAAAGGGTTATTCATGCACTTACTCGGGTGTTTGATGCTTGTAGAGATCCTCCTCGAGCATCCTTAGCTCCCCAACAAAAATGTATTTTCAAATGAGTGCAATAACTGAGCAATGTTATTTTTTTTAATGGAGCTTACACTTAGTCATGTCAGTATTAATACCACCCTTCTACTAAATATTTTTGAAATAAGATCATACCCTAAATTTAATTATGCATCATTGGATTGATGCACTAAGGTGACTAATGTGATCTCATGCATTTATTATCGTAATCTATAATTATGCCAATGCAGGTCTTACCATACCATCGTTGTCAATTGTTAAACTTGTTGGGGTATGGCGATGCTTATTTTTATGCCTTTTCATCTATGTCTTTCATCTTCATGATTGCGAGACAATGACATATATACTCCTATGTCGCGGAAATAATATCCTTCTTATGTTGTACCATGGTGTTCGTTACCATTGTTTAATACTTAACATATTATCGCTCCGCTTAAATCTTCTTCTTGCGAGGTGGTGGTAGATATCATTGTTTAATACTTAACATACTATCGCTCCGCTAAAATATTCTCCTTGCGAGGTGGCGGTAGATACCGCTCTACCACGTACATTGATTAGCCCCTTGGCGGTATGGAGGTACATATTTCTTCACCGCATGTGTTTATTGACCCCCTGGCAATATGGTGGTCTGTACCTCTTGACTACATATGCCTATTGACCTCCTAATGGTATGGCGGTTTATGCTTTATTTCATGAGTTATGAAACGCCAACCCGCTTAGACTTCATTTTTTTGTTGCAGTATTGTGGTAAAGGCACATATTATATTCTTAGTGATTTTCTAGAAGGATGAATGGATATATACAAAGGGAATTTCACTAATTTGATGGATCTTGTCACACAAATTTTTGCATTTCATGTTGAGCATAATGTAGAACCAGAGGTAGTAGATCTTTTGATGTAACTGAAATGTAGTGGATTTTGAGGGGAAATGTTTAGCACTAACAACTGCTATGTCATTTGGTTGCACATTAGAAGGCATAAGAACTTGTTGGAAAGAACTTTGAATGATGTTGTGATAATGAGGGGAGGATTGAATAAGGTCCAATAAGGATATCTTAGTAGGATTATTCTTAATTTGTTCATCAAGATCATACTCCTTTCCACTTTATGGATGCAAATGGGAAGGACCTGGTAAGATAGGGTGAGGCAATGAGAGGTATCTTGAAGTTATTTATCTTGGTTGCAGATTGTTTCTAGTGTTATATGTATGAGAAATGGTATTATAACTCACCTATTGTGAAACAATATTCTTAGGTGGGTAAAGGATAAGTTCAAGTTTGTTTTGAGTTTGTGGTCATTGTGAGGGTGGGTAAAGCATCAAAGGATTCTTAGGATGTCCTACAAGGTATGTAGGAGGTCCATTAATCAAGGGGGATCTAATGGACACTTGTGCATTCAATACCTTGGTGGTTTCAGTTTGATGTATTTCTAATGAAGGGGATTCTAGTGTCATATTTTCACCATCATCTAAGGAACTCACAATGTTCTCATTTTCCTCCACCATGATATCCTCCCTAGGAGGAGAATTTTTAGGATAACTACAAACTAGATGTTCATGACATTTAAAGGTTGGTTCTTCTAAAATGACTTTATCATAACTAAGGGAGTTACCAATGGTTGGATTTTATTGTTCAATAAATTTTTCCCTAGTGGAAAAGGGGAAACTAAGATTCTCATGACTTTCATTGATTGTATTTTCAACATCAGAGTATCTTCTTCACAACTAGGAAAGATACTAGGAGAAGAACAAATGTGATTGTCATGATTGTCCATAATTGTATTCCTTTCTCCTATAATGTCTTCCTAGATAGGATAGGTAGGGGAAGAAATATAAAGAGGGTTGTCATAGATCTTAAAGATTTGATTATCTAACACTAGCATATCCTCATCACTTACAACATTATCACAAGAGGGAAAGATGTTGGGAGATGAGCATAGACTAATTGAAGTGTTATGTAGGTAGGTTTCAATTGTCTCTTGTTGTGTTATGTGATTATCATGATTAACTATTTTTATGTCATCTTGTTTAGTAATTTCTTGCCTAATAAGATATATATGAGGACAGAAACAACTAGGGTTCTCAAAACTCTCATTGATTGGTTCTTCCAACATTGAAATATATTATTCACAACTAGGAGAGATATTAGGAGAAGAACTAATATGATTGTTATGAGTTCCCAAGATTGTATTCTCTTTCCCTAGACTAATCTCACTCATAGAAGGGATACTAGAGGAAAAGGATCAATGAAGAAAAAAAAGAGAGGGAAGAGGACTACATATTCATATGAACTTAACAAAAATTTCTTACAAAATTCAACAAGATTTGAAAATAGAACATGAAGTATGATAACTATAGATATTTGTAATGAAAAAATGATGTAATAATTTTCCTACAAATTTGAAATGAAACAATGATAGGTCAAACATGAAAAAGGAGAATGCAATATTCAGATTTAGAACATGATAGTTGACTAATTATGGTATCTAAAAATTTGAAAATGAAATGTTGTAAATACCTATTTAATAGAAAAATTAGGGTTTGCATCAAAGTGAATTAATAAATTGATGAACCACTAATCTTTCCTATTAAAAAATTCAATTATGAGAGTTAAAAGATTCAAATAACAATTGGAAATGATACCTAACTATTATAACAAATATGAGGGAAGTTTTTAGAGCTCAAAAAGGTGTGTTCCTTGCTGCAAGAATCTTGTTTTTAGGGCACAAAGGACTCATTCAACTTTAGTGGCGAATGGGTCCCTATTAGGGTTTCTAAAACTGATATCTAGGTTATTTTCCTTGATGTATGCACTCCCATATCCCAAAATTTCAGCACTTAAATCCCTATAGAGGACTCACTCACCTTTAGTGGCAAATGGGTCCTTTTGGGGTTTTTGAAAACCTTTTTCTGGGTCTTGTACTTCAATGTATGTACTCTCAGTTCCTAGGTTTCTAGCTCTCAAAAGTTAGAAATTAATTCTATAGAGCTCTTTTTGTGAGCTTGCAATGTAGATGACAACTTTAACAATTTTGATTTCAATTTGTTCCCCACTTGATCTTCAACTTGTAAATATGCAAATACACATTCAAGAAAAGAAAAAATTGTTGATTCTTAGTGAATAGGGGTTTTCCTAATTCAAACCCCTTGTAGGTAATTAAACCAAATGATGAAATAAGGAAATTGAAGCATGAAACATGAAACATGTAATTGATGATACCTTGGATGTCGTCTTGGAGTATGAATCTGCAATCTAACATGAAGTGGCCATGAAGAATGTAGATATTGGGTGTGAAATAATGCTTGTAAGTATATCCTTAATGCTACACTCACAATATTAGCTCAACAACATGCATGGATGCACTAAACCCTTGACATGATGAAATGATCTTGAATTGCTACAATAAACTCATGATAATATGCCCTTGAATATATTTGAAATTATCTATAATTCTCTTGTGAATGTACTTTTGAGTGCTCATGAATATCTAGGATTGCTTAGGATGAAACTATATGAATTAAACTCATATTTATAATAAATTAGGAGATTAACCTTGAAATTCAAATAATTCAAGCTGACCTCGGATCTAGGTATTAAAATAATAAGGATCCCACCACAATTAAATTAAAAAATGGTTGGCCTACTTAAGGAGGACTCATTCACCACTAAAGGTGAATGGGTCCTGAAATAATTTATAGGACTAAGCTTCAAGGAGGTGAAATAACATAAAAATCCCACCTAAAAAATCTAAATAAAGGGGTGTCCTATGTGGAGAGGACACCTTGCACCAGTAAAGGTGAATGAGTCCTAGCAGCACTTTTCAAGACACCAAATTTACCAAATTAAATGTCATACAATATCATTATTAGGTTTTAGGATATATCCTTGAAAAGAGGGCTTGAATTTGAATTAAAGGGCCAATTAAACTCTAATTAACCACAATTAATTAATACAACCCTAGATAAGTGTGAATGTGTACTACAACACCTAAACTAAGGTACAAATTAAGTACACTATTAAAAAGGGGCTCATTAGGCTTAATTAGTTAAATAAAACTTAGAAAATTGTGAAAGTGTGTTACAACACTTTTGCAAAGGATAATTTAAGGTACATATTAATCAAATAAAGACCCTAGAATGATGTGAATGTGTACAACACATTACAACACCATTCCAAGGTACAATTAATTTAGTTTTATGTCAATTATCCAAATTAAGTGTGAAAAAGGATTACTTTTTCTGACACTACAATACCATTTTTAAATTATTCCATGTGTGAAATGAACCTAATTAAGCTAGATCTAATGAAATGCATGTAACAAAAACTTATCCAACTATCTAATGACAAAAAGCAAAATTAAAAAAATGATGTTTTTAATGTTGTACAAGTTAGTTTCAGGTCTAATCTAGGACTAATTTTCCCAAAGGGGCATATGAGTCCCAATCAAGGTTTTTCAAGGGTTCAAATAGTGAATAACAACAACCACAAAATACCTAGAAACCAGGAAAAACAACCTATATTGGGACTAAATCTCCCAGAGGAGCATATGAGTCCCAGATTAGGGTTTTTGCACAAATTTCAATTTTTTTTGAGTGAATGTTATGTTTTATAGTTTGTTTGATGTCTAGAGAATGTGCAATTATAGATTTCAAATGAAATTCAATGATGCAAGAGGCAAAAATGAAACCTATATGCACTTTCACTAATGCAAGCTTTAGAGACCCTAGATGCAAATTAACTAATGCAAAACATAATACAAATTTAATGCAAGCTAGATCTAGGACTATGATGCACTCCAAATTGAAAAAATGAAATGTTCTAAAGGGTGGGTTCACCAAAATGAAAGGTGGAAAATTGTCACTCTCTGGTTTAGGACATAGAACAACAAGTTTTCTACACGTTTCACTCAAGGAAACCTTAGAGATCTCAATCCAAGGATAAAATGAGGAAACAATATCTACTAAAGGTTGTATTAGGGTGTGATTGAAGACCAAAAGGGGGTTCACCACCAAGTTAGGGCTTGGAAAGAAAAGAAATGTAAATGATTAAAGTATCATGTAAACTTGACTAAATAACCTAGGAAATGGAGTTGAAATGAAAAATAACAAACTAAGAATGAGTAGAGATGCACCTGGAAGAAGGATGAGGTCAAAAAAAGCTTCAAAACCCTAAAATCATGATCTTTAATGCCCACTAGGACTCATACTCCAATCTACACAATTTAGTCCTAGACTAGGGTTTCTATGCCAAAACTAGAATTTGTCAAGGACTGATCTGAATCTCCTGAAACCTAAAAATTAGTAGTACTAGGACTCATATGCCATAAGTGGCAACTTAGGCCCAGTATTAGGGTTTGGCTAAAATTATGATATTCTCTAGTGATTTATTGTAGCCTCCTTCTCACCAAATATCTAGACCTAGAGCCCTGAATTCTTTCTTGTATGTGACTTTCTATGATCTTGCAATGTAGGTAACAACTTGGATATTTGTCTTCAATCTTGCAACTTTTTCTTCAAAGGATCTTTAAGCTCCAAGACACCTAGATCTGCAATCACACATTTAGAGAGAGAGAGAGAAACTTGTTCATTGTTAGGAAATAGGGGTTTTCCTTGGTCAAACCCCATTTAGGAAATTAAACCTTATGATGAAACAATTAAATATGAAAATGAAACATGAAATATGAAACATGAACAATGATACCTTGAATGATGTCTTGAGATGTGAGTCAAAAATTAACATGAAGTGTTCATTTATAATGTAGATCTTCATCTTGAATTAGATTTGGATCTTGAATACTACATCACAACACTAGCTGAACAACATGCTTGATGCCTAATGACTTGGATATGATTATGGATCTTGAATTGTTGCAACAAATGGTGAATAAATCTGCCCTTGAATGCCTTAGAAATGCTCTTTTAAACTCTCTTGACACTCTTGTGAAGTCTTGGAATGCTCAACTCCTGATTTATTAGTTGATATTATGATTTATTAGGTAGAATAATGAAACATTTTTTATATAAGAACTTCATCTAACTTAGCGTTTATTAGATCCCAAATGCCGACATACATAAAATTTGAATTCAAAACTTTGATTTCTCACTCAAAACCCTAAAAGAGGCCAAACGGGACTCACACACCATTTGTGGCATATAATTCCCATCTAGGTGGGGCTCATATGCCCAAGGTGGTGTATGGGTCCCACCAGGGCTTTTAAGCTTGAGGAAATGTCAGAGAGTTGGAAAAATTAAGTATATTTGATGACTAGGTCAGGATCTCGATTGAAATAAACCTTAGGATGCATAATAAAGGGTCTTAGGTGCCTATTAATGATGACATGGAGGTCATAAATGAAAAAGGCCCAAAATATAATGTGAAGGTGTAAATAAATACACTTTACAACACTAAATTAAGGAAAAATTAGGTCTATTTAGCTTAAAAGGGCCCTAAACCCAATGTGAATGTGTAAAACACATTACAATACTAGATTAGTGCAACATTAGGTTCATTTTAATGTTAGTCATTCCTAAATTAAGTGTAAAAATGTAAAGGATGACATTTTTCTACACTACAATTAACTTTATATTTTATTTTGTATTTTATTTAACATATTAGTGATTTGTCCATGATCATTAACTATAGGCTTTGTTAGAAAGGGTTCCCTTAGAGAATAAGATTATTTTTCTAATATATTTTTAATCCATATCTTATATAATTCATGGATTATATCATTCATTTTATAGGGTATATCTTTCAATATTTTTAAAATTGTATGTAATGTAAGATTATTAGCATCTAATGTTGGCTTATAGTGATTTCTTAAAAAATAGATAGCCTTTACTTCATTTACAAATTTGATGTAGATTGATAAAAAATACAAGGAATAGTTTTATGTTGGTGTATCCATGATGGATGAAGTGATACACCAAATCTATTTGATTATGGCATGACAAGACATTGTCCATTACTAATTATTTTTGGAAGTAATGTTCTAACGCTTACAAAGAGAAATGAAAATGTCTTTTATAGGAAAAAAATCTAATTTACAAGATTTGATGACTCAAATCTATCTCCAATGAATGACATGGATTTGACGAAGTATAAATCATCAAAAAAAATAGTAGCAAGATGAACTGCATGAAACTGGAGTAATCATATAAAATCCACATTATTGAGTGCCTAAAGCAATGTAAAACCTCCTTCTACCATTTGAAAACCTCTATCCTATTTAATTTACCATGGGTTTACTCCTCTTTCTAGTGTGACAAGCATGATATCGACATATAGGGATGCATAAACACATTTTATAGGTGGGCTAATCTTCTTTTTGGTATTTATAGGGGTTAAATCTAGCAATAAATATATTTTATTGCTCTTGGAAATGACCTCAAAGAATTTTCACAACTACCACATCAATGGTTCCTTCATGATATTTTCTTGCTTAAATCCCATTAAATCCACATGGAATCTATTATTTATGGTTTATAATAAGAAAATTATAGATTATATGCATTTAAACCATTCATAAGGAATTAAAAGAGTTTAAAATATTTTTTAGCCAATTTGGGCACTTTAAAAACCTAGGTGGGAATTTTAGAGCTTAGAAAAAATGGAAAACCTTTTATACCTTATTAGATATTCAAGAGGTAAAGGAAATGTAAGACCTCTTATAACAAATCAAAGGTATTAGGGGTCAAAGGAAATGGATGACCTCTACCACCTTGTTGGGGGTATGATGAGTTAAATGAAATAAAATAATTTTAATGATGAAGGGATACTCCACCCAACACCCACACATAAAACAACATATATTAACATAGAAAATGGAAGAAGTAAAACAACCTACTTTCATTTTCTTTCAAAAAATGAAACTACAGATTCCAAATTTACAGTGCTACATCCATATGGGATTATCTCACTACAAAGAAAATCAAATTTTTAAGAGAAATCTACAATTCAAAGCCACAATCTACACTAATAGAGCCACGTCTCATAACCTTTATTCAACCCTTTATTTAACACCAATAACCACATTAGAATTTTTTGGAAAGTGTAACTCCCCCTTTTGTTTTGGCACCAAAAAATCTAGTTGTTCATTTAACTACACAGGAATATATTTCATTCTAAGTTCAAATTTTTGTGTCATAGGTTCTCAGAGCCATAACGTTTGACTAGAGTATTTATTTTACTATTATAATACATTTTTGTAAAGTCCATGAAGAGATCTACAATGCCAATGTAGTGTCATAAATTTTCACCCTTGATAATTTTACACTATGTTTTTCTCCCCCTAAATTATTGAGATTAATTGGGTCCCTAATTTCCTAAATTATGCATTCTATAGCCCATTTGTACCACTTTTTGAGAAATTGTGAGCATTGAACAAATGCATCCAGTTAATATTTTTACCTCGAAACTTAATGTATTAGAAAATATGGCCAAGACCCATTCACCCTAGGGTGTGTGGGTCCCCTATTTTATCGAGGACCAATTTTTGATATGTCAGATTCAACATTTAAACATTCAAAATTCAACTTGAAAATGTCAACTAATAGGATTTAATTTTAATGAAATTGGATAAATGCCTATAAATACCTAGTTACTGTATCATTTGAAAGATATATAGAAAATCATTGGAGCAATTATCATCAAGAGCACTATCAAGAAAGTCAAGAGCAACATTTCATAGCTTTATTATAGCAATTCAAGATCCCAACATCATGTCAAATATCTTGTGAGTTTAAATGTGCTCATGTTATCATTTTTTTGTGAAGGCTAACACTTTTGTAGGTCTCCAAAGCATTCAAGCAAGCAAGATCTAAGACCTTGAGATGATGTGCGTGAATTTAGCCCTTCAGGGAAGCCATTGAAGGGTGGTGAGTTGCAACACTATGTTTTCATCATTCCTTCCTATACATTATTATTTTATCATTGACATTCCCATTGTGCAAGTGGAAACACTTACATAGGGTTTGACTGAGGCAAGCCCCTAAATGGCCCAACATTCTCCCTCTCTTTGAATATGTAGATTTTGGGTTTAAAGAAGATTAAAGGGGCCTTGAAGAAAAAAAATTCATTATTGCATTTAAAGCCCTACATCTTTTCAACTCACGAAAAACTCACCTGCAAAATTATTTGACAATGTTCCAACAACTTTGCAATAAAAAATCAAGAGCTCCGATACGTCATTAGAGGACCCAAAAATAATAAGAAAACTGGTATATAAGGATCCATGTGCTGTAGGGTGACTCTGTCCTCCTATAGTGATTAGAACCAAATTTCCTAGATAGGTACATAGTATTCTACACTTCCCAAATCTACTTGCAAGTTACTATTTTAGTCTATTGTTTTTTGCGTTACTAGATTTTTCATATTAGGTCATATAGTTTAATTAGGTTAATCATATAAAATCAATTCCAAATCATTCCAAGACTCTATAGGATGGAGATCCGGTCTAATTGGCTAACCTTCATGGTTGAAACTCAATCTAATCACCTTGTTGATCTCCATCTTAATGAAACAATAGAAAATCGACACACACCAAAACATTTGAATCATATGTTTACACATTAGACCTAGGATTCCTTATTTTATTTATTTCATTTTGCTGAAACTAACATGTTAAAATTACATATCTTTTGAAATTTTATCTTAGATCTAAGTTTGGAATTGCATTATTTTTCATTTTTCATTTAGGTTTCATTTTTGCATCATAAAAATTCATAAAAATTCAAAAAAATGTATATAATTTTGCATCATAAGTTGAATTAGGGTTCATTTCAATCATCTAGATCAGATCTACATTGAAAATTGCATTCATAGGGTGTGGTTTCAGACTTTTTAGGACAACTAGGTTGATTTTTCACATCACAACTACTAACCAAATTCTAGTAATCATGAAGGGTTGTGCATAACTATCTGAAGGAGGGAAATCTCATCATCTCAAGATTTGTTTGAATTTTTTCTTGCAAATTTGAAATAAACATTCTTTGAAGGTCGACATCAGGAATCTTAATGTTTACTTGTGAATAAATCATTTGATATCATACTATGAGATTAGTGACTTTCTTATAATCCTTTTGTTTACACTTCATCAGGTTTGCTAAAGTCATCTTGAGACCCATATAAATTTGGAAGTGGTTGTAAAAGGCATCAATAAGCTCATTGAATGAATGAATTGAATTATTTGGTAAGGAGAAAACTAATCTAAAGAATTATGTTTCAAGGATCTAGGGAAAAGCTTAGCCAAGAGCTTATCTTCAAAAATAAAATCACTACATAGGGCTATGTAAGTGGAAACATGGCTAACAAGATCTCCTTTGCCACCGTATTTCTGAAATTTATGAACCTCTATACTTTGTGGCATTTGTGTTCTCAATATCTCCAAGGATAATATATTGGTTTTGATGTATTGTGAAGGTTGGCCATTATTGTTTTGATGTAAGGTGGCGATCTTTTGTTGAAGGGATATCATGTTTTGCAAAAGTGTGCCAATTATGGGATCATTGTTGGTGTTATGAGATGGAGGGGAATAAAATGGAGTGGTGTATGTTTGTGGAGGGAAAGTGAATTGTAGGTTTGTAAGGGGAGATGGTTGAGGAAATATCATATTTGAATGCACAAAGCTAGAAGGATTCCAAGTAGAAATACCTAAGGAAGTGTTGACATTTCTAGTAGGTTGAAAGGTTGTGGTAACATGAATAATAGTGTATTCATGGAAGGAATTGAAGTTCCACCTTGGATTTCCATATACCCCAAAGCTTGGGAACAACTATTCATGGTAGGTATGTTACTAGTGAACCGACAAAT
Organism: Sequoiadendron giganteum; assembly: GCA_007115665.2. Lineage (NCBI taxonomy): Eukaryota > Viridiplantae > Streptophyta > Pinopsida > Cupressales > Cupressaceae > Sequoiadendron > Sequoiadendron giganteum. The sequence goes on from CM021108.1 coordinate 620,746,477, forward strand.
ACATAGATTTTTAAGCTAGGGAAAGAGGATTCCTTGACTAGGCTATTAGGGTATTTCACCCTAAGAGCACTTAGTTGGGAGAATGACTCTCTTTCCTCTTGGTTGATTATGTTTAAGGCTAAGTTCATTAAAAAAGGGGGGGAGGAATTTTATGATGGTTGTGAATGTGTGTGATGTGTGGCTAATGCTGAAAGTAAAAAGAAACTAATCTAAGTGTATGTAAATGTAAATGAAACAAAACTAAGCTAATGCAAGCTAACTAACTATATGCCCTAAATGAGTGTTTTCTGGAAAATGATAGAGCGGGATAGAAAGTGTGTACCTGGAGAAGTGATGTAAGAGTTGAAGGCTCCTGGAAGCTCTTGGAAAGTGTTGGAAAATGACAGAAGGACACTTACTCCAAGTGAGGCAACCTAGTCCTCCAACTGGAAAACTGTCTCGAAACAGGTTTTGGGGAAATGGGTATCCAAAAACACAAAAACCCTTTTCCAGGCCTAGCACAGGGACAAGGTCGCCAATAAGGGCGACCTAGTCCTCTTGTGGCTTTCTGAGGAATCAGGTTTTGGTTTTGTGGGTCCCGATTGATGTTCCCCTCTTTTGCAACAATTTGTGATAGGAACTTCCGGAAGTGACCTACAATCTATCTTTTTGTCTTTTCTACGGCTTGAGATTTGGAGTTTGTTGGGTCTCAAAAACACAAGTTGGAACCATGAGAGGTTGCCAAGCTCTCACAACGCTTTTGGCCAATTAACAAGGCCAATTGATGCAATTTTACCTTCTACTCTTCAGGCTCTACAAAACCTAGGTGGGTGCACCTATGTGTATGTTGCAGATTTAAATGTATTTCTTGTTTAAAATATCTACCCACAATGGCAAAGGGAAGTGGACAAATAAAATTACTACACCTACTCCTACTCCTACTGCACAAACGAAAGGTTTTTGAATAAACTGTTTGATGTGAATTTGTATCTCTCGGTTGTGGTAGATCAGTGCCTTCTATCACATGGGAAATGGAGTCAAAAAATGATATGTGTTTCCTCTTATTGGCTTAACTCTAGTTGTTAGGCACTCTGAAATTCTATGGCTGGCATAAAAATTTACTAAGTCTATGACTTGCATAAATAGTGCTGGAATATTTCTCTATCAGGTTCTACTTCAACAATCCAAAAGAAATCCTCAAATCATTGTGATTTATCAAAACATTTTAATTCTGACTTACAGACACCAATTAATCAAATCACAAAAAATGGAATATGTTTTGATAAATTAGGGATATGCTTTGTTAGAACCTAAAATTTCCATCTAAAACACTAAGGTTTTGCCACAAATTTTCATAAAATTCCTAAGGTTTTATTCTCATTTGAATCTAATATTTCCCTACTTTCTCATAAAAATGGTTTATTTTAATCCTCGTCCATTTCATTATTCACTTTATACCATTATTGCTCCTTTAAAAAAATAAAAAAATCATGTTAACCCTTACCGCTATACTGCGGGGGGACATTGTATTGTCTGTGGTAGCATGGTGGTCGGGTAGCGGTCAATGAAGCTAGCATGAAGTGTTTACCACACTACCACACATGATAAACCATTAGTCATTGGAGAAGCGACTAAGGAGCTAGCAAATAATGTTCACTGTGGTACCGCGCGCAGTCAAACCATAGACCGTGGTGGCCACGATAAACAGGTAGCAGTTAGTTGACGGTTAAGGCACGATTGAGGAAGTGTAAAAGACATTCACCGTGATACCGTGGGGGGCTCCAAACAGGACCGTGGTAACATGGTAAGAAGTTAACAAAGACAGCTAAATGGATACTGAATTACCACTAGCCGTCATCAAGGTGCTTGTGGTAATACGGTAGATGGGAGTAGATACGGTTAAAGTCAATGACCGTGATATTGTGGGAAGTGGAAATAAAGGCCACGATAGCACGATAAGGAGTGAAGATCGAGCACGAAAAGTACTTAAAGAAAAATCAAAAGCACAACTATAGTTAAAATATTTAATTTTCCAATAAGGCAGTATAGTTAAATATTTTAATTTTTGCTAAAGAATACAAACGGCCATAAACATGAAATTGTAAATGGATGTAACTGTAATATGAATGGTCATGAACCTTGGCATGTATTGTATAAATAATTTGAAAATTAGTTGCAGAAAGGGGATTCAGGAGTTAGAGGAGACTTAAATTTTTCCCGTGGGAGTCTGGGGGAAAATGTTAAAAATGGACAGAGCCTTTCTTGAAACAATGCAATGGAGCTTAATATTTTAAACTGGTGAATTCCATTATGTGTTCAATTGTTGTGTTATAATTATTTATATTTCCTATCTTGTTATTTCCAACTTGTAGTCCTCTGATCATCTAAACCAATATAACAAGCATGTGTTTGGTTAATCGAGGTGTAATTTTTCACTTTGTGTGATTTTATTAATTGGTGTCTGCATGTCAGAATTAAATTCTTTTAATAAATCACAACGATCTTAGGGTTTCTTTTATATTGTTGAAGAAGAACTTGGTAGGAAAACATTCCAACACTATTTGTGCGAGTCATTAGAATTTCATTTACAAAGTGCCTAACAACTAGAATTAAATCAAAAAGGGAAAACACATATCATTTGCTATTTTTGACACTCCATTGCCCATGTGGATAGAAGGCACTGACCTGCCACAACCCAGAGATCTAATTTCATATCAAACAACTCATTCAAAATCATTTCATTCTTGTAGTAGGAGTAGGATTAGTTTTAGTGTTTATGTCTATCCACTTCCATTTTCCATTGTGGGTAGATTGTTGCATCAGGAAATACATTTAAATCTACATCATTCATTAGGTTCACCCACCTTGGTCTTGCAGAACCTAAGGAGAAGAAGGCACAATTGCATAAATTGGCCTTGTACGTTGGCCAAGAGTGTAGTAAGAGCTTGGCAAACTCTTCTGGTTAAAACCTATATTTTTGAGACCCAACAGTTTGGTGACTCTGCTGGGGACAAGTTCCAGAAAGTTTTCAGCCTTTCTATTTATAGAGTCAACAAATTTTTACAATTTTTTTGGAGATTCCTCTGGGGCAAACCAAATCAATCCATTTCATTTTCCTACTTTTGGAAAAGTAGGCGGAAAATCTATTTTAGATTTGATAAATAATGAATGGATGTTGTGGAGCAGTCGCATTTGGTCAAGATGTTAGAAGAAGAGAGAATACATTAGTCAATCAGGGAGTTGAAGGAATTGAGACAACAAAGGCTACAATTGAACCAACATGTGCTACAAGTGAACTAACAACTGCTGCAATTGGGAGTCAAAAGTGCTCCAAATGCATCACCAAACAAACCATCATATAGTAAGAGATCTTGGATACCACAAGTGCCCTATTATGCAACTGAGGAGAATTCTGGAAACAAAGAATCATCAAAGCAGTATGCCTTGGAAGCAACACATAAATTCATTGATTCGATGCTTGGGACAATGTACATGGATACTGATTTGGAATATTATAGGGACACACCATCTGGAGAATATATCAACAATGTTTCAAGAGCTGAAATAGAAGAACATATCATGTTGTCCAATAATGAAGATATGGAGAGTATCTTTGGCATAACAGATTGTATTTCAAATTGTGAAGATGAAATTGTGGATATTGATCTTCAACAGAGTGATTGTTGTAGTTATTATGATTTAAATGGTTCCATTTCAATCTCTCATAGTGATGAAATTTTTGAAGTTGATCATGAATTTGTTTGTGTCCAAGAAGAGGTATGTGATTCAAATAATTTTTGCCTACAAAAGGAAGATATTGGTTTGCATATTATTGATGATGAGTGTCCAATTTATTTTTATTCAAGTATGTATAAGGATGACTACCTGGATCAAGGGTATGTTTCAATGGAAATTGGTGATAGAAAAGAAATAGAAAATAATTTTGATTTGATTATTTCAAAATATCTTAATGAGATTGAATTTATAGATTTCCATAAGAAATATTCAGATTTTCAGGTCCCAGTGCAATTGCAGACACATTCAACAACATATGACAGTGAGCATGCCTATGATTGTTTTGTTGAATGTGGATACACTTTGTATGCTGAGGGTGATAAATTTGTTTTATATGATAATGAGAATGATGAAATGGAGAGTGATGAAATGAATATCAAACAGATTGAACACAATGATTGCCTAAAGGTTTTCAATGGTAGTGCATGTTGCAAGGCAGGTGGAATGGATAGTTTCAAAAGAAACTTGATGAGCTCAAATCAGAACAAACTCTATGACAGAGGAAAGTGCAGGTTTTTCTTTTTGGGGTGGCCTAGGGCCATTCCTTGTGGTTTGATTTTTTGAATCAAAGCAGGTACAAAGGATTAAGGATTGCCAGTGCATGGACAATTCTTAGCAATGCCTCTTTAAAAATTCTCTTCCATGCACAGTAGCTTAGGGTTTTCCATTCACCATTTGCTCCATATTTCATATCATTCATCTATTCATTCCCTCCATCTGCCATGTCTTTCATTTTTCTATCATTAGTTTGGTCTACTCTACCACAAATATTTTGGATTCTTGCAGTGATTTGCAAAATCACTCATCCCCAATAGGAACCACTGTTAGAACCTAAAATTTCCATCTAAAACACTAAGGTTTTCCCATAAATTTCCACAAATTTCCATAAAAGTCCTAAGGTTTTATTCTCATTTGAATCTAATATTTCCCTACTTTCTCATAAAAATGGTTTATTTTAATTACCGTCCATTTCATTATTCACTTTATACCATTATCACTCCTTTTAAAAAATAAAAAAATAATTTTAACCCTTACCGCTATACCGTAGGGGGACATCATACTGTCCGTGGTAGCATGGTGGTCGGGTAGCGGTCAATGAAGCTAGCATGAAGTGTTTACCATGCTACCACGTATGGTCAATTCATTGACCATGATAGCACGGTAAACCATTAGTCATTGGTGAAGTGGCTAAGGAGCTAGCAAATAATCTTCACTACGGTACCGTGCGTGGTCAAACCACAGACCGCGGTGGCCACGGTAAAAAGGTAGCAGTTAGCTGACAGTTAAGGCATAACTGAGGAAGTGTAAAAGAAATTCACCACGATACTGTGGGGGGCTCCAAAGAGGACTGTGGTAATGCGGTAAGAAGTTAACGGAGATAGCGAAATGGATACCGCAGTACCACTAGCTGTCATCAAGGTGCTTGCGGTAATACGGTAGATGGGAGCGGATATAGTTAATGTCAATGACCGTGATACCGTGGGAAGTGGAAATAAAGGCCATGGTAGCATGGTAAGGAGTGAAGATCAAGCGGGAAAAGTACTTAAAGAAAAATAAAAAACATAACTATAGTTAAAATATTTAATTTTCCGATAAGGTAGTACAATTAAATAATTTAATTTCTACTAAAGAATACAAATGGCCATAAACATGAAATTGTAAACGGATGTAACTGTAATATGAAGGGTCATGACCCTTGGCATGTATTATATAAATAATTTGAAAATCAGTTGCAGAAAGGGGATTCAGGAGTTAGAGGAGACTTAAATTTTCCCGAGGGAGTCTGGGGGAGAATGTAAAAACTAGACAGAGCCTTTCCTGAAACAATGAAATGGAGATTAATATTTTAAACTGGTGAATTCCATTATGTGTTCAGTTGTTGTTTTATAATTATTTATATTTCCTATCTTGTTATTTCCAACTTTCTATCCTCTGATCATTTAAACCAATATGTCAAGCATGTGTTTGGTTAATCAAGTTATAATTTTTCACTTTGTGTAATTTTATTAATTGGTGTCTGCATGTCAGAATTAAATTCCTTTAATAAATCACTGTGGTCTTAGGGTTTCTTTTGGATTTTTGAAGAAGAAACTGGTAGGAAAACATTCCAGCACTATTTGTGCGAGTCATAAATAAATGAAGTTGTATGCCAGTCATTAGAATTTCATTTGCAAAGTGCCTAACAACTAGAATTAAATCAAAAAGGGAAAACACATATCATTTGCTATTTTTGACTGTGTTGCCCATGTGGATAGAAGACACTAACCTGCCACAACCCAGAGATCTAATTTCATATCAAACAACTCATTCAAAATCCTTTCATTCTTGTAGCAGGAGTAGGATTAGTTTTAGTGTTTATGTCTATCCACTTCCATTTTCCATTGTGGGTAGATTGTTGCATCAAGAAATACATTTAAATCTGCATCATTCATTAGGTTCACCCACCTTGGTCTTGCAGAACCTAAAGAGAAGAAGGCACAATTGTATAAATTGGCCTTGTACGTTGGCCAAGAGTGTAGTAAGAGCTTGGCAAACTCTTCTAGTTGAAACCTACATTTTTGAGGCCTAACATGCTTTATATGCCTATTTAAATGATTGAAAGACCTCAAGTTAGAGACAACAAAAATAAAGAGTATAAATTGATGCAACACAACAACTGAACACAAAAAAATGAAATTTGCCAGTTCAAAACATTAGTCTTCATTGATTGTGTTTCAAGAAAATTATGTACATTATCTCCATCCCAGTCCCTTCCTGGGAATAATCTAACTCCTACTGTCTAACTCCTATCTTCTTTTATCTGATTTTTACAAAAGATTTATACAATGCATTCCAAGGGTCGTGACCCTTCATTGTACTATGCAATCGCTTGATATTCTAATTATGGTCGTTTACAGCCTGTGATAGAAAAATATTTGATTATATTGCCTTCATCAGCAAATCAAATATTTAAACTATAGTTCACCTTTTAATTTTGCATTAATACTATTCCCGCCCTTAATATTTCAATCTCCCATGTCGTTGCTTTTTTACATTCCTCTTTACATGCTGCTGCGAAGTCTCCCTTCATATTTACCACTCTACCGTGGGCAACCCTTTGACTGGCTGTAGTATAGTGGTGCCTGACTCTGATGATTACCATTCCTTTCTACCATGCTACCACGGTCTTCACGTTATGTACTTGTGGTATAGCGGTCAAACATTAAGTGTCACATCTGACTATCCACCACACTATCGTGGTTATCATTTCTTCCTCCCACAGTAACATAGTGACCAATCACTGACCACCTTCCCCATTTGTCTTTGTTCACTGTACTACCATGGTCACTGGGTTGACTGCCAGTGGTATCACAGTAGTCACTCCGTTAAACACCTCATTGCTTACACCTCTTCCATCGTGATCACCGTGGTCACCGGCTTGACCGCCAATGGTACCGCGATGTCCCTTCACTGATTGTTGCCTCACCAATGACTCACCATCACTACGCCATCGTGGTCAATGGCTTGACCGCTAGTGGTAGTGTGGTAGCCGCTCGTTGGCCGCCAAGATCCTTATCCATTGCGCCTTAACAGTCACCTTGTTATCACCACTTACTGCATCCACCGCGGTCTATGAGGTGACCCCCTGCAGTACTATGGTAAAAGTTACTTTGACTGCTCCAAACCATTACCGCTAGACCGCAGGTATGGATTAAATTTAATGCGTTATAGCGGTAAAGAGTGAAAAATGGGAATTTCAAAAGGATTAAGGTAGCGATATGAAATATAAGGTGTTTTTAGCATTTGGATGGGGGATGAAACAAAATTTTTATGAAAATATAGGAAAATAAACAAAAGTCCTTTAGAGTTTGAATGGAAAAATGGGGTTTAAATGAAAAAAACTTAGGATTTTAGATGAAATTTTTGGTTCTAACAGAGTTGACTTGTGGAAAATGTTTTGTACTTCTTACAACACTTTGTCCTTCACCTAACCTACATCAAAATATCTGAAAACACATGCAAAGACCATAAATTATTAGGGTTAGATAATAGTGGTTTGCCTAAGTCAAACCCCTTTGTAGGTGATTAAACCCAAATGAGATAAACATAAAGGAAAGTAAGGTTGAATGATAACACAATAAAGTAGCTTACCAAACCTTTATTGATGGTTTGTAACTTGCATGAGCAGATTCAATGGAGGAGGTCTGAAAACCCTAGTGCTTGTATGCTTGCTTGGTTGCTTGAGTACTTGATGATTGAGAGAAAGAGAGTGAAACTGAGCTTTGAGAGCAAAAATGAACTAGGAGAGGGACAAAATGGAGGTGAAAACCCTTATTTGTATAGGTGAAACCCTAATTTTCCCAAAATACAACCTAATAGGCTGACCCTAGGGTTCAGGAGGCAGAATTCTCGTTGAATCTTATTTAAAATTTAAAATTTATGCTTAGAGGGACTAGGTCGCCCAAAGTGGCGACGTAGTCCTCCTAGAAAAATTTTGACGATTGTCGGGAATTAATTTATGTTTAATAAAGTTAACTACATTTTCCTCCTAAAAAACACTTAGGTTGGGACTAAAGGTGCATTAAAAGGACAAATTAACATATGAAAAGGGTTGATTTAGGGGTGATAAGCCTAGATAACTGTGAAAATCCAACACAACACTTTACAACACTTTTTTTAAGGCTTAGGAAGGTGTAAAAATGTATTATTTAGGTGAATTATGTTGAAAGGGTCCTAGAAAAGTGAGGAAATGTATTACAACACTTCACAACACCTTAGTAAAACACTATTAGGTTAGTGTTGTAATGCAAGCTTACCAGGTTGAATCAAGGTAATCAAGGCCAAAATCCATTGAAAAAGTGCCAAGGTATACATTTTTTGGTGACACATTTATGCCCCACTTTGGTGAGAGTATGAAAATTCTTCAGACTCACACTAAAGTAGTTGGACCATGCGCATTAAGCAAGATCTAGTGTAGTTATGTTAATAAGGTGAGATGACTATGATCAAGAGGGATGATCAAGCCCCTAGGATCAAGCTCCCATGGTAGACTAAGAATAAGTGCAAAAGATCACACAAGGAGTGATGTGAAAGGGTGGAGAAAAGGTCAGATCAAGCTTCGACCATTTGTCTAGCTAGTTGTGGACCAGATCTAGGTTTTTGTCTGAAAGGAAAGGATACTCACTTTGGGTTGACGAAATTTTTGGTTGTTCGCCAGGTGAGAATGCCAAAAGGTGATGAGGGACACATACACCTAGTTGGTATGCACTCACACACACAAAGGTGGCTATGGGGAAAGTCGTGCCTCTAGTTGGGCTTCCTGCTCAACCATACCAAAGTTGTACTCCCTGACAACTTTGATAAGGTGCAACAAGGACAAGGGTGTGGTTCATGAGACAAGCAAAGCCTTGGATGCTTAGAACCCATGAACAAGTGCAAGTTGGCACTATAGGCATGCAAGTTGTGTTATGCAAGGTGGTCATGAATTCACAAATATAAAAAGGTGCAAAAGAAATGAAAAATGAAAGTGTTCAAAGGAGTCTTGTTTAATTCATTTGAGGTCTTTAGACTGAGGGAGAATTACGTGTAATGTTTCCAAAAGAGGACCAATCAAGGTATAGAGGATTCACAACTTAGGGGATGCAGTGCGTTGCATCAGGCCACTAAGAGAAATGTAATATGCTGAGATAAGTCACACTTATGAAAGAAATTATACCCAATGTCATCCACAAAGTGATAAAACACATCAAGTGAAGTAAGAAGGCTGAACTAGGAAGCACAAGCAAAGGGGAAAAAAAATGAAAATATAGAAAAAGAAAAGTAAAATAGAATAGTTCCAATGTATGCCCCCACTTTAAAGGGATTGCCACACACCATTTTGTGAGAAATTTCTTACAAGTAGAGAAAGGCACAATGCAAAGGGAACATGAGAGCCTTGCAAGAAAAGTGTGTCCAAGAAAGGCTACATCATGCGAAAAGAAGCAAGCGAAAGAGAAGGGGAAAGATGCCCCCATAATGGAAAATACCAAACACACAAGGGATCTATGTATTTAAGGTCACTATGTTCGTTGCTGAAATTTTTTAGAGAGTGTGGAACTATCATCATCTCCTCAAACACATAGAACGAGAAGGACACATAGAGAGTGAAGAAAAAAAATGAAAAAGAAGATTCATTTTGGGTCAACATGGAGGAGGCATAGGATGTCTCGACGCTTCGCATCATCCCCAAAAAGGGCCAAAGAAAGAAAAAGACAAAAGACAAAAGAAAAGGAGCCTTAGCGTTTGAGTTAACATGAAGGAGACCATGCGGTATCGATGCCTTGCATCATCCTCAAATGAAAGGAAAAAAGGGCATGAAAAGGAAAGAAAAAGAGGGTCATTTTTGTCAACATGAAGGAGATATTACGATCTCAATGCCTTGTAGCATCCCCAAATGAAAGGCAAGAAGGGCCAAGGAGAAACAAAAGGCTAAAAAAGAGGTTTCTTTTTGGGTCAACCTGAAAGAGACCAAGTGGGCTCAATGCTTTGCATCATCCCCCAAAAGGAAGGGAGAAAAAAAAGGTGGAAAGCAAAAAAACAAAGAAAATTCACGACGTATAGAAGAATGTCACAAAACATCAAACAAGAAATGGAACACATGACAGACAGAACAAAAAGAGAAAAAGAAAAGGAAACACCACTAGCTAGGCAAGTGCACATCACTCTTCAAGCAAGTCATCGGCCTCCCAATCTTGCTCAGTGTAAAACTCAGGAGGGCGAATAGAGAGAGGAACAACAATGATTACCAAACTAGTGTCAAAATCAACACTTGTATGAGGAGAATTCTCATGAATTGTTATAGAAGAGGAAAAGAGTGAGATCAAGGTATGGTGTACCTCTTCATCAATCTTGGCATTCTCCTCGTAATCATCATCTAAGTTGATGAAGATGGTGGCACGAATGAAAATTTTGGTAGTGGCTTGTAAGATGGGTGGTGATGGAGGAGATATTGGATCTAGCTGTGGGGGTGGAGGAGGAGGATCAACAGAGATGGCTTCAGGCACAGGAGGGTTAGGATCTTCAGCTTGGTCTTCCTCATGAGATTGACGGGTGAACGCATGATGGCGACACCTACATGCCTAAGCTTCTTTATTATGTTTGGCTTTACTATCAAGGTTCATAGGTGAAGGAGTGGGCTAGTCCACTATGGATTGCTTATCCTTCCTGAGAGGGGGAATGGGAGGCACTAAGGGTGGCTCATCCACTTGCTCTTTGGATTTTTAAACTTGTTTGGTGTGAGGTGGGAGGATAAAATTACTATCATGATCCCTAGGCCTCTTGGATGATGTGGAGGAGGTTTTGGGAGTAGGTTGGCTAGGCACATCAGATTTAGGTGGAAATATGGCTTCATCAAGGATGGGTGAATCCGAGGTAGAAGGAGGTATGTTGCACAGAGAAAGATTGGATATATTTTTGGCTTTGAATTTTTTGTAGGCAATAAAGAAGAAGTCTTTTATATGAGTGATGGGTTCCATAGGCTCAGGCCAAAATACATCCAAGGAAAAGTTACCCTTAGAGGTAACGGGTTAAAACCACTATGATGGACAATAAATATTTTGTTTTTGATAGAAAACTTCACACAATTATGAATGATTGATGGGACCACTTTCATAGAACGAATCCATGGAAGGCTAAGTTGCAAGAAAAATTGGTCTAACAAACGTATAATTGAAAAGGTAACATCCAATGTCTTGGGACCTATTTTCAAGGGGAGACAATCGATTTGATCGTTGGGCATGCAAAACCATGGTGTGTTTTGACCCACGTAGTAGGTTGATTGTAGAAATCTTTATCAAGATTATGTAATACTAGAAACTCTTTGATGATAAAATTTTCACCACATGCGGGATCTATGAGTATCCCATTGGTGGGCTTATCATAGATGCGGCCAGCTATGTAGAGAAGGCCATCAGAAAGGTTTAGTAGTATATCTTGCACAAAGAAGGATATGTCAAGAGGTCCTTTGGTTGGGCCCTTTCTATGTATAACGTCAATTGCCCCTACCATCTCGTTAATAGGTGAGACATGGGTTATTGGTGGAAGAGAAGCAGAATGTAAATCTTGTGAATCAACATTCATTACTTCAGGTGTCGAAGTTTCACCTGACTTGACAAATGACACGTTATGATTAGGCATGGGGTTTGTAAAAATCTGCAAGTATTGATTTTGTGGTGCCACTAATGTATTGCTTTTAATATGAACGCTGGAAACATATAAACGTCTTGAATCAATGAGGTCTTGTACTAGGTGCTTTAAACACTTACACTGTTAAGTGTCATGGCCATTTTGGTGATGAAAATAGCAATAAGCAGTGGAATTATAGGAAGCGGGTAATGGTTTGTTAGGGTTAGGTGTATGGATGGGTGGTAAAGAAATCATATGTTGCTGGAGCATTTGGGTCATGGTATTCTGAAGTGTATTAGGCAGGGGTGTGAAAGTACGCTTGTGATCCCCATAATTAAAGGGCACATCAAACTTAACAACGGCCACTTGGTTATTAATAGGTGGGGGGTTGGAATATGAAGGGTTGAATTGGAGGTATCCTTTGTTTGGTTTATGAAAATGTTGGGGAGTGGAGTGGGAAGAGTTATCAGAATTCTCATCATGACTGGTAGTGGATTGTGAGTCATGACTACTAGTAGAGTTATGGTAATCAAAAAGTGCTTGACATAGGTGCATGAAGGAGGGGAACTTCATGAGGGTGAGTTTATCCTAAAGGGATGTCATGAGGTTCTCGATAAACAACTTTTGCAGATGGGTGTCTAGGATCTAGACATCAATCAAGGAATAAAGGGCTTGGTAGCGAGAGATAAATTCAGTGATCTTCTTGATATTAGCATGTTTACATCTCATGAGGTTGGCTAGAGTTTTCTTCGAAGCCATGTGAATTTAAAAGTATTTTATGAAAGAATCCAATAACTCATTAAATGAACTAATGGAGTTATTGGGTAGAGAAGAGAACCAATCTAAGCCTGCATCTTTTAGAGTTCTTGGGAATAATTTGGTGAGCAAATTGTCATCAAGGGAAAAGTCACTACAAAGAGTAGTGTAGGCATTGACATGGTTAGAAGGGTCAACCCTTCCACCATACTTCTCAAACCGAGGGATATTTATTCCTTGTGGAAAAGGAGTGCAGATAATGTCAAGGGACAATGGGTTACTACTAACGTAATGAGAGGGAGAGCCAGATTGGCTTTGGTTAATGGAAGAGATTTGTTGTTGCATATTGGTGATGGTGTGAAATAGTTGGGTGATGAAAGGGTCACTGTAAGTGCTATGAGGTGGAAGTGAAAGAGGTGAGGGGGTGAGAGTGGTGGAAGGAGAAGTGGTAGGAATAGTCATAGGAGGTTCAATGGAAGAAGTGAGAGGGTGGGATGCCACAATAGAATTAGGGATGCTAGCGGTGATGAGGGAGGAGGTACCACACTACTAACCAATTTTATAGTAGTGGTTACACTAGGTGGGCTATAGGTCGGGATGGAAGCCATAGTTGAAGAGGGCAGGGTGGAAGGTCCTCCATGGCTAGACCTATAGGTAGGGGAAGGTGATGGCTTGGGTGCATGCTTCTCATATATTTTTGCAATCTTCTTCATCACACTTAAGCCATTATCATGATCAATGAGGAGATGCAAGAGTTCAATGGAAGGGATGGCAGTCCCTGAAATGGGTTCAAAGCTGATTTCATGCTCATAATCAGCAAGATCAGCATGAATGTGGAAGATTTTATCATGTGGGATGGTATTATCAGTAGTAGTATCATCTAGGCGCAAGGAGTTATGAAGGATTGTGTCTAAGCCTAATGTACCATTGGCCACACCAGGAGTTAATGTTGGAGGGATTCCAAAATCTACAACAAGGGTGTTGTTAGTAGATGTCATGGGTCCTTGAACTTTGTCTCACAACTGTGGTAGCAAGGGGACAGTGAATGCTTAGAGACAAACCCAAAAAGACCAAGATTCGGGAACCAAACTCAGGAAGGCAAGACCAAGAAGCTGAAAGGCAGAAAATACTGGAAAATCTCTAAGAATTTGACAGAAAATAGAGCCAAAGGACTAGGTCGCCTAGTATGGCAAATTAGTCCAAATAGTGTTGTTTTTGTGAAATTTTGGAAGTTTTAGCTGATTTTGATGATTTTTCTGAATTTTAAGTACAAACAGAAACTAAAAGTACAATTTTTTTTGTGTTTTCTTATGAAAAATGCAATGCAATATGCAAAATTACCATGAATTTTCACTAAATGCACTTTTATGACTAACCCTAGGATGCAAACAATGCAAGAATTTAATGTAATGAAAGCTATCTTAAGATGAAATGCATAAAATAAGAAAGCTAGCTAGTGTCAATGGTCAGGTTCACCAAAATGAACCACTAAAAACATAGATTTATGAGCTAGGGAAAGAGAATTTCCTGACTAGGCTCTTAGGATTTTTCACCCTAAGAGAACTTAGTTGGGATAATGACTCTCTTTCCTCTTGGTTGATTATGTTTGAGGCTAGGTTCATTCAAAAAGGGGGGAAGGAATTTGATGATGTTTTTGAATGTGTGTGATGTGTGGCTAATACTAAAAGTAAAATGAAACTAATCTAAGTGTATGTAAATGTAAATGAAACAAAACTAAGCTAATGCAAGGTAGCTAACTATATGCCCTAAATGAGTGTTTTATGGAAAATGACAGAGAGGGACAGAAAGTGTGTACTTGGAGAAATGATGTAAGAGTTTAAGGCTCCTAGAAGCTCCTATAAAGTGTTGGAAAATGATAGGACACTTACGCCAAGTGGGGCGACCTAGTCCTCCAACTGGCAAACTATCTTGAAACAGGTTTCGGGGAAATGGTTATCCAAAAGCACAGAAACCCTTTTACGGACCTAGCGCAGGGACAAGGTTTCCAATAGGGGTGACCTAGTCCTCTTGTGGTTCTCTGAGGAATCACATTTTGGTTTTGTGGGTCCTAGTTGATGTTACCCATTTCTGTAGCAATCCATGACATGAACCTCTAGAAGTGACCTGCAATCTATCTTTTTGTGTTTTTTAGGGCTTGATATTTGGAGTTGACTTGTGGAGAATTTTTTGTACTTCTTGCAACAATTTTTCCTTCACCTAACCTACATCAAAAGATCTTCAAACACATGCAAAGACCATAAATTGTTATGGTTAGATAATAGGGGTTTGCCTAAGTCAAACCCCTTTGTAGGTGATTAAACCCAAATGAGATAAACACAAAGGAAAGTAAGGTTGAATGATAACACAATAGAGTAGCTTACCAAACCTTTGTTGATGGTGTGCAACTTGCATGAGGAGATTCAATGGAGGAGGTCTGAAAACTCTAGTACTTGTATGCTTGATTGGTTGCTTGAGTACTTGATGATTGAGAGCAAGAGAGTGAAATTGAGCTTTGAGAGAAAAAATGAACTAGGAGAGCAAAAATGAACTAGGGGAGGGACAAAATGGAGGTGAAAACCCCTATTTGTACAAGTGAAACCCTAATTTTCTTGAAACACAACCTAATAGGCTGACCCTAGGTTTTAGAAGGCAAGATTCTTGTTGAATCTTATTTAAAATTTGAAATTTATGCTTAGAGGGACTAGGTCGCCCAAAGTGGCGACCTAGTCCTCCTAGGCAAATTTTGATGATTGTCGAGAATTAATTTATGTTTAATAAAGTTAGCTACATTTTCCTCTTGAAAAACACTTAAGTCAGGACTAAATGTGCATTAAAAGGAAAGAACATCATATGAAAAGGGTTGATTTAGGGGTGATAAGCGTAGATAAGTATGAAAATCCAACACAACACTTTACAACACTCTGTTTTAAGGCTTAGGAAGGTGTAAGAATGTATTATTTAGGTGAATTATGTTGAAAGGGTTTTAGAAGAGTGAGGAAATGTATTACAACACTTCACAACACCTTAGTAAAACATTGTTAGGTTAGTGTTGAAATGCAAGCTTACCAGGCTAAATCAAGGTAATCAGGACCAAAATCCACTAAAAAAGGCCAAAATGAGTGAAAAAGTGCCAAGGTATGCACTTTTTGGTGACAAAATTAGTAACAAGATGACTTGTACCTCACATCATCTCTATTCCATTTTTTATTTCAATTATTATTTGTAGATTATCTAAAGTAGGAATGACGCTAGTATCTATGTTGTCATTGTGTGCAAAGTCTTGTAACTTTTAAAGGGCCTTCATCTATTCTTCTTATGTTTTCTTGCAGGACATGAACACCATCATGCACATTGGTGGTAGGTAAGGAAGTCATTTGAAATGAGGTATGCAGGTTATGATCCATAGGGGGCTGATTATCAACACTATTAAAAAGAGAGTTAGAAAACCCAAAATCCACAGTGAATGGTGTATTGCAGGATGACATGAGTCTCAAACTACATCTCAAAATAGTATTACTAATAGGACACCAAGTTGTAAAATTCATGCAAGTTTCACAAAATCAATGTCAACCCAAAATGGAAAGAGGGTAAAATGAAATGCAATGACCTAGGATGTAAATGCAATTTTTAGATTCTAAACAAGGTAATTTTCTGATTACACTATGCAAAAAACCTGAAACATTATGTCTTGTAAATGCAATTTTGAAATCACACAATGCACTAACTTTATCAAATGAAGCTAGATATATCAAATTGAAGAAATAGAAATTCTACAAACAGAAACAAAAATTTGAAAATAGAAAATAGGAATGTAGAAATGAATGTTTTAATGCCCAAAAAATTGGAATGTCAACCTAATAAGGGACTCATTCATCCTAGGGTGAATGGGTCCTAGGTGAGGGTTTTGAAAAAAAAAATTACAAATTTTTGAGTGAGTTTTAGCCGGTTCTAGATTATGATCTTATACAAGTTTCATTTTGATTTTTCTATGAAATGAGGATTAATGCAAATGCAAAATATGACAAAATGACAACCTAGAGCACCTAATTTGATATAAAAATTTTGTTTCAATTTTCAAATGCAAATGAATATGATGTAATTCTATGTAAATGATATGCAAGATGATTTTTTTTTTTGTATTTTTCAGATTTAAAGAATGCAAAATATGCAATCCTAAAACCCTTAAATGAAATGCCTAGTTGAATGCAAAATCTAAATCTAGGGTGAAAGAGGACTCCAAAATAAAAAAATGTAAGGATTAAACTTAGTTTCACCAAAATGAAACATAAGAAAAATATAGTTGGGTGGGATGAATGGATTGATTCACCCCAAAGGCCTATTTTCCTAATTTCATTCAAAATGTAGGCTATAAAATGCAAATGAATAACAATAATCAAATCTGACAGGAATAGTAATTAGAAGGCATATCTGGAAAGGGGAAAAGGATGTGTACCTTTCACCAAAAGTCACCTTTTGAAGCTCACTGAGGAATCATTCACCCTATGGTGAATGGGTCCTATCTAGGGTTCCTAGAAAATGCTTTTTGGGTTCTCTTTTGTTGTGGCTGCACTCCCAAATTCCCAATGTTCACTATCAAATAGCTGAAAATAATTTATGTAGAGGATTTTCCATGATTTGACAAATTTTCTTGCAAATTTGACAATTTTGCAAGTTTTCTTTAATTTTTCTCTTCAAATGATCTTCAACCTAAAATCTCCAAACACACATCAAAGAGAGAAAAATGTTGTTTTGTTAGGGAATGTCGGTTTTCCTTGGTCAAACCCTATTTTGGTAATTAAACCTTGAAATAAAATAATGAAATAGCATGAAGGAATTATGAATGAACAACTATATGCAACAACCCACCAAACCATATTTGAACCTTGGACGGAAAATCTAAAAACTAGCATGAAGTGGCCTTAATGAATGCAGATCTTGATCATGAAATTTGATTAGAGATAATGTCGTTCAATAATTTCATAGATCTTGAAAACTACATCAACATATTAGCTCAAACAACATGCATGATGTAATAAATCTTTGACATGATGATAAGAATCTTGATTGTTGCAATAATCTTCTTCAAATATACCCTTGAATGCCTTGAAAATGCTCTTGAAATATTTTGATCACATAAATTTGTTATCTTGAACTTTCTCATAAAGTTTCTAGGTGAAACAAAGTGAAATGACCTTATCTTTATACATATATTAAGATTAATTATTTAACTTCAAATATCACAAGCCAACATCTAAATTGTAGATTTAAAATCATTGAAAAAATACCAAAAACATAATTCAAATGTAGGTCCTAGGAACAAGTGAGTACCCATTCACCTTATGGAAAATGGGTCCTAGGCCACTTGCGTAGGACACACACTACCCAATGTTAAACCTTATGTCATGGCATTTATGAATGTCAAGTTTTATCCCTCGGAATTTGCAATTAATTAGGCTTGGATTTGAGTTAAAGGGGCCACTTAAGGAAAATTATCCTCAATTAATTAATAAAGCCCTAGATTAGTGTGACAGTGTAATGGTACACCTTACAACACCAAAAACAAGGCACAATCAAGTCCATTATAATTAAAAGGGCCCTAAAATTAACGTGAATATGTAAAATACATATTACAACACTAAATAAAGGCATCATTAAGCTCATTTATTCATTCCCAAATTAAGTGTGAAAAAGGAATACGTTTTCCTACACTACAAATGATTCTCATATTTATCACCATTTAAATAAGATATATTTTGGATTCATTATACCTAACCCCTTCTTTCCTTCTAGCCTTGCACTTTGTTTTCTGATTTTCATCTAACTTCCCCCCTCTATCTCTTTCTAAGGCTAGTTCTACAATCCAATCCATCACTCACATTTTCTTCTTATGAATCATTAAGTGTGATCCAAGACATTAAAAAAACATATGCAATAAAAAAATATACAAAATATTTCATGAATTATAAAAATATCCTACCAACTATGATAAATAGTTAGTATCAAAAAATAAACCATATAAAAGTCACCCAATTTTTTTTTATGATGGATTCCAAATAAACACCCAACAAAGAGATAAACAAGAGAAAAGGAAAGAACCTAACCAAGAGAACCAAGTGTTTACGCCAAAAAATCCAATGAGCAAAGGATTGCAAAAATGTGGCCAACCCTAACCAAATATAGCATCAATGCAAGCCAAAAACTAATTGTTGACACTTATTCACATGAAAATCTTCACAAATGTCTAGTAGCAGGTTGAATACCCACAAGACCATAAATTTCTCATTTTTCATCTAAATTTCATTAAATTTTGATATATGACAACTCATTTGGCTCCTCTACAAGATGAAATCATCATTTTATCCAAATTATTTATAAAATTGAACTCCTAAGAAACTAAGTATACAACCAGAAGCCAAAAAATAAAAATGAAGGGAATATTTTTGGATGATGCGAGACTGCCTATGGACTTCAATGCTCCTACATCAATGATAATCACCAAGATATGTTTTACAAGAAATATAAAAATTAATTATAAATAAATGTGGTTGCAATATTATCGAAATAAAATAAAAATTAAAACAATATTACCAACCAAATGATAAGGAAGGAAAGAGAAGTTTATATAGGACAACAATATTACAACATCAATACTTGAACAAGCTTCACCAATAGATAATTTTCAATAAAGAAAGAGAAAAGTGAAGAGAAAATAAGAGGAAGGAGAGAGATTCAATAGTTATTTTTTTAAATTATATTTGGATGAGGGTAATGGGAAAACTCAAGGGCCAGATATAGATGTGAGAGAAAGAGTAAATAGTAGTAAGCTAGGAAATAAATCAAAGTTTAATTTTATAAAAAGTTTTGGGGTGCTACCATGCTATGTGGATGTCTATATGTCACTCTTACATCCTATTTTTTTTTCTCAAATTTGACATATGGTATAAGGTTAGCAAATAGAATTAGACTATGATGTATAAAATTAGCAATCCATTAGGGGAAAAATAGGTAAAAGCTATTATCATTTTATCCTTGAAACATACTAGAGTAATGGATGCCACAATAAGTTCAAAGAATAGTATGAAATGTTGCATCTTGAGAAGATTGGTTGTCATTGATGTCAAATGTGTGCTGAAGATTGAATGTGCTTCATAGCTAGTGTATATGCAAAAATATTAGTTGGTGGAAGTCAACATTGAAGTGTGTTGATCTATCGTGATGTCCTAGTGTGATGTGGAGGTGGGTAAATCTATCCCGATATGTTTATACTATATCTATATATATTTCTATTTTGGGGTACCACACTTAGAGATAAGTTGTAAAATTCTTACTAAGGTATTCATAGTATATATCCTAAGGTAGTGACACAATATTTTAGTCTACATCCTTATGTAGAGAAAGATTTAGTCTTGCAATTTAGAAGATAAGTTGATAGAGATGTGAAGGTCTTATATCCAATATTTTAAGTAATTACACCTTTTTTACTAAAAGTGTAATGAAATAACTTTCACAATAGAAGAATGTGATATGAAATATGTTACATATTTTTTATAATAACTAAGAATAATAAGCCACTTCAAGGGGGGAAACCTCCAAATATCTCCAATGATAACATAATTCACAATATGATGATGAAATAATACTCACAACCTCCTATACATACCTATTTATGCCCATTATATCATCTAGGATAGCTTAGACAACCCTATATAAGCCCTAGGCTAACCTAACTAACTAAGTAATAATATAATAATGATAGCATGACTTAATTAGGAGTTAAGATAGCCACAAGTTGACCATTCATAACCAAATGTACACTAATATTAAGGGCATAGCATGCCCCCCTCTTCAAAGAAGCATTCTTCTCAATGCGAATCAAGTGTGGATTCTTCTTAATGAACTCCTCATCTTCCCATGTAGCATCTTCAATTGGAAAACTATTCTGTTGGATGAGATATTCAGTGAGTGTTATAGTCCTTAGCTTCTTTGTACATATTTGATGAATGCATTTTGGTTCCAATATTATTCTTCCTTCTTCATTGAGCTCTGGTTATAATGTCTAAGAAGGGATATTGTGACCTATTACCTTCTTCAAGCAAGAAACATGAAAAGTAGGATGTATCTTTATTGTAGGTGGCAACTTCAACTTGTAGGAAACACTACCTATATTTTGGGGACAATTTATTATTCTTTTTCTAGTGCTTTACATACATTTTCTTATATGGTTGCAATATCAAGAAGACCCAATTCTTGACTTCAAAACTTCTTTCACTGTAGTTCTAGTCTACCTATTGTTTCATTCAATTTTGTGCCATGGCTAAATTCTCCTTGAGTCCTGAGAGTACCTATTATTGATGAATCAAGTGCTCCTCCACTTCCTCAACTCTTGGTGACACCTTCAATTTATGATGTGATGGAAGGAGGTTGATATCTATACAGTGCCATAAATAGAGACAATTTTGATGAACTATGAAAGGAAGTGTTATACCACCATTCAGCTAGTGGTAGCCAATCTACCCATTGAAACTATTTATCTGATGTGAAACAACATGGATATCCTTCCAAACACTTATTAACAACCTTAGTTTTCCCATCAGATTGAGGATGGTATGAAGAACTGTGAGCCAATTGAGAACCCATACATTCCAATAAATCTTTCCAAAAGTGACTAGTGAAGATAGCATCACAATCACTAAAAATAACCTTAGGTGTACCATGTAGTTTTTGTATGTTATCCAAAAAATATATTTCCACTATACTTGTTGTAAAAGGATGTGATAATGCAATGAAATGTGCATATTTAGTGAGGAAATCTAGACTACCATGATAACATTATGACCCTTAGATTTTTGAATTCCTATGATGAATTCCATAGATACCTCTTCCCAATGTTGGCTAGGAATGACTAAAGGTTGTAAGTGACCTGGTGTGGTAATTGTCTCTCCTTTATTTCTTTGAAAAACCAAACATTCGACCAAAAAAAATTGAACATAACCTTTTAGCCCTTCCCAAAAAAATCTTGCTTGACTTGATGGTATGTCTTCAAAAATATTGAATGAACCCCAAATGGAGACTGATGAATTTCTATAAGAATCTTGTGTTTAAGAGTGGAATCCTTACAAAGATAATCACTCTTTATACCATAGAACATATCCCTTCCAACAAAACTTATTTGAACTACTAGGATCACTCTTTAACTAATGAATGAGATTACTTGTAGCAACATCATTTTTCCACTCTGCTTTGGCTTCAACCACCCAATCTACTTGTATTATTTAAATGGAACACAATAAGACTTAATATTTCTCATCCTTCCTAGAAAGTGCATTTTCTATGACATTTTCCTTCCCTTTCTTATATACAATCTCAAAGTCATATCCCAACATGTGACCCATTCTTTTTCTCTTCAGAAGATACTATTTTTTCCAAAAAATACTTTAGGCTATCATGATCTATCTTAACCTTAAAGTGTAAACCCATTAGATAAGGCCTTTATTGTTTTACTGCATGAAGAATGGCTAGAATCCCCTTCTCATAAATAGGTTTGAGATGATTCTTACCCTTTAATTGATGACTCTCAAAAGTAATTGGTCAACCCTCTTGCATGAGAACTTCTCCTATCCCATTTCTTGAAGCATCATATTCTACAATGAATTCCTTAGTAAATTCAAGAATGGCGAGCACTGGAGATATACACATAGCCTCCTTTAATCTCTCAAATTTTGCATTAGTGGACTCATTCCAATGAAAATAATCCTTCTTCAATAAATTAGTGATGAGTTATACTATATGACCATAATTTTGTATTAATATTTTGTAGTATCCTGTCAACCCCAAGAAATCCATTAATTTCTTAATGGTTTTGGGAATAGGC
The DNA here is from genome assembly GCA_007115665.2 of Sequoiadendron giganteum. NCBI lineage: Eukaryota > Viridiplantae > Streptophyta > Pinopsida > Cupressales > Cupressaceae > Sequoiadendron > Sequoiadendron giganteum. Next base: position 620,769,020 of record CM021108.1, read on the forward strand.
CATTCCATGATAGCCTTAATTTTGCTAGGATCCACCCTTAACCCTTCATGTGAAACTATATGTCCCAAGTACTCCACCTCCTCGAGACCAAAAGTGCACTTGGATGGTTTAGCATAGAGAACTGATGATCTTCAAGAACTTGTAATGCTTTATCTAAATTCTACAAGTGTTCTTACCATGTCTTGCTATAAATCAATATGTCATCAAAGAACACTAATACAAAATTCCTCAAGAATTTCTTAAATTAGAATTCATAAAAATTTGAATTATAGATGGCACATCTATAAGACCAAATGGAATCACTAAAAACTCATAATGACCCTCATGAGTCCTAAATGTTGTCTTATAAATATCTTCTTCCTTAATTTGAATTTGATGATAACTATATCTAAGATCTAACTTTGTAAAATACATAGCTTCATTCAATTCGTCTAACAAATCATCAATGACCGAAATAGGAAACTTATCTTTTATGGGTTAAGTTGAGCACTCTATAGTTTGGGCACATCTGCCAAGTTTCATCCTTCTTATGTACCATCATCACGGGTGAGGAGTAAGCACTTTGGCTATGCTTGATAATTATTGCCTCTAGCATCTCTTCAACAATATTTTCTCTCTTTTTTGTATATGTGGGTACTTATAAGGTCTGATGTTGGGTTGATAGGTCCCTGGAACTAGTTGTATGGCATGATCATGATCCCTCTTAGGAGGAATTCCCTTAGGCGTATCTCCTAAAACCATTGAGTAGCGATCAATTATTTCTTATAAATCTATATGGGTGGTGAGCCTTAGAATAAGAGAATTTTTAATGAACATAATTGGGCCACAAATACTTCAACTCTTTTCTTAAGAAAATTTTGCATTTGATGAGAGCTTACCATTTGTGGGGACCTTTCCTTCAATCCTCTTAGCACTAATATCTTTCCTTCTAATTGAAATCTCATCAATAGTTCTTGGAAAATCATCTCAATTGTTCCCAAAGTAGTAAGCCATTGTACTCCCAAAATAATATCTATTGCACCCATGGATATCAATTACATTGGACTATCAAGGTGATAATATCCCATGGATAGTTTAATGCTATGAAACTTCCCCGAATAGCTAATTGTACCACTATCTACAATCAAAACCTAAAACTATGGAATTGGATATATAAAACAATTTAGATGAGTAGCTGAAGTTTTGTTGATGAAATTATGAGTACTACTAGATTCAATCAACACTGTTACTTTTTGCTTCTTTAACAAACCCACTACCTTGATATTTTGTGGAGCACTTAAACCTAAGAGTGCATGAAAACAAATTATTGGTTGGGAATCATGTGATTCCTCATTTGACTCCCTTTCATCCTCTAATATGGGTTCCTCCTCTTCTTCCTCACTTGGACCTTCAATATAGAACATTTATTTTCACTATATTTATGTCCCCGACTATATTTACTATCAAAATTGAAACACAACCCTCATTCTTATTTTATCCTTAATTTGTTGTGGGATCAACTTAGTAGGTTGAGGAAGACTTCATGTTGAATATCCTTTCTCTCTTTTCAGATTATCCCTTGCTTCTTAGGAATCAAATACTTCTCCTCTACCCTATGTGCTAAGATAAAAGACTCATTTATAAAGCTAGGACTAAACATGTGTACCACATGTTGAATGTGATCCTTGAGACCACCCAAGAATAAATCATCCAAGTTCTCCTCTGTAATTGTCTCCACTTTTAAGGATGGATTTTGGAATCGTTGAATATAATCTTGAACGAATCCTTTATTTTGAAGATTAGAAAGCTGGCTAAAGAAGTTGTATATCACACTATTGCTATATTGTGCTTGGAGTTCCTCCATAAAAAATAACTATGGGACAGTGAAACCCATTTTCCTTCTATGATTACAAATCCAACAATACCAAATGAATTGATTCGATTCTAGATATAGGGAAGCAATTGTGACATTTTTTCCATTTGGGACTTGATATACTTCAAAAAATTCTTCATTTGGTATATCCACGTTAGAGGATCCTTTCCATCAAACTTGCACATCTCCACCTTTGGAATAAAATTCCTAGATCCCATAGGAGTATTAACATTTAGGTCAAGATTAGCTGACCTAGAATTTTCACCTTGATTGCTTGAGAACTCCTTTCTTGGTTCATTCATATAGGTGCTTAACATGATTTGTATGTCCAATATATCTCCTCTTAGGTAACACATATCCATATTCACTAAGGAAATGTCTTCCTTGACCTTGTTGATTTCCTCATTGGGATTAATATCCTCTATTATTTTTTATTAGGGGAAAAACATGTTTTGATGGCACCCAAAACCCAGTATAAGAAGGTTTTGAAGGGACCTAAAACCCTTTGCAAGGAAAAGAGGCTACTAGAGAAATAATCAGCAAACCAACCACAGTCGATCATCAACAACCAAACAAAGATATTCTTATCAATACTAGCTACAACCAACAATTTTTGAAGGGACCTTAAACCATTTACAACTAGGTTTTGACTGGGACATTGAACCCAAATAAACTAGCAAAAATCACTTGAAATAGTCAAGCACCAGCTAAACTGCATCAAACCATCTACTCAGTAACAACAAAAATGAGCCAAAAAGACAAAGGAGAACAAAGTCCCTAATCAAAACAATCATTCCACCAAGATTCTCAACCTCAATACAAGAAATACAAGGCAAAAAAAAGGAAGGAAAAATCTCTTTAAAACACTAGTTTAACCAAGACGCTAAATCAAACTCCATAAATCAAGGAAAGAGCTCCCCTTTATTAGAAAGGATCACATGAACACTTTTTCCAATGAATCCAAAGATCACCAATAGCCACAAACTCCACCTCAAAAGGAGAAACTCCCACATCAAAATGGATAACAACTAAGAGAAATAGAGCAAGGAGCTTCCACCCAGACCCACAACATCCATCTTCACCTCTATAGAAGAGGAATCCACCTCAATAGGATTAGTCTTCACCTCTGTAGAAGAAATAGTTTGTAGAACCAAGAGAAAAGCCAACAAACTAGCAAAAAAAATCACACCATCCTTAGGCATACCTGGCAACAAGAGTTTAAATAAGGACGAGAGAAACAAAACCATCTAGGTCTTAAAGATAGTCAAGAAAAATAACCCAGCTAGCCACCAAAGAGCTAAAAAAGGAGCATAACAAAAAAATCAACTAGGTCTTCAAAATAGACATGAAAAATAACCCATTTGACCCACAAAGAGCAGAAAAGACCCCCCAACTGCAGAACACCATATAGGTCAGAAACCCAACCATCAAGAAGAGAACCTTAAGAGAGATCATACAAATATAGATCTATTTGTAGAGGAAAATAGACCCCAAATTCAAGAAGAGAGTAGTGAAGCATAAGGGGGTCCTGAAGACAACTAAAAGAAACACCAACTTATAAGTCAGTCCCAACAACAAAAAGCTCCTCCAAAAGAGAGCCCAAAACCAAGAACAAATGACAACCCACTTTGAAAATGAGGGCCATTTCAACCACAAAGGGTACCCAATAGCTCTGAAAGATAGCCCTAATCCAGAACAACACGAGAAGCTAGGGGAAAAGAAACCCCAAAGCTTCCAAGCAAGCACCACACATCATGAACCCAAGCCTCAACCTTAACATAAGGAGCTAAAACAAAGCAGATTCTCACAAAAGAGAATACTGTAGGAGTTGAGAAAATACAACTTCACAAACCCTGAAGATCACCTGCATGCAAATAACCTATCACAAAAGAAGAGATGGAGACAAACAAGCAAGGGTTATCTGAAAATCGAAAATGTATATATCAGAGAGAATGAGAGAATGAATTGATATGAAATACAATGGGATCAATCCTTATAAAAAGGAGATCATGCAAACCCTAATAGAACCCTAATAGGAAAAACCCTAATAGAAGCCCTAATAGGAAAACATTTAATAATTAATATAATTATTAAATGTCACTTTATGCAAACTAATGTGAAATCTTAAGAAGGGAATAAAGGTAACTTAATCAACATAATTAAGTTAAGACCTTTACTCTAACACACCCCCTTAAGATGAGCAACAGTGCAACTACAAACAAATGCAAGAAAGCAAAGGTAACTACAATGCAAGAAGGCAAACATGGGTCCCGGAAACTAGGCGAGATCAGGTACCCAAATACAACCAAATCTTTGTAAAGAGGAGAAATAGAGAAAAACTCATGGGAAAAATCTCTACTCCAAAAAGACATGCAAAAATCCAAGAAGAAGAACATCACTGAAGCAGAGAAGCTGCAAAAACCTGTCAAAAGATGACTGCTATGGTGTTGAAGAACCTCCGCTGAAGATGGAAGATCCCTTCCAAGGCGAAACCAAGGAAGAATTAGCACAAACAATATAATAACCCCCCCATAATGCTGAACTAGGAGAGCCTGACAGATCCACTGAAATGATGTGAAACACCCTGTAGTGCATGAGGAAGAAGAAACAACATCTGAAAGCAGGCAAGATAGCACCTGCAACTGAAAAAGTGGTGTGCAAAATAAAACACACATGCATGACGCTGGAATCATATGGATCCATTGTCGTCGTGGAGGGACACTCACTGCACAAAGGTGTGATGGCAAACAAAGGCAAACTACACAACCCCCAATGGTATGGATTCATTGTCGTCATGGAGGGATACTCATCGGACAAAGATGTGATGGAAAAACAAAGGAAAACTACACAACCCTCATGACACTTTATAATATCAGTGCGAGTACAAAATATGGCACAATATTATGTGCAAAATCCCCAAAAGATGCATGTACAATAGTGTGGCACTTTATCTCAGTGCATTTACATAAAATATAGCTTACAAATGATGCTCAAAATGTCCTCAAAGGACAAAATGTTGGAAATACATGAAGAACAGCCAAAAACAAAGCATTCCATGCAAACAAAAAGTTTCCAAGAGTAAATATGTCCAGGTAATCCACTAGAGTGTGAAAACACAAATAAATGAATAAAATATACCTGGAGTGGAATCTGGAAAAATGGCATGGATGAAATTGAAGAGATCTAAAATATGGTTCCAACACCGTTGAGATTGCGAAAAACGGAGAAACTGATCAAAATTTATGAGCTTGAGACTGAAAATAGCCCCTTTGTCTTTAATTGGTTGTAGAATGCACCAATAGAAAAAAGAAGTGATGAGACCCACACCACTAAAAAGATGAGAAAACTAGCTTCCCGACGATATCTCGTTTGCCAAAAAATGATATCGTATGCCCAAGTTATGGCCTCTGGAATAAATCAGCTCCAAAGAGGGAAAAAACTAGCGTTGGGTTAAATTTGACAATCATACGGTCGTTGCAACAAAATGATTGGGTTAAATTTAATGGCCAAACGGCCATCACCGTAAATGCATAACTGGGCTTATTTTAAAAAAAAGGATTTGATTTTTTTTTTTTAAATCATTAAAAAATTACACATTTTTTTTGTTAATTTTTTTTTTTTAAAAAAAAGGGCGGGTCTTGCATGGGGCCGCCTCCTGCCAATGTGGCAGGGCAGTACCCATGCGGTACTGGTTGCTGCAGGGTGGGGGCGGTGCTCAAGGGGCCACTGCCTGTTGTAAGGACAAGCGGCGGTACCCTTGGGTACCATCCCTGCCTGTGCAGGGACCCGCAGGCCTGAGCAAGCCTTTAAAAGGCTTATGAATTTTTGTTTTTTTTTTAAATTTTTTTAATTAAAAAAAATCAAAACAAAAAATTCATTAACAAATGCTTTTTTGCAATAAAAAAAATTTGACGAAATTTTTTCCGAAAAATAGGCAGAATTTTTTTATTTTTTTCGAAAAATAAAATTTACCAGGCAGGCGGACGGCTGTACGGCCGTACTGCAAAAAAAATTTGCTTCAAATTTTGACTTTGTCCAAAATGGACGAATGAACAATCGATTTAGGGGTTTTGGACTGCTACGGATGCAATGGCGAAGTCTGTTTGAGCTGAAAATGCTTAAAAATTGTAGGTATGCTCTAGATCAAGAAAATAAGCCCCAAACCCTTGAAGCTCCAAAAATCTTCAAAACAAGAATAGGAAGAAGCAAGTGTGGAGCTCTGATACCATGTAGGAGTTGAGAAAATACAACTTCACAAACCTCGAAGATCACCTGCATGCAAATAACCTATCACAAAAGAAGAGATGGAGACAAACAAGCAAGGGTTCTTTGAGATCATGCAAACCCTAATAAAACCCTAATAGGAAAAACCCTAATAGAACCCCTAATAGGAAAACATTTAATAATTAATATAATTATTAAATGTCACTTTATGCAAACTAACGTGAAATCTTAAAAAGGGAATAAAGGTAACTTAATCAACATAATTAAGTTAAGACCTTTACTCTAACAAATACCAACAACACCAAGGGAGGTGAGACCTCTAGAACAAGCATCCAACACACTCCCAACACAAGACAAAACCATAGAAACTCGAAACGCCCATCAACCTCGACTTCATCTTCTAAAATGCTTCCCTCAGCAACAGAGAAGCCAAGAAGTTTCAAACCTCCAAAAGCCCGCTTCTTCAACTAAAATCAACATTTTTTGACCCCAACTCCATATCACAACTACCAAACTACAAGAAAAGTAAAGGGGAGAACTAGAAATAACAACCTCCAGCAACTCCCCAAGAAGCTCCAAAAGCTAGCTAACAGTAGTGTCTTCATCATCGTCCTCCTCAGATGCGCCCTCCTCCTCACAGTTCAAACACCCACTCTTGCCTGAACTCCCACTCCCGCATAGCCCCATCGCATGTTTTATGATTTAATATCCTCTATTATTACCCCATCCTTATCAGGGGTTTTCCCCGGTGTGACACCATTATTTTTGCCCCTTGTTGTAGGACTTGTCATTATGGAAACCATTGATTTTGAAATAAATCACACAAATGAAACTTAAATTCTCTGAAACTTTTATTGCAACTTACTAGGCTCAAAATGAAACTTACTCATAAAACACTCCAAGAAATTAGTAGATTTGCAGCCTTGAGAGCTAATTTTTTTAGAAACCCTAATTTTACAATATCTCTCTTATTTCTACTTCAATTTCTCCAAATTTTGGTTTGTAGGCTCAAATATTATTTCTTCAAAAACCCACTAAAAATCAAGCTTTATTTCGACAATATTTGAGAGATATGCACCTTCCCAAAAAAATGTGTAGAAATCCTAATTTTCCAATAATTCGCTCAATTATCCTCCAATTCCTCTGAAATCTAGATTGTATCTTATTTAATATTTTCTTCAAAAAACCTTTAAAAATTAAAAAAAATCATGAAAATCGAAGTGATATGCTCCTCCCAAAATCACCTCCAATATTGAGAAAATGCCTTGCCTCTACAGTGCCAAGATCATGCTCTCATACCACATGTAATGAAATAACTTACATAATAAAAGAATATGATATGAAATATTTTCCTAATACTTGATAATAACTAAGAATAATAAGCCACTTTGAGGGGGAAAACCTTCAAATATCTCCAATGCAAACACAATTCACAATATGATGATGAAATAAGATTCACAACCTCCTATATATACCTATTTATGCCCAAGATATCACCTAGGCCAACTTAAACAACCCTATATAATCCCTAGGCTGACCTAACTAACTAAATAATAATATAATAATGATAACATGACTTAATTAGGAGTTAAGATACCCACAAGCTGACTATTCATAGTTCGATGTACACTAATATTAAGGGTGTAGACAAAAGTTATGTGACAAATTTTTGGTATGTGCTCTCGTAGTGTAAAGTGATGAAGAAGGGTTGTTGGAATGCTCTGCATTCCTCTATAAGTTAATATTTTGCCATGTAGTTCTATTTACATATTTAGTGATGTCTAGAGGGTGTTGCATTGAAGATTCAAGTTGTGTGGTGGTCTGTAATTTTAGTTTTCAAGTAATAGAGTGTTATAGTTAATTTTGGATGCCTACCCTTCTACAAAACATGTGTTTGAGTACATGTGCCAGCAATAGATTGTACAAATCAGTTGTATGAGTTTGTGCATGAATTCTACATGTCTCATAGTGTTTGTGGTTTAAAGTGCATGGTGATCTATCTTGTTTCCGGTTTCGCACAATTGTTTCAAGTCAATTTGTGATATTATGAAGTTGTTGAGGCCAACCAAAGTACATTATTGTTGTGCACCATAATTTTATGATTGAGTGGATTCCAAGAAGTTTTTATAGATGTTGTATGAGTCATGTCGAATCATCTAGAAGAAATGTAAATAATTCTATATTCTTTTTGTATACTACTAATGAAGATGAAGGTCGACATGTTACAAGTTTCATTATTTCTTGTTTGTGGCCAGCTGAATTTGTAATTGCAAAGCATGCAAATTATATATATTGAAGATCAAATTTGTGGACATGATGATGGAAGTGTATGAATATTTATGAGTGCATAATAAAAGTGTTACAAGGTCTACTACAAATCTAATGTGTAGAATTGTTGACTAGTAGTGGTTAAAGCCATTAACGTAGTCATATTTTAGTTATTATTTTTCATATTAGGGAGTAGTAGCTTCCTTGGGTGCAAGAACCTAGAATAAAGTAAAGGATTAGTTGCTTTGTAGCCCAAAATCAAATATGTAAATTATTTTTACTTGTGAGGTTGGATTAGGATAGTAGCTCCTCACAACATTTCTCATCGTGGCTTTTCCCCTATGGAGTTTTTTACATAAATCTTTTGTTATTTGTGTTCTTGTGTGGTTGATTGTCTTATCTCTTATTTTGATTAAGTGGATGAATTCTTAATTTTTATAAATTCACTTCAAAAATAGTTAATTTGGATTGAATTTTAAAGCATATTGATTCACCCCCTCTCAGTATTCTAGTGTGTTCAACAATTGGTATAAGAGAAAGGTTCCTTGATATTTTCTTAACAACTGAGGTAGATCTTGTATTTGTAACACATGGAGAATAAAGTAGTATCTAAGAATAAGTTCTCAAGAAAAAGAGGTCATACTCCAAAAGGAGGAGGATGAATATGAATTTGAATTCAACAAAGAAGATTGTCCAGTGAATTTTGTAGGAGAGCTTAATTCTGCTCTAAATGATCTAGATGAAGAAATAAATAAGAATGAAGAGCTCTAGTTTGAACTTGAAAAAGCATAGAATAAAATTAGAAAGTTGAAAATTCAAGTTGAAGAAGGTAAAATAATTGAAGAGAGTATAAATTTCAAGCTCATTGACAAAACTAAATTGAATGTTAAAAACTTGAAGAAGAGATTGTTTCCCCAAGGAAAGAACTAGAAAAAGAAAAAGAACAAATTGAAAAAGGTTTGAAGCTAAAAGGAGGTTCTAAAATTCTCAATGAGTTGATTAAATATCAAAAGCCATCAAAAGAAAAATCTAGTCTTCATTTTGAAAAAAAAGAAATTTCCTAGAACCAATGCTTCTACAAATCTATATGAGAACTTCAAAGTAGAAGGGAAGTCTAAAGTGAAGGAGGAGAAAGATTCCATTGAAGAACCTAAGAAGACATCCTTTGGATATGCAAGTTTTGTTCAAGACAAGAAGATAGAAAGAAAGAAGAATGAGGATTGATTCATTCTTGCAAAAAATCTAGACATAAGACTATTAATTGTAGATCTAGACAAAGAAGGAATGATTACATGGGCATAATATTATTTGTGCCTCAAATATATGTTGTAGATTCATTTCAAGTTTATTTCTATGCTTGCAAAAATTTTGGTCATAAGGCTACTAAGTGCAAAACTAAGGTGAAGGAGAAGAATTTTTTTCATGAGCACAACATTGTGTGCTAAAAATGTAATAAGATTTGGGCATAAAGAAAAGTTTGGTAGGAGCAGTTTTGTGAAGCCACCTGTTCAAAACCAAAAGAAGGATGAAACCCTAGATCAACAAAAGAAGGGAGATACAAAAGTTTTGAAAGAGAAGCATGGTCAGGAAAATGAGAAAAAGGATGATACTAAACTTGTACATTATGCACAAGATCCTATGAAAAACTGAGATAGAGAATTATCTGAAGGGGATCTATGATTTGTAAACCTTTTAGCCCCTTGAAAAGAATGAAATGTTGAAGTTTTTAGAATGAAAGATGAATTGGATAGACTCCTTTGGCGTGCAAATTTTCTAAGCAAGAATGAACATTTTGATTAAGGTTTTGGAACAAGTGAATGGTTTGTGGAAGTGTGTCAAGTATCATTGTATCCATGTGATGGCACATAGATTTCTGAAATATATTTCAACTAGCAAGTATGAATGCATTTATGACAAAAATTTAGAGCAAGTGAAAGGGTTTTTATTTGTTATTTGGATCTTTTGAGCTCATTTGCATTCAAGAGAATTTGTGTTTGGAGTGGAGAAACGTGTTTAGGTTTTCAATATATTTGTGTGAAACCCTAGCTATGGTGTTTGAATATTTTTGAAGGAATTCCAATGGCAGCACCTTAGGTGATTAATGTGGTGGAGAAACCCATGGAGAAATTCAAGAAGTTCCCATTCAAAGTAATGGAATTTGACATAGATGGCACATTCTCAAAGGATTCAGTAGATGTGATTTACTCTAAGGATGTAAGGATTTACATTCATGCCTCGTTGAATGAGATTGACCGACATGAGTTACTGAATGAGAATGGTGTATATAAGTTGGAGTATGCAAATCATGTAGTTGTGAAAGGGTTGGACATCTAGAAAGAATTTCCAAAATTTTACAAATGTAAGGAATGGGTAAGAATCATTTTGATTTGCATTCATGAAATTTCTTTTGGCTAAAAAAACCCTATATGATCACAAAGGAAGCTATTAGGGTAGTCACTAGCCTTTGTGTGTCCATAATAGTCTTAATGTTGAACTCTGTAAATAATGAAATAGTTATGGAGCTTACCAGAGCTAAGTTTGATAAGATAACCCTTACAGTGAAGGATATCATTGATCTCGGTGCCTAGTATGCATCAATGGGTATTGCATAGAAGATCTATTTCTTATTCATAGAAGGTTATGTCATCGCCGCCACAATTCACACTACACACCAAATGGAGAAGAAGCTAGTATTGACTTATGTGATTTATTTAGAGAGTAGTTGATAGACAACCTGAACTGTACAAAATAAATTGGTTATAATTTTAGGTTTGGTTCTTTGATCATATCCATTACTTTCTTCTTTTTGAATGAATTTTATAGATTTAAAGGAAAGAATTGGGATAAGTTTACTTTGGTTTTTGCATAGATCAAGAAACATATTGATATTTTTCAAGATAAAAAAGCATACAACACTTTCTATTGGGGATTATTTAAGAATTTGCAAGTAGATATATAAGAGAGGGAATTAATTCTATCTGATTTGGTCTGGAAGTATGAGAATGAGGTGACCTTCATGGTGAATAAGGATCCTTGCTACATGGAGGTTGTAAAGTCTAGGACCTCACATATTCTTGAATTTACTTGAATTTGAATCTAATTTTTTTCAAGGTTATGTGGATATCTTTCTATCAAAACTTGAGAATCCTAAAGCATAAAGATTTGGAACATACAAAGAAATCATGGATAATATGATCTAGAAGAAAACTAAGGAAAAAAGTGAGAAGAGAGTGGATAATTTGTTCAAGAAGTGGAACATTCCATGGTACTCCAAAATGATGCCACCATTCTCTAGTCAAAATTTAGTGGATATAGCCTCAATTCCTAAAGAAAATATTCTTGAAAAATCACCAAGGAGATCCGGTAGATCCTCTTTTGTTGTTGCTTCTACTCCACAACCCTCTAGATCAACACAACCAACAAGTGGAACAAGAAAGGTTGCATCTTGATGAGGTGGAAATTTTTTTAGGGCTTATCAAGATCAGGATAAACCACTAGAATTCCTCCACACAAAATCGCTATAATTTATACAATTATAAGGGCCAAAAGATATAAATAATAATAAGAAATTGACCCTAACTATTATAAAAAATATGAGGGGAGTTTTTAGTGCTCAAAGAGGTGTGTACCTTGTTGAAAGAAGCCTATTTTTAGGGCACAAAGGACTCATTTTCCTTTAGTGGTGAATGGGTCCATGTTAGGGTCTTTTAAACTAAGATCTGGGTTTCTTTGATGTCTACACTCTCATATTCCTAGTTGTCAGCTCCCAAAAACCTATACTTAATTTTGTAGCTTAAATTCTTTTTTCTTGCACTTTGAAGGTCCACTTTGAAACTTGACAATTTTTTTAACTTTGCTCTAAACTTCTTCTCCACTTGATCTTCAACCTATAAATCTACAAACACACACTCAAGGAAGAAAAACTTTGTTGATTGTTAGTGAATAGGGGTTTTCCTTTCTCAAACCCCTTGTAGATAATTAAACCAAATGATAAAATAATGTAATTGAAGAATGAACATGAAATGTTGCATTTGATGATACCTTGAAAGATGTCTTGGAAGATAAATCTGCAATCTAAAATTTAGTGGCCATGAAGAATGTAGATCTTGATCCTTGAATAAGATGTGAATAATGATTTCAAGTAGACATGCTCAACATGTAGGAATGCACTAAAACCTTGACATGATGAAATGATCTTGAATTTATGCAATAAACTCTTGATAATCTACCTTGAAATGCCTTTGAAATTACTCTTGAAGTGTTGTATAATGTTCTTGTAAGGTATTAAGGTGCTTCATTAACATTCTAGGTGAAACAATGTGAATTAACCCCTTATTTGTACTAAATCAAGAGATTAACCCTGAAATTCAAATAATTCAAGCTGACCCTAGATTTGGAGACAAAAATTATTAAATTCCTGCCATAATAAAATTAAAAAATGGGATCCTCACTAAGGGAGGAACCATTCGCCACCTAGGGTGAATGGGTCTTGGTGGAACATTTATTAAATACTTTGTGTTCCCCCGAAAAATTCTACATAGTTTGGCTAGTTTCATGTCTCTAGGCTTAGGGTTTATGTTGCTTAAAATCTTTCCAAATTACCTTAAGTATGCATCATTTCCTAATGTTCTGATTCATCATTGACACCTTATCATCAGTTCCTCGTTAGTTAAGTTGTGGATTATGCCTTTTAACTCATTTTATTGACTAGCCCCTAAATCCTAGAAATCACATCATTACCTGTTGCCGTATTAAAAATATTGCCTTTACATTAGGTGGGTAACATATCATCAAAATATTTGTCATGTCTAGGGTTCTATCCTAAGTTTTTATGTCCTCACCCATTGTTTACCTTGTCATGGCCCCTTTTAAGAACTAAAAAATTGGCATGTGTATATTTCCTATTTTATGAGGACCATTTAATCACCGAGAGAATATCCTGGTCGTTCCTCGTGACCCTATTTGAATTCATTTTGCATTAAAATATTATCACAGGTTGGTGGGTGAGTGCCATGTATCTTCTACATGGGTGGGATCGACATCTTTGAAAATTCAAAAGGCAGTGAGATGGACCACATCAATGGTGTTGGTGAAGTAACGCGGCTACATCTAGATCGTTCCTCACCTCCCCGTTCAAATTCCTTTTGTATTTAAATTTTATCATAGGGAAGTGGGAGGATGACATCTATCAATGGGATCTAGTAATTTTTGAAGAAGGAAAGCTCTCCATTCAATGAGATTGACAGTCAAGGAGGCGTGACGTGGGTTAATCTTGACCACTCCCTGCCATCCCATGGGGGACCCACGTCTTCCTCCCATCTCTCAATAGGGAAGTAGGAGAATTCCATGTGGCATCACTTGAGCTACAAAGGAAACATTAGAAAATGAAAGGAAATTAATGAAATATTTTTCCAAGGGTCAGAGGTATTAAATTTTGAGTTACTAAAGGGAATTTTAGAGGCACGTGTTGTAATAACCAAATGATCTTTTAATCATGATCGTCAATTATACTTAAGAATTATGTGCACAAGCAAGTGATCCCATGTAGAAACACACATATGTGGAAGGTGTGAGATTTAATCCCAACCCTTCCCCATCTTCCCATTGATAAAAGCTACACGATGGTTAAGATTCATAGGGGAGAGAGTGTTGGTTCATTTTTATTGTAACCTTAAACCCTAAGGAGAAACACAATGCCTAAACCAGGGGATTAAAGATTTAGGACAAGGAATTTGAATTATCAATAGATCAAAGACAAGAAAAGCCAATGAACAAGGCTATGAAAACCTTCTACACTTTGAGCTCCAAGGGACTCAGAAGGGTTTTCCTAATTGTAGGCTTGAATGTATGATAAACTCATTCCAAGTAATAAACTACAGACCTATGAAAGTGGATAGTTCTTAGATATATAAGTGATGGGTATTTTATATTCCACCAGATTCAAGCATAATCCCATTTCCATTGAACACTGTTGAGAAAAAATAACTTAGATACCTACATCTCAAACACATAGAGGGATGAAATATGAAACACTTTCAACATCAACCTCTACACCCTTTTAACATCATGGAGATACTAGGATATAAATAACTTAAACATGAAATAAAAAGAACATCAAAGTAAAAGAGGTTTTATATTTTAACATTTGGGACCAAACTAAAAAAAAGATGCACAAGGATTGACCAGTGCCAAGAAGAGGGGCACGAAGTCATATAACCAACATTTTATCCTACAATGTTAAACATGTTTTAAAGATCTTTGAAAATGTTATCACATTTCGATAACAAATGATTATTTTTATAAATCCATCTAGAAACACAATACTCCCATTACATTCATTAAAGTAATTACTCTATTCTTTGAACATAAGGCAATAACAAATGCAACTCAAATGCATAAATTGTGCATGAAAACCTCATATAACCCTTGATTATTTAATTTAAAGAGTATCACATCTTAGCTATGGAGATAGTCATAAGATATAATATATTCATGAAGCATAATTCAAAACATAGAAACCTTAGCCTAATGGATAACAATCATATACCTCACCCTAACTTTATAGTTTACACAGAGCTTTTGTTTGCCTTGCAGAACTTCAAAATTCAGAACCCTTCCAAATGAGAAAAAAAGAAAAGATATATAAAAGGAAGCAACCCTAAAATCCATCTCAAATTGACATTTAGCAAAATTTCTCCCATTTGATCTGCATACATCTTTCTTCACTTGCAATAAAAAATTACCCTTGCCCTGTGAGGAAACTTCACATTTCACCCTGTTTTACCTATAGCTCAATTTGTTTCCTTTTTCCTATGAAAGCCCTTTTTTCATCTTTTTATCTAGCTGCACTTTACATTTTCATCTCTCAACAAATAAAGTTTTCTAACTTTTATAATTGGAGGCTCCAAATGATTTACTCGATTGTGTAAAACAACATTACCTATGCACCTTTAATTATTTTTCATGCCCAACAAAGAAAAGGTTACCTCACTTTATCTCCAAAGTCTCTATTTTAAAATGAAGGATTTTAAATATTATATTATTGAGCAACTAAAATTTTACCTGTGCCTTTATTTATTCCACCTTAAACTTTACCACCTAGCACAAGTAGTTTTTTTTTTATTATTATTGACAAAGGTTTATTAATTATTTTATTGGACTATGGAAATAAAGTCTTAAATCTTTCCTCCTTAAATTTTCATGGGCCCACCTTCATCATGGCTTTAGCCCGCTAACCCCACTACCTTCCCATGATGTCACCAACACTCCTCACAAGGCTAGCAAGGGACTGTGGGGATTCATCCACGTCGCCCATGGATTGACCATGGATCAATGGCCCTCCCATATTATGTTGTTATTCATGTGCAACTGCATCTCAAAATAATTTTTTTCTCTTTGAACCCTTGCGACCTCAAGGAAAGGTACTCCAGTCACCATTTCATCTTATCTTCTTTTCATGGAAGCTCTGTGTATGCAAGCTTTCCCTAGATATTTTTCCACTCGATCTAAGAGGAAATGGTAGCTTGTTTCATGAAACCCATAATGCCTTAAGACAATCTCCTCACAATACTTTAAAATCCATCTTATGTGAGATTGATACTATGATGAATGTGTTATACACAATAAGATAACAAGCATCATTCCTTGCATCTCATTTTTTTATCATAAATGTTGATCCACAAGCTCTCCCATAATAATTTATTTTGTAGCAGCCTTGGAGATAGGTTTCGTTGTACTATAGTATTCAACACAAACTCGAAGGTTCTTAATAGCTAAACCAAATGCAATTGCAATATTTTTACTACAGTGATAAAGAAGTAATTCCTTCTCTAGAGCAGCAAGATCTAATGCATAATTTTTAGCCATACTCCCTCTCAATAGACTGCCCAAGGATGTGAGCACTAGAATTCCAAAATGTATCATGTCCTTCATTGCTATCAAATGTGAATAGTTTCAATTCGTAATCGCCCTTCAAGCATTGGTTATCAAAGTCAGTGTAGCCCCTGTCATTCTCAATGAATCTACCTTTTGCAACCTTGGAGTAGTTGAAAAACCTCTTCAAACAATAGGTATAGAAAATATGGGTCAAATATATCATTTATCTGTTTATTATGTCTTTTGTCCCTAAAACCAATCTTATGCATGGAAACAGATATGTCTGATTCAATCTTATTAAAAAAATGCTTCTTATCCATACAAATTTTACCCTCTAATAGCTCCTTACCTAGATATAATCCTTCAATACCCTTTTCAGGTTTAGAATCTTCAAGATGAACATCATCACTATGGTTGAATTGCAATAAAACATCAGCCCTAGTATTCATTCCATAAACTAATTCAAATGAACAAAGTTGGGTGTTTGCAACCCCAACAATGTCATAATTATGTAAAGCATGTCAGGTCCCCACGTGGGCCCGGCTATTTTTTTTTGTTTTAAGAAAAAAATTATGCTCAATTGACCTCACATTGCTTCTACATGCTTTTGGCGAGAAAAATTGAAGTGGGTTGTCATTAAATTTTTTTTTTTCTAGCATAATTGCACAATGATCAAAACTTGCCTAGTAGCCTTCATAATCACCTTGGAAAACTAGTCAAACAACCTCCTAGAGCCATGAAAATTCAAAAGCATGTAGATATTTGACCCAATAATTCATCGAAATAAACAAATTGGCAAGGTACAAGATATTTAATGTCAAAGTAGCTCACTTAGAATTTTCTGCAATTGCACCTGGTAAAAACCAATTAGGGCTCACCAAGTCACCTCGAAAAAATATCAAATCACCTCCTAGGAAACTACCATTGGAAAAATTAGATCATTTAGGTCCATTCAACATGTGTGCAAGAGGGCTATCCTTTAGTCCACATTCTTCCCAAGATATTAAGGGTCAAATTTGACCTCCCTAAAACATTTTGGAAATGCAGATGTAAAAACAAAACAAATTGCATTTGATTTTGACCTAGAAAAAATATCAAACTTGATCCTAAGACTTTGAAATTAGACTAGGAAGCACATGAATATGGGGGGAATGTAGATCACCAATCCATTTTTCATGATGATCATCCATATGTGAAATATCAATCTGGACAGGAGGCCACTTTGTAGGCTTGAGAGTACACAAACAACAAAATAGTCCCAAAACCCTACAACTTTGCATTTCAAAAACCTGTCAAAACTCATCATAGGAAGCTGAAATCAGACATACATATTCACATATTTAAAATGAATACACTCACCAATGGATTTGGCATGAAACTAAATGGGATCCGAATTATGACTCCAAAGTAGATCGTTGGGGCAGATTTTTTAACGGCACTTTTGAGTGTGCAAAACAAATTTTTAACATGGGCACTTCAAATTTGCAAAATTTGAAGGTGCCATCAGTGGGGAAGGTAACGTGTGGTCTCTTGCTTCAACGAAAATGAGATGGTGAAACTCACAGATCATCAACAAAGGGCTCCACATGGCTTGTTTGGATTGGCTAAAGGGAACGAATGCTCACAATCATCTTTTTCAAACTAAGTTGACTCAATTTGAATCGGTGGTCTTTTCATTTTTCCATAAGATTGACGAACGTTATTCAAAGTTGAGATCAAGGGAAAGTGATCCATTTTGGTTCATGTGAGCAAACCATAATGGCAGATAGGATGTCAATCTACCAAATTAAGAGTTATAAGGCTTTTAAAACTTGTTTTAAAGCACAATTGAGGATTCGTAAAACCATTCTACATATCCAAGGAGCATGTGCTGCATTTTTCAAGCTAGTTTAATGCTGGAGTTAGGTTTTTAAGCTTGTGCCAAGCTAGTAAGTTGGTATATTTTCCTACCTAATTATTAAGAACTCAATCAATTATACTCTCTTTGTCATTTTGTCACTAGGGTTTTCTTGGTTTTACATTTCTTTTAAGGTTTGACATTCATTTCGAATAATTTTTTGATTTTGCATTGCTATAATTTATGTCAAACCCTTGTTTGAGCCGTAGGTTATTTTTTGAAAATAGAAACCCTACTTTATAAAAACCCTTGAGTCATGGCCCCTAAAGTGAAAGTGTCTTCATCAAAGGGGGAGGCCTCTGGATCCAAAAGACCTTTGATTAAGGACCTAGCTAACCAACTGCCACCCTTGACCAATGAAAAACCTAAGGGTCAATTACTCTTTTGGGATCCACAAATAATAGAGGGCCTAATTGAAAAGCATAGCTCTATTAGGGATGCCACATTTCCTTTCACTGGGTGGGAATTGTTTAGTGGCTGGTTTGGAAATAGAAATTGTGGTGTTCCATTTGGTAACCCTAGGAATCTTGACTTGGGAAAATTGAAATGTGCCAAATGTATACCTCAATGTTGATTTTTTAAAATCAATAGCTATCAATTATGATCCAATTACCAGTACTATGAGGTCCTTTGATAAAATTGACATGGTTAAAGTCACTAAGGAAGAGATTGCTCATGTTTAAAGTCTCACTGAATGGAGTGAGGACCTAGTTTAGATCAATGAAAAGGCTCTTAGGGGAGAATATGAGAAGACTAAGAATTCATTCAAGGTCCATATATTTCCTAAGTAGCCAGCAGAGATTGGGGGTTGAAGGGTTACAATGGGACCATTTGATAAAGAACCGTATCCTTTTAATTATTTTGTCCCTTTTTTCCAAAGAAATTTCTACTCCATTTGTGAGATAATTGGCTATGACCTAATCACTAGAATTCCCATGGCATGGATGTATATGGTGACCCACATCCAAAACCCTTATTATTGCATAATATATGACTATGGGGGGTTTCTCGCAGAGAAAATTCATGAGGGTCTGGTGAAATTGAAGAGGGGTGAAGTGGGAGTAAGATTCAACTAATATTCAGTGTTCATGCACACATTTTTGTTCAAATGTGCACCTTACTTTGGGAAGAATATGACACTGGAGAAGGTGGAGGCTAATTTGTATTTTCTTGTCTAGTGTTAGACCATTGTCTTAGATAAGGATGGCATAAAATTTGATTATGTGATATTGGTGAATTTGCTTGCCTCTGAGTTGAGAAGATATTTGGCTATGAATGTGCCAAGAATTCCCAAGGCCCTGCATGATCTCTTGAGACCTAAACATAGGAGGCATGAATTGGGGGTTAATCTTAATAGGGGAGATGTTCTCCCTTATCTTGCATATACTATTTTGAGAGTGTATGGTGCTACTATCTCACCTCACCTACTATTGAAATGTGTGCCATAAAGAATTGGGTTCCTTGAAGTAATATGGCAGTTGGGAAGTGTGGAAAACAAAAATTTGAAGGATCGGAGAAAAGGAATGTTTTTCCCTTCATACACATGCTTCTCCATGTAGAATTTATGAAATCCAACTTCATAGACCCCGAAGATCATCTGCATGCAAATAACATGTCACACAAGAAGACATTGGAGATAAAAAAGAAAGGGTGATCTGAAAGCTAAAAATTGTATAAATCATAGAGTATAAAATACAATGAGATCAATCCTTAAGAAAGGAGATCATGAAAAACCTAAAAGAAACCCTAATAGGTAGACATTTAATAATTAATATAATTATTAAATGTCACATTATGCAAATTAAATGAAATCTTAAGAGAGGAATAAAGGCAACTTAATTAACACAATTAAGTTAAAACCTTTACTCTAACACCCCCCCTTAATATGAGAAAGAGTGAAGCTACAAACATGTGCAAGAAATCAAAGGTAACTACAATGCATGAAAAAAAACATGGGTCCTAGCAACTAGGCCTGATCAAGTACCCATTTACAAATGAAATGCAAACTAAATGAAATAGGGTAAAGGAGAAAACCCAGTGGGAACAAAACTCCTCCCAAAAATAGAATAAAAAGAAAGGAATACGATGTACTAATAAAAGAAGGATAGGAGGTGGATTACATGACACCCTCCATAGAAAACTTCTATCATATAAGTACATGTACAATGGTCTCCATAGGAGAGATAGAAAGAGAGAAGAAGCCCCCCCCCACAATGAAGAAACTCTTGTCACAATGGTAGATGCCTGATGTAGAATCCAAAAGGAGATCTTGAAGCGGAAAATGATATTCCTCCCCTTGGAAAGAAATGGATCCAAAGGATGATGTCGAAGAAACCCTGTGAAGAGTGATGAACCAATCTATTTCAAGATGTGTGCCATGATCGGATGCTAAAGAATCTCTCTGTCTGAACTGAAACAAATGATGTCAAATCCAAACTGATGTGGAGAATCCTGAAATGTAACCTCTGAATGCACTGATAATGGTGGGCGTACAGTAATAACCTTACTGTCAGGGTAGAGGAGATCAATGTCCTCAAAATAATCCTCCAAATCTATAATATAGGACTCAACAAACAAGAAGGATATGTTTGCAAGATAAGAGTCCAAAGTAGCTATGTTTGGAAGGTGAATGATGCCTTGCTATGCTGAATTAGGAACAATAGGAGATGCTGATGAAGTCTTAGTCTGAAGAGTAGGAATTATGAGACAAGCCTCTAATCCATCGAAATATGTAAGGGTGTCTAAATACTCAAGCTCCTCTAAAGTATCATGATCAAAGGGTGTATTCTCTCTCCAAGCAATGGGTAAGAGACAATTTAAAGTAGGATCCTCTAGGAATGGAGAGAGATTAGGTTCTCCATAGATCTCCCAAAGATGTGTCCAAAGTGGGTGAGAACAATCAATTTCCGGTATAGCCAACACACTGTCATGATCAACACTAGACAATATAAGTCCTACTATGTGATCTCTAATGATATCCCATGTTAATTTTCCCTTTGAATTGGTTGGTTCAGGTATGAGATCATACAAATAAGGCAAAATATTAAGCCACCTACAATGTGTAAGTATACCCTTTTCCCATGACTCATAATTACCCCGTTCCAGAATAACAAATGAAGGGTGAGTAGAAAAACCCACGATAACTCTTCAAATGAAATAAAAATAAAAATCTGACCTTACGACATTTAGATCAAATTAATATAACCCATCCCACGAAAATAGAACCCATGTAGGTGTCAGAACATCCAAGTAATTGAGCAAAGTATAAAAACACACAAAGATGAATAAAATTTACTTCATAAATTTTCTAGTGAAATAGATTGTAGATCTGGAAATATCACTCCAACACCTTTCCAACACCTATTTGTTTGTGTAAAACAGAGTTCAGACGCAAAAGATACGCCCCCGGGAGTGAAAAACACAGGTTCTGACTTTGACTGGCAAACAAGACTGAAAAAAGGAAAAATCAAAAGAAATAACCAGCACTACTGGAATGGCGCCAGAACCAGCTTTCCAATGATATCTCGTTTTTGAAAAACGGAGATCGTTTGCAAAAAATACGCTCGATTCCATGAAAACAACTCCAAAAAACTCAATTTGACCCTTTTTGCCCTCGGGGGCTAAAAAAATCTTCAGCCCCTAGTCATATGGCGACCAGGGGGCTGATGGCGTAAGGGCTAAGCGGTGGTGGCATGCAGGCTGCTTGACGGTAGCGATCCGATGGCTGGGCGGCCGACCAACGGAGGTGGCGTTCCAATGGCGTTTGTTGGCGGCCGCTTGGCTGCGCAGTAGCAACGACCCCTTCTATAAGGGGAGTGCACAAATTTTTGTAAAAAAATTATAAAAATCAATTAAAAATTGATACTTTTGAAAAAAAAAATTGCTTTTTTTTTTTTTGGACCTTGAACTGCATGCTGGGGAGGTCGTATAGTCTCTCTGGAAAATTTGTTTTGCCTCTCCGATCAATTTTGTCCAAAATGGACGAATGGATAGTCATTTTGGGGGTTTTAGGCCACTGCAGACTGAATGGCAAGGTCTATTTGGGCTCAAAATGCTCCGATCAAACATGTGATGCCCTAAATCAGAAAAAAAAAAACCCCAAAACCTCGAAGCTCCAAAACCTTCAAAATCCGAACAAGAAGCAACAGGTCTAGAGCTCTGATACCATTTAAGAAACCAAGATCAGACATGCAAACCTAAACACCTTCCACATAAGAGAAAAACAATGAAAAATTAGAGCTTTGCATGAAATGTGCAAATTGATATTATTCAGAATTCGAATATTACAATGAGATAATTTGCTTTATAAAAGAAGATTATGCAACCCTAATGTTGACCTAAAAATAGCTCAACTAAATAAAGCTTACTTATTAATTAAGTAAACTAATTATTACCTAAGCAAAACCTAAGTAAAGTTATGCAAGTGTAATTAAATATTAATTACACTAACACTCCAATTTTGTCATGATTAGGGGAGGCTAGAAAAATATAAATAATATGCTCAAGGCTTTAAACATGAAGAGTGTAGGGGCAAGGGAGTATCATGATCCTAAAGGTTTCATAGCCTGGTTAAAGTTATGGAACAGGTGTTTCAAATTTGAGCACATTTTCCAATACCCCGAGGATGTAATAAGGAATATCTTTGATCTTTTGGAGCAAGATGATAGAAAATAAAAATGGATTTATTTTAACAAAATGAAAAGAAAGGTAAGAGAAAAGGACCTTGAATTTACTACTATTTTAGAAATCCCCAATATAATGCAAAGAATGGAACATGTGTTCCAAAATTTTGAAATAGTAGTTGGCCACCTTGAGGGTTAAAAGATTATTCAAGATAAAGTGAAAGCCCCGATGGAAGAGGAATAGGGTGAAGGAGAAATCCATGTTATGGAGGAGAGGCCTACATATCAGCCTCTGAAGGAACATAAAATACAATTTTTCATAAGCAGAAAGAACAAAGAAAAGAAAGATGATGTAGCTACTACTTCCTCTCAGCAAGAGGAGAAAAGATCTCTTTCTCTAGTGCCAAAAATGCCACTACCATCTCCTTTGAGGTCAATTTGTCCTTAAATTGTGGATGTTGATTCCCCATCACAACATGCCTCACCACCAAAAGAACCACCATTGAAGAAGAAAAAGGTCAAATCAACAAGTTTGATGGATTATGATGATGATGAATCTGATGAAGAAATTTGGGTAATTGAGCAGGAAATGCAACATGAAATTCCTTCTACATCGGTAGTGATGGTACCACAAAAATTAGGTATGAGGTTAAGTAAGGCTGACCTCACTAATATTAACAACACTAATGATGTAAGGGTGAAGCATGCACAAGATTCATGGATGATGATTCATTTGTAAAATCTCAAGCTTTCACAGAGTTTTCCTACAGGGCTAAGAAGGATGAATAGGTTACTACTATGGCTAAGCAAAGAAGTCTTCATCCAGAGTTGCATGAGGAAACTATTCAAGAAAAGGTCATAAAGGAAATGAGAGCCAAATTTCATGGAATGACTGCAACAGAAGGCTAAACGCTAGTAAGGAATAGTGGTGTTTTGTTGTTGCCAGAATGGTATCTAGCGCCTACCATTGCCTTTGATACGATAAAAAGGTGTGATAGACCTCTCTATAATTCAGAGGAGGAAGATACAATTGCATTGCAAGGATCTTCATTCAGTGAGAAATGGGATACATTGGCTATATGGGCCTTTACTCTCAGTACAAGAAATTCTGACATTGCAGAGCCTACATTAGACTATAGGGTAGGCTTCATAATAAAGAGTGTCAAAGACATCAGCTGTTGAGGCAACAATTATGTTAGTGAATGCTACTTAGTTTAAAAAATCCATAGTGGTGTCAGTAACCACAGAGAAGGAGAAATTTAGGAAGAAATAAAATGACTTGTTGGTTGATTATGTAAAGACTAAAAAATAAAAGATGTAGCTACAAACTGAGATAGCATTATTAAAGGAGAAATTGCAAAACTTGCAATCAAGAGAAAAAATTTAGACTAATGCTACCTCTTCCCCTGCTTTTCATGAGCCAATGCCTACTTATTATACCCCTTCAACAAATTCCTCATGTGAAATTGTTCCATACAATATGGGAACTGTACCTATTTCATTAGTAGAGCTAGATACATCAGAAGTAGCACAGACAAAGGAAGGTGCTAGCAATGAGGAGCTTCTTAATCAATTAAGTGATTAAAAAGAAAAATGTGACAATCACAATATGAAAATCTTTGACAATAATATGAATATTGTCACTATAGTCCTAGAGAATTTAAAACAAGGGCTTAATAATAGACTAAACAACATCCATGATAGCTATTCCTCCATGAATTTTTCTATAAATAATTTTGACAATGATAAGGAGAGGGCTATTCCACTTATGGAGACATGTATCTCCAGGTTGAAAAAATTAAGAATGATGTCTATCAAAGCTAAGCAAGATGTTAACCCCCTAAAAATATTAATCCCACCATTCAAATTGTAAATGAAATTTAGGAGTTAAAAGGAAATATAGAGCCTTTAGAGACTAGGATAATGGAATTGGTCAAGAATTTTCATGAAACACATCATGGTCTCCTTCCATCTATTTTAAGGGATGTCGATAACATAAAAACCTTTGCAAGACTGGAGAAAGGAAACTAATGAAGACATTTCAAATCAAGCTGCTTCAATTTGTCAAGGGCAAGATATGAGTACACTAAAGAGGAACATGGATATGTTGTCTCGTGCAGAGATTGTCCTAGTAGAGTTTTATAAGGAAGCTAATCAGGTTGTTACCAAATATTCACCTTATAGAAAATATGTTGATAGAGTTATGAGCTTCAGTTGGCCTAGTAAGGATGAATTCTAGGCATGGAAGAATAAATACTTGGAGGTATTGGAGGAATGATTTGCAGTTGTGGGGTGGTGAGTGAAACTTGCAACCATGGTGAATAACAGATGAGAGAGAAACAATGCATAGCCTAGAAATAGTACAAATTAGGCTTTTGTTGAAGTATTCTAAAATATTGTTCTCTACCCAACATGGAAACTAATGGCATAGGTGCTAGCTTGGATGTTTTGGTCTTCTCTTTTTATTGATTTTCGTGCTTTAGAGTTTTTCTAATTGGGAATGCATGTGGTTAATACTTTTGGCATGTGAAGAAGATATTTTGGAGTTGCTTCAATGAATGAAAGATTCCTTTTGGAAAGTGGGTGTATCTTCTTCGGAAAATGCAAATATATATTTTATATTCTTTTCCCCCACTTTAAAAGGTGCAAATATAACTGTCTCAAAAATTTTGAAATTGAAATTGAAATGTATGTCAAATATAAATGTGACTTTAATTGTAATTTGGCATGATTCTTGTTGCTCCCATATTTTTATAAATGTGAATTGAAGTCCAATTACATGGGTCTTTTGATGGTTAAGAAAATTTTGAGCTTATGTGAGAGTAATTTTTGTATTTCAAGAACATAGAAATAGATTAGTGTTGAGTCTTAGGAATGCATTCAGATCTATAATAGGCTTAATGGTTTTACAATATAAATTGTGAATGAATGATAATTTCACATCCTAGATTAATTTCTCTCCTCTGTAATTTTTTCTTACGAATTATGAATAAAGTGATCAAGGTTCATTTATTCATCTTCAATCACTCAGGTTGAATGTGTGATTTCATTTTTTATTTAGTTCAAAGAGCTAATTGAGTGCTTAAATGATATCATAGATTTGTAAGTGAAATTCAATGATCATTAAGTAGTTTCTATTTTTGGACACATTGGGTTGATATATTGCAAATCATTATATTAATATTCTTTAAATACTTATTTCCATTGCTAATGTAGTACAGTTTATTGCAAGTATGAGTCCATAACCCATAGATAAAGCACTAGTCCATTTATTTGGTTATCTTTGATGTTATTGAGCCTTCCCACACCCGACAAAGAACATAAATCTTCATAAAAAAAATTGGCACACCTGTAATTGGAGTATAGTGGTATGGAGTACTACTCATTCCTTTCTTTAGGTGCAATTAGCTAAAGGGTCAACCAAATCCTTAAAGAATTTTGTCTATTTGTATCTGAAAAGAATGTATTTGTTTGTTTCAATGTTTATGATAAAATGGCACAAGAGTATCATATAGACATTGTCAGGATTACTCTCATGGGTTTCATAGAGCCCCAAGAGTAGAGGTGTAGCCTAGAAAGCTAGTACTTATTCTTTGGCCAATCCTCACTACTATTTACCATTGAATTATGATGAATTCATAGATAGTGAATGAGATCAAGTTTGGTTCTAAAAAAGTAACCAATAGATTGGCAACTCTATTGGGGACATTGCTAGACCAACGTCTCTAGTTTAGATCTAGTATAGTTAGAGTCAAGTATTTTATTATTCTTCACTTCTTGGAGAAAAATTGGTTCAAATTTTCATCATATAAGTCACATCAAGTTTAATGCATCAAATTTTGGTTGATTCCTCCATTCTGTGTTATGTTCAAAGTCTTCTCTAATATTCAAAGTGTGATAAATTCCTATTTCCCAATATCCTGGGTGGTGACTCTGAAGTCTCTTGTGCCAATGCAAGAATAATTTCCCAAAGAGAAGGTGAGAAAGAGAATTCTAGAAGACAATTTGACATCATGAGGAAGACTAGAAGTTACATGAAGAAGCATCCTAAGAAGAAGCTGGAGTCTAAGCTTTCAAAAGACAAACAACCAACATAGGAGAGGAAAAATGCAGAATCAAGTAAGTCTACTAAAATTCTATTTGATGCATCCCCTACTTTTAATAATGAAGTAAATAGTGAAAATTTTCATGAAGAAGCGCATGAAGTTGAGGTGCCTAATGTAGATCAAGAGAGTTTTCCCACTGAGGAATTTTTTGATAATGAACTTGATGTGTTAAGAGAAGAAGATAGGTGGGAATTCTGGGAGAAAAATAGGAAGTTCTCAGAACCTTCAACTCCTTGATTTGGATTTGTTTTTAATGGCGGTAACTATAATCTAAGAGGCAAATCCGCTAATGTAGAATTGCACCAATCTCTTAAAGGAGAACCAACTAATCTTTCTTTCTTTACCTTTGAGCTAAGTGAGTTTGGAGATGTTTTGGAAGATGAGGAAGATATAGATAAAGATATGAAAACCTTAGAAGAGGAAGAGCTTATGCTTAAGGAAGAAGAATAACATAGGCTCAGGGAGTTGAAAGAAAAAAAGCAAAGGAGTTGAAAGAGAAAGAGGATAGAATTAAAGCCAAGATTCTTGAAAGAGATTCTTGAAAGCAAAGAATAGAAAAGATGAAAGAAGTTGCAAATTAGAAGGTACTTTATGAAAATGCTTCTAGATTTGCTGCTAAGATAACTCCTAATCCTCCTAAGGTGACCATCCCAATGGAATTTTTTTCTAAAAATTCTTATATGGCATCTATTGCAACCACCAAAGCCACATATCCATTTGCTACTATTAAGAAATCATAATTTGTATATCATGGGAAGAAGCCTTTTGACCCACATAAGAAAACTACCTTTAATACCAACACTAATACAAGTACCAATACTTCATCTAGTAATGCTTCCACCCAAAATGTTAATATTGACCCTATCTCATCAATTACACCCCCAGACCCTGAGATCTTGAGATTCCAATTGGAAAATGACAAGTTACTACAAGAATTGAAGAAAATTAAAATGGAAGCTTCAAATGCAAAAATAGTAAGAAAGATCTCTTTCTTTAAGATCTTTATACCTGATTTGGTGGCTTCGGGTTCTAGACATACTGAAAATGATTCACAAAACAAAATTTTTGAGGGAATCACTACTAGTGGAGGTGGTGGTGGAGGCAAAGGAAATGATAAAAAAAAAAAAAATCTTATTTTGAATATGGTGATGGAAAAAAGAAGGGAGGTGGTAGTAATGGTGGAGATGGAAAGGGTAAGGATAAAAATCAATTTGATGATCGCAAGCATGATGAGTCTAGAAATTCTCATAGAGACCAAGCTACTAGGAGACCAATGCAAGTGGAGAGATATCAGCAGTTGTTCTTTACTAGGATTCCTAGTTATCCTAATCCATTTTCGGAATATTTTAGGCCTGTTTTGGTTAGATTCTCTGGAAAAATTGCCTTAAGTGGTGAGGACCACCTCAAAGAATTTTCCAATGTCATGGATGACTTTGAAGTAGAAGTTGAGGATGTGATGATGAACTTATTCATTTAATCACTCACTAAGGATGCTAGAGAATGGTATAGGAATTTTCCTGCTAAGATTATTGGTTCTTGGGAAGAGTTTAAGAAGTTGTTTAGAGAATAGTATGGTGATAAAATTGATTCAAGTTTCCCTCTAAATCAGTTTAATAATATTGTTAAAATTTCTAATGAAGGTGTAGCTGATTTCAATGTGAGGTTTCAAAAGGCCATGAACCAATTACGTCCTCATTTAAAATTGAATCGTAATGTATGCCTAGTGAACTATTGCAATGCCTTTTATGCAAAGATGAGCTATCACCTATTGGATAAAAACCCTCAAACATTGAGAGAGGCTTACAAGATGGCCATCCACATTGAAAGTATCATTAGAGAAATTGGTAAGGCTGGTAGAAGGGATGATATAGAGATCCACAAGAATCCAAAGAGAGAGGATAAAAATTTTGGTGCTAAAGGAGTTTCTCTTGAGGATAAGATTAATAATTTTAACTAGTACCATGAAGGATCTAAGAAATACAATTTCAAGACAAGAAAAATGTTTGTCAAATGAGAAGTCCAACTATCATAAGAATGAGAGACCTCCTCGATTGCAAGATCATCCACATAACACAAATTGGAATAATGGGAAACCCATTCCTAACAATTAGAATAATGCTCAAAACAAGGTTCCTTTGGACCCTTTGCAGAAAAAACTCAAGCAACTTTGTTGATGAGACCCCATAGTGCATGGTTTACCAGATGCCACATTTTTCTCACCAATGTGTAGTTGCATAGTTGGTTGAAGTTGAAGAAGGTGTACCTAAAGACTGTGATCATTCTAATGAGGATGATTTTGAAATTAATATGATCATGGATGGTTGTGATTTTTTTGATAATGAGTGCTTTTTTGATTTGGAATCTCATGAAATGGATGTGGATGACCAAAGGCATATCACTAGTATATATAACCAGCAAGTTCTTTGTGATGAAGATGATGATAGTGATAATGAAGTGTACACATTGGAAGCAATTGAAGATAATTTTTCCCTAAGGAGACCTTTGGATGAAGAAATTACAAGATATATAGTGGTTTTGGCTGCACAAGCCAAAGGTTCATATCATCTGAGGAACAAAATAATGGGTGGTGACCAAGGTAGTCTTATTAGTCTCTTTATCAAGGAGAAAAATGTTAAAGGCAAAGAGAAAATATTTGATAGCAAAGGGGAATCAGTTAAAGCTAAAGAAAGTAAAGGAGTCAAAATTTGGGATAAGAAATTTGATAAACCAAGAGCGGATGGAGAGCTAAAGTCCCCTACTGTAAAGACAAAAGCACAAAAGCAAAATATTGAAGCTATAAAGAAGGATGCCAAGCCCAAATCTGAAACAACAAATAATCAACAAAAGGAGAGTGGTACAAGAAAAGGTTTGAACCCAATTGGTTTACCTAAATACACTCATATTGAAATGTTTCAATTTCTTATTGAAGTAAAAGTTTTTGTCCCTTTTCTTGAGATGATGATAATTTATGAGCACAAACAAAAGGTATTAGCCCTTATCAATGGTTCTACTATAGCCTGTAATGAATTAGTGGTGTCCACTCCACCCAGAGTGTGTGAAAAGGAAAATAAAGAGGGAATAATCACTGAGATCTCTTATATCTTTCTAGGAAATTCAATCACAAACTGTCTTGGAAAGATAGACCCATTTTTTCTCACACTAATTGTTGAGGGAAATTTTCTAAAAAAATGTATTATTGATTTTCGAGTATCCAACAATATAATGCGTAGCCAAGAACATGGAGGAATTGGGATTAAAATTTGACAGTACCCATGGCAAATGTTATTCCATGGACTCAAGGGAAGTCCCTGTGACCAATGTAATCAATGAGCTTCCTTATAGACTATTTGCATTTCCAGAGAAAGAGTTCAAGATGAGTGTGGTGGTGGTAGATATCCCACCCAAATATGGAATGTTTCTAAATTCCTTATAGACTATTTGCATATCCAGAGAAAGAGTTCAAGATGAGTGTGGTGGTGGTAGATATCCCACCCAAATATGGAATGTTTCTATCTAGAAAGTGGATTTATTCCATGGGAGGTATCTTGTAGTGTGATGTGTTACACTACCTTCCTTATTGATGGTAAGGATTTCCAAGTGGTTCAACAACCAAAAGTGCCACATATGTTGCAGCATGCTCCCGAGGATGATATGATTCACTTTGTAGATATTGACATTAGTGAATTTAAGGTGGAAGAGATACCAAGAGAGAGTGAAAGATGACCAATGCCTATAGATAATGAAGTTACAAGACTATCTGATAAGGATGGATTATGGAAGATTTATTTTGATAATGCAAGTTCTAAAGAAGGGTTTGGTGCAGGTATATTGTTGGTGTCACCTAGTGGAAATACATATAATTTTTCTTTCACCTTGTCTTTTGTTTGCACAAATAATGTGGCAAAGTATGAGGCATTGCTATTAGGATTGAGGTTAGATAAAAAACATGGGATAAAGAAGCTAATGGTGATAGGTGACTCTGAGTTATTGATATCCCAAGTAAGGTCTAGAAATGCATGTAAGAATAATAGATTGAAACAATATAGAATTGTTGTTTGAGACTCCATTGAGCAGTTTGATTCCTTCAAAATTGATTGGACATAAAGAGGTCAAAACAGAGTGGAAGATTTACTTGGAAACATTGCACTCAGACCTAATGACATCACTTTTACAGGTATCTCTAAGGTTGAGGTACAGGCAAGGCCATCAATCCTTGATAATGTGCATAATTTGAAAATATTCAACGATGATGAAGATATTTTGAAGTTTTTAAAATGTACATTGATGAATATGAAAGTCAGGAGATTGAATTTGGGTCTTTTGTTGAAAATATAGATGGTAAGGATACAATCTTTGGAATTGAAGTCATTTAGCTGAAGACAAATAAGATTCCCAATAACTTGTAGCACTAGATAGAGTCTTTGACAATCAATACAAGAGCAAGGTTAAAACAACTACCATCCATATAGAGGATCTGGAAAAAGTGAATTTTGGGAATGAAAATGTTGTTAAAAAGGTATATGTGGAAAAAAAATGAAACCCAAAATCAAGGTGATGTTGATTGCCTTATTGAGATAATATAGACATGTCCTTTTCTTGGTTGTATGATGACTTGAAAGCATATAAAGAGGAATTTTTCCAACATGATATTCCTCTAAAAGAAAATGCCAAACCTTTCAGGCAGAAGAAAATACCCATCAATCAAACCTTAGCTCTGAAGATGCAAGAGGAATTATAAAAGTTGAGGGATGTTGGTATCATAAAGCCTATTAGGAATTCCTCATGGGTGACTAATTTAGTGCTAGTTAGGAAGAAAAATGGTGTAGACATGAAAAATGTACAAGTTCGTTTTGGCACACCTGATCCCGATTACTAACAACGTTTCCTCTTAAATCAAATTCTCAACATTTCATCACTTTCTATCCTTTAATTCAATAAATCACTACTTATTGGATTAAGTCTATCACCTCCTTTGATTAAATTAATCGATTTAATTTAATTAACCTTACATTGTTGTTTAATTAAATAAATTAAACCTTATTTGATTTAATCTAACACTTTCCTTCTTTATTAAATAAATCAAATCATTTATTTACTAAATCATTTTCTCTCAATTTCTGACTTAAATCAATTCATAAATCTAAGTCTAAATTGTCACATCACCTGATTCTCCATTAAATTAATCAAAACATTGATTAAGTTAATCTTTCTCACTAAAATTCTCTAGAGAATGCAAGTTGCACAATAAATCAATTACTTTGATTTATTAATTCCTCTATTTTCCCTCACAAAGCATCAAAAGGGAATATTTCTTATTTGAATTCAAAAAGGCCAAGTGGACTTGGTCCTTCCAACAAGGCATTCAATGCCTCTTACATGTCCTTGACCTTGAGCCAAGTGGCATTAACTTCATTGCCTTTCCCTCTTCAACATGTCATTTCTCACATTTGAAATGCCACCTAAATGCATGTATTGACACATTGGCCAAAACTTGCACATTCCTCATCCAATCACATTTGGACAAGTCCCACAATACCATTGGACTATCTTTTGTCCCACATTGCTTATTCCCACTATCTCTTCCAAGATTTGAATCTATAAATTGGAGACTCTTCTCCTCAATCTTGATCCACATTTTACATGCAAAGTTACTCTCTTCAATTGAGAACTAATTTTGCCCATTTCATCCATACACTCTTCATATTTTCACATTTGCATCAAGATTATGCTCAAATCTCTTTGGATATTTGACCATTGATTAATCAACTCAAATTTGCACATAGGAATTGGGAAAGGGCCAATTGCAACATATCATTGACACCAATTCCCCCATGGGATCATCATTTTGTTTACTTAATTAGGACTAATTGTCATTCATTTTAGTTTTTCTTCCTTTGTTCCTATTTTAAGTTTATTAACAAATGGATTTTATGGGGAATCCCTCATTGTTTGCTTGCATTTAGATTTAACACTAACAATGTTTGTCGTCTTTATGCAATTACAGGTTTAGGGGTTCACAAATGGTGATATAAGATTATTTGTGGACTTCTGAAACTAGAATATATCATCATTAAAGGATAACTATCCACTGTTGAACATGGAAGTGTAACATAGGAAAATATCAAGTTAGCAATGACTAAATGCATAAATAATAAACCTAAGTGTTCAATAAAAAACAAAGGATAAAACAACAATGCAAAAGGAGAGATCTCACCAAATGTATTCAAACTCCATGAATCACCTTCCTTGCACCTTCTAGCTTGCTGCAATGTGTTGTGCCCTTAGATTTATTTGTGAGAAACTATGATTATGACAAGACCTAGCAAGTGTTGAAGGATTTGATCTAAAATGCAAGAAAGAAATTAATCTCTACATGCAATGTAAAATCTGCAAAAGACAATGTTAGATGAAAAAGAAATAAGAGAAGAAGAAGAAGACTCGATAGATATTAATAGATAAAACTAGAGATCCCAAAATGAAGACAACATTGACATTTTATAGAAAATGCAATTTTGGATGGACAGATGAGATTAGAGATTGAGAAATGCCCTAGTCAATGGTTAAGATTCAAAATGACAACTCTCAATTAAGGTTAGGGAAAAAATCCCCAAATGTGTGGACAAGATTTAATTTAAGAAATTAAATCAATGGTGGAGAATAAATGTGACATTGAGATGAAATTAGTAAAAATCAAGAGGATAAAGATTGAATAAGAAGAAGATATTTAGAAAATCAAGTTATTTTAGAAATAACTTACTTTGTGGAGAGAAATGCTATTTTGAAATTAATATTTTAAATTAATTCCAAAATAATGAATTCATGTGACAGTAAATAATAATTATTTAAAATTATTTACTTGGAAAGAGGGAAGTTGTCAATTTAAATAAAATGCTTTTATTTAAATTTAGAAAGAAAATCAATAAGACAATTAAATAATTAAACTTATTCAATTGTGGAGGAAAATTAGAAAGTGGGTGATTTTAAATAAATGATTTTATTTAAATTTAGAAAGAAAGTTGGAGAGGATAATAATTAAATAAATAATAAGAATTTATTTAATTATGAGAAGAGGTAAATAATTAATGATGTATTAAATAAATAAATAAAATCTATTTATTTAATAATCATGAGGAAGTAATAATTAAATAAATTTAGGAATTTATTTAATTATAGAGTGACATAAGCAATTAGCGACGTATATTAAATAATAAATATAGTTTATTTATTTAAATAGTCAGGAGGAATAATAGACATGAATTAATTAAATAATTAAGAATTATTTAATTAATAGTTGGCATTGGACTATAGGACATAATTAAATATTTTAATTATGTCGAGATGAAGCATGATAAGATGTATAAAATATGGTTTGCGGGTCTAGGCCATTTTTATGTGTCTACATTTGCCCCTCTTTGTCATAATGTAGCTTGTCGCATTGTGGCAAAGAAAACAAGTCAAAAATATGCCCCAGTGCAAAATAGGATGAGGAATAATGACGAGGAGGTAGCAGTATGCCCCCTCGAGAGGATAGTTAGGCTCAGAGGACACGAGTGTGCTCTCGAAATTGATGAGAAGGACTAGAAGATGAAAGACAAAAGTATATTGGAAAGATATATAAGGATGTTAATGATGCGGATTAGAAGAAATGTTAGAGAGAAAAAGATGAATGTTAAGATAGAAGACATAGATGCCGATATGGGGAAGGAGATGCAAGTTAATGCGAAAGACAAAATGCATGTTAGAATCCTTCAATATTTTCCAAGGTACTTAATAGGTGTTGCTCGAATCATCATTGGGTAGTAAAAATGAGACAAATGGACAAAAAACACAAGGGTATGACATAGACCAAGGTGTGCAAGATGATCCAATTGCAAAACAGAAAATCACAGACAAGGAATGTCCTAACTCATACTAGAGGCCAATTTGCCCCAATCTTTTTGTCAAGACAATCCACAAACAACAGTCGAAGAAAAAAAAATAGGTCATGAGACGTCATCACACCTCTAAATCCTTCATGGGACATCCTCGAGGTAGCTAGTAACATGACAAAAAGACAAGTCAATAAAATAATAAGACAAAATAGCCAAAAATTAACAGCCATTTAATTGTATTGCCAATGTTTGTTTGTCGAAGATTAATTTTTTGATAGCTTGACAGTTTGACGGTTTTGATAGTTTGACGATGCCTAAGGTCAGGAAGGACACATCTTGAAAAGGAAAATGATATTTTGACGAGGTCCAAATCCAAGAAGGACACATCTTGAAGAGGACCAAAAAGTGATGAGAGATTGACATTTGGAACAATGCTTTGGCAAGCTCACTGATGCTGACTGTATAATTGATTGGACTAAGTTGTTTGATTTTGACCAATTATGATGTTGATGCTTCGAATGATTGTTTTGACAAATGTGACCATGTTTGACTTATGATTTTTAATTGGACAAACCTAAAGGGACTGACCTAATGTCTCAGGGATTTAAAGATGAATCTTTCCTACATAGCAAATGCACAGAGACAATGTAGTTCAGACATGGACAAAAGATTTAGTGGTGTGACTGACTGAACTGACAGGATTGACATCGACCTTGACTCTATTTTGGATGTTTTTGCATTTTCTGAGGATATTTTTCAATTTTTTGTTACTTTTTGATGTTTTAATGGAGATTGTGACAAATGTATGTGAATGATGCCGACGCACATGAATCCAAGGACAACCATGATTTTTCTGCTAATCAAGTTGAATACCAATGAACAGGTGATGATGATGATGACAACGTTGTTTGACGTGGGAAGGACACATCCCGGAATAATGTGAAGATGACAACGACATGACAAGAGGATAAAAGTTTGTAGTAGGGCTAGGAACAAAGCCAAGGGATGTTTTGGATAATGTGTTAGGGTGCCATATTGTTGCATTTGAAATGACTTGTTGAGGACTAAAATGGGATGATGGAGGAATGTAGGACCATTGATAAAGGAAACCAAGATGGGTGATAGGTATTAAAAGGACCGTGGATGGATTTGGTAAAAGATAGGATACACAGATGGCTTGGACTAGGAAAATTCCCATATGGTCTCCAAGGACGATGTCGAATAGGGGATAATGAGGCTATGCTGATAATGACATGATATTTTGTGACCAGTGTACGACAAAAAGATAGACATGTCAAGAGTTTTCCCAAAGCATGATTTGTGTTTGTGCCTTAGTCTTTGTCAACATCGAAGTAGGTGGGAAAATGGATGGATGAAAATGTCATGCGAAGGGAGTGGGAGATGAGATGACTTGCCCCCAAGTGCAATGGTCCACATATATGATTTATTCTACACATGATGCCTGTTTGCCAGGTTTTCATCATGGTATTTATCCAAAGCATCTATTTTCTAGGTTTTCACCATTGGACGAAATTTTTCTCTTTACTATTTTTGATATTTTTTTTTTTTAATTTTTTTTTGTTTGTATTTTTTCATTTTTTCCAGATAGCCTTGATGCTTTATATGACCACTGACTGTGTTGAAGCCTTTGATGGTGTCGATGTAGAGACTGGTGCCATGACATGCCAATAATGACCTTTCTGAAGTAGATGCCTTGTCGAGATGATAGCGCTTGCATACAACTGTCTGATGTCATTGTAATCCTTGTTGATACTAGAGTTGGCCTTATCAGAATACACACATCATGATAGAGCACCATGAGAGTCCTTATGATAGAGAGTTTCTGCCAAGATGCGATGGATTTGTGACATGGGATGTTTGGACTTTAAGGAGGAT
Organism: Sequoiadendron giganteum; assembly: GCA_007115665.2. Lineage (NCBI taxonomy): Eukaryota > Viridiplantae > Streptophyta > Pinopsida > Cupressales > Cupressaceae > Sequoiadendron > Sequoiadendron giganteum. The sequence continues at coordinate 620,805,631 of CM021108.1, forward strand.
GTAGGATTATGACGGATGGTGGTGGACATGGACAGGTTGGTTGGATGTTTGGATGTAGTTGTTTTTGTTCTCCAAACTTTGGGTGTTGGGTTAGGATAGTGTTTGGAACCAACACTTTTATATGTCTTTCTTGATAGTCATTTTGATGGAGGTGGACATGTATTATATGTGGGAGTCCTCTTGTGTTGTGGCTCCACATTTTGATTGACTTTTGGATTTGGCATATTTTCTTTGCCTGATTCTTGACTTGATCCATTTTGTTTTGGGATCCATTTTAGCTTCATTTGTCCACTTGAATTTTTGTCTGATTTGATGGCCTTTGACATTTGATTTTGGATTTTGTATTTGTAAGACTTTTGTTGGTTCCAAATGGAAGGTTTATTCATGACATAATGATGGTTTTGGGTGTGGGGGGGAGGGGTATTGGCAACAATCTTATGAAAAGGACTACTCATGACACCCATTTTGACATTTGTATTAGATAAAGTTGCCCCCAATATCTAAGAGGGACCATTAACATCGTTTGATTTTTTGACTGAGGAGTATCCAAGACCTTGATGTCTGTAATTTTCCTGAACTTGTACTGGTTCAATAATTCTTTGCTCATGTAGGCCTAGTCCTTTTCCTTGATAATGCATGTTCTAACAAATTTTGTTGGCGATGGGATACTTGTTACTTTGGAAGCAAGATGCTAACCCATCCTTATTATGGAAATTAATGCTTGAAATCTTCTCCTCTGAAAGGAAGCCTGCTCTGAAAAATGTTGATGATCCTAATTGATAGGATGTTGTAGTTTCACTCACATGTTGGAAAGATTTGTGATTAATCTCTTCAGTCTGATTTGGTGACATGTCAAACTCCTGTGCTTCTACTGGTGCTTCAAAGTCTATGTCAAAACCATCTTCATGGTCATTGTCATAGAGCCCAGTGAATTCAGCTATAGCTTGATCATTTGCAAATATGTCCATGCTAGAAAACTCTTGTTCTAGTGGTAGATCATCTATGTGTCCCACGGAGGAAAGTGTCTCACTATTGGGAGTGTCAATATTTGAATTTTGGATGGATTCATGTTCAAGTGTTTGATCGTGACTGGCATAGAGGTGAAGGAGAGGATCATTTTGGACTTCTTGATCAAAGATTGTGTCTTGATCAAAGATGGGTGCATTTAATGTCATGATTGGAAATCAGATCTTGACCAAGGATAGGGTCATCTTGAATGACATGGTTGTGGATGGACTCTTGACCAAGGATATGTGTCTCTGGTATGCCATGATTTTCCAGGAGGACTTCTTGAATGGACGTAAAGATGGATTCATGGAATGGACTACTTTGATCTTGACATGACAATGATGTTATAAATTTTTGCTTTGGACTTGCCTCTTGGCATGTATCCTCAAGTTTATGAAATGGGATGGGAATTTGGAGATTATGACTAGATGTGTCTTCATGACCAAATTTATTGTCTTGGAATAGATTGGTGTATGAAGGACCAAGATATGACATGGAGGTTTGGACTTGGTTGAGGGATGATGGACTAGAATAGGACATGAATGCATGACAAGGATTTGGCGTGGATGGAGGATTAGGATATGACATGAGTGGAAGATTAGGATATGACGTGAGTGGAAGATTAGGTTATGACGTGGGTGGTGGAATAGGATATGATGAAGAACTAGGATATGATAAAGAATTAGGATATGACATGAATGGAAGACTAGGATATGACGTGGAGGGTTGGTTTTCCTTGTCAATGTTAGGGTGGGTAATAAAATTTTGTTGTGACTTAGTGTTGTGTATGGTCTTAGGGGACCCTTCATAGTAGATGGATAGAGGACTAGGACTTGTGGATTGTTGGTAAGATGGATAGATGGATGGAGGACTAGAGGTTGAGGTGCATTTGGACTTGCATTGGAGGTATAGCGTTTTGAAGTCCCTAGAAAGTTGTGCTTGACCATTACTAATGAATTGGCATTCAATTCGACTAGCATACATGTCATAGTAATTTGAAGACATGATGGTGGATGAAATGAGACTAAGACTATGCAAATTGATAATGAGGACAAAAAGGACTGTCAAATGAAAAGTGGTAATGAAGACTAAAAATGAGTGTCTTATGCCAAAAGATTTTTAGGAAAGGTTTTCTAACCATTCAATGTTTGACCACTGTCTCAATTTTGATTGTCAAAGGACTGGTTTGAAGGACAAGATGACAAAATGACAAGGTGAGATTTCCACACTAGACTTATGAGTTGGAAATAGCTCACCAAAGGACAATGACTTAGGATTGATTTGTTTTGACTTGGTCCAATGACAATGTAGTTTTGAGACAATGGTTTGACAAAGGAAGGAAAGTTTGCCTATTTCAAAGGTGTGAATTTGAGGACTTAAGACTTTTCCTATGTTGATGAGGATGACGAATTGCAAGCTAAATGCAAATTAAAGATGCAAGGATGGATGACTTGAACAAGTTGCTTGGATAGAGACTACCATAAAAGGATGCCAGTAAAATTTGGTTGCAAAAGTTTGGCATCTTGTTTTTTATAAGAAATCTATTTTTCCAAATGACAGGCAAATGCGTCATTATAAGAGGCAAATGTGTTGCACTGAAGAGGATGCATTGCAAGATTTTGACAGGTGTTCTGCTAAATGGAAAATGTGGCATTGGGGATTGAAAATGCGGTTCGACAGGTCTATTGTGGTTTGGGAGAGTAAATGCGGCTCAGGTTTAAGCAATTGTGGTTCGAAATTGCAAATGTGGTGTTTTATGAGGCAAATACGTTGAATGATAGTTGATTGCGACTTTAAGACTGGCAAATGTGGTTTGAGACTGGAAAATGTGACTCGGTGTGTTTCAATTGCGGCTCATCAAAGCGAATGCGGCTCAGTTTGTTTCAAATGCGACTCGTCAGAGCGATTGCAGCTCAAAAGATGGCGATTGCGGTTTAACAGAGCTTTTGCGTCACATGAAGTAAATTCTAGAAAACAAAAAATAGTTTGGCCGATTTGACAATTTTTTTGATCTAGATTTGTTGATGTTTAGTTTGTTTGAAGGTTGTTTGAAAATAGTTGGCAAACACATAGAAACTAAATTACTTCAAACAAACTCACTCTTAAAAGTCAAAGGGTCATCATAACAATCACAACCCACATCTTAAAATCACGTCAACTCACACAGCCATGTCACCCTCTAGAGGGCGCCCGTGTTTTTTTCTTTTCCAGGTGTGTACTCAAGGTGACAGAAGTGGATACCGAATCCCTTGAGCAAACATTTTGTGGTGATTATATGGTGAGTGTCTTGGGGGGAGATTATTCCCTCCCCTTGCACCATGATTGAGACAATGTCTGGTTACTGACACGACTGGCTTCTACACTAGGTTCTTAGTAAGGGTTTCTGTTTGGCATGGAAATAGATAAACTCCCTCAGGAGACCTCTCAATCTCTAGAACAAAGACTTTGGGGATGGTTATCTTGCCTACTTCCGTTGAATATGGGTTTCCTCAAAATTCACTTTTGATTATAGTGGGTTGAAAAACCTACCTTTGGTTGTTCCTACTTAGGTCGTTCCCGTAGGGTGAGTACTTTTTCCCACTATGGCAGGCCTTCTAAAGGTTTTAATAAAAGCAGTAAAATGCATAAAGAAAAATGGGTAAGTCTGGTTTTTTGATCACCCAGTAAAGGGGAGAGCATATACCTATTACCCAAGCAAGCACAGTAGACAAATTTGTTCAGTTTTAAATCCAAATGAATTTTTTTTTTACTCTAAGTGAAGATATTGCTTCACAATAGTCATGGGGTTCATTTTAATCAAACAAAATAGAAGATGTGGTGACTATCCTAGGATTGATAAATTTCCAATTACATTGCCTATCCTAGAATTGATAAAATTTAAATGAAATGTCTAACCTAGGGTTGGTTCATTTTAATCCCTTCAAAAAGAAAGACTAGCCGCGGTCGCGTCGGATCTAGATTACAATTCGAAAAAATGAAATTTACCAGTCGCTTGCGGTGCGGTATGGCAGATGCGGCTCAAAAGATGTGTCACGTCAGATGCGTTGTGGAATGTTGGTTGTAGCTCTTTGAATAGTGAATGCGGTGCAGAAGATATTTTGCGTCACACACAAAGGTGAATGCAGCGCAACAGATCATTTGTGTCGCACACGAAGGCGAATGCGGCGCAACAGAGTGTTTGTGTTGCTCGAGAAGGCGAATGTGGATTTTCATACTTGTTCCTGCAAAAAGAAAAATTGAGGCCATACCAAACCTACAAATGTGTGTTAGAATGTTGGGTTCACCAATGTAACATAGGAAAATATCAAGTTAGCAATGACTAAATGCATAAATAATAAACCTAAGTGTTCAATAAAGAACAAAGGAGAAAACAACAATACAAAAGGAGAGATCTCACCAAATGTATTCAAACTCCATGAATCACCTTCCTTGCACCTTCTAGCTTGCTGCAATGTGTTTTGCCCTTAGATTTTTTTGTGAGAAACTATGATTATGACAAGACCTAGCAAGTGTTGAAGGATTTGATCTAAAATGCAAGTAAGAAATTAATATCTACATGCAATGTAAAATCTGCAAAAGACAATGCTAGATGAAAAAGAAATAAGAGAAGAAGAAGAAGACTCAATAGATATTAATAGATAAAACTAAGAGATCCCAAAATGAAAAAAAATTGACATTTTATAGAAAATGCAATTTTGGATGGACGGATGAGATGAGAGATTGAGAAATGCCCTAGTCAATGGTTAAGATTCAAAATGGCAACTCTCAATTAGGGTTAGGGAAAAAATCCCAAAATGTGTGGACAACATTTAATTTAAGAAATTAAATCAATGGTGGAGAATAAATGTGTCATTGAAATGAAATTAGTAAAAATCAAGAGGATAAAGATTGAACAAGAAGAAGATATTTAGAAAATCAAGTTATTTTAGAAATAACTTACTTTGTGGAGAGAAATGCTATTTTGAAATTAATATTTTAAATTAATTCCAAAATGATGAATTCATGTGACAGTAAGTAATAATAATTTAAAATTATTTACTTGGAAAGAGGGAAGTTGTCAATTTAAATAAAATGCTTTTATTTAAATTTAGAAAGAAAATCAATAAGACAATTAAATAATTAAACTTATTCAATTGTGGAGGAAAATTAGAAAGTGGGTGATTTTAAATAAATGATTTTATTTAAATTTAGAAAGAAAGTTGGAGAGGATAATAATTAAATAAATAATAAGAATTTATTTAATTATGAGAAGAGGTAAATAATTAATGATGTATTAAATAAATAAAAAAGATCTATTTATTTAATAATCATGAGGAAGTAATAATTAAATAAATTTAGGAATTTATTTAATTATAGAGTGACATAAGCAATTAGCGACGTATATTAAATAATAAATATAGTTTATTTATTTAAATAGCCAGGAGGAATAATAGACATGAATTAATTAAATGATTAAGAATTATTTAATTAATAGTTGACATTGGACTATAGGACATAATTAAATATTTTAATTATGTTGAGATGAAGCATGATAAGATGTATAAAATATGGTTTGTGGGTCTAGGCCATTTTTATGTGTCTACAGGAAGCCATGTTACAAAAGGTATATGGTTGTGAGCTATTATCAATGATGGATGGTTTTTCTGGATACAACCAAGTAAAAGTGAAGGATTCTAAGTTGTACAAGACTGCATTCAAAACTCCATGGGGCACCTATGTGTATGTTTGAATGCCATTTCATTTAAAAAATGCAGGTGCTTCTTTCCAAAGGGCTATGGATGTAGCCTTTTCTTATTTTACTCTTATTCTTGGTAATATACCAGGATGATTTGATAGCCTACTATTGACGATGATGTTACTCACATCAATAGTGCAGATAAAATCCTCATAGGAAAATCGTGAAGAACCTATCTTTACTTGAAATATTGAACCGGGGCAACCTAAGGGTCCGAGTAATAGGGAAAAGGTTGACTTAGCTTAATCCCAAGGCTCTGATAGTTAGGTCTTGACCATACTAGGTTCACTTCAGGGTATGATGTGATATTGTTGTTAATCTCAAGGGGTCTATGGTTATCTCCAGTTTTTTTAAGAATCATAAGCATCAGATAAAATATTTTCAGTTCGATCATAAAATTCTCATGAAATCAACAACTTTGCAATAATACTTCATGAACATCAAACAGTTTTGCTATCACTTAAGTAGATTTATCTTTAAGCATTCAACAATTTCATAGAAACAAAATATTTTTAATAATATTTCAATTCATTTATCTCTTTTTTGAAACATTTTCAAAAATTTAAACATCTAATCTAAAATAAAGCATCGAAATATTGAAAATAAAATTTCTCTCGGGTACTCTCCATGCATGCCCCAAGATTTAATCAAATCAAAGTAAACCACTCTATAATTAATTAAATTTATTCACATCTAGGCATAAAACAGTGCAAGCTATTAAGGAAGGGGGTTTAGTTTGGACACCGAGTAGGTTCTAGATGCACCCTTAAACGACGCAACACACAGTCTTGTTCGACTGAACTAAAAAACCAACTACAAAAGATACATGAGATAGGTAGCTATCAAATTGGATTTGATATTTATTAAGTTATATGTGCATACAAGTTTTTAATCCGAAATGATTTAGAAATTAGGGAAAAAGAACAAAACTTAGAGAAGTTTTGGCTCTTCTGACATCCACAAATTATGAACTTAAAATAAAAGTAAAGTAGTAAATGACATTTTATAGGAACAGGGCCTCAAGAGTTTAAACTTAAAGTCTATCATGAGAATCAGAAACAAAAAATCAAAATGTAGCATGTGGCATATTCTAGTTTTCATCAAAATCTTCAAGACAAAGTCAAAAATTTAACTTCTTTAGCAACAACAACCTTCAACTTAAAACTCTTGTACACAACACCCCACATAAAACAAAGCTATCAACATTCCTTAGAATACCAGATGGGAAAATTCTACTAGGACTGGGAACAACCTGCAAAACTAACTTCAACAATGTGTCTTTATGACACTTCTGATATCCAATATCTAGTACTTCCTTATATCACTTAGAGCTCTAGTTTCGAGAACCCTTCTCCATTTTTCTCTAGTTGATACTCTCGAAAAGAATTTAGTATCTGATGCATGTTATCTTTATAAATTCCTTTTATTGCCTTCCAATTGAACTTGAGCTTGGTGTAGTCTTTTGATATCTTGAGGGTGTTTGCATTCCTTTGCATTTTCTTTGTTTCATACTTGACTATAGTATTTCTGCAATGTATGATCTTATTAATGACTTCCTGGGTTAGCAATTGAACATGATCTTTATTTATTCTCTCAATCCATTCCTTAAAATATTTTTCTTCTTTACCCTCATGTCCTAGTGTCTAAGGATCACATTATTCCATGCTAACACTTCAATGAGATCTTGATATTTATCAATCAATTTACTACACTTCTCGATGACCTTTCCAAATCCTTCTATACATTATACTAAAGTGTCACCTTCCCAAATTAATTGTTTCTTCCATTTTTCACATAATGTAACTTCTTGTTTTGAAATTATCTTTTCTCTTATCAATTCTTGGACATCTGTTTGAATGAGATATTCTACATTTTTCCTCTCAGCATCAACCTATTCTTGGTGAAGTCTACATTCTTCTTCTAATCTTCTAGATTTTTCAAACCAACTGTGTGCTTCCTTGTATTTCTCAATTACATCTGTAATTATTTATTCTTCTTTCCTTATCCAATACTTAATCCATTTTAAAAATACATTCATCCTACGTCGAACTGTTGCAATAGAATCCACTTTTTCTTGTGACATGAGTACTAGATTATGAGGAAATTCAGTTTGTGTTTGACCAGATTGGGTTAGTGAATTTACATAATTTTCTAGTTTAGTAATCTGTTCTTTAAACTCTCTTTTCTTTTGTTTACTTTTTTGTACCCCGACAACAATTGTATCCAAATTCATCTTCATTTCTTCTAATTCCTCTATCTAGGATGAGTGTCCAACATTGATACTTTTTATTCTATACTCCTTAGGTATTATTCATGTATATTTTTTTGGAGTAGCTATATGGATTGTTCTACCTCCATCTGCATTTTTTTGCATGACATGTTTCATTTTAGCTCTTCACCTAGGCTTAGGAGTCTCTACTTCTTGCATAAAACTTTTAAAATCCAAAGGTACCAATTCCACTTCCAATGTGGAAGCTAATTCTCTGATTAACCAATAAGGTGCATCTTCATTGTGCTCTACCTCTGAAAAAATTATTTTTTCTTGGTTCTCAATATGCTTAGGAACTTCTTCTCTCATATTTTTAACTTTATTTGTTATATCCTCTAAAATCAGAACATCTTCAGTATTCTCTGGCATAGATTCTGGATTACCGAGATTCAACACTATCTCTTTAGTTTCAAGACTTATATTTTCCTATCCAACCAGGTGTTCAACATCAATTCCTAGGACATTACCTTCTTCATTTCATGTCACATCAGTATCCTCTTCATTTCTAACCCTATCACCCAAAGTTTGTGAAGGTTCTTCATTTTCAATTTCAACCTGGTCCTCCTTTGATTTTTTAGAAACCTATGGTTTCTCATTACCATTTTGATTATTCCCTAGCGAAGGTTGGGAATCAAAGGTATCTTCAATAATAATATCATTAGTAGGAATCTATCTTGCAATCTCCCTTGTTTTCATTTCAAGAACTTCAGGGTTCCATGCCTCTAAAGTGAGTGTTCCTCTTATGAATTATTCTTCTTCAACATTTATAGGAATTGACCCTGTATCTAAAATATATTCCACCACTAGATTTACCATGGGTTTGTCTTTAGATTTATTTTCTTTTAATCATTCCTACATGGTGGCCCACTTATCCATTTTTTCTTTAATTTTAGCTTTGTCTGACCCAAAAAATTCATCTAAAACCATAAGTTTTTCCCCTAGTGTCTATTTTATAGTAGCCATATTAACTAAAGGGGGAGAAGTGAATAATGTTGCAATCCTCTAAGATGTAGACCTTGTCTATGTACAAGTATTTTTTGTCAGCCATGCCTCTTCATCAGTCATAGGTGTGGTCTTTGGTTCTACTTTGGAAGAACATGCCACTTTTAATTTTACTTTTTCTCTAACCTTACCTGATTCAACATCTTTATGTTGATCGACTAGTTTTAATGAAACTCCTTGGCTTGGAGCCTCAAGGGTTCTTTCTTCAATGTGTATACCAATAGATGCTTTACCAAATTTTCTCTTTTTCTTAGTAGGTTCCGCATGCTCAGGATCATTTTCTTCTCTTTGTTTCTTTCTTGTATCTACCGAGTATGTGGGCCTTATTCCTGCCATTCTTAAAGCTTTACAAAAATCATCTATCCAATGTTGAGTCTCCAATAGAAGTGTTTCAGAGAATTCCTCAACTGATTTTATTTCTTTACTTTCATAATCTAGATCTAGAATAGGTTCATCAAAAACTCCATTTTCATCATCTTTCTCCATTTGATCTGGAACATCATGACTCTTGAGAATTCACACAGACTCTAATGATAATCTTTCATATTTTATTTTTATTACTTTGTGCTCATCGTCACAATTGAGCCAGTAGTCTTCTAGATGTTGAACATGAGCACGATAACTAGCTATATTCTTGGCAATATTCCCTTCTGGTTCATAGTACTTTCTTTGGAGTGGAAATTACTCCAAATTATACATCTTCAACTCCTCTTCACACAAATTGCCTATTCTAATTGCACTGCATTTGTAGTTCCCTATTACAATAATAAATTTGACAAAATCTTTCTTATGAGATGAGTTGTAAAGGCTTGGGATAGCTTCAACTATCTTTCCAATTCTAATAACACTATTTTAGTTGTAGGATACCTGGGCAGCATGAAAGGACATCTTTCAAACCCTTCCACCCTAATGTAGGTGAAAGTGGGAAATTGAATGTACCATCCTCCAACCTATCCAATAATACTTTGTGCTTCCAAAGACAATCTTTTGGCTTTGTCACCTTCCATTATTCTAGCCAGCTTCATGGAAAACACATCATTAACTCTTTGATAATGCCCCTCGTATTCATGAATATTAATTTGTGGTAAATGATCATATATCATATTTTTTCCTAATTCTCTTCCCAGAGTACCAATTCTTTTCAACCCTTGATTATTTTCCCTTAAGGCGCATGAATAAATCACATATGACGACATAGAAAAACATCTTGACTTTGGAAATTCCATTATTTGATCATGTAATATATTTTTGATAAATCTTCCCCAACGCATTGGCATAGGGCCTTCCATTAGTTTGGATATTATTACAAATATCCATGATTTGAATTTATTGGAATCTCATAGTCTGGCTATCCTGCTTAGCATAGTTATAATATCTTGAACATCTAGTTTTAACATAGACCTTAGAATTGGATTTTTTTGTTTTGTAATTTCCTCTTGGAACCATTGTGTGTTCATAATTTCTCTATTGTGTTCTTTTGCACTCAGGTAGGTGTTAGCTTTCACCCTCATATCTATAGGGTACATCTGAGTAAATGTAGGAAGCCTGAATGTATATATAATTCCTTTCTCAGAGAGATCTACATAATTTCTTCCCTCCTTCTCAATGACTCTTTTGTTTGGGTTGTAATAGTTTAAATATTCCATAACCAGTTTAGGAGCCTCCATTGCTAGTGGAAACCCTCGTACTAAAAGTAACCTTTATATAACATTCTTTGTACATTAAGAGGAATTTTCTTGTTGCACCTGTGTGAGGAATTCAACATCACAAGACCATCACATATGAGTATCATTAGCTATCCCACCAATCGATATACTTGCTATAAAATTCTTTGTGCATTGAGAGACATTTCTTTCCATGCCTGTGTGAGGAATTTGACATTAGAACACCATCCCATATGAGTATCATTAGCTATCCCACCAATCAGTATAACTTGTGAGGTGCAATATTTGAATTCATTTTTTGGTCTTGCTTCAGAAGTACTCATTTCACCAACGTGTTCTGCATTTTAAATATGTGCCTTGTGTGTGAGTTAGGGTTAAATTTAACCATTTATCTTTAGCAATTCATAAAACTTTCAATTCTCCTTTCAGTTAAATTTATATCAGAATAATCAACATTTTAGTTATTAAGAGAAATATCATTTTCTTGAGACTTTCATGCATGGAAATGATTGATAAAATTTCTATTATTTGAGACATACCTAGTTTTTGTTGTTGATGACAATCTTTTTCAGAATGCAACCTTGAAACCCTTGGTATTTGTGTTCTTAGTTTCTCAAAATTCACCTTTCCTTGTGCTCCACAATATCAATCTCATTCATTCAATGTCTTTTGCAAATTTGCAGTATGGCATGAAGTAGAGTGTTATAAAAGCAACTACATGCTCAAGATGATGCCATGTACGTGTGTAGTTCACCACCTTCATTAATTACCTATTAGAATGCAATAATTTCTCGAATAAAGGTGTAATCATTGTGAATTAGGGTTCAAATTAAGAACACCTAGGTTTTTGCACGAGCTCACTACTAGAGGAAAAGATGGCATGAAAGCTTATGTGGCACTCTTGGTCACTTTGATTTTTACAAAGAAAAGGCCTTTAAGATACATGATAATTTATGATCACTTGGATTGACAACCTTTGGTACCGAACCTTGTAAATATTATCGGGAACTAGGACACTAACCTCCAAGTTTAAAGAAAACTGGGTTTAAATGGGATCAATAGTGATTTAAACATTTCATAACAAAACCTCTAGTTTCTCACCTCCAAGTAAAGAAAAAAGAAAAAAACTATCAGACTAACCGATGTAGGAAAGAACGTGATGATCGGGATTGACAATATTCGAGTGACGACTTACCTAGTAGGACTAGGACCAATCAAAGATACATCTTTGATGTAACCGCAACCACTTCGGGATTCTGGTTTTCGATAAATTGATGAAACTTTGTGAAAAGATCGAAACACCAAATCTAGGAAAGAACAAGGTCTTAAGAAAAGACAAGAAAATTGAAATAAGACTTGCAATTTTACCAACCCCCTAGAAACAATACCAAAGCAAGAAAAAGCGAGAAGGAAAATAATAAAAAAGGGGTCCACATTTTGCCAAGGAGAAAAATGGGGCATGTTGTGAGACCACACAACACCTACTCTAAGAAAGAAGAATACCATTGCATGCACTTGAAGAAGATATTCACCAGGGCATTAGAATATGGAATCTCACTGAATCCAAAAAAGTGTACCTTTGGGGTTACAAAAGGAAAATTGTTGGGGTATATTGTGTCCAAGGAAGGAGTGAAAATTCACCCTAAGAGGGTATCTTCCATAGACAAGATTCCACAACCAAAGAATGTAAAAGGTATTCAATCATTATTTGGTCAGATTAATTTCTTGAGGAGATTTGTAACAAATTTTGCAGAGATCACAAGACTTATCTCCAAAATTTTAAAAAGGGGAAAAAAGGTGGTTTGGAGTGAGGAGCCTAGTCAAGAATTCAAAAGCATAAAGTAGGCTATCAAAGAGGCTCTTGTTTTGAAATCTCTTGATTTTTCCAAGCCAATGTACATTTTCTCTTTTGCTTCTTTCCATACTATTGTTGTTGTGTTATTGCAAAAAAATGATGAAGGCTTTGAACATCCCATTGCATTCTTTAGCAATTCTTTATAGGCTCTAGAGCTCAATTATGATATGACTAAAAATCAAGTGTATGTTTTAGTCAAGGTTGTAAAGAATTTCAGAACTTATTTGATGGGAGCTACATTCATAACTTTTGCACCAAATGCTTCTATGAAGGAAATTTTCACTCAATAGGAAACTACAGGTAGAAGGTGTAGATGAATCAATAGGATCCAAGAATTCAACATTGATGTTTAGATCACCTAGTTAGAGTTAAAGGTCTATCTAAGTTAATGGTGGAGACTAACTTGGAAGAAAATTAGATAAATCAAGTTGAATCTGTTGATGTTTTGACCATCTGTAACATGCAAATGTGTGGCTGGTATAGAAGGATTGTTCATTATTTACAAACTTTTAAGTGCCTTGCAGATATGGCCGATAATGAAAGGAGAACACTAAAGTTGTATGCCATTAAATATGCAATTATTGATAATGAATTGTGGTAGAGAAGCCCTGATGATGTATTGCTTAAGTGTGTGGATGGAAAACAGGAATTAGATCTTTTGCAAGAAATGCACATTGGAGTGTGTGGTGGCCACTACATAGCAAAGATGACTACTCATAAGATTTTGAGGGCATGATTTTGGTGGCCCACTATTTTTAAAGATTCTCACAATTTTTCCAAGACTTGTGATGCTTGCTAGAGGTTTGTAGGGAAGTTGAAGTTCTTGAGGAGTTTTCCAGTTAGGCCTATTTCTGTTCAAGCCCCTTTCCAACAATGGGGTATAGACTTCATTGGTAAAATATCAAAAAAATCTAGTGGGGGGAATTCATGGATCTTTTTTGTAACTCATTATTTTACAAAGTGGGTGGAATCCATCCCCACAAAAAGGGAAACAAATAAGGTTGTGATAGATTTATTGATGAACAAAATTCTCATTAGATTTGGACTCCCACAAAATATTATTTTTGATAATGCTATGTGCTTCAAGTCACAAGGGTTGGTGTAAATAAAGTCCTGTACCTAGTTCATTCATTACTAGGGGACTTATTCACACATGTTAGTTGTCATTAGTTGTTATCTTATCTTTTGACTTGTAACACATGTGAACCTAGGTAAGTGTGATTCGTTTTCTCATTTCATATGATTAAGACACTTGTCATAATCCTATGACATTTTGTATCTCACCTTCACTATATAACCATCCTATGACATTTTGTATCTCACCTTCACTATATAACCAAGGGGTCTATCATTGTAAATCACAATCATATCATTGAATCATATTGATAAGAATACAGTTTATTTTTGTCACATTCTATTCTCTCTCTTTGTGATTTCTATTTGGTCTCAAGATCTTGGCAGCCATAGCTGATTCTAACATGGTATCAGAGCAAGTTGGGTGCCATTGGAGATTCTTTTTGAAGAGAGATGGTAAATCGAAGCTTACTAGTGTAAATCTAAACTCACCATTACGTCTAAAAGGTTTGAGAAAGTCAATTTTTCCTCTTGTTTCCTCCAAATCAGACATACAAGGCCAAATATATGAGGTTCTAAAGCTGAAGATTGGTTGCCAAATATAGAAGGTAGCTGCATTTTTGGAGTATTTTGGGTCAAATATGACCTTGCCATCATGTCCAGAAGGGCCAAAAACCCTAAGATCGATTGTTATTTCGTCCAAATTAGATAATTTATCTGGTGCGGCGAAAACAATTGCCCAAGGATTCGTATGACCCTAGGTCGTCATCATTACAACATCAGTACAATTTTTTGAAAAATAAAATATTTGGAAATTTGGAATGTTTTGGAATTTTTTTTATAATATATATATATATAGCAATCACTATATTATTTTTTAGAAAATTGTATTTAAAATTTTAAAAAAAGAAGAAAGAGCTCATAGACCTTATTGTCTACAAACCTACAATTTGTAGAAGGTGCCGCAAGGATAGAGTACCACCACGTGGTGGCACCAGACTTGCCCTCATAGGCCCCACTCTCCCACCAGCTGGGCAATTATATCAACTGACATTTATCAGAAAACCACCACCACTTTATTCAAAAATTTAGTAGTGCTTTTAAAAATTTGGTGGTGAATATACAGAATGTTCTGATTTAGTCACCGGTGGTAAATAGGAATATTTTGTTCATTAGTCAGATTTTGTCAACATTCTCGGGCATGTCAAATTTAATCCCATAGTTTCAACATATTCTCTAGCGAAGGGCACATATTCTCCTTTGACAGCCATTTGGATGTCAATTTTAATCACAGTGTTTTTTGATGTCATCATTTTCTAAAACAAATTGTCCCCCTGACCAATGGATTTATCAGTTTTGCAGTTCAACTTTTGAGGATCATAACTTGCTCATTTTGACTCCTTGTTTCAAGTGATTTTTTTTAATTTTGGCTAAGTTTTCACGCTCTTCGTATTGGTGCAATTAATTTTTGGTTTTGATGCTTGGTGTTTCCATAAATTGCAGATTCTCACAAGTGTTGTTGCTTCGTCCTTATTTTGGGAACTTTGGGAGCTCATATCTTGCTCCTATGGTAACATTTTTGGGGTGTAGGTTTTTTTGAAAGTACATAATTTTTTGTGTATTTTTCAGTGGTATGATTAGATATATCCATTTTGTACCAAAAATTGTACTTGATTCTTTGGCCTATTTTGGCATCTATAAGCACCAAGATCAAGACCACTTCATTTTTTGGCAAGTGGCAACTGTAAACACACTAAATATAAAGTTTCAAATCAGATATTGCTTTGGGGGGTTTCTTGATTGAGTAATTTGGGGGGCAATATTTTTCCTTTGTTGGCTTATGTCTCTTGGTTGGTCTATTGTGCAACTAAATTGAGGAGTTTAATATGGGCATAAAAAATCATCCCGTTGTAATAAGGTTAAATCAATGGAACTTTAAGTATTAGTGAGATGGAATCCTAACACATTGTAGTTGGCTTAATATTTTTCCATATCTCTATGGACTAGTTCTTAAACCTTCATCAAAATGGAAGATAATTATGTGCGAGATAAAAACATAACATATCTTGGGATTAATTGGTTGTAGTTGTGACATTGATACACAAATGGCCACTGATGGTATTGAGATCTCTCATGACCTTAAGAAAAAACTTTGGGAGATGTATGGAGACTCAAATGAACCTCCATTCCCATAGGATCCTATTGCAGATTTTCTTGTTCCACTTGTAGAGTTTCGACCTATTGATGATTAAAGAACTGAACACTTGTTAATTGGGAAAAGGTATGGTAGTTTTTATGACACAGAACCTTCTCCTCCTATAGATACATCTATTGAGACTTAATTTTTTATGGTTCCTAATATATATTTAGATGGTTCATCTTCTTCATGTAATAGTCAACATCTTGAGGCTAAGGGCTCTTATATTCCAACATTGGCAAAACCATCTAGTTCATCATGTTTTGAGGACACAATCGGAGATGATAGGTGTATTCAAGTGAAATGCACTAAGATCTCATCTCCTTCACCTAATGTTGTACCTAAGGATTCTTGTTCTTCCCCAGTTTTGGCTCCTTGTGATTCAGTGCAACAGGACAAACATAATATTTTAGATTTGACTACTTTGGATGGCTTCTTGACAAGTATTTCAGACTTGTTTGTGGAATCTCATCTTGAATGTTTGGGAGACATAATATATAGCATTCATATTCTCTTTGATGAATATTCTCCTTCATTTGTTGCAAGGGAACACTCAGACCATCTTGTTCATTCTCTACTAGATTTTGGATTGTCCTCTTTAACAGTGTGGCCTAGAACACCTGTTTGGAGTGTGTTAGCGTTTGGTATCAACATGGAGACACTTTAGCATGATTTAGAGACATCATCATCATACAACATCATATTCCTAACATCCTACATACATCCATGGTTTTGTTTCTTCCTAAGGGGAGGAACAATTTTCAGTGAGATTGGATCATCTTCAGCATTCAATGTCGAGCTTCTACCATTCTTGTAGGAAACTTAACATTTAGGTGGGGCTGCCTTGTCTATCTTCTACTTCTCTCTTATGGGGGGGTATTTTTCCTCACATGTGGTTTCGGCCTTCTCATGCATCATTGAGAGCATTTTATTTTTTGTATCTTTCATCTCTCTTTTGGGGAGGATTTTTGTCCCATTGGGTTTCCTCCTTTCTTCATTTTTGAGAGATTGCATTACATATGTACATGGGTACCTAACATGGCCATGCAGTTGAGACCCATCTTTGTGTCATTTTCATAATAATCTTCTACTCCCTAAGTTGCATTTAAGGGGGGGTATTCATGTAAATAAAGTCTTGTACCTAGCTCATTCATTACTAGGGGACTTATTTACACATGTTAAGTTTACTTAGGTCATAGGAAGGAGTCTTTCTAGAAGGTATTAGTTGTCGTTATTTTTTATCTTATCTTTTGACTTGTAACACATGTGAACCTAGGTAAGTGTGATTAGTTCTCATTTCATATGAGATTATGACACTTGTCATAATCTTATGACATCGTGCATCTCACCTTGGCTATATAACCAAGGGATCTATAATTGTACATACCAATCATATCATTGAATCATATTGATAAGAATACAGTTTATTCTTGTCACATTCTATTCACTCTCTTTGTGCTTTCCATTTGGTTTCAAGATTTTGGTAGCCATAGCCAATTCTAACAAGAAGAGTTCAATAATTTTTGTGGGAAGCATGGCATATATATTTCATATTCTTCCCCTTACCATCCTCAAGGAAATGGTCTGGCAGAATCTAGCAATAAAAGTCGAATGAAGATCATTAAAAGAGTGATTGAAAATAATAAGAAGGCCTAGCTAAAAGCTAAAGATAGCATTATGGACTGATAGGGATACTATGAAGCAAGTTGTTGGTCATTCACCTTTTGGTTTAGTGTATGGTTTGGATGCTAGGCTACCACAAAATAATTTTCTAAATATGTACAAGTTCATGCAGGAGTATGATGAGGATATTTGTGATGATATGTAGTAGAGGATTGATAATCTTATATAGCTAGGTGAAATTATAAGGGAAGCTCATAACAAAAATGCAAAGATGTAATTGCAATTCAAAAACTTGCATCAAAAGAAAGGTTCTCCTATAATATTTGAAATGGAGAGTATGGTACTAGTATGGAATGCAAGGGCTTAGGATAAGGGTAAGCATGGAAATTTTGAAGCATTATGGTTATGCCCTTATATGATATCCAACACACATGGGGAAGATTCTTACTTCCTTCAAAGCTTAACAGGTGAACTTCTTGAACTACAAGTACATGGATAGTTCTTGAAGCCATATTTCTCTTGAAATACAGGTCAGTTTCCTTTAGTCTATGTCTTCTTACCTTGTCTAGGCTTGTCCTCGTTTTGGTTCTCTATGTTTTTTTTGCTTAACCTAAGTTTCTAGGATCTCAATTTTTTCTGGAAAAATAGACATCCCCAATAGGAGCCATTGGTGGAACCCTTATAGAAAAAATTGTGTTCCCCACAAAAATTCTGCATAGTCTGGGTAGTTTAATGTCTTTGGGCTTAGGGTTGTCTCTTGGTATCATGCCTTAGGGTTAATTTTTCTTAGAATCTTTCTAACTGACCTTAAGTCTATATCCTTTTCTAATGTTTTAACTCACTGTTGACCCCTTATTGTCGATTCTTGGTGAGTTAAGTTGTGACTTATGCCTTTTATCTAGTTCTATTGATTGGCCTCATGTCTAGGGTTCTATCCTAAGGTTTGATGTCCTCACCCATAATTCGCCTATTCATGGCCCCTTTTAAGAACTTAAAACTTGGCATGTGAAGATTTCCTATTTTATGAGGACCGTTTGATCGTCGAGAGCATATCTTGGTTGTTCCCCACACTCCCATTTTAATTCATTTTTCATTAAACTATTTTCACAGGCTAGTGGGTGAGTGTCACATCTCTTCTACACGGGAGGGCCCGACATATTTGAAAATTCAGGAAGGTGGTAAGATGGAGCACATCAACAGTGGTGGTGAATTGACATGACTACGTCTAGAACGTTCCCCACCTCTATGTTTAAATTATTTTTTCATTTAAATGTTATCATGGGGCAATAGGCAGATGATATCTATCTATGGGATCCACTAGGTTTTGAAGAAGGAAAGCTCTCCATTCAATGAGATTGATGGTCAAGGAGGGGTGACATGGGTTAATCCTGACCACTCCCTATCATCCCATGGAGGGCCCACCTCTACCTCCCATCTCTCAATGGGGAAGTGGGAGAATGTTGTGTGGCATCACTTGAGGTACAAAGGAAACACTAGAAAATGAAAGGAAATTAATGAAATATGTTGCCAAGGGTTGAAGGTATTAAAGTTTAGGTTACTAAAGGGAATTTCAAAGGCACGTGTTGTAATAATCAAAGGAAATTTTAATCATGACTATCGATTATACCTGAGAGTTATGTGCACAAGCAGGTGATCTCATGTTAAAACACACATATGTGGAAGGTGTGAAATTTAATCCCATCCCTTCCTCGTCTTCTTGTTGATAAAATTTGCACGAGGGTTAAGACTCACAGGGGAGTGGGGAAGCTGACATGTGATCTCTTGCTTCAACGAAAATGAGATGGTGGATCCCGTAGATCATTAGCAAGTGGCTCCACATGGATTTTTTCGATTGGATAAAGGAAACAACTGTTCACAGTCATATTTTTCAGACCAAGTTAACTCAATCTAAATCGGGGGTCTTTTCATTTCAACATAAGATTGACAGATGATATTCAAAGTTGAGGTCGAGGGAAAGTGATTCGTTCTAGTTCACGCGAGAAAGCCATAATGGAGGATAGGATGTAAATCTACCAAATTAAGAGTTCTAATACTTTTAAAACTTGTTTTAAAGCACAATTGAGGATTGGTAAAATCATTCTATGTATCTAGGGAGCTCGTGCTACATTTTTCAAGCCAATTTGACATCGAAGTTAGGGTTTTAAGCTCGTTCCAAGCTAGTAAGTTGGCATATTATCTTTCCTTTCAAATTATTAAGAACTTGCTCAATTATACTCTCTCTATTATTCTATCACAGGTTTTTCTTAGTTTTACATTTTTTATAAGGTTTAACGTTCATTTCAAATAATTAGTCGGTCCTACATTTCTATCATTCATGTCAAACCCTTGTTCAAGCCGTAGGTTTTATTTTGAAAATAGAAACCCTATTTTATAAAAACCCTTGAGTCATGGCCCCTAAAGAGAAAGCTTCTTAATCAAAGGGGGAGGCCTCTAACTCCAAAATACCTTTGAGTAAGGACTTAGCTGACTAGCTGCCACCCTCGACCAATGAAAAACCTAAGAGTCAATTTCTCTTTCAGGGTCCACAAATAGTAGAGAGCCTAGTTTACAAGCATAGATCTATTAGGGATGCCAGATTTCCTTGCACTAGGTGGTAATTGTTCAGTGGCTTCATTGGAAATAGAAATTGTGGTGTTCCAATTGCTAACCCTTGGAATCTTGACTTGGGAAAATTGACTATGTCAAATGTATACTTGGATATTGATTTTTTAAAAGCAATAACTATCAATTATGACCCAATCACAAGGATTGTGAGGTCCTTTGATATAATTGACATGGTTAAAGTCACTAAGGAAAATATTTCTCATGTTTTCAGTCTCAGTGAATGGAGTGAGGACCTGGTTCAGATCAATGAAAAGGAACTAAGGGAAGAATATGAGAAGACTAAGCATTCATTCAAGGTCCATATATTGATTAAGTGCCTAACAGAGATTGGGGGCCAAAGGGTTACATTGGGACCATTTCATTAAGAGCCCTATCCTTTTAATTATTTTGTCCCTTATTTCCAAAGAACATTCTACTCCATTTGTCAAATAATTAGCTATGACTCAGTCACTAGAATTCCCATGACATGGATATATATGGCATCCCACATAATTTCAAAATATATGACTATGGGGGGTTTCTTGTAGAGAAAATTCATGAGGTCCTTGTGAATTTGAAGAGGGGTGAAGTGGGAGTAAGATTCAGTTGGTTTCATTATTCACGAACATTTTTTTGTTCAAAGGTACACCTTAATTTTGGAAGAATATGCCACTGGAGAGGGTAGAGGGTAATTTGGAATTGCATATCCAGTGTTGGACCACTGTCCTAGATAAGGATGATAGAAAAATTGATAATGTGACATTTGAGAATTTATTTTCCTCTGAGTTGAGAAGAGCTTTGGCTATGAATGTGCCAAGAATTCCCAAGGCCTTGTATGATCTCTTGAGACCTACAGATAGGAGGCATGAATTTGGGGTTGATCATAATTGGGAAGATGTTATCCCTTATCCTGCATATACTATTTTGAGAGTGTATGGTGGTACTGTCTCACCTCACCTACTACCGAAATATGTGCCAAAAATAATTGTGTTCCTTGAAGTAATATGGTAGTTGGGAAATGTGCAAAAAAATAATTTGAAGGATCAAGGAAAAGGAACGTTTTCCCCTTCATACACATGCTTCTCCAATTTTTTGATGATTAAGGGAGGTTGGAATAATATAAATAATATGCTCAAGGCTTTTAGGATGAAGAGAGCATGGGAAAGGGAGTACCATGATACTAAAGGTTTCATAGCCTGGTTCAAGTTAAGGAACAAGAGTTCCAAATTTGATCACATTTTCCAATACCCCGAGGATCTAATAAGGAATATCTTTGATCTTTTGGAGAAAGATGATAGAAAAGAAAAATGGATTGCTTTTAACAAAATACAATGAAAGGTAGGGGAAAAGGACCCTAAATTTACTACTCTTATAGAAATCCCTAATATAATGCAAAGAATGGAACATGTGTTCTAGAATTTTGAAACAATGGTTTGCCACCTTGAGGGTGAAAGGATGATTTGAGATAAAGGGAAAAAACCCAAGGAAGAGGAACATAGTGGAGGAGAAATCCCTGTTATGGAGGAGAGGCCTACATATTAGCCTCTTAAGGAATAGAAAATAAAGCTTTTCATAAAGAGAAAGAACAAAGAAAAGAAAGTTGATGCAGTTCCTACTTCCTCTCAACAATAGGACCAAGGAGCTCATTCTCCAGTGCCACAAATGCCACCACCATCTCCTCCGAAGTTAACTGGGACTAAAATTGTGGATGTTGATTCCCCATCACAACATGCCTCACAACCAAAAGAGACACCATTGAAGAAGCAATAGGTCAAATCAACAAGTTTGGTGGATTATGATGATGATGATCAATTTGATGAAGAAATTTGGGTATCTATGTAGGAAATGTAATAGGGAATGCCTTCTGCACTGACAGTGATTGTGCCACAACAATTATATATGAGGTTAAGCAATGATGACCTCACTAGGATTAACAACACTAATGATGTTAGGGTGAAAGCATGCATAATATTCATGGATGATGATTCATTTGTAAAATCTCAAGCTTTCATGGAGTTTTCCTATAGGGCTAAGAAGGATAAATATTTTACTATTGTGGCCAAGAAAATAAGTCTTCATCTAGAATTTCCTGAGGCAACTATTCAAGCATAGGTCCTAAAGGAAATTGAAGCCAAATTTCATGGAATGACTATAGCAAAGGAAAAGCGCTAGTAAGTAATAGTGGTGTTTTGTTGTTACCAGAATGGGATCTAGCATCTACCATTTCCTTTGATATGATAAAAAGGTTTTATAGAACTCTCTCTAATTTAGAGGAGGAAGCTACAATTGTAGTGCATGGATCTACATTTAGTGAGTAGTGGGATACATTGGCTATATGGGCCTTAGATCCAAGTACAAGAAAGCCTGACATTCCAAATCTTGCACCATACTACATGTTGGAAACAAGCCACACTAAGAGGGGGGGTGAATAAGTCTTGTGCAAAAATTAACTTTATTAGCCTTTGATTTTCAAGCATAAGGAACATTCAATCATAAATCATAAACAAGAAAGTAAACACAACACCATAACACCAAGATTTTTACGTGGAAACCCTGTAAGGGGAAAAACAACAGTGGATGGCCAATCCATAATTATGATTCTGAGTATACTCAAAATGAAGATTACAAAAGGGGAATTCACTTGCATTTAGGCACACTGCCTAGAGCTCGTTGCTCAAAGAAAAAAGGGCTTACTGTCCAAGTGTTCAAATTATAACCATCTGAAGATTTGAACTAATATGATAGCATCTAAAATGCCTAATTACAATTCTAGATTAAGCACAATAATAGATTTGATGCCTTACAGACTAATTCTATAATTATATTTTTCTCTGCTCATACACACAACATAGATCTTCTATGTGCAAGTGAAACTGCATTTTATCGCACCTTTGCTCTACTCTAACTCACAATTCAGACATTAACTAAATATCTACACCACACAAAATAATATGGAAGATCATGTATATGTATCTGCAACATAGGATTTATTTACACTTTTTTGGCTTCAATAGAACATAATAAAATTACAACTATCGGCTTACATAATGAGAAATATGCAATGCATACCATTAATGGTCGGCCATAGCTTAGCTAGGACCCAAACAAAGATCTACAACATGTAGATACTCAATTAATTAGTTCTTATACATCCACGACTTAATACATTTATGAAGTCGACCTTAATACATGAAAAACTAAGAACACGCCAACCGGATCTTCTAATTCCCATGCAAATTGGTACAAGCCACTATGCTTCAATCTCAATAGAGATAATACACCAATAATTATTTTTTGAGATGCGCAACACAAAATGATAACCTAAAATCTTTACACATATCGATGAATGCTGAGTTGTCGGATACTCTATTCTACCTTGTCGATTTTCAATCTATCTATCGATAAGCTTGAATGAGGATATGCATACCTGATCAATGCATAGGGTTTCCATCAATGACAACACTAGATGATAGTTGCAGTGTCTTTTTCCAACACTACAGGGAGGTTTTTTTACAAGTATGGATGTGTTTGGTGGTATTTTCATTAATGTTGTCATTGATGTCAACACTTTACAGGTTGACTAAGTTATTTCCCAAGTGCTTTTGAGAAAAAATGAGAAATAATGTAAAATAGTGTTGAAGTGTGTTCTATGCACAATCTAGTATTGTGGCCCACACTTCCTTTTTGTTTATTTTTACCTATGAGGTTTTATAGGTGTCTTCTTGAACTTAAGTGGATGATATATTCTAAGTTTCAGCTTCTAGGTTGATGGAGAGTAGAAGTCATTTTCACCGTTTTCTAAAATGGGTTTGTAGAGTTGTCTAGTTATTGACTGGGATAAATGTTTTGGCTTTGTAGTCTTCTGGTATTTGATTTCAAATCTTATAGATCTGGGAGATTACTATATGGTTTTTTTTTGTATTCTGGAAAAGTTTTGTGTTTTTGCACTCTGAAAGGTATTCTCTAGAGCTCTAGTATTCTGGCTGGTTGTCCCAGTTGGACTGCTGTAGTATTCTCTAGGAATAATGTTTGTTGAAGATGTTGTGGATGTATCTAAGTTATTCTCTAAGATGGTAAAATGACTGGTGAAGCGTGTCGGGCCATCCACGTGAGTTTATTTTGCTGGCAATGTGTGTACTTCAAGTTCATCGGTTTTTTCATTAGGTTTGGCCAACCTGGTATTTACACGTTATATTATGTTTGTGCATCAATTTTTTAAAGCATGTGCATGATCCAAGATGGTGTTTGGGTCCTAAATTAAATATTTAATTTGTCCTCTCACATTCTTATCCATTGTGTGAATGTTGAATAGCCGACCTTGTTTGAATTTGTAATTTGTAATTGTATAGTCAACCTTATGAATGTCTCTAAGGTTGAAGATGGTATATAATAGAATCAAGTTGAAGCAAATTAATCATCCATCCATCATTCAATTCGAGCAAGAGATGAGTGTGTGAATAAGTGTGAAAAGAAGAGTGTGGAAGAGCGAAGTGTAGAAATAGAACTTAATTGCATTTATATTATTTTGTTCAAGTTGCGAACTGTGTGGAACTCCTAGTGGTGGATCTTTATCTATTTATTTTTAATTTTCTATAGGCAGTGAGCCTCCTTTACTAGATAGTGATTCCTAAGGCAGTGAGCCCTTAATCTGGGTAGTGAGCCTTCATATCTGGGCAGTGAGCCCTCAGGCAGTGAGCTTGTGTATCCGGTTTTGCATTCTTCTATATTTTGATTTAATCCTCATCATGGTTTTTCCCTCATTGGTTTTTCCATGTAAATCTCGTGTCTTTGGTGTTGTGTTTCTAATATTTGCATTTCATGTTTACACCTAATAAAAGATTAAAGTTAAAGTAAAAATTTTTAAGTTCATAAGTGGAAAGAATTGATACAAGTGATTCACCCCCCCTCTCAATTGTCTTGTGTGCATTTCAAAAATTGGTATCAAAGCTCTAGTTCCTCAGTGAAAAGCTTAACCACTTGAGGTAGATCAGACAGGGCACAAGTTGCAAATTCCTATGTTTGATGGACTTGATTATAGTAACTAGAAATAATATATGATAAGTTACCTTATTTCAATTAGTTTCAATACCTGGAAAGCTGTGGAGACAAATTATGTGATTCCAGCAATCAGTCCTTCCACTGTTGATGAGGTTGCAGCTTTTGAAGAGAATGAAAAAGTGAGGTTTTCTATCTTTAGTGCATTATCTAAAACTGAAAGATCAAAATTTATCTCTCTGGCTACTACACATGAAATGTGGACAAAGTTGAAAGACATCTATGAAGGAAATGAGAGAGTAAATTTGTCAAGGAAACTAACTGCTAAGCAAAAATTTAAGAATCTGAGAATGGAAGATGGAGAAGACATTGCAAGCTATTATCAGAGATTTGAGACTATAGAGACCAAAATCAAGAATTAAAGTGGTACCATGAAGGATGAGGATATAATTGAGAAGATATTGATGACCTTACTAGAAAAAAATAGTGACAAGGTTTCTGCTCTTGAAGAATAGTATGATCCAAATACATTTACTAAAGAACATCTATTTGGTGTCCTGACTACATTTGAGATGAGAAAATTTTGAAGAGAAAAGGAGAAGACGAAAGAACCTTTAAAGAAATGAAGATAGGAGATGATGATGATGATGAAGATGATACAAAAGATCTAGAAGCTAATTTCACAAGGAGATTGAAGAAAGGTACTGGTAAATACAAAGGTAAGTTTCCTTTTAAATGTTTCAGGTGTGGAAATATTGGTCATTATGCATCAAGATGTCCTAATAGAGCTACACAAAAGAAGAATAAGGATGGTAATAACAAGAAATACAAGGATAAGAAGGACAAAAAGTTCAAGAAGTTGTATTGTGTCAAAAAAGATGTAGGTATTTCTGATGATGAATCAGACCTTGAGGAAGATAAGGATGAATTATTGCTTCTAGCCCTGGAAAAGAAATATGGAAAGGAATATGGTCCGAAGAACAAAAATAATGAAACAAAAGGTGCTCTAATGACTTATTTTCATGCTAGATAGGATGAATACTTTTGGGTAATTGATAGCGGATGTTCAAATCATATGACTGGAGATAAAAGTAAGTTTACTAAAATTGAGAAGTATGATGGAGGTATAGTCATGTTTGGAGATGACTCTGGTGCTAAGATTGTTGGTAAAGGAACGATTAGCTTTGATGGAAAACACAATACTAATGATTTTTATTATGTAAATGGTTTAAGACATAATCTCTTAAGTGTTGGATAGTTTTGCAGCAAAGGTTTTAAGCTTTTGTTTAAGGATAACACTTGTGAGACCATAAAAGGATCTGGAACTGTGGTTATAGCTAGAAGAAGAACTCATAGAAATATCTATCAGCTGAAAGGAGGTGGTAGACAATGTTTTGTTTCACATATTAATGAGATTTAGATATGGCATAGGAGAATGGGACATGTGAATTTTGATAATATGGTTAGAATCAGTTCTACAGAAGTTGTGAGAGATCTTCCTAGAATCATAAAGCTTTTTAATTCAATTTGCAGAAATTGTTAGATGGGAAAACAGATAAGAAGTAGTTTCAAGGGAAAAGATCAATCTTCTACTGAAATGCTTGATTGATTCATACAGACCTATGGGTAAGTGCAAGAAGTTGGGTCCACGAAGAGGGGAAGTTTTGGCCAAAAAAAAAATCTCCCAAAAAACACATACGCGTTATTAAAAAACGCGTATGTGTTATGCATCGGGTACCTGAGCCTAAAAAACCACGTATGCACTAAAAAACGTGTACACGTTATATAACACGTATGCGTTATATAATGCATACCCGTTTTATAACACCTACAAGTCATTTTTTTTTTTTTTTTTAAATGCTATTTAGAAACGGGTACCCGTTTTAAAATGCATATGCATTTTGAAAAGCAAAACGAGTACCCATTTTAAAACGCGTACACATTTTTCTTTTCAAAATGGGTGCACATTTTAAAACGGGTACCCATTTCTAAAAAGTAATTTTTTTTTTAAATAATCAAATAAATAAAGAACGCATATGTGTTTTGTAACGCTTACGCGTTTTTAAAAATGCATACGCATTATTAAAAATTTGAATCTCCAACCCACATGTAGCCTTGGTTTTAGGCTCGAGAAAGGCTTGGCAATCTGATCCTTAGCCTTTGACCTGCAACTATAAAACTAAGGCAAATTGAAGAAGAATGTCCAACTTTGGCAATATGGCTAATGGACTTTTTTTCTGAATCAAGCTATAAAATTAAAACCCATTAGAGAACACAATGTCTAGTTTACAAATATATATTTTTTTATTAATATTGGATTATATTTGTTATTTTTTAATTAATTTCTAAGCAAAGTAGTCCTTAAACTTGAAATATCAAGTTTTTTTTTGTTTTTTAATAACTTTTTTTTGGTTAAATTTCTTGTAAAAAAAATTATATGGCATCAATCTTCAGACAATTCTCTACACAATAAAAAAATATATATCAAAAAAAATTTAGTTTAGGTCCAATTATGATGTCCGTACATGTTGATTTTTAAAAACAACAACTAAGGCCAATAAAAATTCAATAAAAAAATAATAATTCAAAAAATATTATAAAAAAATTTTCTCATCAATCTTCATGTTTTTAGTTTTCTTTCTCCAAAAGGAATTATAAAAATACTTTTATTTGGGTCAAAAAGTGGTGTCTGTACATGTGCATGGTATGGTAAAGAAACAAGGACTTTTAAAAAGTGGTTTTTATAAATCTCTATCAAAATTTAATTTCTATCATCTGGGTATTTGAATAAATTACATATTTGGAAACTAGATTCAAAATTATAAATTTCATATTACAGACTTTTTTTAAGATTCATTGTGTAAGTGCCTCAAATTTTCAGTTCAAGTGTGACAAATTTTGAAAAACAGCAAAAACACTTCCACTTTTTGAGCTTTTTGTGGACCCAACTTCTTGCATCAGCCCCTATGTGGTCCTACAAGAACAGGTAGCCTGAATGGTGATAGGTAATTTATGCTTTTAACTGATGATTACTCTAGGATGACATGGGTTACATTTCTTAGAGAAAAATATTAGGCTCTTGATAGATTTAAGGTGTTTAAGGCAAGAGTATAAAATGAATAAAATTTGAGAATTAAATCTTTAAGATCTTATAGAGGTGGAGAGTTTACCTCTAGTGAATTTAATGTATTATGTGAAGAGCATGGCATAAAAAGACATCATTATGCTCCTAGAACCCCATAGCAAAATGGAGTTGTTGAGAGAAAGAACAGGACTATACAAAAGGTAGCTAGAACCATGATGAAAGAATCAAATGTTGCTGATGTGTACTGGAGAGAAGCTATACATACTATTTTTTACATTCTTAACAAAGTTCAAATTAGGGGTAACAACACTTAGACTCCTTGTGAGTTATGGACTTGTAAGACTCCTATTGTGAAATACTTTAAGGTATTTGGTAGTAGATGAGAAGAGATGAAGAAAATCTTGGAAAGTTTAATGCTAGATGTGATGAAGGAATATTCCTTGGTTATTCTAATAACAAAAAAGCTTGTAGATGTTTTAATAAAAGGCTAAGAAAAATAATTGAAAGTACTAATGTGAAGGTTGATGAAGCTATGTATAGACCAATGGAGATAACTGAAGTTGAACCTAAAGAAACTATATGTGAGAAATTTCAAGAAGAAGAAAAGGAAGAGAAAGAACAAAGTGACGAAGTGATGAAGAAGAAGAGAATCTAAAAACTACATCGAAGACTCCTAAATATGTTCAGAAAAATCATATAGGGGATAAGATAATTGGAGACAAAAATGAAGGAGTGAAGACAATAAGCAAAGTGGTTGAGGTAAACTTGTGTTTACTTTCTAAGATAAAACCTAAGACTGTGAATGAAGCTTGTAATGATGAAAGTTGGATGAAAGAAATGGAAGAGTAATTACAATAGATAAAGAAGAAAGAGACTTGGGAATCAATCCCTAGACCTACAAACAAGAATGTGATTGGTTTGAAATGGGTGTTCAAAAACAAATTGAATGAATATGGTGAAGTGGTTAGGAATAAAGCAAGATTGGTATGTAAAGGATATTCACAGGTTGAAGGCATAGATTTTGAAGAAAATTTTGCACCTATAGTAAGAATGGAAGCCATTCAAATTTTCTTGGCATTTTCAGCACATAAATATTTCAAGGTATATCAGATGGATGTCAAGTTTGTATTCCTGAATGGGGAATTGGAAGAAGAAGTATACATGGAGCAACCAGAAGGTTTTTCACTGTCTAATGAACCAGACATGGTTTGTAAATTGAAGAAAGCTTTATATGGTCTAAAGCAAGCTTCTAGAGCTTGCTATGCTAGAGCGGATAAGTACTTGACAAAACAGGGATTCAGCAACGAGTTCACAGACAACAATCTTTACTTTAAGATTGAGAAAGGTAAGATGTTGGTAATTGTGGTGTATGTTGATATCATTTTTGGTGGAAATGATGGTATGTGTAAGAATTTTTCTGATGAGATGCAAAAATAATTTGAAATGTTTATAATTGGTGAATTAAATTTCTTCCTTGGATTTCAAGTTAATCAGACTGACAAAGGGATATTCATTTATCAATCTAAATATGTTAAGGAAATGTTCAAGAAGTTTAGAATGGATGACTCTAAACTGGTTTGTACTCCTATGGTAACTAGTTGTCAGTTGACTAAGGATGTTGAATCTACTAAAGTTAATCAAAGCATGTACATATCCATGATTGGTAGATTCACGTATCTTACTACTACTAGACCTGGCATTATGCATGCAGTATGTTTAGTTGCAAGATTTCAAGAAGAAACGAAGGAAGCACATGTTATAGTTGTGAAATGGATATTCAAATATATTAAAGGAACTCTAAATTTTGGGCTAGAATCTAAAGGACAATGATTTTACATTAATGTTGATTGGGTTGGATGTGTAGATGAAATAAATATTACAAGTGGAGGAGAATTCTTCCTTGGAGGAAGATTAGTTGCATGGTTGAGCAAGAAATAGGATTGAATTTCTTTATCTACTGCAAAAGCAGAGTACATTGCTGCAACATCCTATTGTACATAGGTACTGTGGATGAAGTAAACCTTGATGGACATAGGTGTGATGAGTGATGAACCTACTTCTATCTTCTGTGACAATAAAAGTTCTATAAACATATCAAAGAATTTGATAATGCATTCTATAAAAAAGCGCATATCTATTAAGTATCAATTTTTGAGGGAGAAGGTGTTGAAGAATGAAGTTAGACTTGAATATGTCCCTACTAAAGAACAAGTTACAGACATATTCATTAAGGTCCTTCCAAAGGATACTTTTGAGTATCTTAGAGGGAAGCTAGGGGTTTTTTCCCCTCCCTCTTTGAACTAAGTGCATCTGGTGGTGCATCAGTCCAATGGATTCATAGATTTCTTTGTTTTGGACTGATGGTTGAGGTCTACTCCTCAGGGGGAGTAGAGAAATGAATTGTTGTAGTATGTGTTGTGGGTGTACTCCTTAGGGGGAGTGAACAAAGCTTTATATGGAAAGAATTTCCTTTTCCATTGATGTCAAAAGGGGAGAGAGATCATATGAAAATTTTATGCTTGGCAGGTTGTCACTTCTGAAAATCGTGTAGGATATGGGAGAGAGATAATGTATTCTTTATGCTTTGCAATTTGTCGCTCCTGAGAATCATGTTTGCTATCTTTGATGGTTTTTCACATCATGTGTTGCCATCAATGACAAAGGGGGAGATTTTTGCAAGTATGGAAGTGTTTGGTGGTGTTGTCATTAATGTTGTCATTAATCTCAACACTTAATAGGTTGACTAATTTATTTGCCAAGTGATTTTGAGAAAAATTGAGAAATGATGTAAACCAGTGTTGAAGTGTGTATTGTGCACAATTCGGTATTGTGGCCTCCAGTTCATTTGTTTTTATCTTTTACCTATGAGGTTTTATAGGTGTTTCCTAAGCTTAATTGGATGATATATTTTGAGTTTCAGTTTCTGGGTTGATGGAGAGTAGAAGTTATGTTCACCGGTGTGTGAATTGGGTTTGCAGAGTTATCTGCTTGTTGATTGGGAGAAATGTTTTGGCTCTACAATCTTCTAGTATTTGGTTTCAGATCTTGTGGATCTAGGAGATTACTATATGGTTTGTTTTATGTATTCTGGAAAAATTGTATGTATTTTTGCACTTTGGAAGGCCTGCTCCAGAGCTCTGGTATTCTAACTAGTGCTCTCGGTTGGACTAGTAAATTATTCTCTGTGAATAAATTTTTTTGAAGATGTTGTGGATGTATCTGAGTTGTTCTCTAAGATGGTAAAATGACTAGTGAAGTGTGTTGGTCCATCCGTGTGAGATTATCTTGTTGGTGATGCGTGTACTTCAAGTTCATTGGTGTTTACATGCTATATTATGTTTGTGCATAAATTTTTGAAAGCATGTGTGTCATCCAAGATGGTGTAAGTAGGAATGTTGAGTAGAAGACCTTTCTTTGAATTTATAATTTGTAATTGTATAGCCAACCTTATGATTATCTCTAAGGTTTAAGATTGTATATAAGCAAATCAAGTTGAAGTGAATTAATCATCCATCCATCATTCGATTCAAGAAAGAGAAGAGTGTGGAAGTCCTAGTGGTGGATCTTTATCTGTTTCTTTGTAATTTTCTGTAGGAAGTGAGCCTCCTTTTTTGGACAGTGAGTCCTAAGGTAGTGAACCTTCATATCTAGGTAGTGAGCCCTCAGGCAGTGAGCTTGTGTATCAAGTTTTGCATTCTTCTATATTGTGAGTTAATCCTCACCATGTTTTTTCCCTCATTGGGTTTTCTAGGTAAATTTGGTGTCTCTGGTGTTGTGTTTCTATTATTTGCATTTCATGTTTGCACCTAATAACAAATTGAAGTTAAAGTGAAATTGTTTAAGTTTATAAGTGGAAAGAATTGATACAACTGATTCGGCCCCCCTCTCAGCTATCTTGTGTGCATTTCAACAGGCTTGATAAGAAAAAGAGTGTCAAAGACATCAGTTCTTGGGGCAAAAACAATGTTAGTGAATGTTTCTTAGTTTACAAAAGCCACAGTGGATTTAGTAAATACAGAGAAGGAGTAGTTTAGGAAGCAATACAATGACTTTTTGGCTAATTATGGAAAGAAATAACCAAAAATATGCAGCTACAAACTAAGATAGCATTATTAAAGGAGAAATTACAAAACTTGCAAATAGGAGAAAAAACACGGATTGATGCTACCTCTTCCCCTGCTTTACATGAGCCAATGCTTATTGATTATACCCCTTCAACAAGTTCCTCATGGGAAATTGTGCCATACAATATGGAAATTATACCCATTTTAGTGGTAGATCTAGATACATCAGAAGTACCATAGACGGAGGAAGGTGCCAACAAGGAGGAGTTTCTTAAGCAGCTAAGTGATTACAAATAAAAATGTGACAATCACAATAGGGAAATATTTGTAAATAATATGAAGATTGTCACTATAGTCCTGGAGCATTTAAATAGAGGGGTTAATAACAGACTAAACAACATCCATGATAGCTATTTCTCCATGAAACTTTCTATAAATAATTTTGACAATGATAAGGAGAAGGCTATTCCACTTATGCAAACATGGATCCCTAGGTTGCAATAATTGAGAATGATGTCTATTAGATCCAAGCAAGATGTTAACCCCCCTGAAAAGCTTAAGCCCACCATTCAAATTGTAAATGAAATTCAAGAGTTCAAGGGAAATGTAGAGCATTTGGAGACCAGGATAAGGGAATTGGTCAAGAACTTTCATGAAACACGTCATGGTCTCCTATCATTTATTCTAAGGGATGAAGGTAACATCAAAACCTTGCAGGACTTGAGAAATGAAACCAATGAATTCATTTCAAATAATGTTTCTTGAATTTTTTAGGGGCATGATATGAGTACGCTAAAGAGGAACATGCATATGCTAGCCCATGTAGAGATTGTCTTGACATAGTTTAATAAGAAAGCTAATTAGGTTGTTACCAAATATTCACCTTATAAACAAAAGGTTGATAGAGTTATCACCTTCAGTTGGCCCACTGAGGATGAATTCTAGACCTAGAAGAACAAATACTTGGACGTATTGGAGGAATGATTTGCAATTTTGGGGTGGTAAGTGCAACTTGCAACCATTGTTAATAACGGACGGGAGAGAAACAATGCATAGCCTAGAAATAGTGTAGATTAAGCTTTTGTTTAAGTATTACAAAATATTGTTCTATCCCCAACAATGAAATTGGTGGGATAGGTGCTAACTTGGATGGGTTGGTCTTCTCTTTCTATTGATTTTCATGCTTTAGAGTTTTTTTTATTATTGGCCATGCACGTGGTTAATACTTTTGGCATGTGAAGAAGATATTTTGGAGTTGTTGCAATGAATGAAAGATTTCTATTAGAAGGCGGGTGTATCTTCTTTGTAAAATGCAAATAATTTTTGTCTTATATGCTTTCCCCCCACTTTCAAAGGTGCAAATATAACTGTCTAGGTAATTTTAAAATTGAAATTGAAATGTATGTCAAATGCAAATGTGACTTTAATTGTAATTTGGCTCGATGCTTGTTTCTCCCATGTTTCAATAAATGAGGAATTCAAGGACAATTACACAGGTCTTTTGATGGTTAAGAAAATCTTGAGATCATGTGTGAGTAATTTTGGTATTTCAAGCATACAGGAATAGATTAGTGTTGAGTCTTAGGAATGCATTCGGAGCTGTAATAGGCTTAATGGTTTTACAATTGCAATGGTGAACAAATGATAATTGCACATCCTAGAATAGTTTCTCTTCTGTGTGATTTTGTCTTGTGAATTATGAATAAAGGGATCAAGGTTCATTTATTCATCTTCAATCACTCAAGTTGAATGTGTGATTTCATTTTTACTTTAGTTCAAAGAGCTAAATAAGTGCTTAAATGAGATCATAGATTTGTGAGTGAAATTCAAGGATCATTAAGTAGTTTCCATTTCTGGATACATCGAGATGATATATTGCAAAGAATTATATTAATAGTATTTAAATACTTATTTCCATTGCTAATGTACTACAGTTTATTGCAAGTATGAGTCTGTAGCCTATATATAAAGCATTGGTCCATTTATTTGGTTATCTTTGATGTTATTGGGCCTACCCATACTTGAAAAAAACACAAATCTTCATAACAATTTTTGACACACCTGTAATTGCAGTATAGTGGTATGAAGTACTATTCATTCCTTGCTTTAGGTACAATTTGTTAAAGAGTTAGCAAAATCCTTAAAGAATTTTGTCTATTTGCATTTCATAGGAATGTATTTGTTTGTTTCAATGTTTGTGATAAAATGGCAAAAGAGTATTATATAGCCATTGGTAGGATCACCCTTCCAAGTTTCATAGAACCTGAAGAGTAGAGGTGTGGCCTAGAAGGCTAGAACCTATTCATTGGCCAATCCTCACCACTATTTTCCATTGAATTTTGGTGAATTCATAGATTGTGAATAAGATCAAGTTTGGCTCTTAAAAAATAACCAATGGGTCTTGGCACTGCTTTTTAGGACCTTGCCTTCAGGAAGTGAAATATCACTGTAAACCCATTTGAAATATGTCGATAAAGGGGGGTCCTATAGAGGGAGGACCCATTTTCCACCTAGGGTGAATGGGTCCTACCACCAATTTCTAAGACCTTGATTTTCCCAATTAAATTTTATATAATTTGAATTATGGGTGTCAACATAGATCTTCGGGAGGTTCCATAAATAAGGCTTAAATTTAAATTAAAGGGTCTAATTAACTCCAATTAACCACAATTAATTAAGAGGAACCTAGATAAATGTGAAAGTGTGTTACAACACTAAAATAAGGTACAAATTAAGTTCATTTTATTAACAAGGGGCCCAAGATCAATGTGAATGTGTTACAACACATTACAACATTAAACCTAGGAAAAATTAGGTTAATTCAATGACAATTATTCCCAAACCAAGTAAGGAGAAAGGATACTTTTTATGTTACTACATTCTTCCCCCACTTTAGTGAGAGGATGACACCATGTCAAAGTCACACTAAAGTAGACATCAAAGACACTTAAGTGTGCATCAATAAACAAGATACATAATCATACCCTATCAAAGGCCAAGAAAAAACAAAAGGATCAAGCACAACCATTCCAACGCAATATAGAATAGGGTTGTTTATCCATAACATATACTACTCACTCTGGGGTAGTGGAACCTCAGTCTGTCCACTAGGTGATTTATCCCACCAAAGTGGCAAATGAGAGAATCATATTAGCCTCTCATACCATACCAACATTATCCTCTTGAAAAAATCGATAAGGCACCACAATATAACTCTTTTGTAAATTCTTTTGTATGTCATGTATGTAAGCTTTTGTTAAAGGGGATTTTTCTTTGTTCATATTAAGGTCTTCTTCCTAGGGAGCATTGTGCCTAATATCTCCAGGAGAGGACAAGTCAAGGGTGTCAGATCATCACTCATGGGATGCCTCGTTCGCATCATTCCATGATGGTGGATCTTACACTCTTGGAGGACATCAAACCCAATGACACCACCAAGAAGAGGACACATCAGAAGAAACAATAAAAATCACAGAATAAAATTTTGTTAAAAGATGTCATCAATTTATGCCCCCACTTTAAATCAGTTGCGACACCATTACTGTGAGAAATTTCTTTAAAGTAGCCAATTTTTTTTCCTAAGACATGAGAGCTTTCCTCAAAAAAACCTATTCAGAGTCATAAGTTTCTGAAATAAGCTACGTCATGAAATAGGAAGGAAGGGTTGCCCCCACAAATACATAAGGGATCTATGGATCTAGGGTCAGTATGTCTTTTCTACAATGTTGTCATAGAGAATGGAACTTTCATCATTCCCCAAATACTCATAGAACTAGAAGAATGACACAAAGAGAGCAAAAACAAAGAAAAAGCCTTTTGGGTCAACATGGAAGAGACCTTAATTTCTCAAAACCTTATGTCATCCCCAAAATGAAAACACAAGATAAATGAAATGATTACGACATGTAGAAGAATGAAAGGTAC
The DNA here is from genome assembly GCA_007115665.2 of Sequoiadendron giganteum. Lineage (NCBI taxonomy): Eukaryota > Viridiplantae > Streptophyta > Pinopsida > Cupressales > Cupressaceae > Sequoiadendron > Sequoiadendron giganteum. The sequence goes on from CM021108.1 coordinate 620,841,730, forward strand.
ATATAGAGGAATGCAAAAAAAGAGAGAGGTACATAAAATGAAACAACACGAGGGATCACATTACACAGATACAATTATATAAAGAAAATGTGAAAATGAAAATAATAGTTAGGTGCATGTGAGTCAACCTAAAGAAGGTCATCCACATCCCCATCTCAAATAGTATAAAAGAAGGTGGAAAAATAGCCAAAGGGACAAGAGAAAGTTTCGAACTAGGAGAAGCACCGGGTTCCACACTCTTTTAAGGAGATTTGTCATTTAAGCTCATAGAAGAAGAAAACAATGTATTCAACTCATCATGCACTTGTTCATCAATTTTTTCTATGTCAATGTCATCATCTAGATTTATCACAATAGGAGGTCGAATAACAATGTCCATGGAATGTTCTTGTTTATGTTGTGAAAAAGGTATAGAGTCATCATGCATTGCTTCAGGAAGGTTTGGATTCTGATTTTCTATGTTGTTCTTGTTTTCTTGAGTTTGTAACTTATGAGCAATAGCACGAGGTCTATGCCTACGCTCTCTAGCACTTTGATTCCTTTTCAATCTATTGTCAATTTGTGTTTTTGTAAGAGCAGGTTTTTTAATCATAGGTTCCTTCTGTTCCTTGGGAGGAATAGTAGAAACAAAGGTAGGTTGTTCAACCACTTTCTCTTTGAATTTGTAAACTTTTTTGACTCTAGGAGGGACAATGGGATTTTTTGTGTTATTTCATGGTCTCTTGTAAGAAATTGTGGGAGGTTTTTCTATAGGTTGTTCTTGTATGTTCAGAAGGTCTTTTGGTTTGATCATTGCTTCATCAAGGATAGGTGTTTCATTTATAGGTTAAGACATGTTTCGAAGGGATAATTTTTCTATTTTCTTTGCCTTGAACTTTTGATATGATTTGAAAAATAAATGCTCGTGAGGCTTGATAGGTTCCATAGGCTCGGGCCAAAAGAAATCTAGTGAAAAATTCCCTTAGGCCGACGTAGGATAAAATCCACTATGATGCACAGTAAAGTTATCATTTCCAAATGGAAACTTTAGACATTTATGCACAAACGAAGGGATGAAATTCATGGAGAGAAGCCATGGATAGCCTAGCTTCACATGAAATTGGTCTAGTTGTAGAATGATAAAAAATGAGACAATTCATGTTTTTGGTCCCACTTTTAAAGGGAGATCTATCGATTCTATCATCGGGCAACCAAACCCATTGTGCATCTTGATCCATGCTTTCAGTTTTTCATATGTATCTTGATATAGTTCATGCACATAAGAATTCTTCAGTGATCAAATTCTCTCCAAAAAAAAGATCAATTAATATCTCATTAGTGGGCTTATCATTGATTCGGCCAACTATGTAATGAGGACCATTAGGTGCACATTTAAGTATGTAGTTTTATGGGAAATAAATTCCAAGAGGATTTTTAGTTGAGCCCTTACGAGGTTTAGATCCGATAAATTATATCACTTCCTTTGTGTGGCATTGTTTAATAGTATTCATATTGTCATCATCTGTGTCAAAATTCATCACATCATTCTTAGTTTCACTAGCTTTGATGAGAGAAACAATGTGTTTAGGCATGGGATTTGTAAAGATTTATAAATTTTGATTAGAAGGGGCTAAAAACTTATTACCTTGATCATTCACATCTCCAATTTCAAGTTGATTACTTTCAATAAGGTCTTGCACAATATGTTTAATATTCTTACAGTATTCTATACCATGCCCATTTTGTTGATGGTAATGACAATAAGCATTTTTTCAAAAGCCTTTAGGCAATGGTATATTAGGGTCACATTCTCTAACAAGAGGTAACGTAAGAATGTTCTTGTCAATGAGCTGCAACTTGATATTATGAAGGGTATCAGGTAAAGGAGTGAAGTCCCTCTCCCATTCCTTGAAATAATTTGTTATCTTGATAGAATCCACTTGATTATTGGTTTGTTGAGTTGTTTGAGTGGAATTTAGTTTCAAAAATCCCTTATTTTTCTTCTTGAAATGTTGATAACCATTTTTAATTGTAGATTCATATTTTTTAGTATGACTAGGGGAATTTTTAACATCACAATTGCAAGTTGAATTTTGATAATCAAAAAGGGCGGTACATAACTATGTTAAGGATGAAAATCTCAACATTTTAAGTTTTCTTTGGATTTTATCGTGTAAGTTGGCAATAAATATTCGTTGAAGGTCAACAACAAGGATCTTAATGTTTACTTGTCAATAAAGTGTTTGTTATCTTTCTATGAAGTCGGTCACTTTCTCCTCCTCTCTTTTTTTGCATGTCATTAAATCAACAAGGGTCATCTTGGGATGCATGTGAATATGGAAATGGTTGTCAAAGGAATCAATGAGTTCATTAAATGAACCAATTGAATTGTTCAGTAAAGAAGAGAACTACTCTAAAGTAGTATCCTTCAAGGACCTAGGAAAGAGTTTAGCCAAGAGTTTTTCTTCAAATATGAAATCACTACTTAAGGTTATGAAGGTTGAAACATGACTATCAAGATCTCCTTTTCCACCATATTTCTCAAATCGAGGGACTTCTATACCTTGTGGAATTTGTGCTCTTAATATGTTGAAGGATAATGGGTTGGATTTGATGTATTGTAAAGGTTGATTATTTTTGTTTTGTTGTAATGGTGTCACTTGTTGTTGGAGGGATGTCATGGTTTATAGAATGGAGTTAAGGATAGGATCATTTTGGTTTTAATGTTGAGGGGAATAATGTGGATTGGTGTATGTATGCGGAGGGATAGTGAATTGTAGGTCAGTGAAGGTATATTGTTGAGGAATTACTGTGTTTGATGTACAAGGTTGGAAGTATTTCCTAGGGAATACCTATGGAAGTGTACATAGTGTTAGTAGGTATGATTATGGTGGTTGGTTGAACTTTTGTAGTAGGTCGAAGGGTTGTTGTGGGCTGAAAGTTTTTTGTAGGTTGAAAGGTTGTTGCAGGTTGAAAGGTTGTTGTGGGTTGTGTACTAGTGTATGTAGGAGTGGACATTGGTATCATGGATGATGGAATTGGAATTCCAACTTGGCTTAGGGTAGACCCTGAAGCTTGAGTGGAACTAGGGATGGTAGGGACCGTGTTGGTAAAATTAAGCACATTGGTTGTAGGAGGTGAAGTCACTGGAAATTAAGTATGCAAATTGTGAGCCATGGAGGGTTGATTATCAACACTATTAGAAAGAGAGTCAAAAAACCCAAGATTCATGGTGACTGAGATATCATGAGATGAAATGAGCCTCAAAATGCATCTTATAATAGTATTGTGAATATTACACCAAGTTGTAAATCTCATGCAAGTTTTACAACCCTAATGTAGAAACCCTAAATGGAAAAAGGTAATGCAACAACCTAGGATGAGATGCAATTTTCAAGTTCTAAGCAATGCAATTTACTGATTACACAATGTGCAATAATTTGGAAATGAAATGTTTGAATGCAATTTTGAATTTTATCAATGCATTGAAATGAAGCAATTTAAGCTAAATGCAATCAATTTGATGAAATAACAAATCAAGAAACTAAAACATGAAAGTAACAACAACAAACAGAAGCCTAAAACTAAGATTTTAATTTCCAAAAAATGAAGATAAGTAGCTAACAGACAATCATTCACCAATAAGGGCGAATGGTCCTGGTTAAGTTTTTTTGAGATGTTTTTATGGATTTCAAGGTGATTTTCAATGCTTTTTCAGATGCTAGAAGGTTCAACTTTGACTTGATCAGTGACTCATTCACCAAAAAGGGCGAATAGGTCCTAGTTAGGTACTTTTAAACTATTTTTGGATGATTTGAAAGATTTTAGTAATGTCTTTCAATTCTAGGTCTGAGGCAGTGAGTTTTAGTTTTAGATTTTCCAAAAATGCAATGTGAAAATGAAATGAAAAGATGAATGAAAAGACCTATGTTGAAATGCACTTTTTTTTTTTTCAAATGCAAATAAATGTGATCTAAATGATATGCACAATGACCAATTTGTTTTTGTATTTTTTGGATTTAGAGAGATGCAAAACAGTGCAAATCTAAACCCTAAATGAGATGCAATTGTGAATGCAATTCAAGAAACCCTTAATGAGATCTTAGTTCAATGCAAATGAGATGCAAGTCAATGCAAGATCTAATCTAAGATGCAATGAAAGACTTAAAAATCATAAAATTGTATTGTTCAATATGTCAAGTTCACCACTAATGATTAGGTGGAAAAAATTTAGGGCTTATCAAGATCAAGATAAACCACTTGAATTCCTCCACACAAAATCACTATAATTTATGCAATTACAAGAGCCAAAAGATATAAATAGTAATCAGAAATTTACCCTAACTGTTATTATAGTGACTATGAGGGGAGTTTTTAGAGATCAAAGAGGTATGTACCTTGCTGCAAGAAGCCTATTTTTAGGGCACAAAGGACTCATTCGCCTTTAGTGGTGAATGGGTCCCTGTTAGGGTTTCTAAAGCTGAGATTTGAGTTATTTTCTTTGATGTTTGCACTGTCAGATTCCCAATTTTCAGCTCCCGAACACCTGCACTTAATTCTATAGCTTCAATTCTTTGTTCTTACACTTTGAATGTCAACTTTGCAACTTGACAACTTTTTGTAACTTTTCTCTAAAATTCTTCTCCACTTGATCTTCTACCTGTAAATTTGCAAAGAAACTCAAGGGAAGAAAAAAATTATTGATTGTTAGTGAATAGGGGTTTTCCTAAGTCAAACCCCTTGTAGGTAATTAAACCAAATCATGAAATAATGTAATTGAAGCATGAACATGAAATATTGCAATTGATAATACCTTGAAAGATGTCTTGGAAGATAAATCTGCAATCTAACATGTAGTAGTAATGAAGAATGTAGATCTTGGTCCTTGAATAAGATGTGAATAATTCTTGCATGTAGATCTTCAATGCTACATCAACTTTCTTAGCTCAACATGTAGGAACACACTAAACCCTTGAAATGATGAAATGATCTTGAATTGGTGCAATAAACTCTTGATAATCTACCTTGAAATTCCTTTTAAAATTCTCCTGAAGTTCTCTATAATGTTCTTGTAAGGTATTAGGATGCTTCATAAACCTGCTAGGTGAAACAATGTGAATTAACCCCTTATTTATACTAAATCAAGAGATTAACTCCACAATTCAAATAGTTCAAGCTGACACCAAATTTGGAGGAAAAAATTATTAAATTCCCACCATAAGGGAATTCCAAAGGGGGGTCCTCATTAAGGGAGGACCCATTCACCACCTAGGGTGAATGGGTCCTGACACTATTCTTCTAGGATCTTTCCTTTGAGGAATGAAAGATCACTACAAACCCATTTGAAATATGTTGATAAAGGGGGTCCTATAGAGGGAGGAACCATTCATGACCTAGGGTGAATGGGTCCTAGCACCAATTTATAGGACCTAGATCTTTGGGAGGTGTCATAAATAAGGCTTAAATTTGAATTAAAGGGGTTAATTAACTCCAATTAACCACAATTAATAAAGACCGCCCTAAATAAATGTGGAAGTGTGTTACAACACTTTACAACACTTAAATAAGGTACAAATTAAGTTCATTCTATTAAAAGGGGGCCCAAGATCAATGTGAATGTGTTACAACACATTACAACATTAAACCTAGGAAAAATTAGGTTAATTCAATGATAATTATTCCTAAAACAAGGAAAAAGGATACTTTTTCCATTACTACACATATGTAACTCCACCATAGAAGAAGTCCACAAGTGTTGTTTAACCAAGGAATAAGAAAAAGACAAAGAGGAATAAGACATATGCTAAAGTATCTAAAGAGGAGGAAGAACTTGGAGATGAAGATATATCCTCATAGAAAAATAAAGGGAAGAAGATTGCAAAGGAGTGAACTGAGAAACTCCTCTAGTTCAACATTATCCTCTTGATTTTGGTGTCATGTTTAATGCAAATTGTTAAGTATTATTTTTTGAATGATACAATGGAGTTTCATCTAGATGTTTCTCTAGAAGACAATAAGACAATTGAAAAGGTTTTCATTTAATACATGCTCAAACAAAACACTTCTTTTAGTGAAATTGTTGATAAAGCTTTGGATAGCCTAGCTAAGGCTTTGAGACAATGAAGAGAAGATGCCATGAAAGTTGATGACGAGTTTAAAAAGCAAGCAATTGACAAGGTTGGGATCTCTGCCTCTAAGGAAGAACAAGAAAAGATAGTCTGGAAACAAGCTAAAGAGCTCCACACCAAGAGAAGAATATGTGTTTTCATGAGCATGGATGAGGATATCAAAAAGAATATTCAAAGTGAAAATGAAGATGCTACAAATAAAATCATTGATAAATTGCAAAGTAAAGTTGATGTTGACACACAAGTGCCTCTGGATGAACAAAAAAATTATAATATGCCCCCTCTAGATGATGCAATTGATCAATCTATGTTTGGATAGCAAGAAGAAGGTGTCTCTAGTCAAAAAAATGGAGCAAGATGTCTCTGGTATGGAGATGGATAAGGAAAAGGATAAGGAGAAAGATAAAGAAAAGAAAAAGGAGAAGGAGAAGGATACTAAAGAAGATATTTTAGAGAAGTTGTATACCTCTCTGGTGGATTCTATCAAATAATTTTTGGCTCGGGACATGCAAATCCAACTGGTAGTGACTTTACAGTTACTACATGTAGACACCCAAAAAATTCTTAATCATTTTACACACCGAGATTAAATTACTAACACCATTTCTCTCCTTATTCGCCTATTTTCTTCTATTTAATTAAATAATGTCAATTTTTAATTAAATTCACTATTTTCTCTTGTTAATTAAATAATGTCAACTATTTGATTAATTCATCATCCTTCACACTAATTTCCCTCTCTTTTGATTAAATAATGCAAATTATTTAATTAAATGTCACCCCTACTTTGAAACTAGTTCCTAATTGTTTATTAAAGTTCCTAAATTCCTCATCTTGCATAATTAAATGCTTTCTTAAATTTTTTAATTGGTTAATTTCCTCCAGTCATTCAATGAATATTCTCATGGAATATTACTCCTTTTCAAATTCAAATATTTCCCTCCACATGGAAATATCTCCCACATGCTCCTAAAATTAAGGGATTTGTTATTATCTCAAGAAATTTGAGCCCTTGATTAACATCCTTGATCCATGTCGTTAAGAAATCTCAACTCTTGATTTGATCATTGATCCATGCCATCTTCTCTCCTTCAATTGCATCCATTGATTATCCAATTTAATCCTAGCCATTTATTCACTCTAAAAATCTATAAATAGTTCTAATTTTACATGAGAATGATATTCACAATCACTTGAGGAACCGAAATCTACCAAAATTTGCACTCACATTTGAGATCATTTGTGAATCAACCTCACCATTATCAACCTTTATCAAATATTTTACATCATCAACCATGGATTAGGTTTGAAGCTAAGCACTCCACATTATATTCAACACTAATCCCCCAATAGGATTGAGGTTTGCATTTTCTAATTAGATTTCCAATTTGAATTGTTTTTCTATTTCATGTCTTAATGGAAATTTAATTAGTATTTAAGAAAAATCTCATTGGAATATGGCTTACTTAGATTATTTATTTTATTCTTTGTTAATTCCAATTTTATTTGATTTGATTAATCTTCCATCTTCACATTTTGGCATGCTCGGTGGGACCCTTGTCCCTAGCTAAATGGTTTTTGTTTGAGTTTTTCAGATATTGCAGGTTTAGGAGGCAAAGCAATTTCTTTGTAGTTAACCATACCGACACTTTTGCAAATAGTGAAGCCTTTTCCTATTACAGGCTCATTCCTTTCAAAATAGTGATGCCTTTACCTAATACCCTTTTTTCTTTTTTGCTTGTTGGATTATAGGTCGACGCTTCTGCATACAGCGATGCTTATGCCAAACTATGATGCTTTTACAAGATACTGGAGCGACACCTTTTCAGAATAGAGTGATTTGTTTGTAGATAAATAAGGCAACATAAATTTTTAGGGTTTCACTTGATTTTAGATTTTATTTTAACCTAACCCTAACTATTTTTTGTTTTCTATTTTTTGGTTTATGAGACTAACATTTACAGGGAATTAGGTGAATCATCAAGCAAGGATCAAAGTTAAAAATAATTTATCAATACTTTTTGAAGGAAAATCATGAAGCACGAATCAAGTTCAAAAGTGTTTATTAACACTTATTGAATGGATAATCTTAGATCCATTTCAATTTAATGCATTAGAGTAGATTCATATTTTTCTTTGGTGCACATTAAAATGAACAAGTGTATTCATTGTCTTATGTGCTTGGTAAGTTGGATGTGTATCCTCTCCCCTTGCACCTAGTGTGATATTTGGTGAAGAGAAACATCTTGAACTTACATTTTATGTTCATTGTTAGCCAAAGGAAGTTGTTATGTATCCTCTCCCCTCATGCCTAGTGCAATCTTAGGTGAAGATAAATAGTAAAAAGAATCCTTCACTTTTTTCTTTTAACTAGGAGGCCTACCTTGAGACACATCCTCATGGAGAACTCAAGGCTTTGACCTCTAGAAGTGTTTTTCAGCGTGCTATACAAATCGTATGAGAGTGAAAGTTGTATTTTGATCCGCACATGCAGAGCTCCAAAATTTTACTATGGTTTTTTAGTTTGAGAGGAGATGTTTGAGAGGTTGGCAGTGTTCACTGATGTTCCACCCACTTGAAACCTATTTGTTTCAGATTCCTAATTTGAACATATTTTATTAGTGGTGCAATGGGATAGCATCATCTCATGAAGCTACTAACTATGTACCAAAGATAGTTGAGGTGACAAAGCTCCTTCCAAGGTAAGAGGTGTGTCGTGTACATGAACATACTCTAGTCACCCATCCTATGTGTTGTATCCTATGAGAAGACCCACTTATAGAAGATAAACTTGATCTAAATACTAAATAGGTTGTATTTCATGGCATGTTTTCATGTGATGACCTTGTGATACCAATTATTGCATTCTTGTGGAAGAATAACATGCAAAAAAAATCAAACACATAATGGAGTTAGTCCACATGATGTATATTGTGTTTTTCAAAAGAATAACATCAAAAAAATTAGGTCAACTCACATTTTAAAGATCCCCTAAGCAGATCGACACATTTTCTTGAATAGTGTGATGCCTTTGCACAAATTAACACTTCCATTTTTATCAAAATGGTGCTTCTATTTGCACATCGATGCTTTTGCACATAGTAGTGCATTTTCTAGGGATAACATAAGTTTGTATAGTTGTGCCTCTATTTGGACAATCTAACACTTTTGCCAAACATTGATGCCTTTGAAATAATGACACCTTTTGCCAAAAATTCAAAACAACAACCTTCAAAAAATGATCTTTTGGTCTAAAAAAATTCAATTGGTTCCAATTAATGTAAAAAAATTCTTCGGGGTGATCCCACAATACTGGTTTATAATTTTTGGCCAAACTAGACACTGAAGTAATTTTTTCTAACTAAATCTTCACTTTCAGACACATGTAGTGGATAAACCATGAGGCACTTGAAGATGATGCAAACTAGTGATTTATGAAATTTTGTATTTAGATTCTAAATATATTTTTTAAATTTTTTTTTGAATCAAATTGCACTTCTTTTTCCATCTCCTCCGAAAACTAGTTTTTTTTAGTAAACACCATTTTTAAGGAGTGACACTCACCGTATAACACAATTTTTTTTCCATGAAGGATAAAATTATATTTTTTCAGAATTTAGATTTGTAACTATGATATCTAGTGCTTCCAATTGGTTTCATAGTGTTTTATTGAATATTTTTTCCTTAATCAAGTTTTGAATTCAAACCAATTATAATTCAGACATAGGCAGATCGTATAACACATAATTTTTTTTGTATGTATCGAAATTCATTTTATTTTGTTGGATGAAGGAATTAAATATCTAGTGCACTCATATTTTTCAAATTTTTTTTGATAATCTGCTACTTTTCCACATGTGTAGAACAAAGAGCTTGATTTTCGGTGAAAACTCTACATTCACAAGAAATAAAATATAAATATAATAATTAAATTAAATTTATTTAAAATTATACTTTTTGGGAAGCTTATAATAAGGACTACATACTTAAAAAAAAAAAATTTTAAATGAATTCATTTTATCCCCCAAAAGGTAAATCAAAAGTGGTTTTTTATCAACATTTTTATAGGTGTAAAGGAGACTCCATTATAGGTATGGTTTAAAACTAGTGGGGTTCTATCCAAGGGGGTTTGATCTAAGGTGGTTGTATCAAACCCTCTTCAATTGGAATCCTTCAAATGGAAATTTTTAAGGCTTAAATCATTATATTTTAAAAAAATATGTAATTTTAGCAAAAATCAGAATCTCCCAAAAATTGTAAACCAGCACTGTGGGATCACCCTTGGCTCACTTATAGCACTCAAAACAACAACAAAATTTCATGTTCTTTACTATCTTGCTCTTGTAAAATCACCTTTTAGGTTCTCAATAAGGATCAAAACATCAAATCATCAAAAATTTAACTATCAAAAAAACAACTTGAAATTTTAACACAAATCTCTTAGACCTAAGTTTTCACCATATCAACTAGTTTAGATTCATGTTTGGAAACAATCTATTTCTAAGCATTTAGTTTAATCAGTAAACATCATTTTAGACAAACTCATCTTGGAGTCACAATTCTACTCCCAAGGTTTCCAAGTTCATCATCAAACAACATCAAACACATTTGAAAATTTGAGTCTAGAATCTTACAAAATTGAGATTTTCTTATCATACACCCATTCACAAAATTGTTCAACATTGATCCTAAAACCTGTAAAAGTGAGACAACAAAGACATTTCAACAAGGAAATATGCAAATCCTAGGATTTCCACATTCCCTCATCATTCAAATATTGATCCTAGATCATCTAAAGGTCTTGAAAATTCGATCTTGAAAACATGACAATACCAATGAACTATCCAAAATCACACCCATATAATTCATACATAGTGTCATCCTATCCTACTATCTTCAACAGCATAACAACAATGGGTGGGTATCCCTAATCAAAACTTTAGAACACCTTGGCACATCATAAATGTCAATCAATGTCAAAACTTACATCAAGACTCTTTTTCAAAGAATGGTCAACATGCTCCACCAATTTCTAGCAATGGTCCATTCAAAGATATATTAACATCATTCAACCTCATGGTAGCATGTATTGATAATTAAGAGATCCTTAAACCAACAAATGATTCAAATCTACTTGATGATCAAGAAAATCTTAAGCCAAAACTCATGCCTAATGAGGAATATCTAAGCTAAGAGCAATCATCTACATGTTCCTATTTCAAAAAAAATTGAGAGTCCTTTGAAAGTAGTCCATTCTTTAAGATTCATTCATGTCAAGAACGTGATCCAAAGCATAGTGAAGATATCTCCAAATAGAGTCAAGACCAAGAATCCCTATCATCAAAATACTACAATGACTTGATGAGTATCTTCCAAGATGTACAATGTTTTTCAAAAGAAGACCAAATCCATACATCAAATATTCATACAGATCTACCCATGAGATACATGCTTTCATGGGGCATGTAAACTATCTTCAAAAACAAGATGCTCTTACTCTCAAAATCATTACTAATGAACAAGAGTCTCCTACTCTTGACATCCTTAAATATGATCAAGGCATATCACAATCCATAGATATATCATAAATTGATCATGAGGAAGACTCCTACATGGACTATGAATTACAAGAATCCATTTAAGAATAATAAAAATTGATCATGAAGAAGATCCTTACATTGATTGTGAATCATTGCCATCTCAACTTGACACATCCCAAATTTTGATCGAAGACATTGAGTATGAAGATAACCAACATTATCAAAGAAAAGGATTATGTTTATAGGAACATATAATCTTGGAATCAATACAAATAGGTAACACTCATGAGCAATAGAGTATTGAAGAATCCAATCATGATAGTGATACTTCCATTATACTCAGGGAAACTTTATCTAGTTCAAATATCAATATGAGGAGAACAAAGGGTCCTTATGATGAAGCTGCTACCAATTCTACAACTATCCATATAATGAATTGTCACCCTCACATATTTCCACCCACTAATTGGGACCAACCACAAGAGAAGAAGATATATCAAAGAAAAGAGAAAGTCATCAAAGAAAAAGAATCAGAAAATCAAAATGGACAAAGAAAATTCAAATAGATGCCAAAGAAAAATCAAGAAAATCATCATTATCAAACTCCATTAATTAAAGAAACTATGGGGAAAAATTAAAAAAGGGAATTTCATCCATCAAAAATGTCAATCGATGTAAAAGAAAGCTTCAAGAGAGAGATATAAAGTATATCAAGAATTTGGTCCTAATAAAATATCCATATCCACCTTTCATTTTTCATCATCCCATGTTTGGAGAGTCAAAGATTCTAAAATATCAAATGATCCCTCTACATCTCATATTCCTCGTCACATTCCATCATCCACTTTGACATCTATGATATCCAAATCTTGCATTAACTATCTTGATAGACACACTTTATCATAAGGACTATAAGGGTAGTCTATCACGATGTCGCATCTAGATGAGGTTAACTCTGGTATCAACAAGGCAGATAAGAGCATTAAGAGGTTACATTCAAGCACTAATATCTCAGCAAAGAAACTCCTTCAAGAAGGATACCATTGGTACATCATGACAGAAAAATCTACATTAGCACCACCAAGTGATTTGACATGATCATAAACTTTCAAAAATAAAAAATAAAAAAATAAAGAAAATAGTAAAGAGAAAAATCATACTCTAGTGAAAACTTCTTCGGTAGCACTTTAGACAAGTACCATGATAAAAACCTTGCAAACATGCATCATGAGTAGAATCAAGCATCTATGTGCACCATTTCAGATGGAAGCATTTCATCACCTCCATAATAAATCCATAATCTCATCTATTTTATCCATAATAAATCCGTGATCCATTATTTGTCCAATCTATTTTAGCAATCTTTCAAATTATCTTGATCTTGACAAAGATTTCACATACACTTCAACCTTGCTTATGGAAAAATCTTGACATGGTTCATTATCATTGATCTTATGCTATGTAATCTAGAATTATTTTATCCATGAAGGATTATTCAAATGAGCATCCTCTATTCAAACATGTTATCTTATCACAAGATAATTTTTGGCATCCTTCATATACCAATTCATCCATCATCCAATCCATTATCCTAATCCATGCATCTACACATATCATTCCATACATTGCTAGACATTGGGGGTAAATACTCACATCTTTCTTTAGGAATAAATCTTGATCTATGTCCTCTAACTCCTGTTGTGATCTAAACATTGGCAAACATGAAATAAAATTGGTCAAATAATTCATAAGAAAACATCCAAAATCACTAGACCATGGCACATTTTGATGACAAAGATGTTCTTCATCAACCATATCAAACATCAAACATTGATCCAAACAACCTATATTAGTTGTATGTAACTTATTCTTCAACATCATATCAGATCATTCAACCAAATTCTATTCCAAGCCTAGCTAAAAATCTTGATCTATTTTATATGATCAATTCATCATCTCAATCATTGTTTTATTCATATCCTTGACAATACTATCCTTGCATTGTTGTGTATCCTCAATAATGTTCTCACTATCTGAAATCCATCAACTATATCAATCAATCCTAGCTTGGCTATCAAAAAGATCCTAAATAGATCACTAATATCACTATATATCCATATCTACTCGTCAACATCATGCAAAAATCTCAAAAACCTCCAAATCATCTCAATATCTAAAAACATTTGAAACATGTCAAAATTATAAAATATCCAAAAAATCCAAAAACTCAAAAACATTTGAAAAACTTTGAAAAACTCAAAACAACCTCAAATATCATTATATAAAATCCAAAACAACCTCATAACATGTAGAAAACTTAAAACATTCAAATAACCTTAAAATACCAAAAACGGCCTCAAAACATTTCAAAAAGTCAAAAACTGAAATATTTCAAAAATAAAATCACCCATCCCATCTCGCTTTCACTTGCAATAAAATTTCACCCATAATAAATTGATTATCACCTTCAACCTTTGGTAACACAAATGGAAGTAGGTAAAACAATTAGCGAAACACAAAACTTTCAACGAAAAAAATCTTAAATCTTGATCATGGTCAAACATGTCAATGAACATTATATCAAAAGTCTATCAAACAACTATCAACCAATCCTCATCCAATGCATGTCCTATGAATAGATATTTCCTACAATAGGTATTCATTTCAGATATCATCTAAAACAACACATCCTTTTGGAAAGAGGTATGAATAACTTTGACTATTTGTTATTGTCTCAAGCAGTTTGAGCCCTTGATTAACATCTTTGATCCATGTCATTGAGAAATTTCAACCCTTGATTTGACCATTAATCCATGTCATCTTCTCTCCTTCGATTGCATCCATTGATTAGCCAATTTAATCCTAGCCACTGATTCACTCTAAAAATCTATAAATAGTTCTCATTTTACATGAGAATGATATTCACAATCACTTGAGCAACTAAACTCTACCAAAATCTACACTCACCTTTGAGATGATTTGTGAATCAACCCTATTATCACACTTTATCAAATCTTTTGCATCATCAACCATGTATTAGGCTTGAAGTTAATCACTCCACATCAGATTTAGCACTAATCCCCCAATGAGATTGAGGTTTTCATTTTATAATTAGATTTCCAATTTGAATTATTTTGCTATTTAATTTTTTAATGGAGCTTAATTGGTATTTGTGAAAAATATCATTGGAATATGGCTTTAGATCATTTATTGTTTTCTTTGTTAATTCCAATTGCATTTGATTTGAGTAATCTTCCATGTTCACACTACATGTTCCTACTTTTTATGGACAAGTGAACTTGTCTGGTATGTCTCCCCTACACAAGATGAAACTTGGAGATATACTTCACTACACTACAAGACAAGAGTTGCTACAAGTGGAGAGAGAAAATGTTTTAGAAGAATTAATTAAGTTGTTGGAAGAGAATATGTTGAAAGTTAAAAGAGATACATCTTTGTCTCCAACACTGCACATGAAGCAAATAATGGAGTATTTTGAGACTTATTCTTCTCATTTGGAGAAGCAAGCAAAAAATAAGTTGAATGAAAAGAGAATGAGTGATGCCTCTAAGAAGTGTGATAGTGCACTTATCAAGTTACACTCCTGCATTTAGGATATTGAAAATTTCTTGGAATATGCAAAGTTTTTATATGTTTTATATTTGAAATGGCCTACAACAACAAAGAGCATTAAGGATTAGATAAGCACAATTGAAATGTAGATCACTAATGTGGTTACAACATACAATTAGGTACAAGATAGTGATGGTGTCATTAGGGAACATGTAGAAATTCCTCACTCCCAAGTACAACAATTGCAAGATAAAAGGGAGAAACTAAAAGGTCGAATAAAAAAATAGAGAGAAGTAGTGAGTCTCAGGTTGGCTTCACTCACCAAACTCCTGACAGAAGAAAATGGTGTAGTCCAAAAATATCAGGCACCATCTTCTTTGAAGATGTAGAAGATACATTTTTTTAGTTTTCCTCTCAGGTCTAGACCCTAACTTCAGCTAAGAGGCAATGGGATAGCATCTTTCTTTAGCTCAAGTCCATCTACAAGGGAATCCTGCCATCTAAGTGAGCTATATTTGTTTTTTGATGTAAAATATATTTCCTTTATTGTTGTGTAAATATATGCGAAATATATATAAGGATAATTTTATTGATGAAGTAATTAGATGCCATCCCAAAGGGAGTACAAGTTGTATAGTTTAAGGGGGAGCTTGTAGAGTTTTTCTTGTACAAACAATTTTTGTTGCTCTTTGCCCTTGATGTCAAAGGGGGAGCTCGATAAATGTGCACCTAAGGGGGAGTGGTTATGCACATCTTTTTGGTTTTGTATTCAATGAAAAAGGGGGAGATTGTTACATCTTGATAAGATTGGTTTTTATTGATATCAAATGTGTGTTGAAGATTGTATATGCTCCAGATTTAGTTGATATGTAGAGATATCAGTTGGTGCAAGTCAGCATTGAAGTGTGTGGATTTTTCTTGGTGTCTTAGTGTGATGCATAGGTGGGTACACATGTCCCAATATGTTTACAATATATCTACATTGATATCCTTCCAGTTTGGGGTACCACACTTAGAGATAAGTTACAGAAGTCTTGCTAAGGCATTCACAATATATATCCTAAGGTAGTGACACATTTTTTTGGTATGTATCCTTCTGTAGCACAATATTTAGTCTTGCGGTTTAGAAGATAAGGTGATAGGGATGTGAAAACCTATTATTTCCAAGATTTCAAGTCATAACACCTTCTGTAGTGAAAGTTATAAGTGATAGAGTTCTAATCTATGCTCTGGTTGAGTAAAGTGATGATGAAGGCTTGTTGGAATGCACCACATTCCTTTGGAAGTGAATATTTGTTCATGTGATTATAAGGACATATTCAATAATTTATAGAGAGTGTTGCATTGAAGATTCAAGTGGTTTGGTGGTCTACAAGTTTATTTTTCAAGTAACAGAGTGTTACAGTTGATTCTAGATGCCTATCCTTCTATAAAACATATGTTTAAGTACATGCACCGGTAGGAGATTGTATAGATCAGTTCAATGAGTTTGTGTGGACATTCTACATGTCTCATTGTGTCTTTGGTTTGAAGCGAATGATGATCTATCTTGTTTCCAGTACCACATAGTTGTTTCAAGTCAATTTGTGATGTTATGAAGTTGTTGAGGCTAACTAAGGTATATTATTATTGTGTGCCAAAAGTTTATAATTGAGCGGAGTTCAATGAGTGTTTGTAGACATTATATGAGTCATGTCGACTCATCTGGAAGAAATGTAAA
The DNA here is from genome assembly GCA_007115665.2 of Sequoiadendron giganteum. Taxonomy (NCBI): domain Eukaryota; kingdom Viridiplantae; phylum Streptophyta; class Pinopsida; order Cupressales; family Cupressaceae; genus Sequoiadendron; species Sequoiadendron giganteum. Next base: position 620,858,670 of record CM021108.1, read on the forward strand.
TAATGTTATATCATTTGTGTATATCGCTAATGAAGATGAAGGTCAACATGTCACAAGTTTCATTATTTCTTGTTTGTGGCTAATCGAATTTGTAATTGCAAAGCATGTAGATGATATCTATTGAAGATCAAAGTTGTGGAGTTGATGATGGAAGTGTGTGAAGATGCATGAGTGCATAAGTAGAGCATGACAAGGTTCGCTACAAATCTAATGTGCAAAATTGTTGACTATTAGTGGTTGAAGCCATAAACCACTCATATTTTAGTTATTCTTTTTCATATTAGGGAGTAGTAGCATCCTTGGGTATAAGCCCCTAAAATAAAGTCAGGTAGTAGTTGCTTCCTTGGGTTGTATCCCAAAATCAAAGTTTTAATTTGTTTTTACTTGTGAGGCTGGATTAGGATATGAGCTCCTAGCAACATTTCTCACTATAGTTTTTCCCCTATGGGGTTTTCCATGTAAATCTATTGTTATCTATGTTCTTGTGTGGTTGCTTGTCTTCTCTCTTGATTTGATTAAGTGGATGAATGCTTAATTTTTATAACTTAACTTCAACAACAATTAATATGATTTGAATTTTGAAGCATACTGACTCACCCCCAATCTCAATATTTTGGTGTGTTCAACATGAAATTGTGAAGGTATGCAATTTTCTATGTTACACTTATATGGAATCAATTTGAGGGGGCATGCATCTTACTTTATTTTACATGAAAAAATTTCAATGGTTAAAAAAACTCTTCATGAGTCCTATACCACATAACTTGGTTAAAGTGACTCTTCATGAGTCCTAAATTGCACAACTTGGTTAAAGTGACTCTTCATGAGTTGGACATTTCCCGATAATTAGAATGGTAGCCTAATGGGCCCTACACCAATCATGCCTCATCAAGGAGGTCAGCTTGTTAACAAATCCATAACAAACACATACAACATGATCCCTTCAATTATATCTAACTCTATTTTTATGTTCATAGAGCCCAACTCAATCACATCTCGATGACTCCTCTCAAGATATGATGAAATGAGATTTTTTTTAGAATCATACTAATTTTTTGTAAAAACAAATTAATTTTGTGCATTGATTAATTTTTGTGTGTTTTATAGATCTAAAGATAATACTTGAGTGTAGATACAAACACTAGCATAAAGCAAAACTCTTTTGTATCCTTTAATTAGGGGTATTACCAAATACAATTATTTACTCTTTAATATATTTGATTTTCTATAGCTCACACAATTACTAAAGCGGGGGGGATGTAAAGGTGAAAATGTCCACTTTACACTTTTCCCTCTCATTTAGAACTCACTTTTATCATGTTGTTTAATAAACATAATATGACCATTTTTAATTGTTTGGTGTACTAATTGTTCCTAATCATGTAAATTCCATGTCATAATTGACACTTTTTATATTTGAACACCTTAATCCCTTTCACTCCCTTTTGCTCCCTACCTTGGTCATTACCACACCCACAATCTAGTTTGTACCATTAAAAAATATTTTTTTCTTGTTTTAACTCTTGCCTTGTCTCTTCACATTACATAAATAAATTGTTGTAACCACTAAAGTTAGACATATCTTCGAAAATGTTTAAAAAATGAACATATGATTGTAGAATAAAAATAAAATTTAAGGATAGTGAATAAAGCATTGGTACATTATTTTCCTTAGAAAGAAATTACAACTTTCAAAAAATTATATTTTGCATAGATTACAAAAAGACTTTTAGAAGAAAAAAATCTAAATAGAGATAAATAAAAGTTTAGCAGTCCCAAAGTTAAACATAGGTGAATAATGGTTATCATATTTATCACCATTTGACTAAGCTGTTTTTTGGATTCATTCTACTAACTCCTCCTTTTCTTCGAGCCTTGCACTTTGTTTTCTGATTCTCACCTCACTTCCTCCCTCTATCTCTTTTTGAGACAAGTTCTGCAATCCAATCAATCACTCTCCTTTCTTTATGATGAATCATTTAATGTGATCCAAAACATCGAATAAAAACATATGCAGAAAACAATTATATACACTCCTTCATGAATTATACACTCAATATCACAAAACAAACCATATGAAAGTCTCCCAACAAGAAAAATGATGGATTCCAGATAAGAAAGAGAGAAACAAGGGAAGAAAAAAGGAAAGAACATGACCAGGAGAACCAAGTGTCTGCACCAAAAGAGCCATTGAGTAAAGGGTCGCAGAAATGCAGCCAACCCCACCCAAAGATAGCATCGGTGCAAGCTGAACACCGACAGTTGACACTTGAAGTGGGAAATCATGTGAAACAGGCCCACTTCCTGTCATTCGTCTAGGAGAAGACTTCCTAAAGGGAAAGAACAAATATGAACGCTATAAAGACAGGATAATACTAGATATTTGACCTGAAAAGCAATTCTTCCTGATTCCCACCATGGAAAGAATTATTTCTCTAATGCACGGCATGCTAAAGACATTACAACGGCGGAGGACCACAGCATCAAATTCAATACTGCGTACAATTTTCCACCATTACAACCCACCAATACCTACCTATACCAATAAAGTATTCTCCATTGTCAAAATCTGAACAGAATACTCGTGTGGGTCCCGTGGCGCACACTGCTCAAAAATCGACAACGTTTGCATCCCTATCTAAAAAGTCCAGCCATTCCCAAACCAGAAAAGCCCATAAAACAAAATCTGAAAGCAAAAGAGAATGTCGAATGCCTTGTCTATCTGTTGAAACCTAAAAAGTACGAATCTCAAGTGCACACTTTTGTGCACTAACTACCACTGTGGCATTATTTATGCCATAACATGCTTTTGTAAGAGGATAAAACTTTCATCATGAGGTTGAGTAATCGCAAATTAAAGAGCTATTTCATTCATGGCAGAAAGTTGTTACAGCCCAGTCCTCCATCGAGTGCGTCATCAAGGCACTCCACTTGGCAACCCAATATAGCTATAATAGTCTCTGTTCTGCTCTGTGTTATTATATTAGTGGTTATATTTGCTTCTGTTCTACGCCGCGGGCTGTTGCGACGCAGTAGACGTATGGTGAACGGGTCGGGTGATGACGTGGCGAAGAGGGGGATGGAAAAGGAGGTCCTGAACGTGCTTCCGACTATCGTTTTCTCGGAAGGATTGAAGCTTCCGTTAATGGAGATGGGCTGCCCCATCTGCTTGTCGGAGTTTCAACAGGGAGAAGAGCTACGTGTGTTGCCCACCTGTAACCATGGCTTCCACGTCAGATGTATTGACACGTGGCTTCTCAGTAATTCATCGTGTCCCTCGTGTAGACATCATCTTGTTACGGGGAAGGAGAAGATCCGTGTAAAGCCGCGGGAAGTGACTCATACTTTTCTACCTTGATGAGGAAACCAAGGCAAAAAGCTGTTCCAAAAGTTCTGTAGGGGAAATATGTGAGCGTCGAAATGTTCCTCTCTACCAATTTATTTATTTATTTATTTATGAGTTTTTCTATGTTATGTGGATTTCTTTATTTTGTATTAATTATATGTTAGGGTACATAATTAATTATAATGATGTATTTCAATATTTAAATTAGATTTTTATTTTCTTTGCATATTTACTGATTTTTATTTTTAGTATGGTATTTTGATATACATTACCTTTTATTTTACGTCAATTCTTATTCAATTTTTAGTAGATTTCTCATTCTAGATGAGATCATGCTTGTGATTTAGTCCTTTAGATTGAATTGTAGGTGCAATCAAGTCTTATAGATTCAAAGCATTTTTTCTTATTCCAAGATCAGCAAAATTGAGAAACGATGGTTACTTGTCAACCTGGGTGGCCAAAAAATCAAATGATGTGTCTAGGGTTGTGCATATATTATCACCATCCCAAGCCTTTTTTTAAAGTATAGAAAGATCAAGCGATCATTGAATAACATCTCTCCTCACAAGAATCACATACACCAATCTTTGTTGGCATCAAATTTAGTATTCATAGTTTTAGTTGGCATCACACTCATATTTATTTAATATTCAACATCTATTAGTTTGTCACTATCTTAATTGCCAATCATAATTGGCATCAAACATGTTTGCATCATACTTAACTCACATCGATCTCAACTTTGCATCAAACATTAGATATTTAACATATATTGCACCCTAAATAATGGTGCAATCCAATCCAACCTAATAAATTATGTCATTTGATATTTAACATTCATTGCCACTAGGATTTATTACTTATAGGGATTGCATTGCAATATTATATGGTCCAAGTGGTACAATTATGTCCAATAACATTAGATAATGGTGCAATTCATTCCCTAGAAGCATGTAAATTTGCATGGGTAAAATTTTTAGAGTAAATGTTGACTAGATTAGATCAATTAAAAGAGTTTTAAAATAAAATTTATTAGAAATAAGATAGACTTAAATTGGTGTGTGATTTTAGTTTATGTGTTCATTTTGCACTCTTGTATTTATGTTTGCATTGTGAATATTTTCCTACCCTTCCATGTTTCCTTGCTAGATTAATGCACACTAGAACAATTTTCATCACTCCACAACTAAGATCTATCAAAATTTAATTTCTTATAAATTGTCTTATGATTTTTTTTTTTAGATTTAGGAACTCAGTATTGTTTCGGTTATAATTCTATGTATATTCAATATCTTGGGTATCATGTTAGTGTAATTAATATTTAATTACACTTGCATAACTTTACTTAGGTTTTGTTTAGGTAATAATTAGTTTACTTAATTAATAAGTAAGCTTTATTTAGTTGAGCTATTTTTAGGTCAACATTAGGGTTGTATACGTTGCTTTTATAAAGCAATTCTCTTATTATAATTTCTTAATTCTGAATATTATCAATTTGCACATTTCATGCAAAGCTCTGGTTTTTTTTATGTTTTCTCTTCTGTGGAAGGTGTTTAGGTTTGCATGTCTGATCTAGGGTTTCTAACATGGTATCAGAGCCTTGACATGTAGCCCCTTCTTCTGGAGAAATTCATTGCAGAGTTCGTTCGGGGTTCCTCAAGTGTATCATGTCTTGAGTTTATTTATGCAGCATCTTGGATCAAATTGGCCTTCACCATTGGATTCAGAGCGCTGGAAAAAGCCAGGTTTGACTTTCATTTTGCAGATTCTGGTCATGATTTGTCAGATCTGTGAGGGTTTCAAGTTCGGTGTTTTTTTGCAAGCTCTAGAGGTAGCCTATTTTTCAGAGCATCTTGGAGCAAAACAGACACTGCCATTGCGTTCACAGCGCCTCAAAACCCTAAGATCGCCCTTCATTTCATCGATTTTGGCGAAGTTGATCCGGAAGGCAAAAAAATTTGTTAGGGAGGCCGTTCCCAAGGCACGGATTTCAAAAAAAAAAATTTAAAAATGTTTTGGGGATCCGCGCCAATGCTCACAGTGCAGAGAGGCCCCGCCACAGGGTGGCCACCGGTCCGCCGCCGCCTTGGGATCGGGTGCTATGTGCCCAGCCCCCAGCCGGCACCTTCAGCACCCTTGTAGTCATATGGATGACCAGGGGCTCCACCCCAGCCCCTAGTCATGCACAAGACCAGGGGCTAAAATATTTTTAGCCCCTTGGGCTGCCTGCAGGCCTTATAGGCCATTCTGGAGCACTTTCACCAAATCGGGCATAACTTTTGCCTACGGAGTCGGTTTTTCGCAAACGAGATATCATTGGAAATCTGGTTCTGAGCCCATTCTATTGGTGTAGGTTATTTTTCCTGATTCTATTCTAGTTTTATTATTCAGGTTGTTTAACTCAGAACTTGTATTTTTCACTCCGGAGGGCATATCTTTTGACTCGGTGATCCTTTTTTCCCCATTCTTGTGGAATTGGAAAGCTGGTTCAGTCCTCTACACAGATCTAAGGTATTTTTTAATTTTTTATTTATGCATGTTTAGGAATTCTCTCCTTTTTAAGTCATTGGGGATTGTAATAATTGAACTGATATAAAGTTCCATCAGGGGGGTTTTTTGCATAATAATCTGATTAGAGTGTGCATGCACTTTGATCTTCATTGTGTTTTGATGGCAACTCGCATGGGTTGTAATCTGGTTTCTTAGTTTCTTTTGGCTACATTTTTGTCTTAGCTTGACACATATCAGATTCATATCGGTTCACACTTTAGATTGAGAGCCTATGGTTAATGATCCGCATCAGATCCATCTTAGTTTGAGGGCCACTACATTTGTGGTTAATGTTCCAGAGTCTTTATGGTACTTTTTCCCATGGAAGAGTTTTAGTTTCAGTTTGGCATCGACATCGAGATTCACGGCTTCCAGAGTTTGTCATCATCATATCATCTACTGTTGCTTTATGGATTCCAGGGTTGTTCCAGTTTGGTGTTTTCGAGTGTTTCGTGGCATTGGGTCTACTGTTGCATTATTATGATTCCGATATGGTTTCTTGTAGACAGAAGTATCTTTCCTTGCTTGTCGGATTGCGGTTCCAGTGTTACTCCACAGTGTTCTTCCAGTGCTTCTTTGCAGCAGTCATCTCATTGTAGGGGGGGTTGTCCCACTGGGTTTTTTCTTCTCTACCTCATTATTGCATTTGTACATGGGTACCTGATCAGGCCTTGTTGCCGGGACTCATTCATGCTTTCTTGCATTCATCTTAGTTTTAGGTGCATTCTTTTTTAGTCTCCCTAAGTTGCACTTATGGGGGGGTGTTAGTGTAATTAATATTTACTTACACTTGCATAACTTTACTTAGGTTTTGCTTAGGTAATAATTAGTTTACTTAATTAATAAGTAAGCTTTATTTAGTTGAGCTATTTTTAGGTCAACATTAGGGTTGCATACGTTGCTTTTATAAAGCAATTCTCTTATTGTAATTTCTTAATTCTGAATATTATCAATTTGCACATTTCATGCAAAGCTCTACTTTTTTTTATGTTTTCTCTTCTGTGGAAGGTGTTTAGGTTTGCATGTTTGATCTAGGGTTTCTAACATATCAAGCTAAAAATATTGTTAAATCATATGGTAAAATCATATATTTGATGGTTGTTTATTATAATTCTTTGATTGAAGGCCATTTACATTCACACTAAATTTATTTTTGCAGGCTTTATTTTTCCTTTATGTAGGTTAGTTTTATTTTGATTGTGCACAATAGTTTTTCTTTCTTATGTTTGTTATGAATGGGCCATTTCTGAGGGTAGATGGCATCTTACATGACTATAACTATTTATTATTCTTGGTAGTTGGATTTGATTCTCATTTATTAGATGTATTTCACCTCTCTTATCTATATGTATTCCACTTTGCTTGCATATGTTATTCATATTTTTAATCTTTTCTTATACATATTTTTCTTTAATCCTTTCTTATCTTATAGGTGTTTGTATTTTTTTTCATCTCTAAAATTTATCTGAGAAAAAATTAAAATTGTATTAGAACTGTGGTGTTTAGGGTAGCTAACTAGAATTTATGTTTTTTTATATAAATATTAGTATTTTTTAGATTTTTGGTGTGCATTACTTTTTAACAGCATATAAATTTATAGGCTACATCACTGTGTTTGGGAGGATTGAGAAAGTTAGGGTAGGTTTTCATTTTGATCACAATATATTTTAGAACATTAATATTCATGTGTTTGTCTAATTGATTTTTATAGGTGTTGTATTTTTGGGGGTATCCTAGCCTAAATTAACTACACTATTGTGCTCGATGACACTCAAAAGTCTAATATTGACTATACATTTGTTGATATATTTGACCACTTTGTTTGAAATGACTTAAAATATTTACCCTGCACATTATTTGAGATCCAAATGATTCATAACATATCACCATTGTGTTGTGTTCAAATACCAAAGGTCTATATTCTAGTCTCTATTCAAGGCTCATGGAAAATGCTTGTTTGTTGAGTTGGTTTACAAAAGGATAAGGGGATATTGTTTGGGTGCTTATTTTTTTAGGATATGGTACCCTCTATGTACCTATACTTTTCATGTTACAATAAATTTGTTTCCTACATATTTTTCTCTATTGTTGACTTAACCATCAACTATTTTCTCCAAACATTGTAAGGTTTGCTAAATGTTTATCTATCCTATACTACAAGTAACTATTCTAGTCTCTTTAATCAATGGAAAACTCTATGAAAAGTCTAAAATTTTATGATTGTTAGTACATCTAACCCTCTACAAATAGACCTAATATGTCAACATATGGTAAGATGAAACATTGACCACCTATATAGGAGTCATTGCACTTCGGCCCCATATCTAAAGTTTCACTTTCCACTTGGAAGAGATGTCACCCTACCACAAAGATCACTATACCACCTATCAATATGGTTCATAGTAATAAAATCATCCATTATACCTATTGATGTCTTTTTCTATGCTTCTCACCATTCTATCTATTAATACTACTGACACCATCATATATATAGTTAGTGTAATGCTAAAATAAAAATACTATTTATCTTGATAGGGGGACCCCTCTCCATTGGATTTTTATTTTTTCACCCTAAATTCATAGGCACATTTATCTATCATCCAAATATTTACCTTATAAGTGAATTTTATTATTTTGGTTGTTTTTCATTGGATGCATGTGAAAGGAACCAAGTTACCTTGAAACACTTTCTAAAGTAACCTTAGAGGAGAGTATTATGCAAATTTCAAATCTTTATAAATATAGAAAATAGAAACACATAAATAAAATCATATCACAACATACATGTACATGGGGAAAAACTTGCATGAGAAAAAAATACATTCCAAAGTATCTCAATGTATTATTTAGTGTAATGGCATAAATTTGCACCTAGTGCAAATTCTCGTTATATTATGTTATTTTAGCCTTACAAGCTCGATAATACAAAAACCTGCCACCTTTTCCTTGATTTTCACATGTGTCCTTGTTCTTTTTGTTGGTGGTGGAATTTTTGTGAGGGATGCATGTGTATTGTGCGGACATCTACATGTCACGCTTCCATCTTGACAAGATTCTCAAGTCAATGGGCATTGAGGTGTTATGATTCCCTTTCAACCTACAAATTTTAACATCCCTATGAATATTGACCACCTGAGAATGCCCTTTTACCTCCAAAAATAGTCATTTGAACTTCATTTATTCTATTCTAGATCATTCTCTCTAGCTTCTACCACTTCATACTTCACCTTTATTCACTCTCTTGCTCTCTTCACTTCATTTATACACCATTTTGTTGCTCCTATGCTATTTTTATCATAGGTTTTCGAAGCTTTACTCCATTGGCATGGTTTTCTTGCTCTCCGCCTTCCCCTCTCGGTACTTAAGCATGTAGAAAGGATGGTAATATTCATATATTTACTTATTTACATTATATTGTTTGTACAATAGCACCCAAATTGTCTTTGCACTCTACATTCTGTGTTTATTCTCTCTCTATTTATTTATCATTTCTATAGCTTTTGGCATATTGTTTGTCCATGGAGGTGGAAACACCAAAACGGGGGTCTAACTAAGGTAGACTCAAAAAATCAACCACAACATTTTCCCATTTTTTTTGTGTAGGTACAATCTATTTGTGAGGAGCTTGCTGGAGAACTGGACCTTTTGTGAGTTGGTCTTCTTCTTCCCCTTTTTTTTCTTTTCGTTATTAGAATATTTTATAATAAGAAGTTATAGTATTCTTCTTGCTATTTTCTATATTTTTGCATTTCCCTATAAAACTATCAAACTAGAATTCTTGGACCAGTTTCGTTTTGTAAACCCAACTCTTTGTCCATATGAGACATTGGCATGCTTCTGAGACTACAACACAATGAGATTTAGTTTGAACCATGCACTAGCATCCTCTAGTTGAGAGCGAGTTGGTCTGTAGTCTGAGACCTCTATGGTATGCTCACCCATTTCTAGAAAACCTCTATCATGAAACATAAAGAAACTAGAGTCTAGATTTTTCTCTTCCTTTTCAACTTATGAGGTAGTCTGAGGTAGTTAAGGGAAATTTGTTCCTTTTAGGCTCTTTTATGTCCTAGAGACTTAGGAGTAATGAATCCCCTCTTCTATATTTTGGTGAACCTATCATGAACTTTCTCCTTTTCATTTATTTGTGTCAAATTTGTTTCCCTCAAGTCTTGGGTGTATCAAAAATTAGTGTGTCGTGAAGCTTTTATGAGCTTCACAACCTAATATAAAACCTTTGAATTTTTTGTGAGGAGAATTCTTCATCACACAAGGATGGAACCTAAGATGGCCTCTGGTTAAAGTGGTGTCTCTTTTGAAGAAATGGTATCATGGATGCCTACTATATTTTCCAACCACTTTGGGGAAGCTACTACTCATATCCCTACACCCCCTAATTCTCATTTTGCATCTTCTGTGGAGGAAGACGATTCTCTCAAGGTTCTTGCAAAGATGCTTATTTCCTTGGATAGAAGGCTTAAGAGTTTGAGTGGTACTTGGAAAAATATAGTAGTCTTTCCCAAGCGGATATCATTTTCAATAGACTGAGAACAATGTTGGATAAGAATCAGAGAGGTATAGAACTTCTCTAAGGTCTTGTAGACATTGTGGATAACCATGTCCCAACCTATAATCGTAATTTGGGTGTTACTTGTGATGTCAGTTCTGAGAGTGTTACACCACAATTGGAAGTCTCCATGCTTGAAGTGTCAATATATATGGTTGAGACTAGTCTTGTTTTCAACACCACCTTTATTCCCGAGAAAACCTACAACTTCAAAGTAAACAAAGTACCTTTAGGCTTCAGTTCTTCCACCCCTAATGCTTCTACTTTTGGTGGTGAAACAAAAGAAAAATAGGGGTATTATGAGGGCTTGAAATGTGGCGGTGAGCCAAATATGGTAGGAAATACACCTATTAGATCCTTTATTTCATTAGAAAATGAGATCAACATAATGAAAGGAATATCAACCAAAAGGTGAGTCGAGTCAAGGTGTGAATCCACAAATTTCCTTTTTTCGCAAGGATGGGGATCCTGATTAAATAGGACTTTGGGGAGAAAGATTAAAAATAGAAAAAAAAACTCCAAAATGCAAGATATAAAGAGCATCTAATAGATGAAGCTCAATTATGATGGAATGAGAAACTAAAATGTAGATCTAAGAAAGGGAAAATAATTTGTATCAGTCACCAAAAGTGATTTTAAAAGCTTACTGAGGACTCATTCACCCTATGGTGAATGGGTCCTAGCTAGGGCTTTGTTAAAATGGTTTTTGGATTCTCTTCTATTGTGTTTGCACTCCACATCCTCGATTTTTACAGTCAAATAGCCAAAAATAAATCCTATAGGTGAGTTTTTCGTGAAATTAGAAGAATGCTAATAACAAATGCAACTTTGACAACTTTGCAATTTTTCTCTTCAATAGATCTTCCACCTCAAATCTGCAAACACAAATCAAGAGAGAGAGAAAAATTATTGTTGGTGAATGGGGGTTTTCCTTGGTCAAACCTCATTTTAGTAATTAAACCTTGTAATGAAATAATGAAATGTGAAGGAATGATGAATGAACAAAGTAATGTCAAAACTCACCAAACCCTTGTATGAACCTTTATAGGAGCGAATTTTCACCCCTTACGTAAATTCCCCTTTTACACTCCCTCACCTTAGAAAACCAAATCTACAGGCGAAAATCCACATCAGCATGCAGCCTTCGTTCCACTTGGAATTCATCTTTTGTGTCAACAAAATAATAACTGGAGGGGGCGCCCATGCGGCATGTAGACATTCATGCAGCACATTTACGTCCCTGATGGATTCATCTGTTTGAAGCCAGTAGAGGCATTACACTTCCTATTGGAGTCGATTTGTAGCCCCTCTTCGACCAACCGACCTGAATATGGTCATTTTTATCACTCCCTTTAAAAATACTCTTCATTCCTTCGTTTCCTCTCTTTGAGGTATTCGATTAATCCTCTAGCAAGCTTCTTTTGGGCACTCCCTAAGCATTCTAGCATTCACTTCTTGCACTCTCAGCCTTCAAGCAACACTTTGGCACTCCATAACAGCAACAACAACACTCCATCAACTCCATAGAGAAAATGTGGAACAACACCATTATAGAAGGGGCTTGAGTTCCCTCATTTTATCCCCCATTAGCTAGTGAACTCTTGGTGGAGGCTCCTCTACGATTTGGTTGAGTAGCACAATATTTTTTTGTAGTGTTATTGTGTTCTTTACTTTCATTCTTCCTTTATCATACTTTTCTCTATAGTTTCTATACTAGTTGTCTATGGAGGTGGAAACACCAAAATGGGGGTCTGACTGAGGTAGACCCCTCTAAAACCCCCAACAATTTTCCTCTTTCTTGTGTGTAGGTGGGTGTGCATTTCAAGCTAGCTGGTGAATAGGATCTTTTGTGAAATATTTTTTGTCACCCTAGGTTTAATATATTTTCTTTATCATATTTGATTGTATATCTCTTATAGTGTTGTTTTGTTCCCCTAAAAATCATTAGCTAGGTTGTCAGCTCATTTTATGGTAGTTCTCATTGTACTTTCGATCCTCTAGTCATACAAACGCCAACACACTTGAGAGATGCCAATGCGTCACATTGTCATCCTAAAACCACACTTCCATCCTCAAGAAAAGAGCTACTTTAGGCACAGTGTTGAACCCGAAAACTAGCTCGCCTAGCCCCAAAACTAGTTTCGGGCCTATGGAGTGGTTGTAGGACCTTATAGTCCTCATCTCTCTTGACCCTCATTTGAAACATCCCTTTCGACTGAGGTAAGTTAGGGAATCCTTCTGCTCATGGCCCTCCATGACTTGGGGCCTTAAACATGGTTGGTCCCCCTCTCTTACATTTTTGGTGAACCTAACATGAACCTGCATTTGTTCATTTGTGGGTCTTGAAACTTATCTTGTGTGCCTTGTGATCATTGTGCCCCCTGAGCATTGTGAAGGTTTATGAGCATCACAACCTAGTCCACAACCTTTGGGTACATTGTTAGGAGAATTCTATGACACCTTCTAATGGAGAAGATGAGGGTCACCTCTAGTTTCTCTATAGGCCTTTTCTCTGAACCCGTGATGGGTATTTTAGCTCAGGAGCAATTATCGAGGGGCGAGGGAAAAATCCTTGATGAAATCAATCATGTCCCCACTCCTCCTACATCTCCCACACCTTCATTGATAGATGAGCATGACGCTATCATATTCCTTCAAAATATGTCTCCACCCTTAGGAAAGGATTGGGTGACATAGAGAATCACTTGGAAAGAAACCTGAAGATGGCTAGGGTTGCTCGAGTTATTAGCGAATTGAAGTATATGGTGGGAAAAGACCAAGCAGGCATAGAACTCCTAGCTAGCCTCTCTTGTTTTATTAAAGTGTGTGCCCCTTCGAATAATGCTAGCATTATACAAGGAGCCACTTTTGAAGAACATGATAAAAAATTGGGAGTATTGATGCCTCCCATGTCTATATACATGGCTGATGTGGTCCCTTCAATCAACATCCCTTCTATCTCTAAAGGATCTAAAACTATCAAAGAGAACATGATCCCCTTGGGTTTCAACTTCACCCCTCTTGTCACCTCTAGCAGTGGAGGTTTTGGCAGGATGAGTGGTGGAGGCTTTGGTAGTGGTAGTGGCTTCAGCGGTAGGGGCGGTGCTAGTGGAAATGGTTTTAGTAGAGGTCATGGTGGGGGTTTTGGAAACACAAATGGCTCTGGTGGAGGCCTTGCTCGTGGTGGTGGCTCTGATAGTGGTTCCAGTAGTGGCCACGATGGTGGTTTCAGAGGTGGTCCTGGTGGTAGTTCTAGAGGAGGTTTCGTTGGTCCTATGTCATCCAATGACCCTATTTTGAATACTCTCCTTCATAATATTGGTAAGATGTAGAGCTAGTTGGCGAGTCCCTCCCAAGCCTCTGCCCAGCCTATCTTCCAACCCTTCTTCTAACATAGCCCATTGTCGGTAGCAATTTTAAACACTACCTTCCCACAAGGAATGGAGATCCTGAAGTTCAAAAAGTGTGGTGGTAATGGGGATCCACAGACACATGAATCAGCCTTTAACACCCTATGCACAAATTTCTTCCATCATGACACATTGATGGAAAAACTATTTCCCCGATCTCTCAAGGATACAATGCTCAAATGGTATTTTTCCTTAACCGATAATTCCATTTTCTCAATCGATTAGCTTTTGAACCATTTTCTTTGATAGTTTCAAGCCAACATTAGATCGAATATGACCTTTTCAAATATCGTTTTGATGCAAAAAGGGTGATAATGAAAAGATTATTGACTTCATTGCACAATATCAAACACTCTTCTCACAAATCTCATACCAACTACCCGATTTAAATGTGTAGAAGGTATTCATAGGGAACCTGCAAAGGGCTTGGAAAGAGAAGTTTTCCCTTATGAAGTACCCTTTGTTCACACATTTGTGTGTAGCACTACGAGAGTATCAACAAATGGTAGTCCACTTTGAGCGATCCTCCTTGCGCTCCCATTCTGAAGGAAGATCCATCGTATCAATCTCTGGGAAAGGTAAGGCTATTGTGAATGTAGTAGTCACTGTAGATGGCAACAACCTCAGATGCAACCAAAATTTCACAATGTTGGCAGAATCTTGTTCTTCCATCTTGCAAAATTTGGTGAAGGATAAGATCATATTCTTGCAGAATCCCAAGCCTCTTAAGGAACCTTACCCTAGCTGGTACGATGTAAGTACCTACTATTAATACGATTGAGTCAACGGACATGATACCAAATGATGTATGTGCCTACATCACGAGATACAGGATTGCATTAAGGATGGTACTATTTGTCTTGATGGAAGCAAACAAAATACGAATAAATTGGTGGCGAAAGCGAACAGTGAGTTGAAAATATACATGGACCAATTTATTTCACATTATGTGAACATGATTGTCAATCCCTCTGAGTATGTCACTCAACTTGAGGCCTATGTCAACATGGTCATGGTTACTCGCACTCAACAACCTACGACTGATTCTTCGAATGTGACATTCGCCTCACAAGACATGCCTGTGAACAATAAGCCTTTTCCCCTCTACATTCCCACTCACCTCAATGGAAACATTATGATGAGGGTTTTGGTCGACCCCACAAGTCGTCTGAATGTTATTACAAAAGAAACATTATTACTGAATTCATTATAGATGGAGAAGTATGAAGAAACATAATCCATAATTCGTACACATGATGGCCTCTGTCTCAAACCATATGGATCGATAGCCTTGTCCATCCTAGGTTTACCTAGGGCTATTGACACAATTTTCAATGTTATTCTGGAGTCGGATCTGTTCAATTTGAAGCTAGGCATACCTTAACTAGCTTCCATGAATGGGATCTCCTTCGTAATTCATTAATGTTTAAATTTTTCCCATGAAGGTGTCATACGTGTAGTGCATGACACTGGATACCAACATGTGGTGTTACATGGGGGATATTCATTGGATCACTTTTTTCTCGCCCCAATTGGTCTACATCCTTCAAGAACATACCTACTTTATAAGAATTACATAAAGTATAAGACTGGGGGCAAGGGACAACTAAAACTGACCCTTCTTGTAGCACACTAGCTAGCTTCCTCCTCTTCTTAAAAGTGAAAGGATAAGCTTGTCCCTTCTTCGGTTGCCTTGTCCACTCCCCTTTCTTTGGAGGAGTATTGGATGAGTAAGCCTGGCCTTTACCCATTGAGTCTGATGGTGCCTACTTGGTGTAGACCCAAGATCAAGATATCGGATCTCCCTACTGAGCCCCTTAGGCCTTGATACTATTTTTATGATAGAAATAAAGTCTCTCGAAGAGAATTTTCTTTGTGGCCTCCCACCACTTATGCTCCCAAAGCAGTAAATGGGAAGAGGTCCGCTATTGAAGCACCTGAGCCAACTCCCCCTCCTGCTTCTCAAATTGTCCCTCCTGCTCCCATTTAGGAGTTTTTTCCTTACCATAAATGGTTGTAGTGGACACTCCCATGGTTGAGCAGGAGCCTTCTATTCCTTCACAGCATCTAGCATCTAGCTCAAAGATCCAAAGAAATCGCCTTGCGCACAAGTATAAGCATTGGCAAAAGGATCTCACGGTTGAGCAAGATTCTTTGTTGAAAAATGATGAGGAGATGACCACTCCTATGTCAGGCCTCTTATGATGTCTTGCCCTCTCCTTTCTCCTACTTCCATTCAACCTAGTTCATTCTCCCCTCTAGCTCCCGTTGTGAGTGTGTGTTACCCCCAAAAGGTGCAGGTGTTTATCACTCCTTTAGTAGAGCCACCTTTGTTGATGTCCCTTCAGGAAATCCCTCTTTTTCCAAACCCATAGATATGTTGAACACTTCGGTGGTGTATGTTGCAGTTTTCTCCTCCTCTTCTTCCTTTGTGACTCTTGCTTCATCTATGGGAATTTTTTAAATCTCCTAATGAAGCCTAGAGTAAAGGATGGCCCCTCCAGCAATTGAGGGAGTAAGAGGAACCCATCCTCTTTGAAGGGTAGTCCTTCCCTAACTTGTTTCATCCTAGTAACAGAACCTATCTCGGCTTCCCCTAAGTTCCTCACCGCCCTCAAATCGTTTGGTGAACCTAGAGGTGAATCTTAGGTGCATTCTTCCCCGTCCTTTGAAGTTAAACATGAAACTCTGGTAAAAATTTTGTTTAACTCTTTGGATGAGGTTTTTTCCTTGTCAGCGATCTTTGCAAAATCGTTGACCTTAGCTTTACAAGAGCTTAGTGGAGGGGACCTTGCAGGGGCCTCTTTCTTATCCCTTATTGCAGGAGGGTCGGAAGCTCCTCCCCTTAACATTCCACCACTACAGGCTCATCCTCTTTCCCCCTATGATGATCTAGAGTGGGAAGTGAACGAAATTTTGATTGATCAGTGTTAGGCGGAGGCCCCTTTTCTTTATCTTTAGATTAGATATGTGTGTGTGTTTTGATGTGTTCCCCCGTGATCATGCTTTGTGTTCCTGGATGATCCTTGGAACCCTTGTTCGTGCTTGGATATAGGAGTGAGTTTTGTGTCGTAAACCTTCTTCTATCTATTTCATCATTCTTCCATGTTTGTGACTTGATTTTTGGTAAATTGGGGATAATGCAAAGCATTGGGGTCATTTAGGCTTCCCTTCCATGTTGACCCAAAATTTTATTTTCATGCATTTTTCCTAATCTGGTTGGGGTTTGATGATATTTTGACTTCCACTGTAGTTACCTACTATTTATATAAGCAAGAACAGATCTGACCCCATAAAACTAGACCCCCCTATGCCCTTTGCTTGTGTTTGTCTCTCTTTTTCCCTCTTTTTTATCTTTCTCTTCTTTGCTTGAGTTGTCCCTCTCATGTGTGACAATGCCATCTCTATAATGCTTCAATTTTCAGAAAACACATTCGTTGCCAATGAATGTTTTCTCAAAATTATTCATGAGCATTCCTTTTCAAAATTGTATTCGTGACTTGGACCCCTTAGGGAACATGTTTCCTTCATCATGGGTTCATAAAGAAAGAACTTGAGAACCTTCCTCTAAGGTGGGAACCACTTTCACATTCCCCTTGCGAGGGGGAATTTTTCTTCCTTTCAAATTCTTTGATGAAGTGAACATCTTTCGAAAGGATTCCTTGATGAAAAATTGATTTGAGAAGGAACGACCTTCCTATAATTTCAAACAGCGCATCCCTTGAGTCGACCTCCTCTTCACGCCAGGTTCCCAAGGGACCCCTTTGAATTTTTTTCAACTTGTCAATGGTCTGCATGAATGTTTGGTTACTTACCTGTGTGGTCACTTTCTGACATCTTCTATCTGTGGGTAAGCATGTTGCTTTGCAGGTGTGCCTGTGAAGCCACTTCTCAACTCTACGGAGTCCCCTTCCTTTGGTTTCCTCCATGTGAGAGATCTTGGGGGATACCTCCTTGTAAGTTTGTGAGCCAATAGAGTCCTTCCTTTGAGCTTCCTCCATGCGAGAGATCTTGGGGGTCGCTCCCCTACATGTCTACAGGTCTGTACGGCTCTTTTCTCAATTTCCTTCATGTGAGAGATCTTGGAGGATACCTTCCCTCTAGATCTACGCATCTGTAGGGTACTTTTCTTGGTTTCCTTACTATGAGAGATCTTGGAGGATACCTTCCCTGTAGGTCTGCAGGTCTATAGGAAACTTTTCTTGGTTTCCTTCATGTGAGAGATCTTGGAGGATACCTTTCTTGTAGGTTTGCGAGTATGTAAGGTACTTTTCTTAATTTTCTTCATGTGAAATATCTTGGAGGATACCTTCCTTGCAGGTCAGTGGGCCTACTAGGTGCTTACTTCTTAGGGCTTCCTTCATGTGGGGGATCTTGGGGGTCACGTCCTTGTAGGTCTGAGGGCCTATAAGATGCTTTCATTCTACAGCTTCATGGTTTTGTAGGACTATGGAGTCTTTTGTTCTAGCCTATGATTTTGAGCTCGCCAGATCAAATTTTTCTTCCTCGATGGTTCAGGTATACATTTCTAACCCTACTTCCTTTTTGAACTACTTTACCAAAGCACGCATCAATATTCATGCTCACTAAAGTGGGCTAAAAATGTATAGGAGAGAATTTTCACCCCTTACATAAATTACCCTTTTTTCTCTTACCTTAGAAAACAAAATCTGAAGTAAAATTTCCACATCATCATGTTTCCTTCATTCCACTTGGCGTTTATCTTTTGTGTCGGTAGAAGAATAATTGTTGGGGATGCCTGTATAGCATGTAGACATTTGCACGATGCGCTTACGTCCCTAACGGATTCCTGCATTTGAAGCTAGCATAGGCGTTACACTTCCTATTAGGGTTGATTTGTAACACCCCTCTTCGACCAACCAATCGAAATATGGTCATTTTTCTCACTCTCACTTCAAAAATACTCTTCATTCCTTCATTTCCTCTCTTTGAGGTACTCAATTCATCCTCTATCAATCTTCTTTTGGGCACTCCCTAAGAATTATAGCATTCACTTCTTGCACTCTCAGCCTTCAAGCAACACTTTGACACTCCATAGCAGTAGAAACAACACTCCATCAACTCCATAGAGCAAGTGTGGAACACCATTTCAGTAGGGGCTTGGGTCCTCTCATTTTCTCCCCCATTAGCTAGTGAGCTCTTGGTGGAGGTGGTAAGAATTTTCACTCCTCTCCTCTACGATTTGGTTGAGTAGCACAATATTTTATTGTAGTGTTATTGTGTTCTTTACTTTCATTCTTCCTTTATCATACTTTTCTCTACAGTTGCTATCATGGCTGTCCATGGAGATGGAAGCACCAAAACAACAGTCTGAGTAAGGCAGACCACTATACAGCTCCCAAAAAATTTCCTCTTTCTTGTGTGTAGGTGGGTGCGCATTTGGATCTAGCTAGTGAACAGGCTCTTTTGTGAGATCATTTCTGTCACCCTATCTTTAATCTATTTGATTTATCATATTCGATTATATATCTCTTATTTTATAGTGTTGTTTTGTTCCCCTAAAAACCATTAGCTAGGTTGTCAACTCATTTTCTGGCAGTTCTCATTGTACTTTCGGTCCTCTGGTTTTATGGACGCTATTGTACCTAAGAGATTCCATTACGTCATGTTGTCATCCCAAAACTATTCTTTCATCCTCGAGTAGAGAGCTACCTAAGGCATGGTGTTGAACCCAAAAATTGGCTTGCCTAGCCTCAAAACTGGTTTTGGGCCTACAGAGTGGTTCCAGGACCTTATAGTCCTCATCACTCTCGACCCTCATTTGAAACATACCTTTAGATTGAGGTAAGTTAGGAAATCCTTTTGCTCTTGGCCCTCCATGACCTGAGGCCTTGAACGTGGTTGGTCCCCCTCTCTTACAGAACCTTGGAATATAAATCTACATGAAATGGCTTCAATGGATGTGGATCTTGATCTTAAAACTTGATTTGAAATAATGCCTTTGAATGCTTGAATGGATCTTGAACACTACATCAACATATTAGCTCAAATAGCATGCATGATGCAAGAATACTTTTACATGATAATGGATCTTGATTGCTACAATAATTCTTCTACAAATCTACTCTTGAATGCCTTAAAATTCTCTTGAACTACTCCAATAATGCTCTCTTGAAAATTCTAGGCACTCATTAAAAATTTCTAGATGAAACATAGTGAAATGACCTCTTATTTATACATATGTTAACATTAATTCCCAAAATTCAAATAACACAAGCCTAAATGTGAACACATATTTGAAATAATTAAAATACCACCAAAAACATAATAAAATTTTTGGTCCTAGGTCTAAGTGAGGGCCCATTTTCCCTTGGGCAAATGGGACCTAGGTCATTTACCTAAGACACACATTCTCCAATGATAAGTTTTATGTTATGGCATTAATGAATTTCAGGTTTTCCTCTTCAGAAAATGCAATTAATTAGGCTTGGATTTGAATTAAAGGGGCCAATTAAGGCATATTAACCTCGATTAATTAATAAAGCCCTAGATAAGTGTGAAAGTTTAAAGGTACACCTTACAACACCACAAATAAGGAATAATTAAGTCCATTTTATTTAATAGGGCCCTAAACTTAATATTAATATGTAAAATATATTACAACACTAAATTAAGGCATAATTTAGTTCATTTTAATATTAATTCCCAAATTAAGTGTCAAAAAGGGATACTTTTTCCTACACTACAGGTGGTAATATTGGAATATGTATTGGTCATGGTGTTAGAGGCTTTTCCAATATGGGGATTGGTGACTCTAGTGTATTTTGTGGTAGTTCCTTTGGTCCTACCTCGTCCTTTGATCATGTCTTGAATGCTTTATTGTAAAACCAGCTAGCGAACCTTGCCAACTCTTCTTCATCTATACCCATGTTTGAGCCTTTCTTTCATCATAATACTTTGCCTATTGCCATCTCAGACACTCTTATCCCTTTGGACATGGAGACTCCTAATTTTGAAAAGTATAGTACAGTCTTGGAGACCCTCATATGCATGTGGCAGAATTCAATACCTTGAGCATCGACTTCTTCCACCATGATTCTTTGATGGAAAATATTTTTTGTGTTCTCTTAAGGATGTTGCTCTTGAGTGGTATTGTTGTTTGCTAGATAATTTTTTTTTCTCATTTGATCAGTTGGAGAATCGGTTCCTTAGACAATTCTAGGCTAATATTGGGCTAAAGATGGTGTTCATTGATCTTGCCCAATGCAAGAAAGGATACCATAAAAAGGTTACTGATTTTGTTTCTCATTATCATGCATTCTTTTCTCATATGTATTATCCCATGCCAAACTCTTATGTCTAGAAGGTTTTCATCGAGAACTTGTAGAAATCAAAGCAAGAGAAGTTTTTCCTAATGAAGTATCCTTCCTTTGCGCATCTATGTGCAACACTACATGAGTACCAGTAGATGGTCACTTATTTTATGAGTTCATCCTCACACTCCCATATGGATAACTAGTTAGTAGTGTAATTTTCTACTGATGAAAGAAAGAATAAGGCCATTACAAACATGGTCTTTGTTCCTAAAGGAAAAAGTATAGGATAAAATAGAACTTTCACAAAGTTATTTGAATCCTATACTATTTTTTTTCAAAAACTATTAAAAGATAAAATTTTAACATTACTAGAGATCCGACCTCTCTCGGAGCCTTAACCGAAGTGGTATAATGCACAATAATTTTTTCAATTTCATCAAGTGAATGAACATGATACCGAGCAATGTGTCTTCCTACTTCATGAGATTCAAGATCAAATCGATGATGGGACTATTTGTCTCAATGGGAGGAAGAAAAAATCTAACAAATTTGTGTCTAAACCTAACATTAAACTACAAATTATGCAAATCCATTTCCTTCTCATTTTTATAACTTTGTTACGTAGTCTTCTATGTCTTTTGATCTTATCATGTCTAAGTACATAAACATGGCCTCATTCACATGTATGCTGCCTGCAAAAAATGTGAGCGTTATTCCTGACATAAATTTTACCACACATGATCTTCCATTAAACAAGGAGCCCTCTTCATTGTAGGTTCCCGCCCAAATTAATGGTAACATCATGACTAGTGTTATGGTTGATCCAACGAGTTGAGTGAACATGATAACAAAGGAAAACTTATTCATTAACACTCTTCATAAGGATAATTACAATGAGTTGCAAGACACTCTTTGTACTCATGATAGGCTTTCTATTACCCCTATGGGTAGAATTTCTTTATCGGTCCTGCTTGGGCCTAAGGCTATAGATGTTTCATTTGTATGGATTCCAGAGTATAACTTTTTTAGGGCTAGGCTAGGAATTCCATGGCTAGCCTCCATGAATGCAATCACCTTTGTAGTCCACAACTATTTGAAATTCCCCCACATGGGCACGGTGCATTATTTTCATGATACTAGATCTATAAGCCACTTGTGCCATGTGGGGCCTTTTCCTTGGATCACTTTTGGTCTGCCCTAGCCAAACCCCTCCTCCTAGGGGAGATTTGTTATATCTAGATTTTGTGTTATTTTGACAGTTTTGATTTGACTCTTGAGTTGTTATCTTAACTTCAATAAAGAAGTCTAACCTACCAAGACTTATCTTTAGAAATAGCTTTATCCTCAAAGGAGAAAATCATCCTTGACTCAAGTTTGGTGTTGAAACAAAGATCCTTTTTTTATGAACACTTTTAGGGTTATTCCCAAAATGTGCTTGGAACATGTTAATGCTATAAGGATAAGGGAAACCCCAAATCAAACCCTTTCTCTATAAAAAAAAATTGTAGAGGAATGTGTGCCTAGGGTTGGGCAAGTTTTTGGGGTTACAGATCCTTTTGGGAATGAAGTGGTTAAGAATACTTTTTTGGAAAACTTCATGAATTATCGATTTTTGAAGGGAAATTGATACTTTGTTAATAAAATAATTTAGAAGGTTGGATAAAATATTTCAAAAGAAATTAAAAATGAAATATTGAAAGAGGGTGTAGGGGAGGATCAATTGGTCTATGTACCAGTTTCACAAACTGAATTTGATAAAGGAAAAATTGTTTCCCCAAACCAAAATAGGGCAAAAAAACAAATAGTAAAAAAAACTCAAATGGAAATAGCAACAAGAACTCAAACTACCTTAGAAAAAAATTTAAGATCAACTAGTAAAAAATTGTTTTTGTTTGGATCAAAAGGTGTTGAGTTAAGCACTGAGAATAAACATTCAAAGACATTTCTATGATCTCTCAAATTGTGCTAGAGAAAAACTTGAGATCAATGAGGATCGTCTCTTGGAATTTTAGGAGCTTAAATTCCCCTAACAAGAGGCACTTGATTAAGCACCAAGTAATTAGTACTTTCTTTGATATTTTTCTTTTGCATCCAAAAAATTATCTAAGTAAACAACTTCTTTGTTATTTGGTTCTTGGGTTAATTTGGATTTTGTTGTATTTCTCGCTAAGGGTGCTTCTATGGGATTGGCTATCCTCTAGAATCCAAATATTGTGAAGGTGGATTTATTTGCTTCTAATGAGTTTTGGTTGGGGGTAATAGTAAAATTCTTTAAGACTTTGAAAGCCTTTCGGTTGTTCAATATATATGGTCCTTCTTCTAACATTCAAAAGAGGAAATTATGGGATTAGGTGTCTTCAACTTCCTTAGTATTAAAATATGAATTCAATATTTTTGTCATGGTGACTTCAACACTGTGCTTGATGTTTCTGTAAGAAGGGGGAATTATCCCTCCAACAAAGCTTATGGAGGAATTTGGAGATTTTATGTCAAAAAATAATATATATGATTATATCCCTAACAATGGTCTATTTACTTGGACAAATAAGAGAAAATATTTTTGTTAGATTGTGGAGAGATTGGATTGCTTTTCTTATCAGATAATTAGTTGTCCTCTTCTCTTTATTTTTCTTCCATAATCCACTCAATAATAGACTTAGACCATTTTTCAATATATCTCTATCTTTGAAGATAGAATCACAGTTAAAACACCTTTCAAGTTTGAAGTTATGTGGTTTAGAGATGAGAATTTTATTCCATTATGAATACATTTGTGGGTTAATCTCCCTTTCATAGAAGGGTCTAGAATGTATCAAGTTTGCAAAAATCTCAAATATTTAAAATATCAAAAGATAGAATGGAATATAGAGCACTTTAAGAACATTTTTTTCTAGAAATGAAAGAATTGAGTGTGATCTTTCTACTCTATATGAATTGGTGATTAAGGAGGGGATGGATAAATCTTCTTTTGAGAAGGAAAATGTTTAAAAGTCTAAATTAGAAGAGGTTTTGATGAGAGAAGAAATTTACTAGAAACAATAATCTAGGGAGGCATGGTTAAGAGAGGGTAATAAGAACAATATATTTTTCCATGCTTCTATCAAAATAAGGAGGTAAGTGAAAAGAACCATGTCTATCAAAAAATTTGATGGTTTTTTGCATATTCAATTTAAAGGAAATTGAGTTTGAAGAAGTTAGTTTTTATAAGAATTTGTTTGGCCCCCTAGTCATCCAAAGTTAGATTTTGAACAGACAAGGTTGAATAGCATACCTTTGTTAGTAAATCAAGCTCAAAATGAAATGCTCATGGAAAACTTATCTCTATAAGAAGTGAATAAAGTTGTCTTTTCTATGACAATAGATAAAGCTCCAAGACCAGATGACTATATAACTTTATTTTCTTACAAGTGTTGGGACTTTGTGGGAAGGGATGTCCTTTTATCCCTTGAAGAATCCAAGAAGAATAAAAAAAATTTAAGGAATTGAATGCAACTTTGGTTTCTTTTATTTTGAAAAATTATATTACAAAAACATTTTCATATTTCAAACCAATAACTCTTTTAAATACTATCTACAAAATCTTCATAAAGGGTATTGCAATAAATTCAACTAGCTAGAATAATTCCATCAGTTGTTTTAGAAGAACAAGGGGGTTTTGTACCTGGAAGGGAAACCCCTGAAGGGGAAATTATGGCTCATGAATTGCTTCATTAAATGGTTCTTTGAGTGGATTTTTCTCTTCTTCATAAGGAATTAGGCAAGGTGATCCTTTCTCTATGTTTTTTTTTTTTAAAAATGGTTTAAGGGTTAAGTAGATCCATTCGCATGGAGAATGTTATGAATTATTTGAAGGAAGTTAAAATTGGCTTGTTCCCACACTTAGTTAGACATTCACTTTTTGTTGATGACAGCCTCTTGTTTGGTCAAGAAAGTATGAATAAAGCTAAGTTAATGGAGAAGGTAATTATTTTATATTCCTTAAATTTAGGACAAGTAATTAACAAAGAGAAATAAAAAAAAATCTTCTGGAATTTAAATCCATTGGTGAAAGACTAGCTTTTGAAATTTTGGGGCTTTCAAATTGAAGAAATACCTTGCAAATATCTTGGTATTCCTTTTCACTCTAGTAGGGAAAATAATTATTTTTGGGAGAAGATTCTTGCTTCAATATCCAATAGAATTATGTTTGGAAATCTAAATGGCTTACTTTAGTTGGAAATTTGTCATGCTAAATGAAATCCTCCATCTCTTACCAATTTATCTCATGCCAGTTTTTAAATTGTCTAAAGGTAAAGCAGTTGACCTTCAAAAGGTGTTAAGGGACTTCCTATGATCTAATAATTTTAGGTAAAATAAGAAATTTCCACTAGTGGCGTGGGAGAAAGTGTTATTGTTGAAGGATGTGGGTGGTGCAAGTGTAAAGGATCTATATCTCCAAAATAAATCTTCGGGGGCTAAATTATTATAGAAAATCTATTCCAAACTGGATGCAAAGTGGTGTCAATTATGAAGTATAAATACCTTGATAATATGGATGGAGAAATGATATTCACTTTAAATTCTCTCCCTTATGTTTCTAAGATGTGGAATTTCCCTTCCTCTTGTCGAATAGTAATCCTCACTCACCTTTCTTGGGTCATTAACAATGGGGGTAAAGCTCTATTTTGGGAAGATTCTTGGAATGAACATATGCCTACTAGTAATTTGGGTCAATCGGTTCTAATTGAATCTTTTCTCAAGCCTCTTTGAGGTTAGAAGTTAAAATACTACATAATCATCGATTGGTCTAAGTCCCCTCCTTCTATGAAATGGAGATATTTTGAGTTTCTTTTAGTTCCTTCTGACATGAAATATTCCTTGATGGAAGAATGAAATAAAAGACAGATTTTCATTTGAAACACAAGTGATGAAATTATTTGGACAAAAGCTAAGTCTAGTTCTTACAATTTCAAATATGGTTATAGATCATTAAAAACTTCTGTTAAAGTGAAAATTGGCCTTAAAAATTATGTCAGAGCTCGGTTTGTCTACCTAAAGCTGGAGCTTTCACTTGGTTGGCTTTGAAAGATATAATCCTAATTGGTATGAGATTAGATCATCTTGGGATTACCCCCCTTCTCCTATGTTATATGTGGTAAGGCATATGAATTTGTTGATCATTTATTATTAAGATGTGAATTTTTTCACAATTGTTTGGTTTGGCTATAATATATGTTAAGTTGGTGTGGTCCTTTGCAAGAGTATTTTCTTAAACATTTTCAAAATTTTCCATCTCTTTATTTTTCCTCTACTTATGTTTGTATTTGGGTTTTAAGTCCTTCAATTCTAGTATGATAGATTTGGTTAGAAATAAATATTAGAATCTTTAGGAAAAATGTTCAAGTTTTGATCAGATTATTCAAAGAGTTGAACTTGTCATCTCTAAATTCACCATGTCAAACATGTTCTCTAAAATGTCAATAGTAAAAATAGTTTTACTTCTTGGGATGCTTTCCTCCAAGATAAATGTTGTTTTCTCAAACCTTCTCCAGTGTGTGGCTTTGTCCAAGGAGTGAAAAAAACTATAAAACCAATCAAATGGATCCATCCTCCTTAAGGTTTCTTCAAATTGAATTTTGATGGAGCCTCTCATGGAAACCCTATAAAATTGGGTGTGGGAATGATAATCAAATATCATGAAGGAAAACTTATAAAATCAACATGAAAAATGATCAAGGAGGGTAAAAATAATGTTGCAAATCTCATAGCTTTATGGCTAGGGCAGGAGTTAGCTTTCAAGAATAATATTTCTCATCTCCACATTGAGGGAGATTTGATGGTGGTATATAATGCTTTATCAAATAATATTTATTTTAACTAGAAATTGAATTATATTTTGAGTCACATAAGATATCTTCTATAAAACTTTATATCATTTGAAATCATTCATTGTTACATATATGCTAATGTGTTGGTCGATGTTCTTGCTAACCAAGCAATTGACAATGAATTTTCTTTTACTGAACTTCTTGAGAAAGAAGTTAATTTAATTCTTTACTGTGCCTCTTCTCACTGAAAGTTAATGCCAATATTTTGGCACTTGGGGAGCGTTTTGGTATTGTTTGTTCTTCTTTTCTTCCTCAAGGGCCCATATGACTGGATTTTATTTCATTGATAGACCCTCATGGAAGAAGTGAGGGAGTTCATTTAGAATGGATAAGCCTTCAAGGTGATGAATATTTTAATATTCCTTTTGATGGTTAAGTACTTGCAATATTATCTCTAAGTATTTTTGTTAGATTTATGGCACATGGGTGTACTCTCTACCTAATGCTATCATGAAAATAGGATATGTAAATCCTTTCCATTTACTGCTAACATGTGGATTTGGGTTCTTTTCCATCGTGTTGATTGTTCATATGATGGTATTTTTTGTACCATCAAAAATGCTCTTCTTGTCAATCTTATAAATTTCTTGCAGTATTTATCTTGTGGGAAATATATGTGAAATATCCCATACCATAAGGTAGGGGGACCAACTACACCAAGGCTCTAGCTCATGGAGAGCCGAGAGTAGAGGGATGTCCTAAATTACCTAAAGATAAGTTGGTTTTTAGGTCAAAGATAGAGAATGAAGAGAAATCTCAAGTGCTTCTATCACTTTGCTAATCTGAATGCTTCAACAGGACTAGATGAGTTGGTTTCCAGAATCTAAAATGCACCTCAAACAACTCTCCACTTGAGGATAGTAGCGCGGGTCAAGGACAACAACATGACACACTGTTGTCTCTCTGGGGCGTTAGCATCCATACAACTAGAAAGTGAAAAGTATAGTATCAAATTCAAAGAAACCTACTAGCGGCCTAGTAAATAAGATTTAACGAACTAAAAAGAATAATGAAGTACAATAAATGACTATATGAATGATAAAGGAGATAGAGAAAAAAAAGGTGACAAAGTCCAACTCACTAAGAGTCTAGTTCACTAGTAAGTTCCACACACACATACACCTACACACAACGAAGAGAGGAAAAATGTTGGGGCTATATAAGGGTTTACCTCAGTCAAACCCCCACTTTGGTGTTTCCACCTGCATGGACAACTAGATAGATAATGAAAAGTAGAAATATCATAAAGAAAGTAATATTGGAATGGAAATAGAACCGAGCACTACAAGAGACACAAAGCTACACAAATCCAACAAAATAGAAAAAAGTGTTACCACCCTCAACCAAAGGCACTCAAGGCCAATGAGAGAGAAATGCAAGCCCACAACAATGGTAGAGCCGACACAGTTGCAACAACACTAAGAGAAGCCTCACTAGGCACCAAGTTGAATATTTTGTGGTAGAGTACATAGGATGTTGTGATGTTGGAGAAGTGAAGCTAATAGTGCAAAAATTAGCTCAAATATATGAAATTGGTATTTAGAAGCTCAATCTAAATGCTAGAGAGATTGTAGAAGATCAATAATTGCTAAAGAGATGAAGTTAGTGAGAAAGATAGGCATTTGAAGATCAAAATGAGAGGGAAAGAGCCATTTTCGGACCGACTAGTCGACACAAAGGCATTACATTTCATCCCCAAATGAGAAGTGTAATGTCCCTATGGACTCTAGAAGTAGGAATTTGTCAAGGAGAACAACACACCATGCTCGCATCCTTGGAAAATATTCCCCCACCGATATAAAATACAAGTGCCAAGTGGATGCATTGTAGGTGGGTGATGTGGAATTTCACATTCAGGTTTGATTTTCTAAGGTGGAGGGATGCGAAAGGGGAATTCGCAAGGGGTTGCAAATTCATTCCTATACATTTTGCCCCCACTTTAGTGAGAATTAATGTCCAATTAATGTTCTATAAAGTAGATCAAAGATTTTAGAAGTGTATAGAAGAACCGTCAAGGAAGTAGACCATGATCTGGTGAACTTGAAATTGTAGGGCAGGAAAATATCTCCATAGGTACTCTCTCTTGAGGAGGTTCAAACAAAGGACTCCATAACTTCTTGAAACTATAGAGTTAAACAAAGTACACTGAAGGCCCACAAACCAATGATAAACGAATCCTATATGATGCAAGTGCTTCACAAGCCCTTGAACCTAAAAATAAAGTGCCCTCCAGGTAATCTCTCCTGAAGGAAGCCCAATGTGAGGGTACTCTCTCCTAATTGGAAAGAAGCTTCACAGGCGCACTTGCAAAGCAACATGTTAATATGTAGATAAAAAAATTTAGAAAACAAAGAGAAGCCACATAGACAAACAAGCAGATAGTTAAATTGAAGGAAGAGTTTTCAAAGGGATCCCTTAGGAAACCTTCAAAAGAAAAGGGTTCCACTTGAGGAACACTCAATTTGAAAGTGTAGGAGAATGTTTTGTAAATCAATTCAACATCAAGGAATCCTTTCAAAAGATGGTCACTTCATCAAGGAATTCAAAAGGAATAAAATTCCCCCTCATGATGGGAAGGTCGAGGATTCTCCCGCAAGAAAATTTTCTCTCTCCTCGGATGTAGGTTCTTCAAGCTCTTTCTTTATGAACCCATGATGAAGGAAATACATTCCGATAGGGGTACTTGTTGAGAATGTGAGTTTTGAAAAAAAAATATATATATATTTTGAGAAAAGATTCATTGGCCACCAAATGCATTTTTAAAAAATAAAAGTTGACATGATAGCCCCCCCTTAGGATGGTGTGTGTTGAACATAGAGGCATGTGACATCCTAAGGAGAGAAAAGAAAGAATGAACATGTGATGTTGTGGCTCGTGGAACATAGTGAGATGTCACTATGGTAATTTTTTTGCACATGTGAGGGACAACACATGAGCACCACAACATCACAAAAAAAGCATGAAAGATAAGAGAGCAACAATGTAAAGAAAAAGAACATCATGAACAATGGATATAGGGGTGACTTTATATTTTGAGGTTAAAGATGCTCATAAAATTATAATTATAATAATATTATATTAATGAATTATCATCAACCCCCTACTATATCAGACCATTTGAAGAATGCACGAGAAGACAAAATGAAAATAAAAAAGTGGTTCAACATGGAAGGGAAGCCTAAATGCCCCAAACACTTTTTATCATCCCCAATTATCCAAAATCAATATACATAATAGAGGAAGAATGATGCCACAAATAGAGGAAGTTGTATGACACATAATCACTCTTATATCTAAGCACCTATGAGAGTGACAAGGGTCATTCAGGAACACATAATGCAAGCACATGAGAACATAAATAGATACACACAATCTACTCTATAGATAAAGAAGAGGCAACCCCTAGCACTCATCAACTTATAGATCATCTGCCTCCCAATCTAGATCATTATATGAGGAAAGTGGATGAACCTACAAGGGAATAATATCAAGAGGGGAACCCTCCAAACCTTCTGCAACAAGAGCCAAGGAAGAAGGCCCCGTGAGGTCTTCTTCTCTCAGTTATTGTGGGATAAAATTCAGCAACTTCGCAAAGATCACTGAGGGAGCCGACTGACCGAGGTGGGTCAAAAATGATCCAAGGAATAACCTCCATGGGATACCAATGGCTGATATTCAGTGTCATGCACAACATGCATGACTTGTTCATGAGATAAATTTAAACACTTTTCAATAATGGAAGTGATTTTGTTCATGGAAGCTAGCTACGAGATGCCAAAATTCACCCTGAATAGATCGAATTCCAGAATGACATCAAAAGTTGTATCCATATCCCTAGGTCCAAATAGGACAAAAATAGTTATAGATCCATGTGGCTTAAGAGAGAGACCAGTGTGCATACGTATGATATATTTCATTTTCTCATATTCATCCCTCTATAATGAATTTATCCATAACGTCTCTTCTATAATAACATTTACTTGGCTCGTGGGGTCAGCTAGGATTCTTGTCACAATGTTTCCATTGAGGTGAGCAAGAATGTATAGTGGAGAGGGCCTATTATTCAAGGGAAAGTCTTGCATGGTGAAAGTCACATCTAGAAAACCAACTGCAGGCTACAAAGGAGGAGTAATCAAAAACATGTTAATATATGTCGAGGGTTGATGAGAAGCATTAGAGGGGTCAATAATCAAGCTAGCAGAATGGGATGAAAATGGGTCTATGTAAATCTACAACTCACTATTGGCCTTCACTACTGACTTATTCATGTTTTGTTTCTTCCTGAGTCAGATGGTATTGTCATCGATGCGATCCAATCATGAGGTAGGCACATGTAATGCTTGGTGTCATACACATTAACATGATGGTACTAATAGAAATCATTCCCATCATTCCAATTAGGGTAAGGTTCCTTTAGAGGTCGGGATTTTCCAAAGTTATGATCTTATCCTTTAAGAACTTTTATAAAATAGAAGAATAAATTCTACTAACTTTGTAAACTTCCTATTATGTCTGAGGTCGTGATCATTAGTCGTAGCGACTACATTCACAATAGCTTTACCTTTTCCTAAGATAGACACAATAGAATTTCCTTCAGAATGGGAGCGTGATGAGGATCCCCTAAATTCAACTACCGTTTGTTGACACTCTCGCAATGTGGCACATAAATGTGCTAAAGAAGGGTATTCATTAGGGAAAACTTTTCCTGCTAGGCTCACTGTAGGTTGCCTATGAACACCTTTTGCACATCTGAGTCGGGTAGCGGGTACGAGATATGTGAAAAGAGCGCTTGGTATTGTGCTATGAAGTAAATTATCTTCTCATTTTCTCCTTGCTTACATCAGACAAGATCCAAGAAGGTCATCTTCAGACCGATGTTAGCCTGGAATTGATGGATAAACTGATTTATGAGTTGATCAAATGAGAATATAAAAATTTCATGCAAGGAATAGTACCACTCAAGCATTAAGCCCTTGAGAGATCGAGGAAATATTTTAGCCATCAAAGCATCGTGATGAAAGAAATCTATACACAGGGCATTGAAATTTGACACATGCATTTACGGATCTCCTTTACCACCATACTTTTCAAACTTAGGAATCTCCATTTCCTTGTGGAAAAGGAGTGCTCAAAATCATCACTGAAAATGGGCTATATTGAAAAAAAGGTTGGAAGATAGGTTGGGTGGAGGCTTCAGAAAGGCTCGCCAACTAGTTTTGCATCTCACCCATGTTCTAAAGAAGAGCATTCAAAATAGGGTTAGAGGATGAAAAAGGCCTAGTGGAACCTCCCCCATAACCACTACCACCAAAACCACCTCCAGAGCCACTATTGGAGTTTCCACCACTGGTAGGACCTCCACCAGAGCCACCTCCACCAACACCACCTCTGCTACCAAAGCTGCCACCACTCCTTCCACCAAAGCCCCCACTACCAGGGGAAGTAGGAGGGGTGAAGCTAATACCAAGGGGTATTCTACTTGCCTTGATAATGGGGGGCTTCATAGTAGCAAAAGAAATGTTGACCGAGGGGCCTATTTCAACCATGCATATAAACGTAGTAGGCATCGAGATTCTTGTTTACCTCTCATAGGCATCAAGCACCTCTCCTCGGGTAGTAATCAACCTAGTTCTATATGAGGATATGTATGCTTCAGTCAAATTGATGAGGCCTCGTAAGAACTCTATACCTATTCAATCCTTACCTAGCATATATCTCACCTCGCTAGCAAGTCTAGCAACTCTTGTCATATTCAGTGCTTTCTACAAATGATTCAAAAGGTCCAATAACCTCTTATCTAATGCCAACAAATTTTTCTATAGGAATATGAACAGCCTCATCCTCATCCACAAACGAAATTGTGGGGATGTTGGAGGAGTGGGTACACGAGTGGTATCATCAATGAAACCCATCTCGTCTATTAAACCTGTGGAAAAATTGATAGTATAACTAGAAGTAACCTTCATATTTTTCATTGTTAAGTGTCATAGAATTATCCTTACAACGTACTTGGAAGTCACAGACTGAGTTGTGATTCTCATAAACCCTCAAAACACCCAAGTCTAGTCTAACTACCAAGTGCATGGGAAAAAGTTTTGAAATGAGGAAACAGATAGACGTTGTTCATGTCAGGTTCACCAAAATGTAAGTTAGGGGGACCAACCACACCAAGGCTCTAGGTCACAGAGATTTAAGAGCGGAGGGCTTCCCTAGCTTACCTCAAGCTAAGCGGGTCTTTAGGTCAAAGATAAAGAATGAAGAGCACTCTCAAGTTCTTTTGTCACTTTGTTGATCTGAATACTTAAACAGGACTAGACGAGCCAGTTTCCAAAATCTGAAATGCACCTCAGATAGTTCTTTGCCTAAGGACATCAATGTGAGTCAAGGACAACACATGTGGCACATTGGCATCTCTTCGATGTATTGGTGTCCATACAACCAGAAATTGAAAAGTATAGTACCAAATTCAAATAAACCTACTAATGGCCTAGTAAATAAGATTTAATGAATGAAATAGAATAATGAAGTACAATAAATTACTATAGGAATGATAAAGGAGGTAGAAAAAACAAAGGTGAGGAATTCCAACTCACTGAGAGTCCATTTTTCTAGCAATTTACACACACATGTACACCTACACATAGACAAGAGAAAAAAAAATTGGGGCTATATATTGGTTTTCCTTAGTCAAACACCCACTTTGGTGTTTCCACCTCCATAAACAGCCAGATAGATGAGAAAAAAAGAAATATGGTAAAGAAAGTAATGATAGAATGGAAATAGAACCGAACACTACAAGAGACACATTTAAGCTACACAAATCTACAAAAATAGATAAAAGAATTACCACCCTTGACCAAAGGCACTCAAGGCCAATGAGAGAGGAATGCAAGCTCCCACAACAATGGTAGAGTCGATGCAGCCGCAACAACGCCAAGAGCAACCTCACTAGGCATCAAGCTTAAGCTTATGTGGTAGAGTACATAAGATATTGTGATATTGGAGACGTGAAGCTAATAGTGCAACAAGTAGCCCAAATGTATGAAATTGGTGTGCAAAAGCTCGATAAAAATACTAGAGAGATTGTAGAAGATCAATAATTGCTAAAGCGATGAAGTGAATGAGAAAGATAGGCATTTGAAGATCAAAATGAAAGGGAAAGAGTCATTTTTGGGCCAGTTGGTTGACATAGAGCCATTACATTTCATCCCCAATGAGGAGTGTAACATCATTGTGGACTCTAGGGGTAGGAATATGTCAGGGACGACAACGCTCCACACAGACATTTGAACATTGTGCTCATGTCCTTGAAAAATATTCCCCCATCGAAACAAAATAAAGGCACCAAGTGGATGCATTGGGAATGAGTGATGTGGAATTTTGCATTCAGGTTTGATTTTCTAAGGTGGAGGGATGCGAAATGGGAATTTGCAAGGGGGGTGTTAATTTTCTCCTATACACATACATGTATGATCTTTATGAGATTTTATTTCTTCAATTATTTATTCTATGGTCATTTCTCTGTTGGTTGTCTATTTTCCTTTGGTTACAAAATGGCATCTATTTAAAGAGTGTTCATATATCCTCATCACTGGGAGGTGTAAGAGAATTCTCCCTACTCCAAGGAGAAATTATGTTGGTTTTTTTCTTCCAATGTGATCAAGTTGAAATGGTTGTTCATATGGTGGTTGGAAATCATTGGCTCACCAAAAATCCTTCGACTTTA
Source organism: Sequoiadendron giganteum (assembly GCA_007115665.2). NCBI lineage: Eukaryota > Viridiplantae > Streptophyta > Pinopsida > Cupressales > Cupressaceae > Sequoiadendron > Sequoiadendron giganteum. The sequence goes on from CM021108.1 coordinate 620,893,410, forward strand.
CCCTTTGAGGTGGGATCTTTGTTTGTTTCAAATTTAATGGATGTGCTTTTGTGTGCATATGTGGTTAAATTCTTGGCTAATGTTTTGATGCATTATAACTTCTATTTTGGCATGTCTACAATGGGTGGATTTCTAGATAGAAATGAGCTTTTGAGTGGAGGCACTCTCATGCCTTGTCTACATGCAATGATTATTGGTCAAGTTGGTTATTATCCAACTATGTTCAATAACTCTTTGCTTTCCTTACGACCTGGAATTGGGGACTCCCCTTTTTTCTATGCTTCAAATATAATAAATTATGTTCACTTCATCATCAAACATGTTGATGAATATCCCCATGTTCATCTTGTTTTTCCTCTTGCTTCTAATCTTCCTAGCTCAAGTGAGAGTTGTAATGATTGATCTTCGGGTTTCTCATTTAATTTTAAATGTTAAAATGGTCTTTGTGCTATTTTTTTCTACCTATAAGGCTTGTCTTAATTGATCATTTATATTTTTTTTGGCATTATGGTTTTTCCTACCTTGAGATGGTTCTATCTTGGCCTCTAGATTTTCTGGTTTACCAAGGCCCCTCTGATGTAACATGTTTTTATCTTAGTACAAATTTTTTAAGTGGATTGCCACTTTTTAAAAAAAAAAATCTCATGTATTTATTCTCTAAAATATAAGGTAAAAGAGTAAGTTTTGCATCTATTAAGGAAGTTAACATAACCTTTCATAAAAAGACTTAGATTTAATTAATATGAAGATAATTTTTTATTTATAATTAAAAATATCCAATATATTTTAAACATATTTAGTATGTATTAAGGTTACATTAGTTAATATAAAAATAATTATTTTTTTATTTATTAAAAAATATTTAATATGTTTTAAGCATATGATATTACAAGGTTGCACTTTATAATTAAAGCCTTAACAAATATTATCTAGAGGACCATTTATATTAAAGTGTAGAATTCTAAATAATATCCTTAATCTATGATTCTTTTATACAACACATTATGACCTTTTAACTTTCAATAACAATATCCTTCCACATATCCATGCACCCTCTATTACTTCATCACAATTATTCATTATCATATTTTCCATTTCCACTAAGAAAATATCATTTATAGCTTTTATTTTTCAACCTATTTATTTCCAACCTCCTCCAACAATTTATTTTCCATCATTTGATCACACATTTTTATGACCAAATATTTTTCACATGTTCCCAATTTTACACATTACCCTTGCATACCATGTATACTATTTGTTTATCTTCTTTCTTACATTTACCTTAAAATTGATTTATTTATTTTTAATCACTAATCAATTTAAGTGGACCATATCATCTTTATCATTTATATGATTATTTTATTGGTAGTACAATTATTACATAAATTTTACCTAGTGGTGGGCCTATCATCATTTAATTAGAATTTATTTAATGGTGGATTTACCACCTTTTACTTAATTTACCCAATAACCATCCTTGGCTCAATTTGTTTTTCGCTAGGTTATCACTATGGAGCTCTATTTTACCCTAGTTTATTTTGGACATTTTTAATTTTTTTAACCTTTTTGGGTAGCTTGGCCCATTTTGCATTTTACCTTTTATTTTGATCATTCTACCTACTTATACCTTCTTGGGTTGGTGTTGCCCCTTTAACCCTTTTATCCCTTTTTAAAGTATCATGGCTTCTTTTATACTCTTATCCTTTTGATATTTAGTTTCTATATAGTTGAACATTACCTAAAGGTTATTTACCTAGTCCTCTTAGAAACACTATTAGCTTTTATTTATGTAGTTATGTTGTCATAGGCATGTATAATAAGAGTGTGTGTGCTCTTATGTTTGTAGTTTCAACCATCATTATATTTAAATTTGTCATTTACAATTGTTCGTGTTATTTTTTTTATTTATATTGTGTTTATATGTTTATGATTATTAGACTAGATTTAATTTAAGTGTTAAAAATTGTTTCCATCTTGTATATGTTTATGGTTGGTTTTCATACAATAAATATATCCTTTGATCTGATTTGTTAGTAGGAACATGTTTAAGAGAAAATAAGAGAATATTGAAATCGGAAGACTTGTATCCTTTTGCATATCCTTTTTAATAATGATATAGTTATTATGTTTTACTTTAGCGTATTATTTCACCTAGTTGTTTTATCCCACTAAAGTAAAGGAAAATTTTGTCCTTTAAAAATACTCTATTTACATTTATGTGTCCTCTTAACTAACCAATCTCCTGACCAATCTCCTAGTATATTTTAAGACCCTTTATCCATGTATCCACCCAACCTGGTAGTGATCACAAGAAGATGTTGTACATTACCCTAGCCTTATAAAGCCTTCTTTAACTTCTTAAAAACTTATATCAACTAATTCCGCATAAACCATAATGCCTCCAATATTGGGTCCCCCTTTGAATAACCCAAAAGGTGTCTTCCTACATACTCAAACCCCAAAACATACTATGTTTTTGTAAACTACATAGTCAAGAATTCAGTAGGGATTTACATTTAAACTCGTTTTCCCTTCAAACAATTATTATGCACTCACAATGAAAAATTAAAAAATACTTTGCACCACCACAAGGATATTTGCAAAAGAACACCATTCGAGTGCAAAGGCAATCACTTGAAGCATTATAGATATAAAGCATATAGATCCATCCATGACCACTCATAATTAAAATTTTATAATTTATATCCTCCACTTTCATTCTATTGTAGTTGCTTGTCCTTTAGAATTCATTGAGATCCATTACCCTTACCATTCTTGTCATAGTCTATATACAAACATTCATCACTCACTCCTAGAAGATTTGAAGTCATCTCTTTCCTTACTGTAATCCCTTGTGATCATCATTGCATTTCCCATTGTCTCCATCACTTTACACACACCACAATTGTAAAAATATTATAATGATCTTTAGTTTATTTCACATTTTGTATCCATGTAATGCTCACACTAAATAGCTAGGTATACACAAACCTTATATCTAGTTTATGAAATTTACTTGGTTGAAACATACCTCATAAGGGCTTGACTAATGCTAATTCCTAAGCATTCTTAACCATTTTTATGTCCCCTATGTTGTAGAGTAAATACAAGAGAATTTTGGAGTAAATAAAATATTATATGTATAGGAATTGGGGTTAAAAACAATCATCAAGTATCCCAAAAGGTTTCAAAAGATGGGAGTAAAAGGACCCTAGTGCCCTACCTACGGGTTTGTTGTGCCCTAGGCGAGTTGTTGTTGCACCCCCACCAAGAAAAAGTCTCCAAAAAACTCTAAAAAAACCTACCACATTGCCTCCTCTTGACATGCACAATAATTTTTTAAAGTAGAGTTCACATAAACTAGGTGCACATGGTGCTTTTTGTCATTTCTATTATCAAGTAGCTAGTTTACATTTTTATTTTTAGTAAATTGTAAACTTAATTTGTCGAAGGTCTTATATATTTGTTAATATAGGATATATTAAAGTAGATTACATCTCTATTTATGCACTCTTCTTTTATTTTCTTGTTTTATGTTAATAAATATACTTGAAAGAACTTAGTTTCACCTAGCCTTAAAAACACTTAGGAAAACCAAAATATATCTTTCAAGTAGGAACTCCTTTAAAAGGAAAAATAATACTATAGTTCTTTGTTTTTGTTCAAAAATTGCATCTAATATATAATCATGAAGATGGCATTTGATAACCTTACCTCTTGTGTCTCTTCCCTAATGAGGTTATTGATGGTTGACCTCCCCTAGTTCAAGAAATGCTCATCAAGGATGCTCCTAGTTTCATTGATGTTTATTGTGGAGAGTTTATTTGTGTTAGGGCTCAAGCCAATGATCCACATAGCACACAACTCGGAGTCAAGGATACCATACTCTTAGGGGTCAAGGATACCATATTATTAGGGTTAGGGTATGGGCTAAAAGCAATGTGGAGCAACACAATGTTGGAGTCAATGTTAGGTTTTAAACTGAATGGAATGGAAAGGTGCTTTTGGGGAAGATAAATGGTGTGGTCTTCACAAGGTATAATGCATAGATCAATGAAAGGATGTTTGCCAACATTTTGACTAGTTTATTAAACTACAGATATTTGGACGTTCTCTAAAATAACGCTGTGTGGCAGTGAATTTGGAAAATTTGAACCCGGTTCTTCATGGTGATGGTTGGACCCCTCGTGCTGGTAAGGTGAATAGTGTTATTAATGTGGATGAGTCTGATCATGTATCAGCTTCCTTGGATAGGGGTAAGTCCAATTTTATCCCTAATTTTTGTTAGGATGAGGATCCACCTATTGGTTCACAGTAGGGAAAAGGTTTGTTTTGGGGGGGCATGGACTTTTCCTAGGTGTCGGGCATGGTGAAAGAAGGGGCAAACATTTCATTTAATTTAATAATGTAGTTGGTTAATGAGGTGCAGGATCTCCACAACAAGCACGACACTATCGCCAGGTGCAACATTTCCATGCTTCATAGTCTCAAGGAAAAGTACTCCATCTTTGTTTTGGCTAGGTCGATGAATTCTAGTATCAGTTATGTGGTGGATGAGTTGGATAACCTGAAAAAAGATTATGGCCCAAGGGTGGCATTGTTGGAAAATAATTATAGGAAAATGTGTAAGGACTTGGATACATTCATTAATCTTAGCAAGGAAAATTTGGAAGCCTCAGCTGAAGGTTTGGTTTTCCTCAACGGGAATGCAAAAGAATGGATAGGCAGAGGTATTTTTTATGATCAAATGACTAAGGAGATGGGGGAGAGTGTTGACAAGGATATACAGACCATGGTTTGGGTGCTGGGTCGAGTATGTGTAATCAGAGTAAAACTAAGAAATGTAATATGGGTTGTATGCAAGATGTGGAAAACATCATGGAAATGTATGATAGGTCAATGTCGAAGGACTTGGAAGTGGTGAGGATGCTCAAAGAACTTATCTAATGGCCACTTTATTGTTTTGTCATTGTTTGAGCTATTGGTTTTTACTGATGGGTCATTGATGTCTTGGTAATCAGCTTGTTTTTTGGTTTCTTGTGTGGGCAGTCCATTGTTTTATCTTTGTTGCCACTATTCCTTTTTGTTCAGGGTTTCAGGAACCCTTCAAAACCTATTTATCATTAATCAAAAACATAAGTATGTGTTTATAATTACAATTTTATATACATGTAAGGGATATAACTCCATATCCTACACATTTACCTTCTTCTTTTTACTATGTTACATATGTGTGTCATCTTATCAATTAGCTTACATTATTTGGTACATTAACCAACCCTAACCTAAAAATTATCACTTAGATCTACTCTATGCATCACCCTAGAAAATTATTAGCTCATTTCATTAGGCCTTTTCCTCCCTAGGTTAGACCCTATATGTGGTTATATCCATTAGAATAGATTGCATCTATATACTGTTACTCTCTATTTAAAATTTAAATATCTTGTTTCATAGGCCAATTTCTTGAAATGTGAATGCTATTTAGTTATCCCATCAACTTGCATGTCGAAGGTCTCAAGTTTTTTGTATAGGAATTTTACTTAGGTACATCATCTTAGGTTGTTTAAAATAATTAATTCATCATTATATTTTATTTTGTGCCTATACACCTTAGTCATAATATCAATTGCATTAGTTGTGAAACCTAGAAAATAGTGTGGCTCTCTTTTCGCTTCTAGGATTTTGGACCTAAAAGGAGAGAGGTTATTTTCTCTATTTCAGTCAAGAACAACACTTGAGATTCCAATGCAAAGGAGATTGAAATATAACAAAGGGTGTGTTCTAGGGGATGGAATTATGTAAATGAGGGGTTCACCACCAAGTTTAGACTTGGAAAAATAATGCAATGAATGATGAAATGCAAAACCCTAGTTTGATGCAATGCTTCAAAGAATGATCTAAAAATGCAAGCAAACAACAACAAAAAAATGTAAAATTAGAGATGTGCACCTCGGAAACTAGAGAAGATAGAATGGAGGTTTGAAATTCTGAAAAATTCACTATTGAATCCAACTGGGACTCATTTTCCAAGCTGGGTGAATCAGTCCAATTTTGAGAAAATTGTGTCGGAACAGGTTTCAGACAAATGGGTACTCATATCTACAAAATCTCTAACAGAAAGGTACAGTGGGACTCATTTTCCAATAGGGATGAATTATTCCACTTTCATATTTCTATAAATTCAAAGTTGGATCTTGTAGCCCTTAGTCTTCTCTGTTGTTCCCGCTTCAGATCTAGGTCTGAAACTGCATAATTCAACCTATAGGTTTTCTCCAAGTTCCTCCAAGGCTTGTTCATAATCTTGACAACTTTGACTTGCTTCAACAACTTGATGACAAATTTTCCAATCTTTCTATTTGATAAATCTACAACCTAGACTTGCAAATCTCATGCAAAGAGAGGGAAAAATGGTTTTGGGGTTAGAGAATAGGGGTTTGCCTTGGTCAAAACCAAACCCTTGTTGTTAATTAAACCTTGAAATGAAAAGAAAATGTAAAGGAGATTGATGAATGAACAAAAGGTGATGTTTCAACTCACCAAACCCTTGCAATAAAGTGTTGCAATTATGCTTTGAAATGGTCGCAATGGATGTGGTTCTTGATTCTTGCTTGATGGAGATAGATCTTGAATGCAAAGCTTGCTTGGAACATGAAATCTACACCACAATTGTAAGCATAATGAAAAACATGAAGAATGTGATATTTGACATGAAGATTGATGCTTGAAGAATGCTCTTGAAAGCTTGATAATCTACCCATGAAAGCCTTGAATTATCTTGCTCAAATGCTCTTCTGAACTCAATTTTCTATTAGGATGAGTACTTGAATGCTTGTGGGGTAAAATGAGAGAAAGAGCATTGTATTTATATCCAATTATGCAAGAATTTTTGAAATTGCAATACTACAAGCCGACATTGGATCTTGGAGAATAAAATATTTCCAAAGATTTAAATTAAATTTGATTTTTGAGTTAAAGGGGACTCATTCACCACCTTGGGCGAATGGGTCCCACCTAAGGGGACTCATTTTCCCAGAATGGTGAATGAGTCCCACCTTAGGAATTTGAGGTGGGTTTTCAAGGATTTGATGTTTTAAATGTCGTTTGTTGGGATTATCCTCAAAAATACACACAAATAAGGCTTGTGGATGCAAAAAGGGGCCAATTAAAGCATAAGTGAGCCTAATTATTAATGACAAGCCTAGAAGAATGTGAAAGTGTGTTACAACACTTTACAACACACCAAATTAGGTAAGGCTAAGAGAAATAATGATTGAAATAATGCTTAGAAATCCTAGAAAAGTGTGAGAGTGTGTTACAACACCTTTACAAGGCATCATTAAAGTACATTAGTTCAAAAGGGTCCAATGCCTAATGTGAATGTGTTATCCACATTACAACACTAAATCAAGGCCAACTAAGCCAAAATCCACAAGAAGGAGCTAAACAAGCATGAAAAAAGCTAAGGATCCTTTTTTCAACATTACATTTAGCCCCCAGTTTAGTGAGAGGATGAACCTGCTTCAAAATCACACTAAAGTAGACAAACACGCATCAAGGGGGGTTCGAATGTACCAATGCTAGCAAGATGAGATGACAATGATCAAGAGGGATGATCAAGCCCCCAAGATTGAGATCCCATGGCAAACCAACATAAATAGAAAGGGACACACATGAAAATGATATAAATAACATCGATAAGGCCAATCATACAATCCCAAAGATGAAAAATAAATGAAGGAAAATCTGAAACAATCTTTGATCATTTGTCCAATCCGATGTGGATTAGATCTAAGCTATTTGTTTGAGAAAAATGCATACTCACTTTGAGGCGATAGATCTCATGGTTGTCCGCCAGGTGAGAAGTCCTAAAAGGGTGAGAAACATACACTCATGGTTGGTATGTACTCACACATACATGCAAGTGGCTATGGAGAAATTCATGCCGCTGATTGTGCTTCCTGCTCAAACCATACCAAAGTTATACCTCCTGATAACTTTAATAAGGTGCCACACAAAAATGACTTGGTTTTGAAGATTCATGAGACAAGTAAAAATTTTTATGCTTGGAGCTCATGAAAAAACAAGATGGATCCACAGGCATGCAAGATGTGTTATGCAAGGTGGCCATATATGCAACATGAAAAAATATTCAATAAGTCTTGCTTAGTTCATGCGAGGTCTTTAACTTAGGGAACATTGTTTATAATGTCTCCAAGAGAGGAGCAACTAGAGAATAGAAGATTCACAACTTAGGGGATGCAGTTTATTGCATCAAGCCTCTAAGAGGAATGTAATATGCTAAGAGAGATCATGTTCATGAAGGAAATCACACCCAATTGCATACACAAAGCAAAAAAATGCATCGTATGAAGCAAGAAGGCTCCACTAAGAACCATGAAAAGGAAAAGTGCAATAAGAAATAATGCCAATGTATGCCCCCACTTTAAAGTAATTGCCAGACACCATATTGTGAGCAATTACTTTAAAGTAGAAAATGAAAAATGCTAACAATAAGTATGAAATGAGAGCCAACCTGGAAAGCCCTATGCCAAGTCATATGTTTCTGAGTAAGGTTGCACATCATGTGACAAAAAAAGAAAAGAGAGGGGTTACCCCCAAAATGAAAACACCAAACACATAAGGGATCTATGGATTTGGGGTCAATATGTTCTTTGTTGCAATTTTTTGTAGGGAGCTCGGAACTATCATCATGCCCCCAAATACACATAGAATAGGAAGAATGACACAAAGAGAGCAAAAAGAAAAGAAAAACCTCTTGGGTCAACATGGAAGAGACATAGGGTGTCTCGACACCTTGTGTCATCCCCAAAAGGAAATCACAAGAAAAATAAGGATAAATATTAAATGAAAAAGGCAAAAGAAAAAGAAAGCCTTTTGGGTCAACATGAAGGAGACATGAATGTCTCGATGTATTGCATCATCCCCAAAAGGAAAACAAAAGAAAAAGATAAAGATGAAATGAAAAATGCAAAATAAAAGAAATCCTTTTGGGTCAACATGAAGGAGACATGAATGTCTCAATGTCATGCATCATACCCAAAAGGAAAACACAAGAAAAAGATAAAGAAGCAAAAGTGATGCACGACATAGAGAAGAATGAAGGTACAAATAGAGGAATGTCAAAAAGAGAGAGAAAATAAAACATTACAGGGGATCACATTACACACATGCAATCACACAAAATAAAGTGAAAAAATAAATAATGCAAAATACTAGTAAGGAAAATGCGAGTCAACCTATGAGAAATTCATCCACCTTCCAATCATTTTATGTGTATATCAAAGGTGGGCGGCTAGATAGAGGGACAAGAGCAAGTTTTTAACTAGGAGAAGCACTAGGTTCAATACTCTTTATAAAATATTTGTCATTTAAGCTCATGGAAGAGGAAAACAATGTGTTTAGTTCATTATGCACCTTTTCATCAATTTTGGCATCGTCGTCATCATCATCTAAGTTGATCACAATAGGAGGTCGAAGGATAATATCCATAGAAGATTTCAACTATTGTTGTGGAGGATGCATGGAAATTTCTTGTTGTGAGTGGGGAGGGAGAGCGTCATACATTGCTTCAGTAAATTTTGGATCTTGATTTCCTTTTAACTCATCATGGAACTTGTGAGCAAGGGCATGATGTCTACATCTATACTCCCTAGCACCTCTGTTTCTTTTGGTTTTATTTTCAAGATGCATAGGAGCAGGTTAATCAACCATAGGTTTATTTTCTTCCCTAGGGGGAGGAACAAAAGGAACCATGGGGGGTTGTTAGACCTCTTTCTCTTTGACTTTGTAAAAAAAAATTATTCTTGGAGGTGTGGTGGGATTGGTTTCATTGTTTCTAGGTCACTTGTAAGAGGTAGGTAAGGTTTTAGGTTTAGGTTGGTCTTGTTTGTTTTGGTCTTGTTTAGGTTCAAGCATGGTTTCATCAGGGATGGTAGGCTCAGAGGTGGATAGGGACATGTTTTGAAGAGATAACTCTATTATCTTATTTTCCTTGAACTTTTGATAGGACAAGAAGAATAAGTCTTCTCTTGGCTTGATAGGTTCCATGGGCTCAAGCCAAAAGGCATCTAGGGAAATTTTTCCTTTAGATGACAAGGGGTTAAAGCCATTATGATGAACAATGAATATCTCATTGTCAAATAGAAATTTTAAGAATTTATTCACAATCGAAGGGATGGATTTCATAGAGCGAAGCCATGGGTGGCCTAGCTTCACACGAAATTGGTCTGACTGCGGAATATGGAGAATGTAACATCACATGTTTTTGGTCCTATTTGTAATGGTAGGGTGATCAATCCAATTGTAGGGCACACAAAACCATTATGTGTATTGATTCATGCTCTCGATTTGTCATAATCATCTTTATAGAGCTCATGCAAGAGTAGGAATTCCTCATTGATCATGTTGTCTCCAAATGTGGGATCTATTAATATCCCATTAGTGGGATTATCATAGATACAGTCGGCTATGTAAAGACAACCATCAAGAAAATGTTTAAGTATATCCTTAGAGGAGGAATCAATATCAAGAGGACTCTTAGTTTGGCCCTTACAAGGGATGACATCTATCACTCCTATCATTTCATCTATAGGATTGACATTAATAGCATTATTTGGAACAAAATCAGTGTGTTCATCATCTGTAACAACATTCATCACATCATTCTTAGGCATGTCACTAGCTTTTACAAATGAAATATTATGTTTTGGCATGGAATTGGTAAATATTTGAAATTTTTGGTTTGGAGGGGCAACAAACCTATTGCCGTGATCATTAGTTCTTGTAATGGATAGATGGACAAAATCAATGAGATCTTGCACAAGATGTTTAAGATGCTTACAATGTTATGTGTCGTGTCTATTTTGTCGATGAAAGTGGAAATAAGTGTTTTCTTTAAAGTTTGGAGGCAAAGGCTTATTAGGGTCAGGTTGTCTAATGAGAGGTAAGGTAATCATTTGTTGATTTAGAATTTGGGACATGGTATTATGAAGGGTTTCAATTAGGTGAGTGAATTGTCTCTTTGGGTCTCCATAACTAAAGGGCATAGAGGCTTTGACGACAACAACTTGGTTATGGACATTTTGAGTTTTTTGCTGAGGAGGGTTGAATTGAAGGAACCCTTTATTTGGTTTTCTAAAGGGTTGGGAATTGTTTTGGTGCACATGCTCAAATTTTTCAATTCAGCTAGAAGTGGAGTTTGTATCACGACTACAAACCAAATTTTGGTAATCATGGAGAGTAGTGCACAAGTGCATGAAGGATGGAAATTTCATCATGATCAACTTGTCTTAGATTTTGTTTTGCAAGTTTTCTATTAAAATCTTTTGAATGTGTGGGTTGGGTATCTTGACATCGACCTGGGAATAAAGTGATTGATATTGGGAGATAAATTCAATTATCTTTTTATCCTCTTTTTTCTTACATCTTATCAAGCTGACCAAGGTCAACTTAGGAGTCATATGCACTTGGAAATGCTTTATAAATGCCTCAACAAGTTCATCAAATGAGCAAATTGAGTTATTCGATAAAGAATAGAACCACTCCAAGGTAGTGTCTTTCAAGGTCCTAAGAAAGAGCTTTGATAAAATTTTATCATCAAGGACAAGGTCACTACATAGGGCAGTGTAGGAATTAACATGGTTAGAAGGATCTCCCTTCCCTCCATATTTCTCAAATCTAGGCATCTCTACACCTTGTGGTATCAGTGTTCACAGTATTTCCAAGGATTATAATGGAATTCTTTTGACATAATATGTAGGTGGATAGTTTTTATTTTGGTTGATGGTGGAAACTTGTTTTTGAAGGGATGACATGGTTTGGAAAACTTGATGTATGAGAGGATCATTGATTGTGTTATGAGATGGAAATGAAAGTGGTAATGGAGTGTATGTGTTTGTGGGACAAGTGAATGGAATGCTTATAGGTGGTAAGGTAGTAGGAGCTATAACATGTGATGCCACATAGGAACTAGGGATGCTAGCTAGAATACCCAGGGAAGGAATCACATTACTAACTTGTTGCATTGTTGTGACTTGAGGGGTGTAGGTAGGGATTCATGGTATTGTTGTAGAAGGAGGAATTTGAGTTCCTCCTTGGCTTGAAGAATTTTTTTTGGGAAAAGGAAAACTAGTGTTTGAACGAAGATGCTTTCCAAAGATTTGCACTATGTTTTTCACAAGGTCTAGGCCATCTTCAGTCTCAAGCATACGGTGAATGTTTTCAATTGTAGAAACTGCATTGGTTGAAATGTTTTCAAGGCTAATTTGATGTTGTAAGTTCACTAGGTCCTCATGGATGTGAATTATGTTTTCTTGTAGAATGCTATCATTCTTTGGTTCAACTTGCATGCTACTTGAAGGCAAAGAGTTACCTAGGGTGTTATCCATGCCTAGTGTGCTAGTGTCAATACTAGGAGTGGAAGCTCTAGATAACCCAAGATCTTGAATGATTATGTTATTGTGGGATGAAATGAGTCTCAAACTTCTTCTCACTATGGTATAAGCAATAAGATACCAAACACTCATGCAAAAGCTACTAAATGTAGGGTGGGTGCAAATGAAATGTAAACTAATAAGAGTGAAATGCTTGTAACTAAAATTATGGAAATTAAAATTGAAATGTAGAAGTAGAAAATAGAAACTCAGGAAATGAACAAAAAATTCCACAAAATGAAATGCAAAGTATGCAAAGGGACTGATTCACCCAAGGTGGCGAATGAGTCTAGGTATGGATTGTTTAGAATTTAAAAATGGATTTTATGATTTTTATGTTTTCTAATGCAAATATAGGAGGAAAATGTAGAATTTTACTAATTTTCAATGAAATTAAGTGCAATAATGCAAGCTAAATGAGCTTTTTGCTAATGCAAAAATTGAAACCCTAGAATGCAAATTAACCAATGCAAAACCTAATGCAATGTTAATGATAGATAAATATACGATGTAAATGCACTCCAAATTAGAATTATGATGCTCTAAATGCAGGTTCACCAAAATGAAACCCAAAAAATAGTGTAGCTCCCTTTTCACTTCTAGGGTTTTGGACCTAAAAGGAGAGAGGCTATTTTCTCTATTTCACTCAAGAACAACCCTTGAGATTCCAATGCAAAGGAGATTGGAATATGACAAAGGGTGTTTTCTAGGGGATGGAATGATGTAAATTAGGGGTTAACCACCAAGTTTAGACTTGGAAAAAAAATACAATGAATGATGAAATGGAAAACCCTAGTTTTATGCAATGCTTCAAAGAATGATCTAAACATGCAAGCAAACATCAATAAAAAATTGTAAAACTGGAGATGTGCACTTGGGAAATTGGAGAAGGAAAGATTGGAGGTTTGAAACCAACTGGGACTCACTTCCCAAGCTAGGCGAATCAGTCCAATCTTGGGAAAACTGTGTCGGAACAGGTTTTCAAACAAATGAGTACTCAGATCTACAAACATCTCTGATAGATAGGTATAGTGGGACTCATTCGCCAATAGCGGCGAATCAGTCCACTTTAGGATTTCTATAAATTCAAAGTTGGATCCTATAGCCCTCACTCTACTCTATTGTTCCTGCTTCAGATCCAAGTCTGAAACTGCATAATTCTTGACCTATAGGTCTTCTCTAAATTCCTCCAAGGCTTGTTCACAATATTGACAACTTTGAATTGCTTCAACAACTTGATGACAACTGTTCCAATCTTTCTCTTTGATAAATCAACAACCTAGACCTACAAATCTCATTCAAAGAGAGGGAAAAATGGTTGTGGGGTTAGAGAATAGGGGTTTGCCCTGGTCAAACCCCCTGTTTGGTAATTATAGCTTTAAATGAAAATCAAATGTAAAGGATATTGATGAATGAAAAAAATGTGATGTTGCAACTCACCAAACCCTTGCAATAAAGTGTTGCAATTATGCTTTGAAATGGTTGCAATGGATGTGGTTATTGATTCTTACTTGATGGAGATAGATCTTGAACGCAAAGCTTCCTTGGATAATGAACTTTACACCACAATTGCAAGCACAATGACAAACATAAAGAATGTGATCTTTGACATGATGATTGATGCTTGAAGAATGCTCTTGAAAGCCTTGAATGCTCTTGCTCAAATGCTCTTGTGAACTCAATTTTCTATTAGGATGAGTACTTGAATGCTTGGGGAATGAAATGAGAGAAAGAACCTTGTATGTATACCCAATTATGCAAGAATTCTTGAAATTACAACACTACAAACCGACATTAGATCTTGAAGAATAAAATCTTGCCAAAGATTTAAATTAAATTTGATTTTTGAGTTAAAGAAAATGGGTCCCACCTAAGGGGACTAATTTTCCCAAAATGGAGAATGAGCCCCACCTTAGGAATTTGAGGTGGGTTTTTAGGGATTTGATGTTTTAAATGCCATTTGTCAAGATTATCCTAAAAAATACACACAAATAAGGCTTGTGGATGCAAAAAGGGGCCAATTAAATCATAAGAGAGTCCAATTATTAATGGAATGCCTAGAGGAATGTGAAAGTGTGTTACAACACTTTACAACACACCAAATAAGGCAAGGCTAAGAGAAATTGTGAATGAAATAATACTTATAAATATTAGAAAAGTGTGAAAGTGTGTTACAACACCTTTATAAGGAATCATGAAAGTACATTAGTTCACAAGGGCCCAAGACCTAATGTGAATGTTTTATCCACATTACAACACTAAATCAAGGCCAACTAAGCCAAAATCCACAAGAAGGAGCTAAACAAGTGCGAAAAAAGCTAAGGACCCTTTTCTCGATGTTACAAGTTGTATCAACATTTGCATTTGGACCTTATATGAATTTTAAATATTTTACATCATTCACATGTCTTGAGTTTTATTAAGGAAGTCGACAGTTTATCACTTATCTATAATAGGGCTTTAAATTTGATTTTTAGCACCACTAGGTTGTAGATAAAGATAAATGAGTAGGAAATTAATACATAAGCCACATACACAAAGGAAAAACCCATATACATTATAATTGTGAAAAAACACAAGAAGTCAATGAATTATTTCTACAATGCAAAATTTCTAAGGATAAAACCAGGGGTTGGGCCTTGTTCTAGCCAACTAAAATCCCACATCTCTATCGTATTCTCATATTAATTTTTATAGATTTTATTTCATTGTATACAATTGTGTTTGATTGATGACATTGCTTTCAAAAATGTTGTAGGTCAGCTATTAGTTTAATGAGATATTATCAATTGCCAAAAAGGCAATAGCCTAAAAATTGGTATTTAGTAATCTATTAAATATTTTTTGGAAGTGAATGGTTGAATATAATGTCATCAGGGTACTGGGAAGAAGATGAGTCCACTTTTTGGCCAAAACGTGGAAGTGTTTTTCCTAATTTTTAGAATTTGTCACATTTGACCTTAAAATTTGAAACACTTAGAGATGGAGTCTTTAAAAAAATCACTGATCATAAACTGTAGTACTCGGAGTTTAGTTTCCAAATATATAATTTATTTTAATACCTAGATGATACAAATTGATTTTCAATAGGCATTTCTAAAAACCATTGTTTAAAAGTCACTTTTTTTTACCATACCATCCACGTGTACATCATCCATATTTTAAACTAAATAATCATATTTTTCTGAATCCTTTTGGGAAAAGATTTGTAATGCACTGAAGAACACTCTCAAAAAAAAATTGTAATTTTTTTTGAATAATTTTTGTTAATTTTTATTGGTCATATTTGTTGTTTTGAAAAATCATTGTATACGTCACACACAAGATGACCTAAAATTATCATTTTTTGAGTTTTTTTTTTCAAATTGAAAAGAATTTTTTGAAGTATGTGTTTGTACAATTCATTCTTCAAAAAAAATATTTTAATAAAAAGTTATTAAAAAATTTTAAAACCCTTGATATTTTAAGTTTATGGACCAGTTTCATCCAAAACATAATTGGAAAATAGAAAAAAAAAATTATAATTTTTTTTTACATATTTGGAATCTACACTAACTCATCTATAATGGGTTTTAATTTCATAAAAAAAAATTGCAAAAAATATCTTTAGACATTTGCCCAAAGTCACTATTTTCTTGTGACATTGACAGGACCTTCAAGTTGTAGGTCAAACCAAGTCCAAAGCTTAGGTTCAGGTTCCCAAGCTTTTTCCCAAACTGGTTAATGGAGCAAAAACCTGACCTGAAATTCAAATTTTACAAATCAAGATCTTGATTTGTAAACAGGAACTCGTTTCCTATCACTACTGAATTTGACCCCAATTTCTGACGGTCGTTCATCGAACTTTTGACGATATATTGTCGGTCGACTGACAAATCATAGAAATTAGCATCGTCGCTCAATTTTCGTCTATATCTCGACGGACTGTAAAACGTCAACCTCACGATGTAAGCTCATCGAAACCACGATGCCCAGTTCGTCAATCGCGCGACGAATAGTACCCGGACCACGAGAGGCATCCCTTTGCCAAAACGTCAACCTCACGACACAAGCTCGTTGGAACCGTGATGCCCACTTCGTCGATCGCATGATGAATAGTACCCAGAGCACAGGAGGCATACCTTTGCCGAACCATCGGATTAACAACATAATTTCATCGTCATTACGACAAAATTTTGACATATTGCCAATATCGTTGAGAGATCAAGACTGTTATAGCAATCAAAATTGCCTACGAAGATATATCAGGAGGACAGGATTATGGTCTCAGCAATGAAGTTTCATCGGTGAGATACACATCTTGTCTCATCAACGAAGCATGAGGGAAGCATATTGGGAAGAAATATATCATCGGAGTAAGTTCTGAATGTCTACCCAGCTAGCTATGTGAAGCCGTTAAGAATACATCGGCAGGAGTCTTGGCGACATACTTTAGATTGAAATAGTGACAGAAGTTCATCGAACTTGCAACGAAATAGGCAAGTCATTATGACAAAAATTCGTTGGATACATTGCAAATTCGTGGGATGCTTTTTGCGGTTCATCGCAAATTCGACGAAACAATGCAATTTTTTTAAAAAAAAATATTCGTTGAAATGCAAGCATATTGATGAAAGATCAAGACTATTACATCGATCAAAATTGCCTGAGAAGATATATCGGGAGGATTGGATTTTGGTCTCAGCGATGAAGTTTCATCGGTGAGATACACATCTTGTCTCATCGATGAAGCACGAGGGAAGCATATCAGCAAGACATATATCATTGGAGTAAATTCTGAATGTCTACCCGACCAGCTATGTGACGCCATTAAGAATACATCGGTAGGAGTCTTGATGACATACTTTAGATTGAAATAGCGACAGAAGTTCATTGAACTCACAACGAAATAGGCAATTCATTATGGAAAAAATTCATCGGATACATTGCAAATTCGTCGGATGATTTTTGCGGTTCGTCGCAAATTCGATGAAACAATGCAATTTTTTTAAAAAAAAAAATTCATTGAAATACAGGCATATCGGTGAAAGATCAAGACTATTACAGCGATCAAAATTTCCTAAGAAGATATATCAGGAGGACTGGATTTTTGTCTCAGCGATGAAGTTTCATCGGCGAGATACACATCTTGTCTCATCGACGAAGCACGAGGGAAGCATATTGGCAAGACATATATCATCAGAGTAAGTTTTGAATGTCTACTCGACCAGCTATGTGACGCCATTAAGAATACATCGGTAGGAGTCTTGGTGACATACTTTATATTGAAATAGCGACAAAATTTCATCGAACTCGCGACGAAATAGGCAAGTCATTACGAAAAAAATTCGTCGGATGAATTGCAAATTCGTTGGATGCTTTTTGTGGTTCATCGCAAATTCGACGAAACAATGCAATTTTTTATAAAGAAAATATTTGTTGAAACGCAGGCATATCGGTGAAAGATCAAGACTATTACAGCGATCAAAATTGCCTAAGAAGATATATCAAGAGGACTGGATTTTGGTCTCGGCGATGATGTTTCATTGGCGAGATACGCATCTTGTCTCATCGATGAAGCACGAGGGAAGCATATCGGCAAGACATATAACATCGAAGTAAGTTTTGAATGTCTACTTGACCCGCTATGTGACGCCGATAAGATTACATCAGCAGGAATCTTGGTGACATAGTTGAGATCAAAAGAATAATCATCCAGGAGACTCACCATGTCAGGGAAACTGTAGAATAGCCTAGCGATACATGATCTCTTGTCAATGAAGATACAAATGGATCGAAATACTTATCAGGGTGACTCTGGGCGATATATAAAAGTAGTAGGAGGCTCCAAAGTGCATTTATAGGGATAATGACAAGACATAAGGATAGGTCAATCAAAGAGAGAAAGTTGATGTGCCAAGACCATGAGCATTTAATAGGGGTAGTAAAAGACAATATGGATTGTCATCAATGCTTAGATTTAAAGGACATATTGGAAGACTTCATTATGAAAATTTAGATCACAATATGATTAACCTTGTTTGGACAAATGCAATGACATTAGTGTCAAGAGTTAAGAGGCCATTCAACTTTAAATTTCAAAAAATTATTGTATGCATTGAGTAAGTGTTTACAAGGTAGAAAAAGGATAGTCATATGACTATTTAAAATATCAAACAACATGTCAATTGTTGTGTTTAATTAGGCTTATAGAGGCAGGGATTTATCATTTTTTGCATACATCTGCAATCCAAGCTCTAGGCCTGCATTATTTGTTTACTATGTATGAGAAATGAGCAATGAATAATTGTAGATTATGGAGGCTATGGATGATATTATGATGGCCACATTTGATGTTGATCAACAATTGGAGTAAAATATAAAACCTATGATGAGTCATGAGATCAAGGGGACTGTCATGGACAACAAGCACAACCTAAGAACTGGATTCTAATTTTGCTAAAAAATAAAAAATCAAACTAGTGAATATTAAACTACACACTAGAATCTAAATTTGTGGAAAATGAGCAATTTGGTGAGAAAAATTGCCTATAGTGCATCTTGAATACGTAGCTAGTGTACTAAAAAATAGGATTGCAAACCCAAAATTATTCTCACTTTGGAAATTCAATAGAAAAATACAGAATGTTATCCTGGATACTTAGCTCTTAGACAGTCAATAAAAAAATATGAGCATGATTATGAATGGTTTTACCTAGTCCCACTCTTGATCTCCATGTTTGAGAGCCTTCTCTTTAAGACCCCATGAATCCACTTTGATCCATTGCTGCCAAAAGAGATATTAATGTGTAAACAAGGAGCCACATTTAGACAAACTAGTTGTTGATTTCTTCTAAGAAATTTAGAGACTACAAAAAGAAGATACCTAATGGGGATCATGTGGGCTTCCTAGAGAAAGCACTGCAATATGGCCTCGAGCAGCAATGAAAAACTTTGGATTAGCTTCACAATAAATCCTAACAGCATTACATTGAAAGTTGCTCAGATACTGGGTCCTCTCCCCTAGATTAAATTAAGGAAAACATTATTGTAAACACAATATGTATAGAAGAATATGAATGTAAAGGAAAATGGATATTAGCAAAACATAAATGTAAATAAAAGTAGTGTGAGCAGAAAATGAATCTAAATTGGTCTTGAACAAATAAAACCATACCCAATTAGCATTAAGTTATACTGACCTTGTACTCATTGCCATTGTCAATCTTGAAGGTTGATTTGATGCCTTCTGTAGAAAATATCTAGCCACGAGGCAAGAGAAGGTGGGAAAACCAAGTGTATATTGACGATTTCCTGGCAATCAAAAAGAAATAAGCAACCAGTCAACCCTATTAGAATAGAATAATCATATGAATTTATTTTATTTGTTTTACTGGCTAATGGATAGTGTACCTAGTTCTCTTGAATTGAGATACTACTAAGATGTGTTGACTGGTGATTTTAGACTACTGATATTCTACTACAATCTGTATAAGTTACTTTTGTCTTAAATATATTCAAGATAACTCTGCAAAAAAATTCCCTGATCTCTTATAAATTATGCAATTTTTTTTTTTTAATTCTTCTCCATTTTGATATTTTCTTTCAAAAATTCATAGAAAGATATGTAATGCCATATTTTGAAACTTACATATTTTAATTTTAGTAGTTCTATAATTATAGGATATGATTCCAACAATTGTGAAACGCATTGGTAATATGCTGGATGAATGAAGTAAACTATGCAATTGGCAGGTGTAAATCCAAATTCCTTAACCCTTGCCAGCATCCTTCTTGCCTGTTTTAAAACATGTGCTTTGGAACAGGGCATGAAAATCCATCTAAGTATAATGAAAAGGAGATTTTTGTCAAATATTATATTACAGTAAGTTGAATAAATGTAAGTAGAGATATTTTAGCATACCTGCAGATGGTACAAAATTTCATGGTTAAGTGGAAGCCTCCCATCAACAAAAAGATCCAAATATCCGTGTATCTATCTCAATCAAGCGTCTAAACCCTTCAGATTTGTCAAATTTTCCACTAACTTGTTATGCACAAAAGTGAAATTAATGAGACCACTAAAAATAAAATAAAAAATAGAGCTTTGAAACCAAATGCACACAGAACACAATGTTCATAGTGAAAATTTAGCACTTTCTTTCATCTTTGCAGATTGGTTTGATGCTTCAAATGATGCATTTCTTATATTGAAAAGTGCATTACTTACCTTATTGAGCTTCTCTTTGTTTTGAGAATAGTTTAATATTCTCTACTTAACAAGGCCAACCACGTGAAGGTGGAAGCTCATTTGCCCCCCCGTCCTCCCCCTCCCCCCCCCCCCTCACATCACTCTCAATTCCCCATACCCGATCATATAACATTAATCATTCATTCATCCATTAATAACATATAACATTCATTCATTAACATATTCACATTCATTCATTAACATATAACATTTATTCATTAACATATTCACATTCATTCATTAACATATTTCATTTTTTCAGTTTTTACTTATTATCAAAAATATGGCTGCCATAATATGATTACAATCACTTCTTTTTTTGTTTCTTTTTTGCAGCTAAAAAGAGCTGAAGTGGAGTATCGTTTTCAAAATCATATGTCCCCCCTTCAGTTGTTTTGATCTTTGCTCATGATATTGATGTATGCCTAGTCGTGTACTCACAACGTGGATGTGGCTGCAAAGAGGGGTCTGCTACAATAGCAAACAAATGTTAAATTGATATGTTTTATTATTATTGTTATACGTATTTAATTAATTAAAAGAACATCAGAGTGGTGCTTTTTACCTCATTGGGCCACATCATGTTCCTGATCTTGTCTAGCCTGATCATTCTCAACATGTTGATCACTCTCTACGTGCTCAACATGTTGATCATGCTCTACATGTCAACATGTTGATCATGATCTACATGCTCTAAAGTTGAAACACAAAAGGTTACATTGATTAATACACCAAATGCAATTAAAGATGTTTAATTGTATTAATCCATACTATGTTTTGTATAGCACATGAATAAATCCAGTACCAGGATGCACACCATGGCCTTCATCGGCAGGTTGTGCTCCACCCTCACCAGGCTGCATTCCAATGTCATGTGCAATATTATCATTGCTTATCTGTGTAAAACAAATAGGCACATTATTATGGTGGAAATTAATATTGAACAAATTGCACAAGTATGCAATTTGAAATAAAATTTATTGAGTTTATTTACCTACGTGTTGGATGCAATGGAAGATTGTGTTTGCCCAGTCGAGACTCTTAGCTATTCAGTCAGGGCTCCATAGCCTTGGTGGAAGGAAATCTTTAGGTCCTCTTCTGTGGGCACTCTGTTGAAATCAAAGCCCTGCATTTTTGCATGCGATCATGAATTTTTCTTCTATGGTGTGATAAAACCAAAATTGTTTGCAATTTATTATTTGGATGCAATATTTCATTTATCGATACTTACAAATCATGCGGCTATTTTCATATAACCACCAGAGCCAAGTTTGTGTTGCCCATGTTTTTCTAGTCTTTCCTTTTTTGCCTTTGATGTGTCAGGCAGCCTATGAAAAATTTGAAATACGTTAGATTATGTAAAAAGAAAGAGTAATCAGTATATAATTAAATTGTTGATAGTATCACATACCTTCCTTGGCCCAGTGGTGTCTTTCCTTTCTTCTTTTCAGCCTTCTCCTTTCCATCTGACACCAAGTCCTTCCACTCCCTTTCCAGAGTCATGGGGGGACGCTCGTACTTTCTGTTCTTTTCTAAATGTGACCTATATTTGTCCCTCACATACTTTAGATAGGTACCAGCTTTCTTAAGGACCTTCGTTCAGTTGAATGTTTTATCACCGAACAACACAACTAAATGGTTAATGAGCTCATCTTTTAAATCTTCATTTTGGGCATTCCACTATGTACGTATGGTGGGCCCGAAGAGCTCCAATGTAATATCACTTAGATGTCTATAAAAATCATCATTTCCTGCAAAATGATCATGGGATCATTATTCTATAAAGAGTGATCAATAAGTAAATTTCAATTGGATTATATATAATAATAATTAAAACATTTTAAAGTACCTGGGACCTTCTCTATCTTTATGGGAATGAAATCCTCAGTCACCAAAAATGTGACCGGCAATGTTCTCGTACTAGTAATACGGGAAGATCCAAAAAATGCTGCTAAAACATCACCAATACTAGTGGCCTCTGTATCCACAGGTACTGACACATGTAGTGGCATGTGTTCACTACCAGATAGTGCACTACCAAATGCCTGCATGGTATGTGTTTCCGACATTTCAGTCGACAATATAGGCACGTATGATGGGGTCAAATGATGTGTTGTATGTGTAGGAAGATCAAGATTGACACTTGTACTGACCCCTACTTCCCGGGAAACACTTGCAATACCTTGATCATCGCCGGTAGCATGATGAGGATGCAAATAATCATGTAAAAACAACAAATATTCTAGTTCATGACATAAAAGAGTACAAAATATAAAACCATGAATGAACTTATGTTATAATTAAAGATTTCATGACAGCATACTTGCAAGTTCTGTGCTCTCTCAGACAATATTTTAACCCTTTCTCTTATTTCATCTGTTTGAGGCACTATGAATACCAACTTAAGGATTTCTTCATTACATTTTTTTTGGGCCTTCCTCATCATATCCACAAGGTTTGCGGAAAATGAGATGTCATCATCACATAATAGTGACTGCACCTCCATATGGATGCTCTCCTGTACTGCTGGTGCCTTTCCCCGATCAACCATCTACAATAAGAATATTAAAAACATTATCGAAATTAACCCAATAAACTCATGAAAAAAACATAATAATAAAACATTTTTCTTGTATCTAATTTGTACAATTACAATGAGGTAAACCTATTGGATAGAAACGCCTAAAGATGGATCGTGATCTGTGCTCTGGGCCGAAGCCTTCCTTGTATGATGAATGTCCCGCTATGACAAAAATTAAATATAAAAAACATTACCGAAATGAAACCAATAGACTTACGAAAAAAAATATAATAATAAAATGGTATATTGGAGTCATTAATTGGAGGTTGGGTAAAATGGTATATAGTACATACCACCCCCATAGTAATTGTGTTTGTATCTAAGTGATTCAAATTGTAATTGATTAGAAACTCTTCCCCTGCAGTTATTGATTTTATCGCACATACGAATACACGGTTTCCCTCTCGCACCTCAAATATACAATTGGGTTTCTTATTTGTTGACCCAGGTCATGTACTATTTATAAACCCTGCAATATTCCCTTATGCTTTTGGCCTCCTGTCAATGTACCTAACCACTCCTTTATTTTGATCCTTATCTTTTAGTTGTATATAATTTGCTGATAGTGCATACCTACGCATACTTCGTGTATATCAAACCAGCCGCACCCAATCTTTGTAACTATAACAGGGTCCAACATACTCCATCAACTTAGTAACTTTTTCATTATAGACTTCTATGTCATCCATGCAAAATAGGCCCAAACCATGTAATGAAGATGGTGTTATGCGATATATCCTCTCGTTAACACAAAGATCAGTGTTTATTGGAGGAAGTTCCTTGGGTATCCATTGTTTTCGTAGATGTTTGTACCTCAAGGGAACCTCAATATTGCCTATGCTCTCATCATCATAAGAACATGACCCCCCTTCAGCAAGAAAAAATTTCATGCGTTTACGTAATTTTCTTCTAATCTTTTGACCTCTAGATGATCTCCCTCTTTTAGACCTACTACATGTCTTGCTTTCCTCTTCTCTTCCTGAATTTCCCTAGCTTGAGGAAGACAAATCTGACAAATACCTATTTGGTGGTACCTACACTCATAAGGATGTTGGATGAAGTTATTTCATGGTGATGTGATCCGAAGGTGACATTATGATTAATCTATCATTTCATCGCTAGAAATTGACAGGTTATAAGGTAATCAAGTCTTGATAGATTGTAAGTTATTGTTACTACCGTCCAAATGTGTCCATCACAAATCAAATCTACTTAATGTTTTAACTCCCAAACTTTGTAACAAGTGTTAAATGTGACTATGGTCCACCAGTTACACAATCAAGGCATCAAATGTACTCTCTAATTGTAATCAAAGGACTTTGTCTCTTCATTCAAGTAAATAAACTTGAAGGGAAACACCACCAAGTGGTTTATTGGACACCTACATGACTAAAAATAGCAGAAAATTTACATTTAATTTCCATATGTCTAAGTGGTTAACAGAGAGGGAGTGTGTACTAGGCCTGGTAAAGTCATCAAAATTTTATGCTTTGGCAATAAAAATTGTTTAAGTCATCTTAAATCTTCCTATGTCTAATTGCTAGGAGACTTTTGGTATGTTTTAAGGTAGGATGAGTGGTCGCATCAATGTTCTAAGAAACTTAAAGTTAAAAGAAAAGATTTCAGTTTAAGGGGTTAGCACTTTCTTTCATCTTTGCATATTGGTTTGATGCTTCAAATGATGCATTTTTTATCCCACTTCTATCATATTGTATTCCCATCCCATTGCAATTGTTGGAGGAGTTGATACCAAAATTTCATATCAGATACCATGTTCTTGAAGCAATTTTATGTGTTTTTACAATTTTTCAGAAGTTCTTTTGTGTTGTATGGATCCATACAAGCTTGAAATGCTCTGAGATCATTGGTGTAGATAAATATACGTGCTCCCTTTCATTTGAATTTGTTTTGAAGTTCTCAATCACTATTTTTTGGGATTAAACAATCAAATATAGGGACTACCCTATTGTGCCTGTGTAAGGGTTTGAGGGCTAAATAGAAATGACATCCACCAATCCACCCACTATCTTGGAACTATAACTTGGTGGATTGGTGTGCATCATGGTGGATTTGATGGAGTATACCATGATTGGAGAGTATAGTAGAATGCAGCAAAGGAATGTTGAGCTACAAACTGAGGTAGATAGGTTGAAGTATAGACATGTGGGGGAGTCTTCTAGTGCTCCTAGAAAAGTATGATCAAATTCTTCTATTATTGAGAATTGGTCTATGTGCCTCTACTAATCACTATAAAAATGTGAAAGACTAAGCTATTTTATTTTTTCTGTCTTATCTTATACCATTTTACGAGAATGGGAGGGCCAATGTATGAGAATATCTTTGGAAACTAGGCATGAAAATTGCAGGTTAAAGAGAATGGGGGTGTCAAACTTACAGTACTCATTGTCCCTTGGTCATTGATTTTCCCTGAGTGCCCTCAACCTAGTCCTCGGCGCTGGTATTGACCTTGTTTTAGCTCCAAACTCTTCGTCGGCGCTGGTATTGACCTTGTTTTCACTCCTCCAAACTCTTCCCCAGTGTTGGTATTAACCTTTCACTTGTCCAATTTGACGAGCTACAACCTGCTTTAGTTAGGTTTTAGAGTTTGTTAATTAAATTTAAAATTATGGCACCATTTAGAGTAGTGAATATAAAGCAAGAAAAGCCTATTATATGAAATATAATGATATATTTGATATATTAAGATTATATATAATCTATAGATTAATAGTAATTATATTAGATTATTAATATTATTGGTATATTATTAATAATATTAATATTGTATTAGATTAATAATAATTATAATATTGTTAAATGATTAATTATATTACAAATGAACACTGCTTTCAAATTCTTAGCTTTGAATGAATGGTTGAAGCACCAATGTTGAATGTTGCAACTCCAGTAGGCATGAATAGAAGTAGAGGAGATTTTTGGGAGAAGAATTTTTTCTAGTGCTAGGTTATGTGTTAGGTTATATAGGGTTAGGTTATGTGTTTTCTTTAGGGTTAGGTTTGGGATTAGGTTTATGGTTATGGTTAGATTTTAGGGTAATCCAAATTATAACCTACCCCTTTTTCTCGATACCTTAACCTTGACCCTAACCCTCACCTTTATCCTATCTTTATAACCCTAACCACAACCAAAAATCTAACCCCATCCCTAACCCTAATTACCTAACCCTAAATATTTTTTATTTTATTAATTAGTTGCATTCACTTTAATAACCATAAACCTATCTCTAAACTTAACCCTAGCCCTATCCCTGCCCTAATCCCAACCCCAACTCTATGCCAAATATAAAAACAACCCTTAATCATAACAATAACCCTAAAACTTAATTCTAGATATAACCCTAATACTATAATCCCTAATTGTAATCCTAAACCCTAACCCTAATTTTATATCTAATCCCAACCATAACCAAAACTCTAAATCTAACCCTAACCATAAAACATAAACCCTAATCTAACCCTAATCCTAACATTATTTTTCCTAACCCTAACCCTAACTCTAAACCTAACACTAACCCGAACACTAAATCCTAACCCTAATTAAATACCCAATCATAACCCTAAATTGTAACATGATCCTTTGAATTGGATACTACATAAAAAATTATGTGTTACAATCATTGCTTCCATTGTTGGCATTTTTACATTGGGATGCATATATTTTTAAAATCAACAAAATCTTTTAATGTCTTGCCAAAATTAATATTATTAATTGTAATATCAAACTTATAAACATGTATGCAAAATAAGAACATAAATAAGAAATATATGGTAATAGTTTCTTCAAAAAACAAAGTTATGTGGACTACAAGGACTATAAGATATCCACAAAAGAGATCTACATTGAAAATATTGTAGGGAAATTTGAAAATACAATTGGTAGATGCAAAGCCAAATAAATGTGAAATTGTGTACTATAATGATTTTAGAATATAGACATAATGGATTTGTTGAAAAGGTGTTAGAAAATTTCAAACAAATGCAATTGGTAGATGCAAAGAAAAATTCCACAACCTTCACCAAAATCCTTATTGGTTTCCTTAATATGGGAGATTTGGAACAAGGTATAGACATCCATCAAAGCATAATATGAAGATAAATTTTTTCAAATGTTGTGGTTGTAGATGCCCTTTTAAAATTTATACAAAATGTGGAAGGATAGAAAAAGCTTGTGAACTATTTGACAAAATGTCTCAAAGAATTGTAATCTCTCAATTTATTTTAGTGTCTATTTTGTTATACCCCATGTCCCAAATTGGGTATAACACAATAGACACTAAAACAAATTGATAGATTGTTATGAGGGCAGTGATGAGACTTTTCTAATTAGAGTGTATTCCATGAGATTACAATTATTCGAGGCATTGTGTCAAATAGTTCATGAGCTTTGTCTATCCTCCCACATTTTGCATAGATTTCAAAAGGGCATCTACAACCACAAGATTTGAGAAAATTCATCTTCATATTATGTTTTCCTTATGATTGGTTGACTCTTATACTAAATTAATATGTTCAATTTATGTTTCCTACTTGATCTAACTATCCACAAATGGCAATTTAACAATGGAAAGATATGATCCTACTTTGGTATAAATTGTATATGCAACATCAAGGTATGAATTAATATGTTCAATTAAGAGATGTTAAATGAAATGAATAAAACTAATGTAATGTAAATAAGGAAGACCAGTGCCTTATTGGGTAAAACGGAGTCAAATGAAAGCCTTTAATGAATGGTTTCTATCTAGCAGGTCCTCTAATTGTTTGGCATATAACTATGAGTTTACAACTGGTATAAACATGCAAGAGTGTAATTGATAAACCCTACTTGAGGCAGAATATCAAATCTAATTATCTGATTCTTCTTACTGATCCAAATGGCATTCCCATATTACTGTAATTTATTGAAAGGAATTTTAATTCTTCTTTAAAGAATCCAATAAACCAAATCACACAGAAACAACAAATGTGTATTGATATATCAAATATATACTTGATACTTCAATTTAAACAACCAAGAAACATCAGATTAGAGAAAATCAAATAATCACAAGAATCCAACAAACAACTGATACCACAATGACGCCAGTAAATAAACAATATTTCATTATCTCCTTCAAAATTCATACATGCAACATAGTCCCCTTGAATGTCATCATTTCTGAAAATTTAATGCTTATAGCAATCTATCCTATTCTAATTCTATCTTCTACCCCTTTACGTGTTGGGAATTATGCCTCAACTTCCTGGTTAACCCCTTTGAAGACTTAGGCAAATTCTCTTGTTTGCCTTGGCAAAGTCTTTTGTTCTGGCGAAGGCGGAACCGGGTTGAAACTTGGCATTGTTTTGTTTGCATTGTTCCGAGTTTGTTCCCATTCCGTCTCCTGCTCCACTCCCCGCTTTCTTGGATCTTCAAAGTTTTGTTCTGGTGGAGGCGGAACCGGATTGGAAGTTGACATTGTTCCTTTTGTCATGTTCTGGGTTTGTATCCGACTCCGGCTCTGGCTTCGGTAGTTTGTTTCTCTTCGCTTGGGTCTGGCGAAGGCGGAACTAGTTTTGGAAGTTGGAAATGTCTATTTTCCAGGTTCCTATTTTGGTTTTGTTCCGTCTCCAGGTCCAACTCCTGCTTTTGTGATCTGGTTCCTCTGGATGTTTGGTTTCTCCTCGGGGAGTTTTCTTTCGCTTTGTCCAAGTTTTGGATTGTTGTTTCTTGTAGTTGGCGGAGGCGGAACCGGAACTAGATTGGTTCCTGATCTTGGACTTTTGTTGAAGTCCTATTTTTGTTCCTGTTCTGACTCTGATCTTTTGTGCTCCCATCTTGGTTTGACCCCGGGTTGACTTTACCTGGTCAACACTGTTTCCGATGTGTTCTCCTTTTTCGTGGGTAGACGCGGAACCGAATTCGTTCCTGAACCTGTAATTTCGGTGGAGTCATGTTTTGACTCCAGTTCCGCCTCCGTCTCTGACTCCAACTGCAGTAGTGTGTATTTTCGGTGGAGTCCTATTTTGACTCCTGTTCCGACTCCGGCTCCGGCAGTGTTAGATATGGCATTGAATGCCTAGGCAGCTCGTTGCAGGGAGATCTGTCAGATCCGACCAGATGCGTGATTTGTGGATGGACTTCATTGTTGTGTTTGACTCTTTTGAGTCAGTTACTTATGGATGAGAGATGTGCTTTTTCTCATAAGCCATATGTCATGTTTCAAGTTCGATGGGTCTGCAAGTGTCATGGGTTGTAGAGCAAGCGTGAGATGTGTGAGTTGAATGCGCAACCATGAGACTGCGAGCAGGATGCACAGGTATGTGAATTCCTGAGCATGGGGCTACAAGCATAATGCATGATGCATGGTGCGAGATTGCAGATGTTGGACTTGCAGGTTGGAGAGCCGAAGGTGTGAAGGGTTTTGATGAGAGATGGAAAGGGTGTTCAAGCATTTTGTTTAGGCAATGTAACTATGAACACTCTATCTCTCAGATCTAGGCATGAGAATCATTGGAGGTCGAATGATTAGGCTGGCCATGAGGCTGGTTGTGACAGTCATCTAAGGAGCAGAGAGGGATCTTGCGGTTACCTGTTATTTCTCCAGTAGAACAAGATGAAACTCTTGTATTGGCTTTGAGCCTGATATTGTATTGTAACTGGTTTTTGTTGCTGAATAATACAATGGTTCAAAATTTTGGAGTGTGGAGTTTTTACCTGAAAGGGTTTTCCCCACGTATATCTTTGTGTCTTCTTTTGGTCTTTTATGGTATCTGTTTATGTTGAATCTGTTTCTTGTTGCATTCACTTCTCTCAGAGGATCGATGGGGGATCAACTGTGCTTGTTTCTACTTTATACCATAGTTGGTTGTGTCTTTGTTGTGATTTTGAATTGAAATCACTAAGGCACTACTGTCTTAGATGTCTATCTTGATGACAGCTAGAATCCGTATCCCCAACAAGTGGTATCAGAGCTAGTAGCTTGTTGCTCGTAATACCAACAAGTGGTATCAAAGCATGTTTAAGGGAGGTTGTGGCTTGATGATACCAGCAGTGGTATCAGAGCCTTCTCCTGGTTGTTGAAGTTCTAGGTTTTCTCTTGTGGTGATTTCTTAGCCTGGCAAGCTTGAGGAAGTCTGGAGAAATTGGTTGGTGATTGGTCCTTTGATGAGTGGAAGTGTGTGCTTCATTGATTCAACATACAGTTTGAAAGACGCTGGAAAAATATGGAGTGGGTCATGTTGTGGAAAAATGATCTGGAGCTCCTGACTGGTAACATTGTTCCTGATGCAAAGGGCATGAGATCTGTTCATGGTTGTGTTGCAGCAAAGCGTGGTGTTCATACTGGGCGTCTATGTGAGAGGCTCCTTGATGGTATGGACTAGCTTGTGTCATTGTTTAGCTATGGCATGTTGTGCTTGTGCTGGGTGTTTCTGACTTAGCACTGAAGGCATTTACTTTGGTGCTCTGATTGCATGGAGGCTATGAGGTGACCTTGGTGGTCTGCAACTTCTGGATAGCCTAGCTCTTCTTTGTACTTGTGCATGACTGTGGCATTCGAATTGGTCTGAAGTGGACCTGTTGTTCATCTGTGCCTCTCTCTTGCACTTGCATGGTTCAGATTCATGTCTTTGGCTCTGAGGGTTTTGTGTAGATTTTCCTTAAAAGTTTACAGTGCATTCTCTTGTTCTTTCATTGTTCTGGTTTACTATGATGGTTGTGTGCAGACTCCCGAGTTGTCCAGATGAGTAGTGAATATGGAGGTGCATGGGTGTTTTGGAAACACTGTGGTTTTTTGCAGGTTTAGCACGGTCAAGGAAAACTTGTGTTTTGTGGAACTGTTGTTTATTATCTTTCTAGATCCTAGTTTCTGGGGTGTGACTGGATGAGATAGCTGCAGTTCGACTGGTTTTGAGGAGTGTTGTCTTCTCTGCATGGGAGTGTTGGTATGTTTCTCTTTCAGCATTCTTGTAGTATGCTTTGATGGTTTTCTAGACTTTGGTGCTTGGGTTCTAGATGTGACTGGAAAATGAGATTTGTTGCTGATCTGGTGTTTGAGTCATGCTTGTCTGCTTTGACTGTTCTCTTTGATTATCTTAGTTTTGCAGTTTCCAGTGCAATGATATATTTGCAAGTTTACTTTTGGTTGCATCCATGGGTTGTGCAATATTGTAGGCTGTCCTTACCTACATGCTTGTTGTGAGACAACTCGAAAGTGGACTATCTATATCCATGAGGGTGTAACTGTGTTGTGTAGATCTATTAGCTGACCTTGTCTGTGGTCACTTGTGCATTGGCATGGTTGTTTTGAGAGGAGAGGAGGAATGGCATTTGAGTACCTGAATAGTCAGTGATGGGGACCTGAAGCATGTGGATCACGATGTCATGGAGAGCTGGATACACTGGCTTAGTGTAAGCTTTTGACAGTGATGGTGTGGTTAGTCATGGTGCTTGGAAAGCTTAGTGTCACGTATCAGTGGGAGCTTTAAGAATGACTAGAGTCTTCTTTGGTGTTGCAGAATTCACATCTGCATGTTCACTATTTGAAAATGTGCAGCACTTTGGAGCCATGAAGGACCTTGGTAGTCTTTGGCTGAGTTGTTTGTGGTGCTTGACAGGTGATGTTGGTTTAGATTTGTTTGCTTTATGTCATGGTATACTCTTGCTTGTGCATTAGAGTTTTGGCATGTTGTTTTGCTCTTGAAGACCATGGACAGTTCACTTGAAGCATGATATCTCCTTGGAGATGTGTAGATCATGGTGTTATGATATGTTCCTATTCTAGGTTATGGAACTTTGACAGTGGTCTGGGGGTTTCTTTTTTACTTTGAGTACATTGGTCATATGCTAGAGGACTTCATGGTTATTGCAGTGTTGCAATTTGGAGTTAGCATGAGATGATAGGTGTTGATACTCATGGATGCATGAAGAATAAAGGTGAGGATCGAATTCTTAAGTGAATGTTGTTGTTACAGCTGAAAGTCTGAGAAGCCTGCACTTTGGTTGAATGTAAATTCAACAGAGACCTTGAATGAGAATGCTCTTAGGTTAGCCATCATGGCCTATATATCTTGGATGAGCATGTTTCTTTGTTTCTTCTTGGTCTGCTCGGCAGTGGTGTCATTGTGAAAGGTATTTACCCATTATACTTTTCAGGTGTTTTATGCTTTATCTTTCTTGATATGAATCTTGAGTTGGTTTAGATTCTAGAGGATTCATAATGAAAGGTTGGACAACATAGTACATCTCCTTGTGCTTTTGAGGACTGTCAGGAGATGGTTATATGGGTAGTTCTGATCTTCTTTGAGGAGCTTACATCCATGTTTTGTTGGATGTTGTCAAGGCTTTTCCCTTTGGGATGTAAAGAAGATCATTCTTTGCACAGTTGGCATTTAGAAGTGTTTGTAGAAGGGCATTCTTCTTGTTGATTTGCAGTTTCTCTCTTATTTGGTCTTGTTCTTCTTGATTGCTCTTGTGACTTTAGATGTGAGTTGCCTTTGTGGTGCCGAGTTGGTCACTATTTATGGTCATGTGTTGTCACCTAGGTGACAACATGAAGGTGCCTGTGCTTCTTTCTTCAGTCAGTTTTGGAGGTGTTTGGAAGAACTGTGGAAGAAAGTTGAGAGAAATTTTTCTTGCAGCAGGTGGTTGCAGATGTTGCAGATCAGTGTGGATGTTCCTTGGAACTACATGGTTACATTTCTTTATGTTGGGTTTGGTGGGCTTGGTATACCTGGATCATTTGGGATGGTGCTCTGTTTGCACTCATCTGGACAGTGCCCTTGTAGTGGGAGTACTTGGATGTGTTTGGTCTATGACTGGTTGACACAGGGTGCTTGTTTGCTACTGAGATGGGTGGTTTTATTTTGATGGCATGAGTTCACTTTTAGGTCATACCTTTAAGGTATGGGTTGTTGGATGTTTCAGCATGAGTTGTGGGTGCTAGTTTTCAGTCATGTGGGTTTGATCAGTTGGATAAGGGCAGTCAGTTCTTGGTTGCTTTTCTAGCTGGTCAGTTTTTCTTGTTCTGGAGATGGTTGGAGTGGTGCTTTGCTATTTTTTGCCTTTACCGGCTAGAGGATCATTTGCTTTCATTCCTGAGACTATTACTGTTTCACCTTAGTGTGTTCCTATGTTTGGAGTTGTTGCCTAAGGTGGTGGACATCTTTTTGATGTTGTTGCAGTGGTCTTGATTGGTGTGGGAGAGCATGTGTTGGTCCTTGTTCGGGCTTGTTTGGAGGATGCCTGAAATTCTTCAGAAAGTGGGAGATTGTTGGGAATTATGCCTCAACTTTCTAGTTAACCCCTTTGAAGACTTAGGCGAATTCTCTTGTTTTCCTTGGCAAAGTCTTTTGTTCTGGTAGAGGCGGAACTGGGTTGGAACTTGGCATTGTTCTGTTTGCCTTGTTCCGAGTTTGTTCGCATTCCATCTCTTGCTCTGCTCCCCGCTTTCTTGGATCTTCGAAGTTTTGTTCTGGCGGAGGCAAAACCGGATTGGAAGTTGATATTGTTCTTTTTGTCATGTTCCGGGTTTGTATCCAGCTCTGACTCCAGCTCTGGCAGTCTGTTTCTCTTCGCTTGGGTCTGGCGGAGGCGGAACTAGTTTTGGAAGTTCGCAATGTCCGTTTGCCAAGTTCCTGTTTCGGTTTTTGTTCTGTCTCCGGGTCCAACTTCTGCTTTTGTGATCTGGTTCCTCTGGATGTTTTGTTTCTCCTCAGGGATTTTTCCTCCGCTTTGTCCAAGTTCTGGATTGTTGTTTCTTGCAGTTGGCGGAGGCAAAACCGGAACCGGATTGGTTCCTGATCTTGGACTTTTGGTGAAGTCCTATTTTTGTTCCTGTTCCAACTCTGATCTTTTGTGTTCCCATCTTGGTTTGACGTTGGGTTGACTTTACCTGGTCAGCACTGTTTCCGATGTGTTCTCCTTTGCCGTGGGTGGACGCGGAACCGAATTGGTTCCTGAACCTGTAATTTTGGTGGAGTCATGTTTTGACTCCAGTTCCGCCTCCGTCTTTGACTCTGACTATGGCATTGTGTATTTTTGGTGGAGTCCTATTTTGACTCCTGTTCTGACTCTAGCTCTGGCAGTGTTAGATATGGCATTGAATGCCTAGGTAGCTCATTGCAGGGAGATCTATCAGATCCGACCAGATGCGTGATTTGCGGATGGACTTCATTGTTGTGTTTGACTCTTTTGAGTTCGTTACTTATGGATGAGAGATGTGCGTTTTCTCATAAGCCATATGCCATGTTTGAAGTTCGACGGGTTTGCAAGTGTCGTGGGTTGCAGAGCAAGCACGAGATGTGCGAGCTGAATGCACGACCATGAGACTGCGAGCAGGATGTGCAGGTATGTGAATGCCTGAGCATGGGGCTGCAAGCATAATGCATGATGCATGGTGCGAGATTGCAGATGTTGGACTTGCAAGTTGGAGAGCCGAAGGTGTGAAGGGTTTTGACGAGAGATGGAGAGGGTGTTCGAGCAGTTTGCTTAGGCAATGTAACTATGAACACTCTATCTCTTAGATCTGGGCATGGGAATCATTGGAGGCCGAATGACTGGGCTGGCCATGAGGTTGGTTGTAATAGTCATCTGAGGAGCAGAGAGGGATCTTGCGGTTACCTGTTATTTCTCCAGTAGAACAAGATGAAACTCTTGTATTGGCTTTGAGCCTGATATTGTATTGTAACTGGTTTTTGTTGCTAAATAATAAAATGGCTCAAAATTTTGGAGTGTGGGGTTTTTACCTGAAAGGGTTTTCCCCACATATATCTTTGTGTCTTCTTTTGGTATTTTATGGTATCTATTTATGTTGAATCTGTTTCTTTTTGCATTCACTTCTCTCAGAGGATCGATGGGGGATCAACTGTGCTTGTTTCCACTTTATAGCATAGTTGGTTGTGTCTTTGTTGTGATTTTGAATTGAAATCACTAAGGCACTACTGTCTTAGATGTCTATCTTGATGACAGCCAGAATCTGTATCCCCAACATTGCGTTTATCCAAAAACGGATACTTATACATCAGTTTGCAAAAGGACGTGCCTTTTCAAAAAGGTTTAAAGCATAAAAGGTTTAACAAATCCACTATTAACTAATTTCTGTTAAGCCACAAATGGACTGCAAACATATGCTCTGTATAATCCTTGCACTCATGAGTGTCAACATCTCCCAATGCATCGTGGATCACAATCTCCATCATTATCATTCACTCATTTTGCTCACATGTTGCATCCAATATCACATCTTTCACAGTGTTTGTCTCCAGCATCCCTTGGAGTATTGTTTTGCACTCACTTTTCCATGTAGTCACTTCCTTCGTTTTCCCTTCATCATCACATAACTTGGTCAATCTATCTTCGGCAGCCTCTGTCAATCCCTGCATATACCCTTGTAACTCCTCAAAGAACTCCTGGTGCCTATCCATAATACAATTGGCATTTTCAATCTCTTCATTACTAGGAGTGTCCTTCTGCTCCAATTCCTCAATTCTTTCCTGAATTTTGCTATCCACTCTCTTGTGTTCCTTTATTGCATCTATGTACTTTGAATATTTTCCCTAGAGTCTATTTAACCAAGTGGTTAAAACAACCTGCCTTTTTTTATTATTGCAGCAAATGCATCCATTCTCCCTTGAGAGTATGCAGTTGACCCTTCCCAACATTCTTTTTTTTGTGAACTGTCACCTTGAGTGAGCGTCCTTGTTGGTTCTGTTACACCACCTACCAAGTCTTTCAAGCATTCATTCTCTCTCAACATCCTCTCATTATTGGTTTTGTACATCTCCCTTTCCCTTATCAATGCTTGGATTTGGGCTTTATTCAACTTGGCTATATTTATCCCAATATCAGCAGTCGCTACAGGATCAACCTCCCTAGCCTTCAGGGTCATGACATGTCTGAATGCCTTTTCAGTATCAATAACAATTGATTTCTTGTGAGGAGGATACAAGGCCCAAATCATCAATGTTTCATCATTAGGATTGTATCTTGATCTTGTGTATACCTCCATCACCTTCTCTATATTGAGCTTGTGGGTAGCATTGTTATCTTTTAAGAAACTATCAAAATCTAATGCATAATTCATATCCAAACCTGGAAAAATCATAACACCTACCTTTTCAAGCAGCTCCCTCCCCTTTTCAGGGGTCATGCCAATCATCTCTTTGTCTACTTCATCCTTTAAGCTTTTTAACAGTTGATCCTCATTCCTTAGAGTGACATTGTCAACTTGTCCCCTTATCTCTTTCCCTTTTTGCTTATATAAAAATGCCTTAAACTCTGGGGTATTTATAAATTCATCATCTGATATGAAAGACCTATAGTCTTCATGTCTTGTATCTACATCCATGGTTTCCTCAACATCTATTTCTCTGGAAACATAGGCATAGTCCCGAGTCTTCATTCTTGAAACTTTCCCAGATGAGCTTTGTGGCCTGTCTATTTTTGAAATCCCCTTAATGGCGGATAAAAACTTAGCATCCACCAACTCCTGATTATGGTTTTCAATCACAATTTTAGCTTCCTCTGCCTCCAAGTTTCTGATTATGTCATCAGATTTAAAGGGCACATGATGGTACCCTCCAAAATTTATTTTTTGTCTGGCAGAGTGGATATACCCTTCTGGATCAAAGTTCTTTCTCACTGGTGCTCTTCTCATGTTGTAGTGCAATAATTTGTCCAGAATCAGATCATAACCTTCCTTGGCTAATATAGTGAAATCACTAAAACACAATGTATTGGGCATAAAAGCCTGTTTACCATATGAACTTAAGTTCATAACACTAGAGTAATCCATTTGCTTGATAATTTCTAGGTATGCAATTCTATCCGGGACAGTTCTGGGCAGAATGAAAGGTGTATCCTCAAAGCCATAAACCCTAATCATTGTGGCATTCTCTAAGAAATACCAATTCCCCCAGTTGTGGTTAATTGGTCCATTGTAATCTCTAGGCCTAAGAAACCTATTTACTTGTTCAAATAAAGAATAATCACAAGGATGGTTAAAAAATCTATACAAGGGTTTCACAAAGAATTCTTCAAAATGCAAGAAATTTGAATTAGCAAACCTGTTGTCCCAAATAGCTTTCCATAATTGAACAGGCAATGGCCTACCTTCCTTTTCGGATTGTGAAATCCTCAACTCCTGGGGCCATAAACCTAACTCTTGTCCAAAATACAACACTAAGTGCATCGGCAGTGAGTAATTTCTAAGATGGAGAACAGAAGCACCACTCTTTATCGCCATCAAACCTGCATCCAACTCCTTAAAAACATGTGCAACATAGTCAAATGATCTAGAATTGTGATACTAAATGTCTGTAGCAATCACCATGGGCACATCCGCCATATGCTCAGGTACCTCCATCCCTAATACTTGTCCCACTGAGTAGTAAGTATATTTTAGGTAAGGTTCGGAGTGGTCTACATGAAAGGGTGGCCCCTCACTATCTTCCATTGGAGTAGGTTTACCATGACACCTAATTCTGTGCAAAGGTAACCTCCACCCTTTATAAATAATGTCCATCCTTCTAAGCTCACTATCGAGCTCTTCACTCACTACTTTCTCACTGCATATTCCCTCCATTCTGAAAACCTCAGCAATTGCATTCTCAGATACATGTGTCAATGGATTCCCTGACAAATCACATATAGCTTTGTTTTTTGAATCATAGTGTCCGGCCAGCAATTTTACTAGTTCAACATCAATAAAAAAATTAGGGCACACTAATTTCCCTAAATTGAGCCTCCATGGATTGCATACTAGATCAAAGTGATTTCTCCTGTGGTAATGGAAATTGAATAACTCATAGCCTCTAATCGGAATCCAAATATCACCTATAAATTTGCATTTGTTGTCCAATTTGTCAACTTCCGCTTTGAGCTGTGTAGAACACCTAGCTTTAGGTCCAGAACCAGGTAACTAGTCTATGAGGTCTTGATTTAGCTTCCTTTCAGTACCTTCTGGTTGCAACTCAGCCTTTTTCTTTTTTTCTTTTGATTGGCTTCCCTCCCCGAGTTTTCTTCCCTTTAGTTTTCCTGAACTAGTGCCTTCCTTAATTCACATTTTTACGAATTCTAAAAGGAGTAGAAACTTACTAACTTTCTTGCAAACTCAAGCCAGGTGAATTCCTTAATTGCTTTGTTGGTTCCCTTGCTCTCCTTCGGTTTGAATTCTATGAAACAATGATTTCAATTGATCATACCCTGATATGCAAAATCTCCTACGCTTCATGGCGCCATTAATGTCTTTACCAAGATATGAATGCTGCAAGTTTTTTTTCGAAATTCTCGCTGTCACATCAGGGCTCATATTGGCAAGACATTTCAAATCTCTGGTCGATCCGCTTGTTCAACGTTCATCCATCCGCTAAGATGTCTTGCAGTTTCCCTGACATCACAAGTCTCCCTAATAGTTTCTTTCATTTGTCTTTTTATATCACCATGACTTTCACCGAAACAACTATCGCTCAAACTTAATGAATCGGGCCAATGGTTCTTTGCCTTACTCCAAAAGTACTTTGTCTCATTGAGATGTTTACTTTATCGACTTATGTCATCGAGAACAAGCAATTTGTTTTGCCGACAGAATAATACTTGTTGTGATGTCTCTTAGATCTCCCCACAGTGACATGTCTCACAAATACGCCTCTTTTCGGCAAGACAACGAGCATCATCTTATCGATACCCTTTATCTCTGCATGCTCAATTTTGTTAGCGTAACCCAAGGGGTCGGTAAGACTTTTATGAACTCTTCCCGGCATTGTTTGTCTTACCGATTGAGTCCTCCTTTTGCTTTATCGGCAAGACCAATAGCACTTCGGCTAGTGTTTTGAAATCTCTCTCCGATGACCAAAGTCTCTCTGATAGACTTTACTTTTCTCCAATCGACAAAAGGTAACTTAGCTCGATATGACCTCACACCATCACGCCGATACATTTTGTCTTGCCGATAAGTAATACAAACCCGCATTCTCCTAGTGTATAACTTTATCGGTATGACCCATCTAATGTCTCGCCGATAAGATCGCATTGGTAAGACATTTCAAACCTCTGGCTGATCCGCCTGTTCAACGTTCACCCATCCGCTAAGACATCTTGCAGTTTCCTCGACATCACAAGTCTCCCCAATAGTTTCTTTCTTTCTGCTTTTTTATCACCATGACCTTCATCGAAACAACTATCGCCCAGACTTAATGAATCGGGCCAACAGTTCTTCACCTTACTCCGAAAGATTTTTGTCTCACCGAGATGCTCACTTTATTGACTTATGTCACCATGACCAATTTTTTTTTTTTCCGACAAAACGATACTCATCGTGATGTCTCTTAGATCTCCCCACGGTGACATGTCTCACCGATACGCTTTTTCTTCGGTGAGACCATGCGCATTGTCTTCTCGACACCCTTTATCTTCATTTGCTCAGTTATGTCGGTGTAACCCGAGGGGTTGGTAAGACTTTCCGAATTCTCCTTGGCATCGTTTATCTCACTGAGTGAGTCCTCCCCTTGCTTTATTGTCAAGACTAATAACGCTTCGGGTATTGTTTAAAATCTCTCTCCGATGACCAAAGTCTCTCTGATAGACTTTACGTTACTCCAATCGGCAAAAGGTAATTTAGCTCGATGTGACCTTACATCATCACAGCGATACTTTTTGTCTCGTCGATAAGATATACAAACCCACATTCTCTTTGTGTATAACTTGATCGGCATGACCCTTCTGATGTCTTGCTGATACATTTAGGATATGTATATTATCATCGATGCGACCTGCATCAACTTATGCCAATATTTTCATATGTAAAGATTTTAATGTCAGATGAAATTTATGGGGTGTTATGGCACAATTTTAAATTGGTAAAAAATGATATGTGAGGATTTTTATGTTTGCATTATGAATCTTTTTTGGGAGACTAATAATCATGAAGAAATAATGAATTTGTCAAAATTTCACAGTTCCAACAGAATGAAGGTTTGATGTTTCATGACAGTATTAGCATTTGAGTTATAATGATATATTTAGAGCTCATGGCTCTCCTTTGTATAAACATATCACAATTTTGAATAATATAATCAAGGGTTATGGCGTTCATCTCACTATTATGGTGTGTATGATTTCCATTTTTTCTTTAATTCAAAGAGTAAATTAAAATACTTGGATGGAGTCATATATGGATATGTTTGTAAAGGGATTTGATAAGAATTATTGAGTTAGGATAGAAATTGACACTATTGTAATGCAATATTGTCAAAGATCTTATATGTTATGTGTTTGAACCTATTATGGAAATCTAAATATTTGTGAATTCGACTCCCCAATAGTATATTGAACTGGTCTAAATCATATGTGTTTGTAAGGTTCTGTGTATGTTTGTCTTAGCTTAGAGTTTTCTGCCAAATTGCAAATTAAATGACTATCTTAAGTGGTGAAATGTCGTTGTAATCATCTCATGCTCCAAGTAGTTGATACTATTGATGCTTTTCTGTTGTTTAAATTGATATATCAAGCATATATATATTCAGTTTACTGATACACATTTTTTGTAATTGTGTGATGTGATTATTTGGTTCTTTCAAGTAAAGATTAAACCCTTCTAGTCAATCATAGTAACTAAAGAGTATTAATTGGATCAATAAGAAGAATCACATAACTAGGATTGTCATTCTATCTCAAGTAGAGTTTTTTAGTCATTTACTTGCACATTTATACAAGTTATAAACTACATCTGTGTGCCAAACACTTTGAATTATTGCCATCATATATTATTGGTGTAGGAGCACCTTAAGGTCTTTTGAAAGATATTAGAAAATTTTGGCTTGTAGGTGGTTCTAGCCAACCACCAAGGTAATAAGGACTATTTGATAAAGTCCCAAGGTTGATTTGGTGTGAGTTTTGTGGCATGTTTGTTTAGAGTCTTGAGTTTTGTGCATTCTTAGGACATCCTTCAAAGTGTCATGACAACCTTTCCTAAACACTAGTAGCTTTTATGATGTTCTAAGCCTGACCTATGGGTCCCAACATGAGGGAATAGGATATTTAAGGTCAGAAAAATCCTAACCTGATAGTTGGAACAAGTTGGATGAGTTGGAAGAGTTGGAAGTACGGATTGCATCTTGAAAGAACAAGTTTCGTGACTGTGTTTTTGTAATAGAGCCTTGATCCAGTCAATTAATGGATTGAAAGGACTGAACTAATGCATTGATACTTTAATTTTTGACTTGTAACTACTTTGTGTGGCATTGGTTTGGTTGTTTGGCATGACTGGTTAACATTTTGTAGTTTCTTTGTGTTCATCTATTTCACTGCCCGGTTCAGGGCCAGTTTTGTAAAAGATGCACCCCACTTGAATTCTCATGGATGAACTTCCATGGCCTATTGGAATCAAGTAGGGGACTATGTACATAGTGTAAATATAGATTCTAGAGTCTTTGTGTGTAGGGGAGTTGATGTAACCATCAAGCTCTAGGCGAGTGCAGAGGCATTCTGGCTAGGTGCTTGAACAGAACAGAAGCAAGAAGACTTGCTTAACAGATTGGTTTGTGCCAATAAATGGTGTGGAGCTGTAGGGGCATGTGTCTTGGACA
Organism: Sequoiadendron giganteum; assembly: GCA_007115665.2. Lineage (NCBI taxonomy): Eukaryota > Viridiplantae > Streptophyta > Pinopsida > Cupressales > Cupressaceae > Sequoiadendron > Sequoiadendron giganteum. Next base: position 620,935,260 of record CM021108.1, read on the forward strand.
TGTGTATGCAAGGAGAAGTGCAGAGGAGGCCATTAAAGCACTCAATTAAGTTAAAGAAACCAGGTTGTGTCACATGCCCTAAAAACCCTTGAAAATAGGGGTTTGGTGAAAGTCCTATGTACAGACACCAAGAAGGACTAAAACCTAGGGAATCTTGGAGCCTAGGAGGTCTAGAGAAGTAATACCTAAAGATTTTGGGGGTTTGTTAAGGAATTTTAGGCATTATTCCAAGAACACCGAGTTTTGGAGGCCTAATTGACCAAAAAGGCTACAAGGCCTAAAAACTAAGTTTCTTGAATTCGATAACCAAATGAAGAAGGGATCCACCAAGATGGATTAGAATGGAGAAAAACCAAACAAGGAGTAGTAGGAAGATCTATTCCTAGTCCCAAGAATGATTTGGGAACTTTGTAGAAAAATTGAGCCCATGGGAGCTCATGGTGATTTGAGAGTGAAGGTGAATGTTTGAAGTTGGTGGAGAGTACTATAAGGGAACAGGGGTCCTAGGAGTCATCCTTGAGTAGGGTAGAGAAGCATACCCTAGGGACGCCAAATATTAGGTCTTAGAAAGAGAAAATGTGCTCAGCAGAGATAGCACTCCCCACCAATTACACTTTTATAGATCTTCATTAAACTCCATACACCCAACAAGGTAGTGGTCTCACGCTTTCATCTTTTGGTTTATCCATTTTATTTTTTACATCTATTAACTAAACATATTCTAATATAATTCAAATATAATTAAAATTAAAAACATCATAAATTAATTATGTGACCACATAAGTCAAATATAATTATATCAAGAAATTAATATCAAATAGATAATACAATCACATAACTCATACATTTCAATGTCATTGATCTTCTTCTTCATCCAACTCTTTATCTATATCATCCGATCCAGATTCAACATTATGAGGATTGGTCATACATCATCATCATCATTGATATCAGTTTCGATAATGTCATCATCCACACAGATATCATCTTCATGAACATTAACTCCTACATCATCATGATCTAGTTCCTCCTCTTCAAAATCTTCATCAGGCACATCATCAACTAACTGTTGATCCTGATCATCATCTACATCATCTTCTATTTCTTCAATATCTTCTTTTTCCACCACATTATACTTTACTGGCCTTCCTCTTGGATCATGTCTAATAATATATGACCAACCCGCTTTACCTGGAACCTCTGAGTAAAATACTTGCTCACATTGGCTTGGAAGAACATAGGGCTCATTTCCAGCTCGCTCAAAATACCTTGTATTAACCATGGTAAATCCATTATCATGTTCAATAAAATTTCTCTCGAGATCATTTTCATTCAATCATAGCCTATACCATAGGATGACAAATAGAACTAATTTGAAGGACTTAAAGTCACACTCAAGTATATCATCCAAAATCCTATAGTATTGATTTTCTGAGACTTCTGGATGTATGTCGCTTCTAGATGAAACATTAGTCACCTAGAAGACTGCAGTTATCCCAGAATCACAAGTTTTCTTCGTGTCATCCAACTTTTTGATTCGAAATTTATGACCATTGCATCACATAGCCTTGTGGTGTTTCACCTGCAATATGTCAAACATGTAAAACTTATTGCAATATCCTCAGTTGATAAACATATTTATTCTTGGCCGAATGTCTGCAAAGAAAAAATTCTCAGCATACATATACATCAATATAATTGAAAATAATTAAATAATACGGGTGATTAATATATTTATACATACCTGTTTATCTCTTAAACCATATGCTAAATCAATTTCTCTTGGTGTAACATTGGAATCTCCATTACGATGAGCTTCTTTAACCAATGAAGCCACACCTTCCCATGTTAATGCGCGACTAGATTGTTGACATCGTTCAATCCATACCGTCATCCAATCAAGATTGTTTGCGACATACAAATGTATTGCATCCCACTCTCGACCAACTGTATCAAAAAAATTTGAAATTCACAAACGACATATAATTAGTTAATTACCACAGTATATGAGCTTAATTTATAATTGATGAATATTGAAGATTAATAATTAAATAAGTACAATATACATAAAAATCAAATGTAAAATGTATTCTAATTAATCTCCATGATCATCTTATAATTACCTATCACTTTCTTCAATCTACCTTTCCCCATTAGGTACTCCTCTTCGAATTTGTTAATGGAGATGGGATCCCAAATGCAATCTACATGGATCTTTGTTGCAAACTTAGGAAGATATTTAGTAATGTACACCATGGTCTAGTATACCATGTATCCTGCCACCATAGAATCCTTGGGATGTGCTCTTTGTCTAACCAAAGCCTTCAAAAATTTCAAGTGCCTCTCAACCATCCACATTGACCTTGTGTGTATAGGTCCACACAATTCAATCTCCTCAACTTGGTGTATGAGGTAGTGTTCTTGTGCATTTAAAAATGTCGAAGGTAGACACTTTTTCATTTCACACATTAGATGAGGAATTTTTCTCTTCCAATAATTTATATCTTCTTTATGGATTGCTTTATTAGATAGCCATCTACAAGTGATTCAAGGCACAAATATATTAACGAGATTTAACAAAAATATACAACGAATTGAACAAATATCGCTACTTACCTCATGTATTTTTCAAGATCATATATAACTTGCTTGAAATTGTTGTCGAAGTTGTCTGGGAGAGATAGAGGTAGAATGTATTGCAACAATTATAAAATGATCTTTTCATTATTTTCCCAAAAGTAGTAAACATAATACACTGAAAATTACATGCAGTATACAAATATATATATAATATACTAGAATAATTACCTTAATGAAGGTATTCCAATCATGTGTTTTCATTCCTGACCCAAATTCACCTTTTCTTTGTTATGATATTGTTTATGTTCGCAGAAAATCCTGTGGGAAATTGAATTTTTCGTATGACTTCTTTTATAGCATTGCTTTGTTGCTCCATTAATAACCAAGGAAGGGAACTTATATTAATTTGGTCTCCATCCCTATTTAATTGAATGACATTTTTCATTGCATGATTGGCTTCTTGAATGTCACTACAAATTTTGACAGTTTTTTCTTTGTCATGCCTTCCATTCAATATTTTTCATAACGTTTATGTCATATTCTTTCTGATATGCATTGTATCAAACAAATGCACAATTTGTAGTTGCTCATAGTAGGGCAACCTACTAAATTGTCTAGGATAACTTTTCAATCCCTGTGGAAGCCGACCATTAATGCCTTGACGACCTTCATGAAGCATATAAGTTAAACAAATTAACAACGACAATCATTGTCAATTACAGCATGAGTAAACACAACACAATATAAAAATATAAATTCAAAACATATCATATATGATAGATAAACAATTTGATCCGATGTATAACCTTGATGATTAATTCTATTATATTCCAACTTCCATAGGCGAGGTGTCATTCTTCATGGTTTTGATGTAGTCTCTTCTTTCCCATTGAAAATATGTTTTTCAGTAGTTTGATACTTATGATTTATGTGGAGGAAGTGCCTATACTCATCAAACACTTGCTTTCCTAAACTTGTTGAATGACAAGATTTCATCTTTGGACCACAAACTGGACATGCAAATTTTCCCTTTGTTTGAAGACCTGCAAATTATCATATATAATTGGATTAAATATGTCAATTTTTATAATTATATATAATGAATAGATTATTTTAAAAAAATGCATAATATCTACTTCATAAAATTAAATATCGTTAAAGTCATGTAGTCGAACGTTATAACATACCAGAAAAATGTGTTAGCCTTGGGGCATCATGAATTGTCCATACAAGCATTGCATGGAATTCAAATTGTCTTTGTCCTATTGGTCTAGATATGTCATACATAGTCATGCCATTCCATAACTTTAGTAACTTGTCGATAAGAGGCTCAATATATACATTCATATCTTTAACTTGGTACTTACCTAGTTGAATGAACATAAACATTACATAATTATTATAACCATTTTACTGCAATATATATAAATTCATGTACATTACTATTAAATGAAAAACCATATAAGTCATTATGCAACAAATAAGACAAATGAGATGCTACTACGTTAAAGAAAATTGATGTAAACAAATACCTGGAACAATCATTGCCAATATTATGTGCTCCCTCTTTATTGACATCCGTGGAGGAATGTTATTGTTGATAACAAAAATAGGCCACACCAAGTAAATAGATCTCAGCTCTCCAAATGGATTGGCACCGTCCGCTACTAATGAAAGCCTGAGATTACGAGGTTCTTCTTTAAAGTGTGGCCATTTTTTCTCCATGTCCCTAAATGCAGAACCATCCACAGGCATTCGAAGAATTTCATCTCCACTTATATTTCGTGCATGGTAATCCATAAATTGTGCTAAGCTTTTGCACCTAAATAATTATTGCATACGTGGAATAATGGGAATATAACGAAGAACCTTGTGAGGCACCTTTTTTGGTAGTTGATTTGTTTGATATCTACTGATATGACATTCTGGGCATTTTGTTGCAAATTCATGTTGTTTATGATATATAATATGATCATTGGGACATGCATCTATTGCTTGATACTCCATTCCAATATCTTTCATAATGCCAAATAAATCTCGGTATGAGTGAGGTAAAATATTTATGGTGGTAACAAAAATTCACCAATCAATCTAAAACAAAAAATAATTTCTTAATATAAAGAATATTAATGTTACATACTCCATCCTTTATTTACTAGCGATGAACTAACAACAATTAAAATGGATGAAAAAAGATGATATATATGACATACCTTAACATATGTGAGATTGGTATGTTGGATAAACCATTCATAACCTTCAAGTTCACCAGCAACAATACAGCAGAGAGAAGAGTTGTTTGGGAGCCTTCATAAAGGGGCTCGTATGCCTTCTCAAGTATAGGTAAATCATGAACATCATCAAAGTCATCTCGATCAACATGATCAGTTGTACCACTACATGTGTCATGGATCAATGTATTTATACCATCATCTTCAATTGTGTTTTCTAGCGCATGATCATCTTCTTCCATAGGATCATTAACTTCATCTTCGATATTCACAGCTCCATGTTCCTCTGCTTGCAAAACCACATTCTTCGGGCCGTGATAATCCATATCATGTGCCCTAGGGCGCCCCACCTTTATAATCATGACAGACACAAATAAACCATGATCATGATCAAGTGATTTTATATATATATATATATATATCAAATGTTAAAACAATATAAACATTTACAAATTCAATCAATATAAACACATATAATAAACAACTTACCAATGGACGATAACCATGCCGCCCTTCAACGTGACCATGCTGCCTACAATGTTTCTCAGCTATCGTGATTAAAAGTCTTCTCATCTTTAAGCCCTTGCAATTATTGTAAGGACAATAACATTTCCCATCACCCTTTCTTTTCAATCTAGCCCACAATCTATCAAGTGACTCTTCATTTTGTTCTGGACTAATATTATCTGACATGATTTTTCTTTACCAAGCTTGAATATTTAGATCTTCAAAAAATATCAAACTCACACTCCAATTATTTTTAATCATACACAAGTAACAGTATATAATAATTATGATATTTTACACCAAAAAAATTCGGCATGCAACCACCCCTGCAAAACAGAAGATAGTCTGAAGTTAATGACCCCAAAAAACACTTTAAAATGCTAATTCCAGAAATGATTAAATTTTGATTTTACTATGATTTCCAATTGTTAGACTCCTAAAATCATAATATTGAACTTGCAGAACAAAATCTGGAAATAAAATTCTCAAAATGTAGCTTGAGTGAGGTTATAGGTGACTATGTTCATATAAGGATTTGATAAGTAGTATTGGGTTAGAATATAGATTGATGGTATTGTAAGGCAGTATTGTCTGAGATTTTATATGCTATGTGTTTAGAAGATAAACTTGGTTATAAGTAAAAAACAACCAATGTCTTTGATATTATCTAGCTATGGCTCCCAAATCTATTAAAAATTGATCATTAGGGTTAAAATTGAAACCTTGCAAATATAATCTTTGTCCAAATCCATCAAGAATTCTCCATCAGTTATAAACAATTCCCTTATAAAGAACTTGTGAAGTCAAGTATAAAATCTGGAAATAAAATTATGAAAATGCATAAGACTAATAATGAAATCTGATGAGATGTGTTGCTTTAAAATATGATTTTCAAACCTAGAAGTACAAATCTGATTTCACAAATGAATTTTGGAAAAAGACAATGACTACCCTCAACCTGGCGATATCTTCTTGAGTTTCTTCTAATTTTCCCCAAGAAAACCATCAAGGAAAACTCCGTCGCAATAAATAGTCGAGTTCATTTTTATTTATGTCCGCCATTTTCAAGTCCGTCGAAATTTCGGCAAAATATCTTTATCGAAATGTAGACGAAAAAATGGTTCATCGAAATTTCGACGAACGTTGGGGATAAAATTTAAAAATAATGAAAATTTGCACAAGTGCCTGGTGATACATCTGATTATATAGCTTTCGTCGGAAGGTTTCATCGGATTTTGCAATCAAATGAGTTAGTGTATATTTATTGTCTTATCTGTTAAAATAAGGATCGAGATCCTGTTTAAAAATTGGGATCCTATTTACTATTGGATCTCAATTATTAAATGAGATCCCAATTTATAAAAGGGGATCCCATTCTATAAATGGGATCCCAAGTAGTTTTTGACCATATTTTTTATTTTTACTACTAAACAAGTACACTATCAATTCCACAACTTGATTGTGTATGGCTGGCAGCGACAATTTCACTATTTTTCTATCAAAATTTATCTTGTAGAGGCTCTTCAACTTGGGATTTGAATTTAATTTTGAAAGTAGGCATCATTGGGACAATGTTTGAGTGGAATTGTGTTCATTTACTACTCGTTTGAAGGAGGAACAAAGAAGGAAGCCTTTCACTATTAATATTCATTTGTACTTTAGAATTTTGTAATCATGAGATCATAATGTCATAATAAGAGGAAACATAGGAAGGTATTGACCCCTGAAGAAGTTGAAAAAAAGAGAGAGAAGGAGGCAAAAATAAAAAGAGGTAGAAGAATGAGGATTCGATCAATGAATAATGTTGAAGCATCCAATTCTACAAATATTGAAGATAAAAACATTGAGGAGACCATGGATGTAGATGATGCAAATTTTCAACAGGTGAATGTGGAAAATAATATGTTTATACAAACTACTCCTGGTATGTCTTCAAATCCCCCTTTCAATGCTATGGAGAATGTTTCTATAGGCAAAAATCCAGGTACGTCTTCAAATCCACCTTTGAATTATATGGAAACTTTGTTTATAGGAGATTTAAAATATGTTGGATTTAATGATGTTGACATCAATAATATTTGTAGAGATGAATATTTTAGACATGTTGAAAATGAAAATGAAAATGAAAATCATTTTATTGTGGAAAATGAAGATGAAAATTGTTTTGTTGTTGAAAATGAAAATGAAAATCATTTTGTTGTTGAAAATGAAAATGAAAATTGTTTTGTTGTTGAAAATGAAAATGAAAATTCTTTTGTTGAAAATGAAACTGAAAATCCAAGATGTGACATGTTGAAAATGAAAATATTATTTTAAAATTTGAAAGAGATGTTTTGGATAATCTTCTTGGTAAGATCTCTTGGAGACAAATAAGAACGCATGCCAATGGATTATACAAAGAATTTTTTTATCGTAAAAAAATTATCATTTCAATGTCAACTAATGATGCGATTGATGAGAATTTGGAAAATACAAAAAGTAATGAAAAATTTCTGCATTTTTGTTAAACCAAGAATAAAAGATGAATCGCTAAAATAGGTTATGTCTACTATTGCTAGTGCCATTAAGTCTATTGGAAAGAATAGTTGATCTAAAGATAAGAATGCAATAAGAAGAGCTATAACAACTACTATAGTTAGTAAAGAAACTTTGAATAAAATAATGTTAAGAAATATTAGTGAAATTCTAAAAATACATCCTAAAACATTGGTAAGAGCGGAAAAAAGAAGAGAAAGTATAGAAAATTATCCAATCAACCAATGTTGGAGTTTTAGTGTTCGACTCTCGAGGTCTGATATGAAATTGAATGTTGAAATCAAATCTTTGATTGAAAAATATTGGCATGATAATACTAGGGTATCATCTAATACTATAGATGTTTTAAAATTAAGAGTGGGGTCCAAGTTCATGATCCTCATCCAAAATACCTATTAGATACAATGCAAACTGAATTTTATAGAAAATTTTGTGGTGATTTAGTGTTACCTAGTAATATTAGAATAAGTCAAAGATATTTTGAAATATGTAAACCTTGGTATGTAAAAAATAATAAACAACTAATATCTTTTTGTAAAATGCATGTTCAATTTTGTTATTATTATGATGTTTTCCGATATATATGTTGTACTTTACATACTAACATGATTATGTAGGAATGTGGCATTAATATGCCACTTGAAACAATAAAGGATTTTATATCAAGTTTATTTTTTGAAAGATCTAATGGGAAATTATTTTATTTAAGTTCATGTATTTCTAGACAATGCACTAGTTGTGGCAATCTTCCATTCTTAAGAGTTTGTATGCATGAAAATGTAGAAAATGATTTTTGACAACAATTAGTGGATGTTAAAATATTTAAGAATGTTGACTATTCTTAAAAAGATGGAAAAATTAGAAAGCGTTGTGATTTAATTACAAAAAAAATTAGTGTAAATGCATTCATATCAGAATTTAATAGTAAGATTGTACCAAAATATGTCAAACACTCTTAACATGCTTGATGACTTGATGGACAATTTCACGCATGTATAAAAAAAATTCTAGTTGGACCTATACTATCAGTGGTTGATTTTGTGGAAATCTATACTCTAGCTCCGCAAGAGGAAATCCAATCACAATATTATAATTCAATTCAAGTGGCTAGGTTTGTCCATATTGTTTACAAACATGCAAATGATAGCACAGAGGATGATAAATTTTTTTTGAGGTAGTATCATTTCTATTTGAGTGACAACTGGCTACACTCGTCAAAGTTTGTTCAATACTATTTCAATATATTTTATACAAATTTAAGAGAAAGAGGAATCCAAATGATAAAACATCTCATATGGTTAGATAATTATGTGGGACAATTCAAGAATGCTCAAATTTTCTATTGGTTCAGTAGGGTTCACAAGGAAAATAATTTCAAACATATGTGGGGTTTTCTTGAAGCTAGACATGGTAAAGGAGAACATGATGGAGCTGGTGTGTGTGTTAAAAGAATTCTTGCTAGAGAGAAATTGAAATTTGAGGATGCGCTAAAATTTAAAGATGCACGTGGGATTGTGGATTGGTGCAATACAAGATTATCTACACCTGGATCAAGTGAGTACTCTATAGTTCATAAATTTTTTTGGTTGGTTGAAGAAGAAAACATTCTACCTAAACTTGATTGTGAGACAATCAGTGGATCTACTAAATGACATTCATTTAAGAGTTTGAATGCAAGCACATGGACTATCTAGACAAGGGAGCTTGCATGTTTTTGTTAGTTTTGTATTTTAGGAGATTGGGAAGCATGTGAAAATACATAATGGGTTGAAGAGTGGAAGAAAATATCATTGACACCTACACAAGCACGCGATCAATATGAAACAACAATTAAAGATAATGATCAAGAGTTTGCATTAGACGACTATGAATGTGTTTCAGACCTTATACAAGAAGGTAATTTAATTCAATTTATTTCATTTTATTTCACTTTATTATTATTTTGTAATGCTTTTATTTATTTATATACATATGAATGCATGCATGTAGATTGGTCAAATTATATGGACACGTGCAAGTTATTGAATCAATTTTTGTTTGTAGGACATGTGTATGTTGTTGTTTCACCTAAGGAGAATGAAGAGGAAACTGAATATTGGTTGGCTCGTTGTGTGGAGACTAAACATAAGTTAATAGTACCTCAAGAATATGATGAAGGATATCATTATCCAACACGTTTGGTGATCCCCTTAAGAAAATTTTGACAACTTCTTTGATGATGGCTATCATTATCCAATAGGTCTAATGGTGGTTGTTTTCACTTGGCTATCAAAATACCTAATAAAGAAGAGTGGTTGCCTACATTCAAATATTATGAAACACATAAGAATATTATACACTACTCACATTTGGTGGTGGAAAAAAATATAAAACTAGTGAAGTATCATGGAAGACCTACAAATAAAGAGTTATGGGCAATTTCTATGGAAGAGCATGATACAATCATAGATGCATTGCAAAAAAAAGAGGATGCAAATGGTGCAATGGAGTAAGTAAATATAGGTAAATATAGTTTTAGTTTTATATTATCCTTTTTAATACATTAAATACATGTTTTTATATAGCTTGTACGTTATTAGTTGAAATTGATTTAAATTTTCCTTTTATATCCTTAAGCCATCATCAAAAATTCATCACATACTTTGAGACAAAAAAGAGAGTCCAAGCAGATTCAACTTAGACAACATGGAATACTTGGTAAAAATAAGTAATTATTAGTTAAAATATATTTAAATACATTTTTTATTATATATTGATATTGCTTGTATGTTAATAGTTAAAATTGATTTATTGTCCTTTTGTATCAAGCCATCATCACAAATTCATCACATAGTTTGAGATGTAAAAAGGAGAGTCCATGCAAATTCAGCCTAGACAACTTGGAATACTTGGTATTAAAGCCAGGTAATTATATAGTTTTAGTTTTATATATTTAAATACATATTTTTATTGTATATATTGATATTTCTTGTACGCTAATAGTTAAAATTGATTTATTATCCTTTTTTGTATCCTTAAGCCATCATCACATTGATCTCATACTTTAAAACAAAAAAGAGAGGATGCAAATTCAACCTACACACGTGGAATACTTGTAATTGCAGGTACAAAATTAGTGTATATAGAAAGTTTTATATAAATTAAAATACATGTTTTGATGATATATTGATATGGCTTGTATCATTTTGATATCAGGTGGCATGAAGACCTGCTACATTTCCCACAAGTTTTGGATTTTCTTGAGATGGCATAGCCACATTTTGTAAACATTGTTTTGATTTGGCATATATGTACATACACAATTACACAATTACACATTTTGTACAAATTTGTATACATGCGCATACACAATTATACTCTACACTTTTATATATCAAAAACAATATTCTATATATTAAGTTTGTTAAATGTGCATGTTTTCCTACTTTGAAACTTTAAATTTGATTGCATAATAACTAAATATCATGTATATTATTGTTAAATTCGGTTGCCTTTGGAAACTTCACCAAATTTTGAGTTCTTTTATCCCCTTAAGAAATTGTATTAGGACCCCTTAAGGCATCCTATTACAACATAAATTAAATTAACATTGACACTATTTTTGTATAGAATGTGATTGTTATGACGAGTCATCCTAAATTCTAATACTTAATTATATCAATTTCAATTAAATATGAGACATGTACTTTGAAGTATTTTATCCCCTTAAGACATCCTATTAACATTATTTTTGTATAACTTTTGTGATTGTTATGATGAGTCATCCTAGATTCTACTACTTAATAATATCAATTGTGATTAAATATGAGACATGTACTTTGAAGTATTTGATCACCTTAAGACATCCTATTAACATTGTTTTTGTATTACTTTTTTTATTGTTATGATGAGTCATCCTAAATTCTACTACTTAATTATATCAATTTTGATTAAATATGAGACATATACTTTGAAGTATTTGATCCCCTCAAGCAATTTCTTGAGAAATTATTTGATCCCCTTAAGAAACTGTAGCAATTAAATATGAGACATGCACTTTGAAGTATTTGATCCCCTTAAGAATTTTTCTTAGAACTTCTTTGATAAGTTAATGCCTTGACTATGAATCATTAAATTTGTAAAGTACAAATATTTAAATGTCTTATTAATTTCAACTTTAATTTCATATTTGTATTTGATTTCACATTAATTTCCTATTAATGTCTTGACTATGAATCTTTTTTCCTATCAATTTCATATTAATTTTACATATATGCACATGTGTAAACTACTATTTGACAATAATAGACCATAAAATACTAAAATTAATAAAGTCCATGAAACAATATATTAAGTCCATGAAAATACTGAAACATATATTGAGATACTGAAACTTGTACATATATGTAGTCCATGAAATAATCAAATACAACCCATGAAATAATCTAACTCATATCGTCTCTATAATCAAGAGACCTCTTCACACCACGTGAACTACCTAGATGACCTGAATCGCTCCGCACAAGAGAAAGAAAGTTGAAATCAAATGTAAGACGATTAAAAATGATTTAATGATAATTTAATTTATATTCATCATAAAATTAAATTACCATGTGAGGCTACTCTGCATGTTGTGGTGCACTTGGACCTGTCTCTACATGCTCCGAATCAATCTACATGCAAGAGAAAGAAAGTTGAAATTAGATGTAAGACAATTAAAAATGATTTAATTCAATTTGATTTATATTTTATCATATTTAAATTTTACCATAAGAGGTCATTGTGCATGCTTAGGTGTAGGATCTATCTCTACATGCTCAGTTACAAGACATGTCTCATGCTATAAAAGAAAAATAATTTAACATGTATGAGCATATATACATTCAATTTTAAATTTAATTTAACTATTTACAATGTATAATTTGTAATTGGTCCTTTAAATATAATCAATTTTTTAAATTACCATATGAGGCTACTCTACATGTCCTAGTTAGGGTGGTGTGACCTCATCAAGGCAGAAAGTGGAACTAACAAAGTCCTACAAGGTCAAATTACTCATAAAATGAGGGTTATTTATAAGATTTTTAAGTGAATCAATGGCTAGGATCAATTTGGTTAATCAATGAATAGAAATGGATGAGAGTGAATGAAATGGATCAATGATCAAATGAAGGATCAAGATTACTCAATTCCATGGATCGAGAGAATTGATCAAAGGCTCAACTTGATTGAGAAAAACAAAAATCCCATGATTTTAGGAAGAATGTTGGAAGATGTTTCCTTTGGTAGGAAATATTTGAATTTGAATTGGAGGAATATTCCTAAGAATATTCTCTTGCAAGTGGGAGAAGTTGGAGGAATTACAATATATTAGTCAATTAAATAATTAAGATGTTATTTACTTGTGCAAGATGAGAGAATTTAGGGTTTTAATTAAACAATTAGCTCATTTAATTAAAAGGGTGGGATTAATGCTACTTAATCAAATGATTAAGATTATTTAATCAAATTAGAGGAATTAAGGGATTTAACCAAATAATTTACATTATTTAATCAAATAGGATGAAAATTAGCATGGAAGAGGTGAATTAATCCAATAATGTTGATTATCCAATTAATATAAGAAAATGATAAATTTAATTAAACAATCAAGATTCTTTAATTAAATAGACGAAAGTGATCAAATCAAGATGAAAATGGAGTTAGTAAATTGAACCAAATATGTGATATTGATTAGGACAATTTTAAGTGTCTACAAATATATCCAAAAATCACTGAGTGATGATCTATAATTTCTTGTAGATCTAGAGATGTAGGAGCATTTGATTTATAGGTTTCTAATAAAAATTGGACCAAAAATCAATCAACTCATTTCCTACGAAGTATTTTTATTTAATGAGAGATTACCATTTATGGGGAATTTAAGTGTAACCATTTTAGCTACATTATCTTTCCTTTTTAGTGAAATTGTATGAATGGATCCTAAAATTTAATCTCAATTGTTCCTAAAGTAGTGACACTATACTTGTGATACTATATCTTTTAAACCCATGGGAATACAAAACATATGGAAATCAAGTTGATATCTCTCCCATGGCTAATTTAATGCTATGACATTTTCCTAAACAACTAACAGTACTCCCATTTATAATTTGGATCTAGAATCCTAGAGTAGGATATGTAAACTAATTTAGATGAATATCTAACTTCTTGTTAATGAATTTGTGAGTTCTTCTTGAGTTGATCAATATTGCTACTCTTTATTTCTTCAAGAAACCTACCAACTTGAGATTTTTTTGAGGCACTAACTCTAGCAAGTGCACAACATGATATGATTGGTTGAGTATCTATTGATTCCTCCTCTAACATATTTTCACCCTCTAATATTGGTTCTTCTTCCTCTTCTTCCTTGCTTGGAACTTTAACATAAAAAAAAAATATTTTTATTTTATTTATGGCCTTCATTGTATTTACTAACATAGTTAAAGCATAACCAGTTTTCTATCTTATTCTTAATTTATTGTGGAAGCAATCTAGTAGGTTGAGGAAGTGATTATGTTTGAAATACTTTATCTCTAATATCATTAACCCCTTTCCTTCTATGAACTAAAAAATTCTCCTCTTCCTTGGGTTTAGAATAAAATATAGATATATAATTAGTACTAAACATGCATACCCCATGTTGGATCTTAGTGCAATCACGGATGGAGGGTCTACACAAGACTGTCCAACCATGCAACTTAGAGTTCAACACAATGGAAAACAACAAAATAAATACTCAACAACATGGATCTTTATTGAATCAATAATTGGAAATCTTACATGCATCATATTCCTCATAGGTGAAAAAGCTAGGGCTCACAGGCCTATCACAAGGGCATTATAGATATTACAATTGGCACAATGAATTATTACACTCCACAACCTAGAAGTATGGATCAAGCAATATAATTTTTAATTCATGAACTATTGAGTGAATGATTTATTATGAATTAAAATTGATCTTAAATATGAATCTACAACTCCAAATATGGTTCACATCAACCTCAAGGGCTTACAAACCCCAATGAGTGATCAACCGTGTAGGTCAACCTCAAACATGAGAAGATAACACATCAATAAATGGAATAAATTACAGATCTCTAAGAAGGTTCCCCTTGGACCTAATATTCCTTGTATGATGTTTCATTAAGCTCCACACACTCCAAGAAAGGTTTTCACAACAAACCTTAACCATGTCAGCCTTAAATGCTCTAAGTGAAAATGACAGTGAAATTCTAAGAGTGATAACTTTATGCAAACAAATGGAAATCTCTTGAAATCTGGATATGATGTAGATAACATCATGTATATGCTATATCCTACACTTCAAGCTAAGAAATGATATAGCAGTAAAATTCATAATTTAAACTACTGAGACAACTACAAAATAAATTGAAAGAAAATAAATATTTTTGGTTGACATAAGATTGCTTTACAATTGGGTATTCTCTACATCAAACACCTAGGGTTGGAAGAAAATTGAGTCCCTAACTTTCTAGGGGCTAGAGTAAAAATAAAGAGGTGCACCTCAGCCTAATAAATCCATGATGAATCGTCTACTAGTATACCTTTCCACTTCACTGAGTACTCCTTATACTGCTTGTTCCTAGTGCTCCTTCCAATTTTGGTATTCAAGATCTGCTCAATCTGTGCCAATGTTTAATGTGGTAATTGCTCCTCTAATTATATTTCCTTGTTATTTCTTGGATTCCCTTCATGGTACTCATAGATTTCTTCAACATTGAAAATAGGTGATATACCAAGTGTCTCTAGTAACTCCACTTCATATGTGTTTGCTAAATCAAACTTCCTAAGAATCTTATATGGTCCAATATTTCTCATCTTCAACTTATTATATGTTCCAACTGGAAACCTTTCCTTCTTGATTTATACCATAACTTCATCTCCTACAACAAATTCCTTATGTCTCCTTTTCTTATCTTCCTTCTCCTTGTACTTACTATTCATGTTCTCCAAGTGTTTTTGAACTTGATTATGTAATGTCTCCATGAGTCACTACAACAAAACAGGCAATTAGCGCCTAAAATAGTGCCGAATTTTAGTGCATTTGATTTCATAAATTGGGCACTTTTGTTGGTGCAAAACTCAGTGCAAACTGGCATGCTCACTTCGGTGCCAGATTTAGTGTCGGATTTAGCATCGGATTTGGCGTCGGATTTAGCGCCAGGTTTAGCACCAACTTTTGTTGCTTCCAGTTTGGCTTCCAATTTTGCTTATGGTATTTCTTCTTGTGTTGCTTCCACGTTTGCTTCCAGTTTTTCTTCCGATTTTGCTTCCAGGTTTGCTTCTGGTTTTGCTTCCAGTTTTTCGTCTAGTTTTTTTTCCAGGTTTGCTTTCGGTTTTGCTTCCAATTTTGCTTCCAATTTTTCTTCTAGTTTTTCTTCCAACTTTGCTTCCAATTTTACTTCCAATTTCGCTTCCGATATAATGTTGCTTCTTGCATCTAGCTTTGCTTCCATTTTTTAATCTTTTGTTGCTTCTAATATGGCTTCTATTATTGCATCTTTTGTTGCTTCTAAAATTTCTTCCATTATTACTTCTTTGTTTACTACCTAAATTTCTTTTGTTTTTGCTTCCTAGATAACACCAAGTTTTTCTTCCAAGATTGGTTCTAGTTTTCTTCTAGTTTGGCTTCCATTTTTGCTTCCTTTTTTCCTTCTAAAAATTATTCTTCTTTTGCTTCCATTTATTAATTTAATATATTTTATTTTAATTTAATTAGTTAAATATATCATGTCTCTTAAATAACTCATATGATTAAATAAAAATATAATTATTATAACATGATCATCATTTATAATTAGAAAAAGTGATTCAAATATCTATATAAATACATCAAAACAAGTGATTAAAACAAGTCAGTCAAATATGCCACTAGATTAATAACATGTCAAAATGATACATGTCCAACAGTCGACATAAGTCAAAATGATATATCTACAAATGATATAAGTAAAAATGATAAATTATATAGCTCAAAATGATACAAGTCAAAATGATACATGTCTAAATGATATAATTCAAAATGATACAACTCAATAATATGGTATTGCAAGCTATGAAAATGATACATATTATAGTAACCATGAAAATAGGCATCATAACGATATATCAACAATGATCCATGACATAGTCTATATGATCATGAATGTCACTAGCTACTACTAGCAACTGCCTCATCATCATCACCACCATCACCATCGTGATCATCATCATTGTCATCAGCCTCGGTGTATTTTGTATCTACGTCATCATCATCCTCTGCCATGTGATCTATACCAAAACCAACATATTCTAGATCTATATCATGAGGATCATCTTGATCTTCTGGAAGACCCATTTTCTACAAAAAAATCATTTAAAATGAAAAGTTATTATTTGTTTTATGCAATAATTTATTTTTATGTTATATATCTAATATTACATGTGAAAAAAAACCATAATCATATTACATCATATCAAAGTGCACATACCATAATAAAATTTCAAAAACGTTACAACTAATATGTCATTCCAATGATGTAAAACATGCAACAATTCTAATAAACGTTAGTAAAATATGCCAGCATTTTGTGGAAGAGGAAGAAAGATGACTGGAACTCTAGAGGCCCACCATAATGGATTTTGATATTCAACCATGAGAGAAGAAGAGAGAGCTGATATCATGTATCAAAAAATTAAGCATGCATTCTTCCATCCAGTGGAGAAGGAGATGATTACTTTGCTTCATTTTCATTTGCATAACCATATCATGGTGTGAACCAAGAAGACCAAGGATGTCCAGTTTTATGTGGAGGTAATGGATGTGGTCCAAACTTTAGGAGGGGCAATAAGGTTAATGTAAGATCATGATGAAATTGAGGAAGAACAACAAGAGAGGGACAAGAAAAATAAAATCAATGCAGAGTTTCAAGGATTTTTCAAGCGAGTAACAAAGCTATGGGAGTAGCCTCATCTAAAATATTTTTAACTAGAGTTTGATATACCATTTAGAGAGCTTGGTTTTCATGGAGTTCCTTTCAAAGTGTCCTCTTTTATTGTTCCTACGATAAACTATTTGGTAGAGTTGGTGAATTACCTTTCTTAGTAATCACTATTAGTGAGATTGAGATTGTTAAACTTGAGATCATACTTGGGAAAAAGGAATTTGATATGGATATTGTTTTCATCCTATACAACCATTGCAAGAAAATTTAAGCTAGCATCAAATAACCAACAATTTTGAAAATAACATGAAAACTTTTAGTTGTTGCTATGTCAGTAATAAAATAAAAGGAAACAATGTTCCTTACAGTGGATTGATGATTGCAAATGAGGATTTATTAAATTTCAGTGGAGTAAAATGAAAATTAAAAGTAGTTGAATCATATAATATATGTACATTAAGTAGTTTATGGTGCAAAATTATTTTTGATGCCTTCTATAGCTAAATGCTACACTCATTTCAGGCATTACGAAAATGCATCCCACCTAGAGTTTGTGTGACATTGTTTTTTCCCTAGAATCCTTTTCAAAATCATCACCCTCTGCCTGATTTAGGATAAAACATCAATAATGAGCAAACTAACAAAAAATCAAAAAGTGAATAATACATAATCTATGTTGTAAAGTTAAAAAGTCTTATAAAAATACATATAAAACTCTAAAACATTTTCCATTTGCTCTCTAAATTTTAGTCCAATCAACCAAAGAAAGAAACATATATCTTATTACTATTTAAATCAAAAGAAGATATCTGATATACAATTCAAAACATCAGCATATGAGCTAATTTGTTAAAGTACTTGTTCTCCTTCAAGTATTGATTCCTTGATAAACTCAATTTGGTCCTCAAATACATACGTATCACAAGTTTCAAAGGAATCTATCATGAGAATCTAACCATAACTATATGTAACAATCTAAGACATTCATAATCAAAGATAAGTGTTTTACAAATTCTAGTACACATTGATGCATTCTTCATGCTAAAATGAGTGTTTAGAGCTATGACAACCACATTCATGTCTTGAGGGGATCTCACTGTCTAAGGAAGAAGTCAAAGTGCCTTAGAGCAGCAATAGAATTCAACATCGACCATATGGTGTCTACATTTAAATAATTCGGAATGGTCAAGTTCACTAAAATGCACCTTGTGATTGGAAAGAAACAGACCATAACTCCCTATAAAATAGGAAATTGGCAAAGAAAGAGCAAACAATCCCTTGCAAACTAATTACAAATTATAACCCTGAGAAGCTTCTTAGAGGCTCACACAAGTGATCTTGCAAAAATTTGTGTTTGTCTCTTTGAAGACCTTTGAAGCCTGCCATGCTCTCCATCAATCATCTCCATTTTTGTCTTGTTTAGAGAAAAATGAACATACATAAAAACAATGCAATTGTCTTGTGAAGCGGGTTCTGAAAAATGAAAATGTAAAATACTTGCAATAAAGGAGAAGGATATGCAAAATATTATAAACTCATGGTTTAGGGTTTCTTGTTCGAGCCCCAAATGTGGAAGGATTTATTTTTCTTTCTGAGAAGTGAAAGATCATGCCGAAAGGCTTGCACTCATTTTTCTGAGAGCTCATTTTTGCAATAGGAGTCATGGGTTTTCAAAAAACCCTAGATCAAAGACAAACCCAAAATGGCATGGAATAGAGCCTACAACCCATAATCATGGAGCCATGAAGGAGGCTCAAAAATATAATAAAGAAAAGTTTACACTCTATTCTTTTTGGAAATAGAAAAAATATTCTAGAGAGGCCGCGACCAAGCTGTCACCAGGAAAGAGAAAAAATGCAGAAATAAAAAAAAAAATCATCGTTTGATCAAACCAAATATGGAGAGTATGATTTGTTTCATTTCTTTTTCTAGTGAGATAAGTCCAGAGAAGCCGAGCCAAGATAGAAGGGTTACAAAATAAGGATGCATGGTAGAAATAAAACACCCATTCATTCATATCTATTGAGTCCAAATCAAGCTTTTTTTGACAGAAAATAGTGGTAAGATACAAAGAAATGGCGCATAGAAACTTACTCAACTTCTTGTTGTTCAAAGAAATGTGAGCTCCAAAAGTGATTTGATGTCAGCCTCAAGACAAGCAAGGCATCGACATAGTAAAGCAAGAGAAAAATGCATGAGAATCTGAGAAGGAATGTCTTTGAAAACTCATTCAGATAAGTGGAAACAAATGATGAACCATGAAAAATTTACCTAATTTAGCCTCAACAAAAATTTATGTGAAGAAAACTCTCAAAATTAGTGAGAAAAATGACAAATACTCCTTTAGAAAGCTCGAGGTTTCAAACTCTAACGATGGCAGCATGTGCAAGGCAAGTTTGCTCAAAAAAAACCAAGTGAAAATGAAAGTTAAAAATTAAGGCTTGGGCATTTTGTTCTAACTCATCATGGTGGAAAAAATATGACTGTCTAGCGGTAGCACGTTATACTGCCACCCCACAAAAGCCTTCTAGTAGCGAGGTTGTGGTGTATACTGCTCTATCACATATGTTGCTCACCTTCCTGATGGTATAGTGGTGTATGCTTTTGATCATTACTTGAAGAGTATCGATGAGACAATCTTATTTGTCTTACTGATATCTTAATGTCTCATCAACATTAGATCTTATGTTCCTTTGATGTTGGTTGTCAATGTCGATGAGACAAGTTAATATATCTTACTGATATGCCACTGTCTAAATCTAGCACTAAATCTGGCACTAAATCCGGAACTAAATCCGGCACTAAATCCGGCACTAAATCCGGCACTAAATCCGGCGCTAAATCCGGCTCTAAATTCGATTCTAAATCCGACGCTAAATTTGGTGCCACTAAATCCGGTGCTAAAACCATCCAACGCTAAATCTGACACTAATTAGTGCCTGATTTAGCGCCTACTTGTCCTAATCGGCACAAAAAATGCTAAAAATGGTACCAACTCGATAGATAGTGCTGACTTTTTCAAAAAATTGGATAAAAATACATTAAAATAGTGGATGGAAGCAAAAAATGGAGCAAAAAAGGGAGCTAATAACAAGGATTTTTTGTAGTGACTCTTGAAAAATCTTCTACTTTTGCACTCCTCTTATCTTCCATGTAGATGTCTTTGAGCTCTGCAACTCCTCTGTGATGTATCCCTATCACAAGCTCAAATAGTATCTTCTTTGTACTTTGATTTACTGAATTATTATATGCAAACACTACTTGCAATAGGACTATATCCTAATTTCCTACTTTATCTCCAACCAAACATCTCAAAAAGTTACCCAAACTCCTATTCACTACCTTTGTTTGTCCATTTGTTTGTGGGTGATTTGTTGAACTAAATTTCAGACTTGTCTTCATTTTCTTCCACAATGTCTTCCAAAAGTATCCAATGAACTTGGTGTCTCTATCTAAAACTATACTCTTAGGTAATCCATGTAATCTCACAATCTCCTTGAAAAATAGGTCAGCAATATGCACAACATCATTAGTCTTCTTGCAAGGAATTAAATATGACATCTTATAAAATATATCCACTACTACCATTATAGAATCATGTCCTCTTAATTTTTGAGGTAATTTCAATATGAAATCCATGCTTATATCCTCCCAAGGTCTCTTCGACACTATCAAAGGTTTGTACAATCTAATATTCTAAATACTCTCTTTTGCTACTTGACAAATTCTACAACTTTGAGCATACTTTCTGACATCCTTATATATCTATGACCAAAAATAGTGTTCACTCACCAAGGCTATTGTCTTATCTACTTCAAAATATCCTACTAGTCCTCCACTATGCTTTTCCTTAATTAGATTTTCCCTCATTGAACTCCTCGAAATACACAACTGATTTCCTTTGAGCATGTCTTCCTAAATGAAATAATCCAACCACTGACTCCTATCTTTCAATACTGGCTCCTTAAGAGAATTCCATGCTTCAAAAAAATATGGATCATCCTTATACATATATTTAGTTCTTCAAGTCCCAAAACTTCTATCCTCATTTCTATCAAAAAATTCCTTCTTCTTCTCAATGTATCTACAACTTTGTTTGACTTGTCACTCCTATGCTTTAACACAAATGTATAACTTTGCAAGAACTCAACCCATCTCATATGTCTCTATTTCAACTAACCTTGACTGTTCAAATACTACAAGGCTTGCTAATCAGTCTACAACACAAACTCCTTAGGCAAGAAATAATGTCTCCATTTCTTCAACGCTTGAATTATGGCATAGAATTCATGATCATAAATTGGATATCTTCTTTTGCATCTTCAACTTCTCATTGAAATAAGTTATAGGTCCCCCTTCTTGACTCAATAAAACTCCTATTGCATTCCCATTGGCATCACAATCAACTTGAAATACATTGTCAAAATTAGGCAATGCTAACATTGGTTGTTCTATAACTTTTTTCTTTAATAATTCAAAGCTTCTTTGTGCTCCAAATGTCCACTTATAGTCTTTCCTATCTCCTCTCATTGTCTTTGTCATAGGTGTACAAATGCTACTAAAGCTCCTCATGATTTTCCAATAGAAACTTTTCAATCCATGGAATGATCTTACCTCTCCAATGTTCACTAGTGTAGGCCAATAGGTCACTCAACAATTGCTTTAACCTTCTCAAGATCCATCTTCAATCCTTTAGCAAAAATGAAAAAACCCAAGTACACCAACTCTATCTTTAAAAAGATACACTTCTTGATGTTTATAAACAACTTCTCTCTCAACCTCTATAATACTTGCCTATTGTGCCACAAATTTTCTTCTTTGGTCTTACTAAAAATTAGAATATCATCTAAAATGACAATTAAGAACTTACCCAATAATTGCTTCAATACCTCGTTCATCAACCTCATGAAAGTGCTAGGTGCATTGGTCAATCCAAAAGCCATAACTAACCACTCATTTAATCCTTCATTAGTCTTAAATGCAGTCTTCCATTCATCTCCTTTTCTAATTATAATTTGATGATATCTGCTCTTTAGGTTAATCTTTGTGAAATACTTTGCTCCACTCAAACAATCCATAATGTCATCCATCCTTGGAAATGGTAATCTATACTTAACTATGATCCAATTGATTAATATTGAATCTATACACATCCTCCATTCTGCATCTTTCTTTGGTGTTATTACAGTAGGTACCGCACATGGGCTTAAGATTTCTCTAATCAATCCCTTCTTCAACAAGTCTTGTATCTGTCTATTCAACTCCACATTTTCTATAGGTGTCATTCTATGTGCTTCTTTGTTTGGAAAACTTTCTCCAGGTATTAGATGTATGTGATGACTAATACTCCATATTAGTAGAATTCCATTTGGTGCATTCTCTGATATGATATCTTCATACTCTATCAACAGTTATTCTACTTCGGTATGTGGTGGATCTTCATCCTTTGTGGTGAATTCTCAATTTCTACATTACTACACTTTCTTGGAATCAATGCAAAACACATGTTTGCATGCCTCAATCCCTCTAGAAACTTCCTTCCATCTACCAAACATATTTTGGCAGTGCCACATACCTCATTTTTGTCCTCTTCCTCCAAAGGTGTCATTTTAATTCTCTTTCCATTTCAAGTCATGGTATAGGTATTCCTTCTTCCATCATGAATTGCTTTCCCATCATATTTCCATGGTCTTCCTAACAATAAATGTTGGGAAAATGTGTCTCAACCTTGCAATTATATAATGATTTATTTTTTATAGGATGTATATATATCTATATATATATTTCCTAGTTACACCGATAGGTGTATACAATGGAAGCAAGGGGGGAGAGTGGGATGCGTGTAAACAATTTTTCATTAAATTTTTCAGGAAACTTCTAAAATGGCTGACATAGATTAGATAAATGATACATTGTAAATCTAGAACATTAATTATTAGGTTTTATATCTAATGGTGGATATGTTTTTGGTGTGTCTTTCCCTAGAATGTAATCCTATTTTATGAAGGTGTTGTATTACGGCTACGGTAGAGAAAGACAGTGATGTATTATGAGAGTTTGATAGCAGTCGTGTTGTCTCTAGATCTCTGAGTGGTGATACTATTGTGAGATGCTTTCTCTACAACTATATTGTAATATTTGTGATTTACTGAATAATATATTTGGTAGCTTTTGGAGTGTGGGGTTTTTCTCTTGAAAGGGTTTTCCCTACGTAAATCACTATGTCATGGTATGCATGATATTTATGTTTATTTATGTTTAAGTTTATGTAACTATTAAAGATCTATAAAAAATTTGAATTATTCTCCTTCCAAGATTAGTGTAGGAACTTGTTCCACTACCTTAGCTTCCTTACAAGTGGTATCAGATCCTTATCACCTTTGGTTTTAGTTGTGGGTTGTTCGATTTTTTGGACTAATCTAGGTTTGAGTGGGAGCTTGTGTAGAAGATACTTAGTGATCTTGTTGTAGGAATTTTTAGATGGCAAGTTCATCAGGGAGAATAGAGAAGAATAAATTTTTTGGAAATAATTTTGAGATGTGGAAGCTGAAGATGGAGGATTTGTTGATAGATTGAGATTTTTGGGATGTTGTTGATGAGAATGTTTCAAGGCCTGTAAATCCTACTCAATATTCTCAATATGATTTTATGGATCATAAATCGAAGGGTCTAAACAAAATGTGTTTAGCAAAATCTATTTTAATTAATGTCCATGAAAAGACCCTTTCCCAAAAACTATGGAAGAAGCTTGGTGAGATGTATCATGTTAAATCTTTAGTGAACAATATTTTCTTGAGGAAGAAATTGCATTCCTTGAGAATGGAAGAGGGTGGATGAATCATAGACCTCCTAGAAGCATTCAATATGTTGGTGGTTCAATTGGCATCCGTTGGTGTCAAAATGGATGAGGATGAGAAATGTCAGATCTTGCTTTGTTCTTTGCTTGATTCATGGGATTCTCTTGTTATGGCTATTGGGAGTACGTCTGTTATTTTGAAGACTAAAGATGTGGTGAGTTATTTTATTTCTGAAGAGATGAGGAGGAAGGTATCCATCACTCCAAGGAGTCCCTAAATTTTCATGGAAGACCTAAGAAAAAAGGTAAGAATAATGAGAAACGTGACAAATCCAAGTCCATGGGGAGATCTAAATCTCTTGGAAAGTCCAAAGTTATTCACTCAAACTGTGGTAAGCCTAGACATGTTCGTAAGGAATGCAAAGAAGAAAAATAAGAAATTTAATTTTGATTCTGAGTCCAAGAAGGAAGATGGCAACACATTGTTACAGCTTTGGAAACTCATTCAGGTAATGATGCATGGTTAATTGACTTAGGTGCATCTTTCCATATGACCTTTAATAGAGATTGATTTTCTGAATATGAAGAATTTGATAGAGGTAAGGTGTTCTTGGGTGATGATTCTGATTTAGACATTATTGGTCATGATAAAGTTAAGATTAGGTTTCCTGAGGTAGAATAAAAAATATTAATGGTGTGTTGCATATCTCTATATTAACACAAAAAAATATATATGTGAGAAAACTAATAGATGTAGGTGTGCAGGTAGTATTTTCTGATGCAAGAAGAAAAATAGTTAGAGGTGCTATGGTGATTTCTAGAGGTGTCAGATATGGAACATTGTATAAGTTGGATGCATGCACTATTGAGTGCAATAGTACTTTCATGAAAATAAAGTTGTGAAAGAAGTGACGGTTTCACCTTCATCAGATGGTCATGGATTTTGGGTACCCAAGGGTGCTCTTTCTTCTGAAACAAAGTTACCTACACAGAAAAATATGTTATGGCACTAGAGACTTGGCCACATTGGAGAAAAGGGTCTAAGGACCTTGAAAAATAAAAACCTTGTTGAAGGTTTATCTGATTGTAATCTTGAATTGGATTTATGTGAGAATTTCATTTATGGAAAACAAAATCATGTTCAGTTTTACTCGAGTTCTCATAAATCTTGTGGTGTATTGGATCTTATTCATTTTCATGTGTTTGGTCTTGTGGATGTTCTTTCGATCAACATAAATCCACATATTATGCTTCATTTATTGATGATCATAGTAGAAGGACATGGGTAAATTTTCTAAAGAGTAAATCTGAAGTTTTCAGTGGATTTAAAGAATTTAAAGCAATGATTGAGTTGCAGACTGGAAAGAAAATAAATTGTTTGAGGACTGATAATTGTAGTGAATTTTTCTCTAATGATTTTGATAGATTTTGTAAAGATTTTGGTATTCATAGACAAAAGAAAACTCTGTATTCTCCACAATAGAATGGAGTTGCAGAAAGAATGAACATAACACTAATGGAGAAGGCTAGGAGTATGTTGATTGGTGTTGTCCTAGAACAAAGGTTTTGGGCTGAAGCTATTGCCACTGCTTGTTACTTGCTTAACAAGTCTCCTACATCAGATCTTGTTGATAAGACGCCTATAGAGGCATGGTTAGGTCACAAGCCTTCACTAAGACATCTTAGAGTTTTTGGTTGCAAGGTATATGCACATATGCCAAAGGAGAAGTGAATAAATTTGGAGAACAAGGCTATGAAATGTATCTTCATCGAATACAATTTTGGTGTGAAAGGATACAAGCTTTGGGAACCTGTTGCACAAAAGGTAATATATAGTAGAAGTGTTATTTTTAGAGAAACTAAGCCTTCTTCTATTACATTGCAGCCAGAACAAAGTAAATAGGAAGATGTGATTCAATTTCCTTCTACACCTAAGAAAGTTGAATTGAGGCTCGAGGATAGAAAAGAAGTTGAGGAGAGCCATCTAGCTTTGGATTTTTAGAAGAGCAAGAAGAACCTACAACTCAACTTGTTTGTAGGTCTACAAGGAATAGACAACCACTTGAAAGGTATACACCTGATGATTGGAGATGTATTTTTTCTTTGAATAATAACATGGATGAACCCAGATCTATAAAAGAGGTATTAGGTATAAATGATGCAAAATCTTGGAAGATTGATATGGATAAAGAAACGGCATCTTTGAAAAAGAATGATACATGGGATCGTGTGCCATTTCTTGAAGGACGAAAACTTGTTGGTTAAAAATGGGTGTTCAATAAAAAGATATGTTCAGATGGAGGTATTGAGAAGTACAAATCAAGGTTAGTTACAAAAGGTTACTCTCAAGTTGAGGGTGTTAATTATGGTGAGATATTATCTCATGTTGCAAAAATGGCATCCATTAGATTTTTGCTTTCTATTGTTGTTTTTTATGATTTAGAGGTTGAGAAAATGGATGTGAAAACTGCTTTCCTTCATGGTGACTTGGAGGAGGATATTTATACGACATAGTCAGAGCACTACGTGGAGAAAGGTAAAAGTAAGTTGGTTTCCAAATTGAAGAAATATTTGTATGGATTAAAACAAAATCCTAGAATGTCGTACCAGAAATTTGATACATATGTGTTTAGGATTTGAGCATTCTAAATCAGATCATTGTGTTTATTATAAAATTGATGGTGATCATTTCCTATTTATTACATTATATTTTGATGATATGTTATTTATTGGCAAAGGGAAAGGTATGATTTCAGAACTAAAATCTCAACTTGCTGCTAAGTTTGAAATGAAAGACCTTGGTGTAGCTAGACACATTCTTGGGATGGAAATTAAAAGAGACAGAGTGAATAGAAATTTGTGGCTTGGCCAAAGTAAGTATGTCAATTCAATTTTACAAAGATTTAACATGCAAGATTGTAGACCATTGTGAGTTCCCCTTTCTGTTGGAACAAAGATCTATTTCAAATTGTCCAACATCTCCATTAGAGATGGAAGACATGAGAAGAGTGCCTTACTAGAGTGCAGTTGGAAGTTTGATGTATGTTATGGTTTACACTAGACCAAACATTGCCCAAGCAGTGGGAGTTATTTCCAGATATATGTCTAATCCTAGTAGAGTTCATTGGGATGCAATTTAAAGGTGTTGGTATGTGGTGACTGATCATTGTATATTGTACACTCTTCATGTATCCTCACTTTTGTATAACCCTAATCCGGAAGCTTCTAAAAAGAGTTGGATATAAGGGTTTTGATATAGAGTTACAGTATGATAAGAAAAGTGTGATTTTTCACAATATTGTAATAGGGTTTTACACTGGTTAATGAAATCATTGGATGGTTGCATTTTGGTGGATGTAGCCCACATTGGGTGAACCACGTTAAATTCTCTGTGTTATTTTTTTGTGTGTTTTATTTCCTGGTTTATTTTGATAAAATTTGCATTTAGCTTTTAGATATCTGCCTTGAAAACCTAACAAATGGTATCAGAGCGGGTTGTTTTCGATTATCGTCAGCAAGAAATTCTCACAGTTGAGTGGGAGTCTCATGGTTAAGTGGGAGCAATGGTAGATGAGGGTAAGTTGAAGGTTGATAAGTTCAATGGGTAGAACTATCAGTTATGGAAGATGCAGATGGAGGACTATCTCTATCAAAAGGATTTATGGCAGCCATTGGAAGGGAAAACCAAGAAACCTATAGCAATGTTGGATGAGGACTAGGATATTTTGGACAGAAAGGCACTTGGCAGTATTCGCTTATGCCTAGCGCAATCGGTAGCGTTCAATATTACAACAGCAAAGACAACTCTAGAGTTGATGGAAACCCTAGCAAAGTTATATGAAAAGCCTTCCGCTTCGAATAAGGTATTTCTTATGAAGTGTTTATTTAATATGAAAATGGTAGAAGGTGGATCAGTTACTGATCATTTGAATGAGTTTAATACGGTTACCAGTCAATTAACTTATGTAAAAGTTAACTCTGATGAAGAAGTTAGGGCTCTTTTGATTCTGTGTTCTTTGCCTGAAAGCTGGAATAGCTTGGTAATGGCTGTTAGTAATTCTATTTCTGGTTCAAATACATTGAAATTTGATGATGTTGTTGGTGTTATCTTGAGCGAGGAAATTCATAGGAAAAGCTTAGGTGGAACATCCACATCAGGCAGTGTTTTGAATGTAGAAAGCAGGGGAAGAACAAACGAGAGACGAAACAATTTTGGGAGTCGTGGGAAGTCACGAGGAAAATCAAAGGATAGAAGGTCCCAATCTAGAGACAAGAGGGATTGATGGTACTGTGGTAAGCCAGGTCATGTAAAGAAAGATTGTTGGTCTCGGAAAAATAAAGAAGGAGACAAACAAGAAGGAAATAAAGAGGAAAATGTGGTAAGTAATAAATCTGATGAGGATGCTTTGATTCTTTCTCTTGACAATGCTGATGATTCTTTGGTGTTAGATTCAGGGGCTTCATTTCATGCTACGCCCCATAGAAATTATTTTCTTGATTATGTCCAAGGGGATTTTGGGCTGGTTTATTTGGGAGATAATGAACCCTGTCAAATTGTTGGAAAGGGAAGAATCAAGATTAAGTTGCAGAATGGGAATCATTGGCTACTACATGAGGTAAGGCACGTTCCAAAGCTAAAAATAAATTTAATTTCAGCAGGGCAACTAGATGATGAAGGTTGTGTTGTTACATTTAGTGATAAAAATTGGAAGGTTACAAAATGTGCCTTGGTAGTAGCAAAAGGTGTGAAAGTAGGCACCTTATATCTTTGTACAGGTCATATTATTCCTTCTACTTTAGCTATTGCAGATAAAAATCAATGTTTAGAAATAGTTGATGCAGTTCAGCAGGAAGAAAATCAGATAGTTGCTTCAAATTCTGAATCAACACTATGGCATAACAGACTTGGGCATATGAGTGAAAAAGGTATGAAAGTACTTCATTCAAAGAATGTTTTACCAGGTCTAAAATGTGTTAATATGGATTTCTGTGAAAGTTGTGTTTATGGAAAACAAAAGAGAGTTAGTTTTCTAAAGGATGGGAAACAAAAGAAATATGAGAAATTGGAACTTGTGCATACGGATGTATGGGGACCAACTCAGGTATCTTCTCTTGGTGGCTCTCATTATTATGTCACATTCATTGATGATGCAACTAGGAAGGTATGGATTTATTTCATTAGGCAAAAATCCGATGTATTTGAAACTTTTAAAAAAATGGAGAAGCTTGGTTGAGAATGAGACAGGTAAAAGGTTAAAATGTCTTAGATCTAATAATGGTGGTGAGTATTGCAGTAAATATTTTGAAGATTATTGTTCTTTTAATGGTATTTGTGGGTAGAAAATGGTTCCAAGGACTCCACAAGAAAATGGAGTGGCTGAGCGTATGAATAGAATAATAATGGAGCGTGCACGAACTATGAGATTTCATGTTGGGTTGCCTTTAAACATGTGGGCAGAGGCTATAAACACTGTTGTTTATTTAATTAATAGAGTTCCATCTAATCCTCTGGGTTGTGGTATTCTAGAGGAAACATGGACAGGTAAGAAGGTGAGTTATTCTTTTCTGAAAACCTTTGGTTGTGAAGCATTTGCACATGTAGATTCTGAAAATAGAACCAAGCTTGATGCAAAATCAAGGAAATGTATATTTGTTGGATATGGCATTGATGAATTTGGTTATAGGCTTTGGGATTTTGAAAATAAAAAAATTGTGAGAAGCAAGGATGTCATATTCAATGAGAAAGTGTTGTACAAAGATCAGTTGCAGCAGCATGAGAAGAAAGAAAATGATTATGCAGTGCTGGATGATACTCCAAACAATGAAGTTTCAGTGGATCCTCATGCTCCACAACAACAGCAACAAGAAATACCACAAACTCCAGTAAATGTTAGATGATCTTCAAGGTTAAGTAGACCTCCAGATAGATTCTCTCCCTCTTTGTACTCTATTTTATTAACTGATGCTGGTGAACCAGAATGTTATCATGAAGCTATGTAGGTGGATACCAAGGTTCAGTGGGAGCATAGAATGGAAGAAGAAATGGACTCCTTGCTGAAAAATCAGACTTGGGAATTATGCAAGTTGCCTGTAGGTAAAAAGGCTTTAGCAAACAAATGGGTTTATAGGATGAAAGAGGAGGATGGAAGTAAGAAAATATTTAAATCCAGATTAGTTGTAAAGGGATTTGCACAGAAATAGGGTATTGATTTTGATGAAATATTTTCTCCAGTTGTTAAAATGACCTCTATTCGTACTGTGTTAAGTATTGTGGTTGTTAAAGATTTGTATTTAGAACAGATTGATGTTAAAACTACCTTTCTCCATGGTGATTTGGAAGAGGAAATTTATATGGAACAACCACAAGGATTTGAGGTCAAAGGTAAGAAGAAACTAGTGTGCAGATTGAAGAAAATCTTATATGGCTTGAAGCAAGCACCTTGACAATGGTATCTTAAATTTGATAGTTTTATGGCTGAGCAAGGCTACAACAGGTGTAATTCAGACCATTGTGTTTATTTTAAGATGCTAGGTGAAGATAGCTACATTATTTTATGTTTATATGTTGATGATATGCTTGTAGCGGGATCTAACATGGATCACATAAAGGAGTTAAACCAACAGTTGGCAAATTCATTTGCTATGAAGGATTTGGGGGCAACAAAAAAAATCCTTGGTATGAAGATTACAAGAGATAGGAAAAACAGGAAATTGTTTTTATCTCAGGTTGATTATGTTAAAAGAGTGTTGCAAAGATTTCATATGGAGAATGCAAAAGCTGTCAGCACACCTTTGCCCAGTCATGTAAAATTGACTAAGGATATGTGTCCAAAGACACAAGAGGAGGAAGAAAAAATGTCCAAGGTACCATATGCTTCAGCTATAGGTAGTTTAATGTATGCCATGGTATGCACGAGACCAAATATTGCACATGTTGAAGGAGTTGTTAGCAGGTATATGAGTAATCTAGGAATTGAGCATTGGAATGCAGTGAAATGGATTCTTAGGTATTTGAGAGGTACATCAGATAAACATTTATGTTTTGAGGGCTCTAATACGGATTTAAAAAGCTATGTTGACTCAGATTTGGCAGGGGATATCAATACCAGGCGGAGTACCACAAGTTATGTATTTACCATTGGTGGGACAGTAGTAAGTCGGATATCTCAGTTGCAAAAGGTGGTTGCTTTATCCACCATAGAGGCAGAGTATGTGGCTGCCACAGAGGCAGTGAAGGAGATGATATGGATGCAATTCCTCATGGAAGAGTTGGGAAAACAACAGGCTAAAAATTACTTGTTCACAAACAGCCAGAGTGCTATACATCTTGCAAAGAATTTTGCCTTGCACTCTAAAACCAAACACATACAGTTGAGGTATCATTTCATTCGATCAGTGTTGTAGGATAGACAGGTAAAGCTGGAAAAGATACATACAGATGTAAATCTAGTAGATATGTTTACTAAGGCAGTGATAAGGGAGAAGCTGAGCTCCTCTTCAGCTTCGATTGGCCTTCAAAGTTGAATTAAAGTATAACAGAGCAGCAGGGTCCAAGGTGCTTATTTCCAGTGGGAGCTGTAAGTGCAGTGGTGTCATCTAGGTTTAGTCTCCAAGTGGGAGATTGTTTGGTATGGAGCCTGATCAATCTCCAAGTGGGAGATTGTTGGTATGTGGTGACTAATCATTGTATACTGTACACTCTTCGACTTATCGAAAAAGGAAAAAATCACCGAAAAGGGGAAAATCCTGATTTTGTATAACCCTAATCTGGAAGCTTCTAAAAAGAGCTAGATATAAGGGTTTTGATATAGAGTTGCAATATGATAAGAAAAGTGCGATTATTCACGATATTGTAATAGGGTTTTACACTGATTAATGAAATCATTGGATGGTTGCGGTTTGGTGGATGTAGCCCACATTGGGTGAACCACGTTAAATTCTCTGTGTTATTTTTCTGTGTGTTTTATTTCTTGGTTTATTTTGATAAAATCTACATTTACCTTTTAGATATCTTCCTTGAAAACCTAACAAAAGGGTCTTCATATATTTTCATGGTACTTCATATTATTCCTTGTGTTATCATAGTAATATGCCTGAAGATGAGACTTCCCTTGATATTCATGGTTTTTTGGATTTAGACTGGGTAGGTGATATTGATAGCAGACGATCCACAAGTGCTTATGTGTTTACATTATTCGATGTTGTAATCAGTTAGATGAGTAAGTGACAGGTTGTGGTTGCTTTGTCCACTACTAAAGAAAAGTATATGGAAGCTACTCATGCTTGTAAAGAAGCCATTTATCTTAAGAGACTATGTTCATAAATTGGAATAAAATAAGGTACAATGACAATTTATTGTGATAGTCAGAGTGTGATATGTCTAGCCAAGAACCCAAAATTTCATGCCAGGACCAAGCACATTGATGTACATTATCATTTTGTTTGAGATATGGTCAAAGATGATAGGGTGAAGTTGGTTAAGGTAGAGACTTTGATGAATGTTGCATATTATTTAACTAAGTCTGTGAGCATAGAGAGGTTCAGATGGTGTTCAAAGATTATGGGTCTTTTGGCCCCTAGCAATTAAGAGACAATGTTTACTTCCTCCCATTTCTCTTGCAAGGTGTTCGACAAGTGGGAGATTTTTTGGGAAAATGTGTCTCAACCTTGCAATTATATAACGATTTATTGTTGATAGGATGTATATATATATTTCCTAGTTACACCGATAGGTGTCTGTAATGGAAACAAGGGGGGAGAGTGGGATGCGTGTAAATAATTTTTTTGTTAACTTTTTCAGGAAACTTCTAAAATGGTTGACATAGATTAGATAAATGATACATTGTAAATCTAGACCATTAATTATTAGGTTTTATATCTAATGGTAGATATTTTGTTGGCATGTCTTTCCCTAGAATGTAATCCTATTTTATGAAGGCGTTGCATTATGGGTGTGGTAGAGAAAGATGGTAATGTATTATGAGAGTTTGATAGCAATCATGTTGTCTCTTAATCTATGAGTGGTGATACTCCTGTGAGAAGATTTATATGCAAGTATATTTTAGTCTTTGTGATTTACTGAATAATATATTGGTCAGCTTTTGGAGTGTGGGTTTTTTCTTTTGAAAGGGTTTTCCCCATGTAAATCACCGTGTCATGGTATGCATGATATTTATGTTTATTTTTGTTTAATTTTCTATAACTATTAAATATCTATAAATTTTTTGCATTATTCTCCTCTCAAGATTAGTGTAGGAAGTTGTTCCACTACCTTAGATTCCTTACAATAAATGACATGCATCTACCAGTATAATATCACACAAGACTTCATCATTATATAGTTCTATATGAAATTTCACCAAACACTGCTCATTTACCAAGATTTTATGTTCATCCTAAATTTGTGCTATCCTATAGGTCTTTAGATGTTTCAACTTCTTCAAATTCAACTTGTTTACCATCTCTTCTAAAATAAATTGTTCATGCTACCACTATCTATGATAACTTTACCTACCTTTCCTCTAGACTTACATCTTGTTTTGAACAAATTCTTCCTTTGCGGTGGTTCCTTAGTCACTTCTTCATGTAATAAAGCTCTCATCATTACTAATGATTCACCTCTTTTTGGTTTCCTAGTTGGATTATGGGATCCAACATGTTCTTCATCGACATAGGTTTTTCTTTCGATATGCTCAGCCTTCTTATCGCCACTTCCCTGATGACATTCAAATTCTTTATATCCTTCACCTCCACACTTGAAAAAAGTTCCTCTAAAAATTCTCCTCTTAGATCTTCCTTCATCTCTCCTATATCCATCATTGCAGTAGGAATTATGACCTCCTTTATCATTGTAGTAGCAATTTATATCCTATCTTCCTCTATGGTATGAATTATTGTCTTTCTCTTCACCATGGTACGGTTTTTTCATCTTTGTTTTGCTCTACATATGGTATTCTCTCTCCAAATTGTGATCTACTCCTCTAGAATCTTCCTCTTGCACTTCTTTGTCTTTGTTCAAACTTCTTATTCAATTTTTCTTCTACCTCCAGCATAAATTGGTATGCTTCTTCAAATGATGCCATCTTCACTACACTCAATTCTTCTTGGATGTTTGTTCTTAGTCCATTGATGTACCACACAACCTTCTCTTTGCTTGCTTCACTATATCCAGCTTTGATGGTCATATTGTAGAAATATTCATTATACTCTTTCAAAAATTTCTCCTTTTTCCTCGGGTTCTACAATCTTTTCAATAATTACAGTTCATAATCAACATATATGAATTGATTTTTCAAATTTATGACCATCCTATCCCACTTTGTGATTTTTTCCTTTCCCCTTTTGTTACTATCCAATTGAAATTCTTTCCACCATATAACAACATGTCCCTTCAACTTAGTTTTCACAAATCTCACTCTTTTCGGATCTTCAATTTCTTCATACTCAGTATTCTTCTATATCATTGATCCAATCAATCAATTCCTCGGGGTTTAAATTTCCCACGTAATTTTAAATTTCAATTCTAGGTCGCTTACAAATCTTGGAAATAGATTTCAACATCTTTACTTGATCTAAATATTCTTCTTCATCATCTAAGGCTTCTTCATTTTGATTCATAGCATGATCTAACTCATCATCACTTTCATCCTCATGTCTATGGTTTATACCTCTTCTTTTATCCTCTTCTACAAAATCTAACTGAACTCTAATTGCTCACATCATGTCTAACATTTCATCCATTCTTCTAGTGACATTTGACATAGCAGGTTCTCTCCTTGGATCTAGTGCAACTGCCTCAATTTGATGATCTTGATGCAAGGGTTTTAACTTCCTCAAAGTCAGTGATTGGTTGAAAACACATGTAGTCTGCCTTAGGTCAGCGATCTATTCACCACAAGGAATGCCTTCAAGACTCACAAAATTTCTCTGATACCACTTGGTGTTGTCAGGGGGGGTCTAGAAAGGTTTTTCCAGCCATGAAACTTAGAGTTCAACATAACATAAAACAACACAAGAAATACTCACCAACATGGATCTTTATTGAATTAGAAATTAGAAATCTTATATGCATCATATTCCTCATAGGTGGAACAACTAGGGCTCATAGGCCTATCGTAAGGGCATTACAAATGTTACAATTGGCACAATGCCTTATTACACTCCACAACCTAGAAGGCTAGACCAAATAATCTAATTCCTAATTCATGAACTATTGAATGCATGCTTTCATAAGAATTATAATTGACAAATATGAATCTCCAGCTCCAAATATGGTCCACATTGGCCTCAAGGGTTTACAAACCCCAATGAGTGATCAAGCGTACTGGTCAACCTCAAACATGAAAAGATAACACATTGGTAAATGAAATGAATTTTAGATCTCTAAGAAGTTTCCCCTTGGACATAAAATTCATTTTATGATGTTCTATTAAGCTCCACATGCTTCGAGAAAGGTTTGCACAAAAAACCTAGACCAGGTCGGCTCTAAATGCTCTGGTTGAAAATGACAATGAAATTTTGAGAGTGATAACTTTTTACAAATAAATGAAAATCTCCTAAAATCTAGGTATGATGTAGATAACCTTGTGTATATTTTATATCCTACTTCATGAGCTGATAAATGATACAACAGTAAAATGTGGAAGAAACTACTACTGAGACAAGTACAGACTGAACTGAAAGAAAATAAATATTTTTTGGTTGATGCACGATTGCTTTAAAACTAGGGATGCTCCTACATCAGATCTGATACTAGAGACCATCCAAAAATAATCCATTCAAATTATCTTTTTGAATTTCATATATCCTCAAAGATAGGTTTTATAACTATTTAATGTAATCCATTACTAATCCTATTTGTTGAAGTTTAGCTAGCTATCTACAATAGTTGTTGGTTACACTATTTCTCTACCATGATTGTAGATCCTCTATAAAAATAAATCATGAAACATGAAGACCCTTTTTTCTTATCTTGAGAACATAGCCATCTATACCAAATGAATTGCTCTATTTCTATATATAACAATGCACATAAAAGAAATATCCATTTAATTTATTAGTGGATTGTTTCTATAAAATTTGCACATATCCACCTTTGGTATCAACTTCCTAGATCCCATGTGAGTATTACTATTTGGATCTAGATTACTTGAATTAGATTATCCACCTTGGTTTCTTGAAACATCCATTTGTGACCCTGATTGATATTAGATCAAACCACTTATATTTTCCAATGTGCTCCGCATACCTTGTATATCTCATTTTATATGATGTAAATCCTTATTTAATATGTTATGAATTCCCAATTTATATCACCTTTGAGGTGATGAATATCGTCCTCAAATGTGTTATATATGCTAGATACATCACACCTATCAAGAGAAGAATATCCTCCTTAAATGTGTTATAGATGCTAAATATATCACCTATCAAGTGATGTATATCCTCCTTAATATTATTGGTTTCTCCCCATATTTTTTCTATGGAAACAATTTTCTCACTTTCCATATAATCATTTTTTGGATATTTTCCAAGTGTGAAAAAAATATTTTTTCCCTTTGTTTTAGTCCCTATCATGGTGAAGAAACAAATATTTTGTAATAAATCATATAAAATAAATTAATTTAATCTATTTTTTGTAATATACCTATGCATATACCTCACTTCCCAAAAAAATATTATAAATTCACTTATATGCTACCTTGGGATCAATTTTTATGGAAACCCTAATTCTACAATAGCTCCTTGAATTTTTCTCCAAATGAACTCAGATATGAACTATAGTATGATAACTATTCTCTTGATAAACCCTTTATTTACTAAAAAATCATTTATTTTCAAATATGGGAGAGAATTAGGTGGAAACCCTTATTCTATAATAAAAATTTAAATTTTGCTCCAATCTCTTCAAAATATATATGGTAGAATTTTCAATGTGACCTTGAAAAACCCTTTAAAAATCCCTTTTTACCAAAATCATAGAGGTATGAACACTCCCAAATATGACCTCCAAAATAGTAATAAAATCCTTACCTTCATAGTGCTAAGATCATGCTCTAATACCAATTGTAATGAAAAATCTTGCACAATAGAATAATACAATAGTATATATGCCACAAATACTTGATAATAATAGATAATAGTGAGCCACTTAAAGAATATAACCTCCAATTACATCCAATGAGAACCAAATTCACAATTTTGTGCCAACAAACTAACCACAAGGTCCTACATGTATCTTACTTAAGTCTTGACTATCACCCAAGCTTACTTAGATACTTAAATATATCACCTAAGATGACCTAAATATCTAAATAAGAATATAATAATGATCATACAACTTAATTAAGAGTCAAGGTGGTGATAAAATGACTACTCATCACCCTATGAACACTCTAGAATTGAGGGAATAGCATTGATACTCACTTAAAATGAGTAATGGTATTTTAATTGAGACCTTGTGTTTCATCATTTTATACATAATAGTTGGTCCTAAGGAGATTAAAGTACTACTTCATTTTATCCCATATTTATATAGGCTTCGTATTTTACTTGGTATACTATGGATAGATCAATGTAAAATAATTCCTTTTATTTTACATCAATATGTTAAAGTTGTTCAAGAAGGAAAGTGGATAAAGTTGATAGAGCTTCATATAAACCATTATCTATATTTGTGTCACTTTACTTTGTATGTATTTGTTAAGACACCTAAAGAACTATATGAGCCAAAGGATGACACACATGATTTATATAAGTTTTTCCTTGAAGAACAATGGACAAATATAAGAACTCGAGAAATTACTTGTGTACACCTTTGCATTCTATATGTTATGGATATGAAAGGCATAGGAAACCTCAATTTATATCATATAGTTCCTAAGAAGCAAGGTACTGATATATGCATACCTTCAAATGATCCTTATGGAGAACGAATCACTCATTTACAAAGAAATCAAGAAAAAATAAGGGAATTATATTTCCAAAACCCACTCTTTAGTCAAGAACTAATTCTTCATGGATATCTAAAAAAATTATGGAAAAATAAATGTAAAAAATCTCTATAAAAATACCTACAAAGAAGCAAGAACAATGGTTCAATAAGGTTGTTTCCACAATTATATCTATTGCTAACATTTTCACCTAGAGCACAACTATGTATCAAGATAAAATTCACTTACTTGAGGATGAAGAACTTGATATTACTTATTGGTATGAATATGAACTCTTATACAATGATATCTCAAATGTTGTTTCTTGAGACCACTCACATTTTTATGATTTATTTACCTATATATATATATGCATTTAATTATTCTTTTTCATTTTTCTAACATTTTGACCTTCATTCTTTTTCCATGTTTGTTATGCATCTCCTCTTCTCATATGTTTTTTTTTATGCTCTATTTTACCCACTTAAGAGCACATTTTCTTATTTCCATGTTTAGCTCCTACACTTTTCTATGTCACTTTTTATCTTTTTCAATTTTCCTTTGTACCTTTCTTGACTCCTATACCCCATTTTTACCACTTATGTTTTCTCATGTTTCTTGTTAAGACCTTATGTCATATTATCTATTATTGTTCCTATGCTTCCTTGTGCTCCATGTTTATGATGTCTAGCTCTTATGTCGTGATTATTATGATGTTCCTAATTCTTACACATACTTATGATATCACCCAAATATGTTTATCTTGCTATCATATTCTCTCGTGTTTACATATTATATTATTTATATGTTAAATGTTTGTAATATTTTCATATTTTCTTGTGGTTATCACACTATTATTGTATGATATCATGTTCATGCTTATAAGTTCAATTTATCCCCACATGCTTACATGTTTATGATCCTTGTGATGATTATATCTTATAACCCCTTTGTTCTTACATGATCTTTATACTTTCAATATATACTTTCATGATTGCATCATGCTTATCTTTTTATATGCTCATTATATGATGATAAATGTCACCATTTTTATATGCAGGTTTATCATGATCATATATCCTTTTCTCATTTCTTCTAACTCCTTGCCTCCTTTGTATGTAACCAAGTAGAGTGGAATCTATGTCATTAATATTATTTTTATGTTATGTTTGTATGAATGGGTGCACACTCATTACTATGTTGAAGGGATATTTACCAACATTTTTCATTATTAGTATCTTTTTACTTGGTTGGATTATGTTCACATTTTCATTTAGTTGGAACTTTATCACTTTTCACTTACAAAAAATCTCTTGCCATTCTCCTATTTAATTTTACTATTTTTAAAATAGTTTTTCAAACAAGTTGTAATTAGTGTACTTATTGAATGTGATAAATGTTATTTTTTTTACAATTTTTTGATGGAACACTTATTATGAGGAGAGTACAAGAATCATCATTGATATTTGTATTCTTTAAGTGTTTGAAAATATGAATAATTTTTATATTAATTATT
The DNA here is from genome assembly GCA_007115665.2 of Sequoiadendron giganteum. Classification (NCBI taxonomy): domain Eukaryota; kingdom Viridiplantae; phylum Streptophyta; class Pinopsida; order Cupressales; family Cupressaceae; genus Sequoiadendron; species Sequoiadendron giganteum. The sequence continues at coordinate 620,975,324 of CM021108.1, forward strand.
TAATTTTACTTTAAAATGTATTTTCATAGTAGTTTTCATGTAAAAGCCATAGTGAGGAGAAAATGTATTGATTGAAATTATACAACCATGTTTTTTCTCTTATGTATTAAGTTGTTCTTATACTTGACTAGTGTGCCAAATGGTGTATTTATGTGGAGGTTGATAAATGAAATTGTCCTAGCCTTTCCACATCATAATTCATCCCTAAGATATGTATTCTATTATAAAATTCAATTATTGATCACATTGGTTCACATCTATGTGTGTTAAGTTGACAAATATGTCATTTCTATATAAGAAAATATGAACCCTAAACCTCTAAATTTGAATCTCTTAATACATGCTCATGTTTATCTCCCTTACTAATATTTGAGCCAAATCAAACACAACTTATTTCAACTCACACACTAAATAGTGTATTTAAGGAATAACCCTAATTCATTTAGAACATCTAGGATAGGCCTGAGAATTATTACAAGAACATTCACATGAGAGCATACAAAATAATGATAGATCTTCCTACTTGAATCATCAACTTACATCATCATCCTAGACAAATTTCTTGTTTGCTTGATGTTTTAAATATTAGTTCATTACCATTCTATTGGTCCTCTTAGGGGCTTGACTAAGAACATGACTTAGTTTAGAATGTTTCTAAAAGGTGTTTGTAAACACCCCTTTCTTAGGTTAAAAAAGAAAAAGAAAAAAGAAAATGCAAGTGACTTTCAAAGATCAAATCCTATCCAATTCACTCTTGTGGTTCCATGTTAAATTACATGCTCTAAATCATTTCCACAATTGTCAAGATTAATTTTGCACAATCAATTTATGGATACCAGTTGTGTTTGATTAGACTTTAAAATTCCAACATATCAACAAATTGATTCTTAACATCTTCAACATCAATTTTCTCCCTTAAAAATTCAATTAAATACCTTATTTTATTTTATTTTTTATATTTATTCTTAATTTGATTATTAATTAAATTTCTTATATAAAAAGTAGAATATCCATTACAATTAATAATAGTATATATATTAATTTTTTATTTAAAAAATTATTATAAAACACTCATTCAACTTGAAGAAAAAAACACTTTTCTAGAAGCTTATATGAATGGAAGTTTGAGTATACATATCTAAACATAAAACATTAAAAAATGAATCCATAAAGTTTAAAAAAGAATTAGAAAAGGGTTTTAAATTAAACAAAATGCAACTATTTAAGATCCCCCTACAATACGATACGATTGGAAGGTTTATGTGCGCTTGGTGGCTTTACTATCACCTCTATTAAACAAGTTTAGAGAAATCAATAAAGTGATTTAGTACAACTCAAAAGAGCGTATTATAAGACTAAATCGTGATTGTTTCCAAAACAGAAACGATTATCCAATTCAAATAAAACACTAGTTAAAAAAATGTTTGTCAGTACTCCATGATAGAAGTGCCTCAATGAGCTTGCACTATGGTAGTCGTGTGAGTTGTGGAATCATTTTAATTAACTTTTCCCTACTTGGATAAGGTACAATTGATATAGATATTTCTATCTTCTATTTGTATACTCATAAATATCTTGATTATTTGTGTTTAATAGCATTGCAAACACAATTTATTGTAGGAGACCCTTTTGGATATCTTTATGATTAATTAGTCCTCAACTAGAGTTTGGTAGTTGAATACATCATAATTATTCAAAGCAATATTGAATGAGTCTTTAGTAATCAAATGTTTTTAATATAATCAAAAGTTAAATAAGTAGAAACAACTTAATAATAATAGAAGATACAAAAAATAAAACAATCTTGTAAAAGCTCTCGACGTGTAATCTTATGCATTGCTTCCTCTACTTTTATACAATCAAACTTGAAGACTTTCGCTAACATGTTTGAATCAAATCCACATTGAATTGGGTATTCTCATTTGTGCATCGAAAAAAACATACACTTGTTCATTTGCAACTGCATTGCTTCAACTTTAAAACACTTTTATTGTAGTGAAATATTATTACCTTCAAAGCATTATATAATGCTCTTTACAATAGAAAATTTGTTCACTTTTCCTCTCATATGCAAATAACTATTATGGTACATCAATGTAATAAAATTGATAAATATTTAAAGCAATGCCTTTGTATAGACCATTATGCTCACTTATTTCAGTGACTAGAGAAAAGATTTTGATGGGATAAGTATTGCACTAACCTGCAATAACAATAAAATACAAAGTTAACATTTAAAAAACCCTCATATGTGAGGGGATATCAATGATTGTTAATCATGCTTTATCACTTCCCATATCTTTGAGAAATTGTGAATTATTTTCATTTAGATCTCTAGAATATTAACAACTTGGTTGCATGCCAAGTTGGAAATTGGAAAGGATATCTACTAGTTTATTTCCTTCTCTAAAGCAATATTTAGATTCAAAATAATTAAACCATTCAAACAACTCCCATACTTCTTGCAAAATATTGGTAATTCTCTAATTGCAAAAAGATTTATGCTTAATTGCATTTATATAATCATTGAGTCCCCTTCAATCAATAATATTTTGAAGTTCTTTTTTGCACCATTTAGCTCTATAAGCAAAGCTTGAGCTTCTACTTTATTATTTGTCTGATTAGGAAGTTTAACTACCATATCTACAACTAACACCCTTACATTATCTCTTATAACATATCCTACCACCAACACTCCTGCGTTACCTCTAGAAACTATCAAAATTCAATGTTATAATAGAGTTATCAAGAGGAGTCCAATTAATCTTACTTCAATTAATCATTCTTTTATTTTCCTTAGATTCATTAAGAGGAGGTTTTAGAGGTCATTCTTTGAGAATAAAAGAGTCTTAGGAAGAGAAAGTAAGATTCGAAGAGTTCTTCTTTAGCACTTGAGACATCACAACCTTATAAATAGCCTTTTCAATTTTAAATGTAACTTCTTCATGACTTGCTATCATTTCTTTTATAGTTATTTTGTTTCATTCTAACCAAATATTTCATATCAAAATAGAAAGGGATACTTGCCAAATAGAGGAAAATATGGAATACAAATATAATGAAGGTCAATTGAGACTGAGGTCTAATATAATACTTGGCACAGGGCTTTTCCAACCTAAAGTATTGCATAATCAACACCAAAAAAATGTAAGCAAAGGATTAATTCAAAAGGAAATGATTTGTATCCACAAGGGTTGGTCCACATAAAACATAGTTAAAATGCTCTACAATTTCCAACTTTGATAATTTTTAACTACTAAGAATCTATTTTTTCAATGCAAGCCACAAAAAAGCACCTACTTTGGAGACAATAGCTTTAACCCAACAAATATTGTAAGCCCAACCTTTAATAGATAAATAAGAAGTCAAGGGTAAATATCCTTGTTTAACAATGCACTAGCTAGACTTAGGAGTCTAGGAGAACTTATCTAATTTTGAAGAGAAGAATTTTTTTTCTTAGATCCAAAATATTTGCAATAGTTATCTTTGAGCCTAAAGAATGGGATAGTCATGGAGGCTCCTCCATCGAGCCTTAAAAAGGGAAGCTTATTGTTAATATCTAAATAATCTTTCACCTTATCACCCCACAAATGTTTTAAAATATTCTTAGTTTTAGATAGAGCCTCGGTTATGCACAAAGGAGGAAAACCATTTCAAGTTTCCAAAAAAGAGTTGTCTCTCCATTATAAATAACCCAAGATAGATGTGCCAATATTAAAGGGAACACAATCTATTGAGAGGGGGTGAATCTGCAGATCTAATCAATTCAAAATTTTCAACTTCAACACAGAATATTAGATCATGCAACTTGAATCTTTACTGGTACTAATTGAGAATTGAGGACACATTCACACAATTGAACCCCAGATGTACACAGAAACCCAAGATGGGAAAAACCACGGTGAGAACAACTTCTTGGAACTACTATCCAAATCCATCCTCATAAAGCAGAAATATACAAGTGAATATTACAATATGAAGTAGACACCAACATACTAGAGACACCAATCCCTTGATGTATTTGTAGGCTCCAACCTACTAGAGACACCAATCCCTAATATAATGAACTGAGCACCAACTCAACAAGTAGAACAACAATCCTATTGAAATACATAGATAAATCTTGCGGATATGCAATACAACATAACATATTTCATTCATGTGCCAGAGTTGCCTCAAACATTCTTCTACTCTTCATATGATCTTCTAATGATACCACACAAACTGGAATGCAATTATCCACCACTTCTCTTCATCTTACACCTGTAGCTAACTTTTCTTCACACCGGTGTAATTCTACTTGACATGACTCACACATTGCATTCGTACAATAGAGAAATATATACATGACATTGCATAATTTACACTCTTCCATGCCAACTAGGGATCCACAAATAACCAAGATGACATAAGGTGGACCTAAATTCAAATTACATGAAATGTGTAACAAGTCACTCCAAAAAAAAATTTATTTCTGCCAATAGAACATGATTTTTTGCACTACCACAAGAACCTTAACTAGGTCCTATATTAACACCATACACAATACTTGAATTCCATGTACTACTAGCCATTACCACATAGGCCAAGAACACCAACTGTTTGATAGATAGACACAGAGAACCTTCTATTAACTAAAACTTCCTGTTTGTGAAACATATCCTCTTAAAACTCTAGAATATGATAGAACAAGTGTAGGAATACTCTCCTCTCAAACCACGGAGCCTAAAATGTCTCCAAAAGGGAGACTTGATAAACATTGAACCTAATAAATACTGAGCTAAAACATTCTGGTAAAGTCCTCTAGAGCACCACTGTCATAGAGAATAGATACATGATATTACAACAATCACATCAACTTCCAAAAGGTAGTCACTTCTCAATGAAAATAATTTAGTGATATGATTGATAAGACAACTTCTGATACACATCATACTACCAAAAATATAGCATATATTTTTACAAATCTATGCAAATCAAAATGATAAGTCAAGGGGAATATAATGATAATTTATGACATCAATCTTCTTCATCATTGACAACCCATGACATCAATCTTCTTCATCAATGACAAAATTTGACATCAATGACAACCTATGTCTAGCAATGAAAACTTGCTTAAAATTGGTGGTTAAGAGAAGGTTAAAGTGAGTTGTTTGAATGTGATTTTAAAAAAGGATTAATGATAATGATGGTTTTATTATAATAAGGTTTTATTAATGGTTTAAAAGGGAATTGACATATGGAATTTTATGTGCAGGAGAAATAGGTTGTTGGACAACATTTAGGTATGGACGCTCAAGCGAATTTGGATTGCGAGAAGATCCAACAATATCACCTAGGTTAGATGGTGTACTCTGGGAGTTCATGCAAGGAAGAAATGTATGGCAAAGAAACACGGGTAACTGGGGAATTAGAGATCCGAGTATTACTCATGCAATGAAGGAGATGCTAAGTTTTAGGGTGCTACACTTACTATAATTTTCCCAAATCCATAACTTGGAGGAAACAATGTAGGGCTAATGGATAAAAATTTCTATATCCATTTGAAGAATAAGTTGATGATCTACTCAATCCGGTTTGATATCCTAATCATATATTGAAGCAATGGGTCCTAAAAGTTTCAAATACTAAAGAAAGTTGAAGTTTTTGTTGACCTATTTCAAAGTTTCTCTTTCCAACTATCATCTGCCACGTGCTATCATTTGATTTGTTCCTTGGATTCTCTTTCATGTGTTTTTTCGAAACTCTTTGGTTGCCTAGTTTCTATAAAAGGGCTAAGAGTTGTTTATTTTTTATAAGTTTAGAATTTGTGGATTTTGGAGAACTAAAACTTTTTCAAGTTTTATTTCTTTTTCTTGTTTTTTGTTCCATTCTAGACTAAAAAATTGTATCTTCTAGTTGAAACCAATTAATATCAAATCCAATTTAAAGCTATTTCTTGATACAAAATCATACATAGTTGATTATTTGTTCCTATCAGAGAAGCCTATGTGTTGCACCAAATTTGGGTGCATATTGACACTATTTTGTGGCAAATAATATATGTTTCTTTAAAACCTTCCATCATTTTATGCCTAGCTGTGAAGTATAGAGTGGTTTTCTTTGATTTAATTTGTTTTATGGGACATGCATGGATAATATCGAGGATAATCTTTAAATTTTATAATTTTTATGCTTTATTTTAGAGTAGATGTTTAATATTTCTAGATCATTTTTCAAAATTGATGGATGCATGGAGTATTACTACAAATCTTTCATTTCCATGAAATTGTAGAGTGATTAATTCTTAATCTTCTTGAATATATGCAAGTAATCTGAATTTCATGAAATATCATTGCAAATCTTTAGTTTCATGAAGTTGTGAAGTGACATATGAGTGATCAAATTGACCTTATGTTATGATCCTTTGGATACCAGTTAACCTACAACACCAAAGACCCCTCGTGATTAACATCAATTTACACAACAAACCCTGAGTGAACCTAGTGCGTCAAGACCTAACATTCCTAAGCCTTGGGATCAAACTGAGACCACCTTAGATTTAGGTTTTCCCAATGGATCTTTCAAGTAAAGGTAAGTTCTCACATTCTTTTGTGAGAATTTATCTACCTATTGGTGAGTGTGTGTGTGCAACACTCACGTCAACACTAAACTTGTGTTTTCATTATAATTTCATGTGTCTTCTTCATATTACCATTGTGTTGACATCATGTTTATTTTCATTTCTTCATCATCTTTATGTTCCATCATGCTGTGTGTTTTCATCATGTATGCTTCATGTTTTCCAACATGTATGTTTGTGTATGTTGTCTTGTTGCATATCATACATATGTGTGTGTTCCTTTGTACTTATGTTTGTTTTCCATGGGATCTTGGATCTTGGGGTCTTGATCTATCCCCTTAGATCCTTTGTCATCCTATCTCTTCAGCATTAGTACAATCAAACCCATTTTGACTTATTTCTCTACTTTAGTGTGAGTCTGAGCGTAAGTTCATACTCTCACTAATGTGGGGGCTAAATGTAGCATACAAATTTGTCACCCTTAATAATTTCACACTATATTTTGGCCCCCCTAAATTATTGAGCCTAATTTACCCCATGATTTCCTAAAATTTTGTATTTTGGAGCCCATTTGTACCATTTTTCAATAAACTAAAAGCATTGAATAAGTGCACCTAGTTCATGTGTTGCCCCTGACATTTAATTTCCTGGAATTCTGAGCCAGGACCCATGCACCTTTGGGCATATGGGTCCCCCTTCTTAGCTAGGACCCATTTTTGGGCATGTTGTTGGCGACATTTTAACATTCAAATTTCAAATTTTAAGTGTCGGATTTCAGGATCTATTTTTTAGGAAATTAGATAAATTCCTACAAATACCTATTCTTTTCACCATTTGAAACTAGAAGAAGAACAAGAGAGAAGGAAGTTAGAAGGACAATTTATGAGCAAGCATTATTTTCAATAGTAGCATTTTTGAGAGTTTTATTGCAACAATTCAAGATCCAAGCATCATGTCAAAGTGTATGTGAGTTCATGTTATCAAGTTATCTTTGTTTTGTGAAGGATGGCCCTTGTTGTAGGTCTCCAAATAATTCAAGAATTCAAGAAAAGAAAGATCTAAATACTTGAAGTGGTGTGCATGAATTCAATCCTTCAAGGAAGCCATTGAAGGGTGGTGAGTTGTAGCACTTTGTGATTTCATCATTCCTTCCTTTTAATTACCCATTTATCATTGGCATTGCCATTATGGAAGTGGAAAACACTTACATGGGGTTTGACTGAGGCAAGCCCCTAAATGAACCAACATTTTCTCTCTTTTTGAATGTATAGGTTTCAGGTTTGAAGAAGAATGAAGGAATCTTGAAGACAAATTTTCCATTGTTGCAATTGAAGCCCTACATCTTGTAAACAAATGGAAACTCACTTACAAAATTATTTGATAGCATTCTGACAACTTTGCAAGAAAAAATAGGAGTCTCGGATCTACCACCAAATGATGCCAAAATTTAATCAAGACCCCTAATCAAGGACTTATATGCCCCTGGGTGACTATGTCCTATAAAGGCCGAAACAAGATTTTTTGAGCAGGTGGAGGTGCATATTACTCTGCACTTTCTAGATCCACCTACAGATTGGTGTTTTTGTCTGTCAGTTGTCAGGATCCTACAATTTACATATTAGGGCACGTATTCTAATTAGGTTAATCATTCCAAATCATTTCCAATCCATTCCAATCTTCAATCAAATATAAATCCAAGTCTGATTGGCTCACCTTCACGGTTGTAAGTCTATCTAATCACCTTGTTGATCTACATCTTAATGTACCTTTGAAAAAGGATAAATTGATCCTAGGGTTTTCACATTTAACTTTAGGATCACCTTTTTCTATGTTATATTGCTTTTCCACCTTCTTTCTATTAGAGGGATAATCCAAAGATTAGAGGATAATGGACATCAAGTACTTGGTTCCTTAAGGACTAATTCAACATTGATAATTTGTTCTATACTTAATTTATCTTTGTCGTATGTGTGGAATTTTATTTACTTTATTTTAGATTAATTTATTTTTATAGATAATATTAATTACTAGTTTAGTTTAGTCATTTCATTGCTCTAAGTTTATTGAATTATAAACCAAAATTTAGATAAAGGATGTAGTATTTTTTATTTTCTAGATAAAATTTGTTTAATTCTTGTAAAAGATACTTTTAGAGAAAAATAAGTATCCTTTCAAATCAATTCAAACTATCAAGAAAAGTATATTAGAAGAAATAAATAGAAAAAATACTTCTTTTCATCAAATATTATAATAGAAAAATAATAATATGATAATTTGTCCCAATTTGTAAAAGTACTAATTTGATCAGAAAATAATGAAGAAAGGAAAGATTGAACTCACCTTTAGTTTATTTCATTTATTTCTCATGTAGTTCTTGTTCAAATTGTACTGGGTAAAAAAAGTGAAAATAATTTTAATGAGTTGATTTTACATTTATATTCATCTTATCAGTATAGAATAATATCTCGTTTACATGCATGCAAACACATTAACACAAAAAAAAAGTGTAGATCATTTTAGCAATATATCAATAACTAGATTAAATTTATTTGAGTACTCAAATACATTTGAAAAACAAACAAAAAAGAAAATATTACTGTTAATAATAGATGTGTCATTCACCCTGCATATCATATGCTCTTTCTAGCTTAATTGTTCCTAGATAGGTAAATAGTTTATGTGTCTTCAAGAACTAAGTGGTTGAATGGGATACGCCTAAAAAGTGAGAGAATATGTAATTAGTCTATTATTCTTTGGGGACATGTGAATATTGTCATCATGAGGTGGTGAGGGGGTTACAAAGTGAACTTGTAAGATCACCTTCCATTATAAGTGGGTGTAAGATTTAATTAGTGATTCATAAGGAAGTTATTAGAAATTAGATATGACAATTTCAATGATGGAAGTCAAATATATTCATGTGAAGAGTTAGATTATTTTTTAAATTCAACTCTCTTGATGTGGGTCATTATAATTTTTATAATGGTATCTCAATACTATTTTTAGGCCCATGATAATGTATTATGGTAGTTTTCTAGGCCTCTTTGAGTATATATATTAAGGTATTGAAATGGAAGCATTATGGATTGTCTCTTGTAGGGTTATGTCACAATATTTTTATATGATACAATAGTGTTGATCTCCCCTTTTTCCTTATAGAGCACTTAGTTATGATAATATATTGCAATAATTAATTGGTGTTGGATATTGTGGTTGTTAGAAATCTGAAATAGACTGAATAACCCAAAGAACTTATAAGAGAAAATAAAAGTTACATAAACTGGAAAAACATAAGAATGCAAACTAGGACTCTAAGAGACTATGCAATGTTGATGTGACAAAATTGCATTAAGAGCTTCCAAGCTGAAAAGAGACAAAATATTGGAAGAGGATCAATGCATAAATGCAAATACAATCTAGGTAGTGAGTTTATATAAAACTAAGGAGAAGATGTAGGTGGCAAATCCAACCAATAGGAATTAACCACCAAAAGTGGAAAATGTTCCACCCTTTAAGGAAGTGGACACCACATCACTTATCTCCTAGTAATAAACTCACTTTATTATTCTAAGAAAGCTTAATGAAAGTGTAGGAAAAACCTAGGACTAAGGTAAAATAGATTAACCCACTAGGAAGATAAAAATCTACACCAACACCCCCCCTTAAGCACAACTTAGGAGGATGTAAAAGATGATGGGTCCTGAAAAATGAAGGCATGTTAGGTACCGATGTAAATATCAAAATCCCTCCAAAGAAGAATCCCCCCAAAAATAGAGAGAGAACACCCCCCAAAATAGAGAGAGAAGAAGGGAAGGAAAAAGTAGGCTCCCCTAAAGAGATCCAATGGTAGATGCTCGAAACTAGATGGAGAAGATAGTCCATGATAGTCAAAAAATATTCCTCCCCTTAGGAAGAAACAAAACCAATGGTGCATGCAATCTATCTCCCAAGTCTTGAAAGGAATCTGTAGGAAGAAAGTGAAAAATGTATGAAGTCTCTAAACTCATCTCAAGTGTCTTCATGTCAATGTTGAAAGAAGTCACAATCAAATCAAGAATTCTAGGCCACACCGCTGAAGATGAAAAATCAAAATCTCCTAGAGACTATTGTAGAGCATAATCCAAAGACAATGATGGTTTGACAATATTTGTGCAATAATTGTCATAGAAAGGAGAGATAACCCCTCAAATGTGTCCTCCAAATTTGAAATATGCATCTTCGTAAATGAGTTGAAAACTCCTGTCAAGATATCATCCCATAAAGCTGAATCAAAAAGAAAAAGGGTGACCTACTGCAAGAAGTCATTGGAAGCTTTTGAAGAAGCAACACGAAACTATGAAGTAGCAACAAATACAAGGACAAAAGAGTGGTCTTCAAAGAGAAAACCAATGTCCTCAATAGTGTCATCTAGATTTGAAATGAATTAGGACTCTACAAATAAACAAGAGATGTCTGGTAGAAATCGGTCCCAATGAACTAAATCCAAAAGACATAAATGATCCCGCTACAATGAATCACTAAAGGCTCTCAAAGAAGCATCTCTAGAATCTAAAGCTGCAAGGTGATGTCGATGTGATTGCAACATGAGGATGAGAATCAAGAGAATTATTTGTGTCATCTAAACATTCAAGACAGGCATAATAATCAAGTAACTCTAAAGTAGCATCATCAAAGGGTATATTATTTGCATCATCAAGTAGAATGAGGCAATTTGTAGTAGGATCATCTGGGAATGGATAAACATGAGGGTCTCCAAACATCTCCCAAATCTTGGTCCAAAGTGTGTGAGGACATTCAATGTATTCTATATCCCATATAGTGTTATTATCAACATGAGAAGCAACATGAGGATGAGAAGACAGAGAAGTCTTTGTGTCATCTAAACTGTCAAGACATTCATAATAATCAAGAAAATTTAAAGTAGCATCATCAAAGGGTATATTATTTGAATCATCAAGTAGAATGAGGCAATATACAGTAGGATCATCTGGGAATGTAGAAACATGAGGGTCTCCAAACATCTCCCAAATCTTGGTCCAAAGTGTGTGAGGACATTCAATGTCTGTTATAGCCCACATAGTGTTATTATCAACATGCGAACCAATAAATCCTAATACATGATCAGTTTTATTACCCCATACTAATTTCCTTCTAGGTGTGTCTGGTTCATGCATGAGCCCATAAAGGTAAGGCAAAAATTTTAACCATCTGAGATGGGTTAGAATTCCTTTTTCCAAGACTCATAATTAGCCTTATCCAAAATTATCACAAAAGGATGAACATAAAAACCCAAGATACAATCCTCAAATGATTACAAAAGAACACCAATAGACTCCCACCCCTTTCACTAGTATCAAAAATCAACCCCCAAATATTATAAGGTTGGCACTTCATAGTTCATTGCGATTACAAAGCCTTTCCAAGATACAATGCTCAATAGGCTTAAAATATCCAAAATTACAAATTTTGATACAAAATGAATCTAAATTTTTTTTTGGAAAAATTAGGCTTATAGCCGTGTAGTACTCTTCAATACCTTTACAACACCTATTCATTTCCGAAAATCAGAGCACTGGGGCACTTCATAGTTTGTTTTTTCTATTCTTATTCTCTTATTATCTCTTTTTCAAGTGTTGTTTCTATACAAAAATGTTGTTAAAATTTATATAGATCTATCAACATGAAATATAGATCAAAATAGAGATTTCAAATGCAATATCAAAACACTCAATCTACATCAAATGTGGCTTTTGATTAAGGAAAAAGACTCAAAATACATAAAAACCAGTGAAATTTTATCAAAAAATAAATGATTGATTGATTGATGATGATAACATTGTTGACGTGGGAACAATATATCCTAAGAACAATGCAAGGATGTTTTTGATTTGGGAACGATATATCCCGAGAACAAGAAAAGGATTGGAATGATATATCCTGATGATGATGGTTGATCAGATTGAATTTATTAAAATTTTGCAACAAGGTTGGGAACAAACCAATTGATTATTTTAGGATAACTGGCTGGATTTCTTGGAAAGATGCATGGATAAAGGTTTCTTATGATGGATTAACTACTTTAGGATTACATTGGATTGTTATCAAATTATGATATTTTGTTACTTGTGGATGAGAGTATTGTCTCCATATGATAAATAATGACAAGGGATCACCAAGTCTTGAAACAAGGATGTGAAGCAAGTTGGATTAGGATAAGTGGCTTAATGACTTGGATGTATGGATCAAAGTATTTTTTATAGTGGATGAAAATGAAAGATCAATGGATTAGAGGATTATCAATGATGGATAAGAATATGAATATGTTAAATAATTAATGGTAGTGGATATAAAGGAAGATTGATGGGTTATAGTATTATAAATAATAGATAGGATGTTAGATAGGTTAAAGGATTAATGAATGGAAAGGAAGGATGTTGTTCCAAGGACTATGGTGCAAGGGAAAGCATGCCCCTACTTTGCAAATGATTTTTTAGGATATTGAACTAAAGGGATAAAAGGTATGACATATGTGATAACAAGATGGATATAGGATTTGTTCAAGAAGGATGTGCTATATCAAGTGTTTATCAAAGCATGGATCAAAATCAAACCTTAATCCTTATCAAGATCATTGTTAAACATGGTCAATGTTGGGGGATGATAGAAAGGAGAAATAAAGATAATGGATTAGGATGAAAATGAAGCTAAGATGAGAGTAGATGAGACAACTTGCACCCAAGTGCAAAGTATGTAGATAATCAATTTACATATGGCACATGTTTTCCAAGTTTTCATCATGGTACTTATCCAAGGCACCATGAAAATGGTTTTCATCATTGGATGAATTATTTCTCTTTACTATTTTTTTTTTTTTGTTTTTTTATTTGATGCCACTAGTAGCTTGATACTCAAAGTGTCTTATAGGCCCTTTTCTATTTGAGATAGTCGATGTAGATGCACTTGTCATAATATGTCAATAATTTCTTGCCTAAAGTAGTTGCTTTATCAAGATTAAATCACTCGTGTACAATCCTTTTATGTTGAAGTGATCACCATTAAGAAAAAACCACCAAAATGAGAGAGATATGTGCTTCTCAATATGACTTCCAAAATAAATAAAAAATCATCTTGTTTCTTACTTTCATAGTGCAAAGATCATGCTTTGAAACCACTTGTAATGAAACAATTTGCATAAAAGAAGAATATAATAATAAATATACTACAAATATTTGAAAATAATAGGCCTTATAAAGGGGACAAACCCCCAAAAGTCTCAGATAAGAACAAAACTCATAATATGATGATGATAAACTAACCACTAGTTCCTATATATACCTTACTTATTCCTTGGATGTCATCTAAGTTGTCTTGAATACCTATATATAACTACTAGGATGAATTAACTATCCAAATAAGACTATGATAATGATCATATAACTTAATTAAAAGTTTAGGTAGCCACAAGCCGACTACTCATAACTCTATAATATTATAGATGTTGTAGATCTATCTTTTTAATATAGAATAGTCTTTCTCTTACATGCATACAAATACATAACCTCAATAAAATATCCAAAAATATAGTTCATTTGAACTATATTTCATAATTAGATTCAATTCATTTGAGCACTCAAATATACTTGAAGAACACACAAAATATATTAGTTCGTCTATATTATTATTTTAATGTTCATTTTTATGCATTTAGATTCATTTCAAACATTCATTATAAACATCATAACTAATAAAAACAACAAAACAAACTCAAATGACCTTTGCATTTAATTTGAGGATCTCTACACATAATTTCCACATTCAAACCAATAAACACCTAGTTGTAAACATTGCCACATTCAACAATCAAACATTAACAAACATGCATACACTTGAAACTCATCTACAAATCAAAGTTAATTGAAAATACACAAGCTAAGGCTTGAGAGGAACTTCTATTCATATTTTCTCCTTCTTGGTCATACTTGGTATATCACGCCTATTTGTCTGAAAGTGAGAGAGGATTAGGTGGAAGTTACTTTGAGGGAGTTGAGGATGAGTCACTAATTCTCATAGCCACCAAAGAAAAACAAGCTTGAGCCTTAGAACAAATTTGACATGAAAATGACCTATGGCTAACAATTGAGGTAGCTTGGATTTAAACAAAATATTTGAATGAGAGATTGCTTACTTGAATGCTCTCTTTGAATTTGTTTGACAAAACCTCAACAAACTCTACCAAGAATCTAATGTCTCATAAACAACAACAATTACCAATAATAATGTCATCATCCCTTGACCAAACATTCTCATTGTCTATAAAACTCTCTCCTTGTGAAGTGGGTGGTCCATCTAATTTCCCTACCTTTATACAAATTGTTTCCTTGTAAACAATATAAATGTGCCACCTATTCGACTAATGTGAACTATGCATTCACTCACACTTTACAATGAACATATGGTGGTGGTGAATTACATTTTACAATTATAACATCAATGATCAAATCTCGCTAAATGCAAAGAATCGACATTCTTATTGAATAAGACTAAACTCATGTTCTAAATAAATTTGACAAAACAGATATCCCTTACACCTTTATTATAAACTAAAAAAAACATTTATTCACCTACTACCATAATTAAAAAAATGTCTATAAAATATTTATATCCTCCAACCAAACAACCTAGGGACTTGAAAATGTAGCTCCATTAGAGCACAATTAACCCCAAGTTCGAGGAAGCCTTCTACATTATTAGATATGAAAAGCCGTGTAAAAGAAAGGGAAGACATGAACCTCCACACGAAATGTGTCACGCTAAAGATGAAAGAGTACATACTCAAGTCAGAAACTTTCACGACACTACGAAGGCGTAAAAGGTGGGGAATTCTTTGAATACAGACAAGAAACTAAAGGCCCACAGAATTCTTTATTTCATGCTTTTCTTTCTACGGCGGAGGGTAAAGAGGAGCACCTTTTACGGACGAAAATGAAAATTCACTACTTTTGCCCCTGTACAATGTACGAGAAAAAAGAAGGAAAATGTGTAGAATTACTCCAGACTACGTAATCCATTATATCATTTTTATAATCTCAAGATACGCTTTGTCGAACTGCATCACGACCCACACTAATAATCCTAAAAAACACCTCACCACCGAATCGAAATTCACCTTCCTAAAAGCAGATCAAAACCAGATAGAAGTAGTCGACCGGCTAACCAAGGGGCGAAATATTCTCCATTAAGAGAATATCCAAACAGGACAAAAAGAGACAAGTTGATATAAACAAAACCAGGGAGATGTGGCACGATTGTGATCCGTCCGCCCAAATAATTCACTTGCTGGTGGGCCAACATACGAAACGGCTCGCCCCTCACCCGCTTACGCCCGACCCGGCGCCCGGCCATAATATAAACCCACTCCCACTTCGGTGCTCAAAATACTAATGAACTGCGCGCTTTTCACCAAATGTGAGTAGGCTCGAACTCTGTGAAAACCCGGAGTTTAAAGATCTGGTTAGCTATGTCGTTTAGGAAGCTACTGGAGGTAAACCCGGCGTCTATACCAGTGGATATATCGAAAGATATGATCCAACTGCGGCCGGAGGAAGGTTCTTTCGACCCAAATTTAGTTGTAATCTTAGCGGCTCTGCTCTGTGCTCTGATCTGTGCCCTGGCCATCAACTACATCATCCGCTGGTCGTTTCACTTCAGCCGACTCTTTGTAGGCCGGACCACCCGGCTGGTCGAGGAAACCGGGACGCCCGTTGCCGCCGGGTCGACGGGTTTTGGAGTGGCGGATGACAAGGGTCTGAAGCGTTCGGACGTTCAGACATTGCCTACCATCATCTACTCAAAGCCGCCGGGTCGTGTGGAACTGGACTGCCCCATTTGTCTCTCGGACTTCGCGGATGGGGAAAAGATCCGGGTCTTGCCCGAATGCAACCATTCGTTTCATAGGCAGTGTATAGATCAATGGCTTTTGTCTCATTCCTCGTGCCCGACCTGCAGGCGGAGTCTCATGGACTTTGTTGCAGAGAAGAACACTGTGGCGGCCCTGCTCTGTAGTTACCAGCAGGCTCACGAATGTCCCCAGAATGGTAGCATTCGTATAATCATTCATCAGGCAAGAGCACAAGAGTTTGAAGCTTCTGCAACGGAACAGATCCCTGAAACCCCAACAGAATCTGTGGACAGAGTAGCTGAGAACCCTTCGGATCGGAATCCAGGATCTGACACTTCGTAGTGCTTATCCTGTGAGCTTGTAAAAGTGACATGGGTTCTTTTTGTGGGGTCTGCTTGAACACTTTGTTGGGATTGATGGAGCAACCCCTGGTGTTGTGGGTAAAGTAGCTCAGTTGTCTAGGAAATAATAGAGCGAGGAAAAAGTATGTACAGAATGAGGGTGTATATAATTTTTCAAGCTGATCTCCACCATGTATTTAACCTTTTATCTGAATATATGAGTTTTAATCTCGCCATTGTTGTCTGAAATGCTAATGTTTTTGGGAATAGTAACTTATTTAGAGATCTGTAAATCAGTGAAAAGCTGCTAAAAAGAATTGCAGAAGTAAATTTATATTAAAATAGAAGAAAAATACATTGTTTATTAGGAAAAAGCATTTAGTACTTGATGTTTGAGTTGATTTTAGTAGCAGCGAGTGTAAGTGTAATGTATATTGACTTTCATTACTAATAATTACAGTGAATTCCTACCAAGAAGTCATATAAAGAAGTAATAAATTATGTTTTTATATAAAAAGCATCAAAATTAGGATGCTATCTCTTTAGTAGAAGGTCGTGTGAATTCCCACCCAAAAGCTATATAAAGAAATTAATAAATTATGTTTTTGATATAAAAAGCAGCAAAATTAGGGTGCTGTCCCTTTAGTACAAGATCCTGCTGATAATAAATTATGTTATATCACATGACTGATACCCAATTTTTTTTTTATTTAATACATTGAATCTAATTTTTCTTTCTTTATATTTTAAGACTTACACCAAAAAAAAAAGATGTATGTCAAACCATATTTAATAAAGTGGGCTTCATAGTCCAAGTCTAAACATTGAACTTATTACTAAGCCAATATAAAAACTTGAAAGAGTCATTTGAATCATTAGGAGAGGTGAAAAGTTATAATTATTAGATATTTTTTATAGATATTTTTTAATTATAAAATAAAAATAAATATATAATTAAATCATTCAAATTGTGTAGGGTTGTGTACCATAATGATATAAATTTTCTTTTGAAATCTATGTCTTTTAATTTATTGATATTTATTTGTTGTTGATGGGGTTGTCATTCTTGAAAATTGGTGAGAATATCATGATAGTTGATATGAGTTAAAAATCATCATGGACCAAAAAACATCTTTAAGTGGTAACCTAACACTAAAAAACATACTTTTGTAATTTCACGTGACAAATCAAATGAACTATCAACACAATCTAAAAAAATGATAATATTAAAAGTTCCAATAAATTGAATGTAATTTATGAATTGCTTTCTTTTAAAAAAAATAAAATTAATTTGGAGAAACTCAAATATTTCAAAGATGCATGATCTTTTTTTTGAAAAATTAGAGTAGGTGTCATTTTGACCAGTCTAATTATGAGTAAAAATATTTTTTATCAATTTTTTTATATAAATAAAACAACAAGTGGACTTTACCCACATTTTTACAAATTCTTTTGTAAATAAATAGTTGTGTATATATTTTTAATGTAATTTTTTGAAAACATTAAAAAATATTATTTTGATCTACCTAATTTGGTCAAAAAATATGAAATTATTTTTTTATAAATTTTTAGGCGATGAAGATCTAGAGTGTGACATATCTTTTATATTGAAAAATGTTACATTATGAACACTTTTCAATATGTATAAAGGTCTATCAAGAATTTATACAATGCATATAGACAATAAATAATAATTATGTATTCAAATTGTAATGTGAAATATATTATATTTTTGAAACCATATATATCTTTGTTGTTTTATTAATTTTGGATTAAAATGAAGTCTATCAACATTGAAGGTGAAATCAAGAAAAGTCTATAATGATCTCCTAGCACATGATTTTGCATTGAAATAGTAAGTTTGGGACTCTTAAGAATGATTCAAATACAATCCCAAGTTAATTTTGGGGGAAAGAATTTTATAAGCTAGAAAAAAATATCTATTACAATATGCTAAAAAATAATTATTTGATCTAAAAGTGAATATAAATTTTGAAGATAGATGTTTTTTTATGAGTTCACTAAATTTTTTTTGTTGGGGCTTGGAATAAATCTCACAAACATTATTCTCTCAAAAATTATAATTGTACACAATTATAGATGTAGTTGTGTCATTTTCTATTATGGCACAAAGTTCAATTGTAATAATCATTAAACTATATTTTTTTATAGTTGTGGGTAACAATAGTCATATTAAAGTAAAAAGGATGAAACACTCTGTATACATCTAAAAATGGTCATTATAAATCAAGTTTGTTAATTAATTAAATATGAATTATTTAATTAATCTTCTAAAGTCATCTACATATAAATAAATTTAATTATTTATTTATATTAATTATCATGATTTTAAATTTGAATATTCAAATAATAGAATATTCTGCTAACTCATCCTTCACTCCATATTTAAATTGAATATTATAAATATTTAATTTAATACTCTCTTTTTTCTCACATTTCACATAACTAAATATTGTAAATATTTAATTACACATTTTTCACCTCTCACATAATTAAATATTAATAATTATGGAAGCTTCTAAATTCATTGTCACATGTAATTAAATAAATTTATTTAATTAGGATTTATCCTCAACTTTCAACCAACTTTCATAAATGAAAAGACAAATGGCAATTTGTTTCCATTTTTGAATGAGGATGGTTTTGTGGGTTGAAAACATTCCTCCATTATTCTCTCAACCTTCCATCTTTCTCTCAACTTCCAAAATCTCCCACCATTCATCTTGACAGGTTTGAATTTGATCGTTGATCTTTTCCAACTAGATTCTTGCCTCCAAAAATCTATAAATACAACCCTTTTGTGAGTCGATTTGATCCTAGATTTTGTGAATTTAGCGCAGTTATTATAGTTGCATTCAAATCAGCATTTTAGCATACCATCTCAAGTTCATAGCATTTTAGTTTTTAACTTCATAGCTCAAATCATTTAGCAATGGACATGCATGTTGCATAGTCTAATTCTCCTAAGTTGTCATTCCAACAAGTTGTTTCTTACACCAACTGAGAGCCAGTAACTTGCATCGAATCCTTGGAGATAGAGGACAATGAAACACTTTTGAAGGAGTTGTTGTTATTTAGAGTTTGTTTTATCTTTTTAGTTAGTTTCCATTGATTTAATGTTTCATTGGTGTGTTGTTTTATCATTTTACTTAGTTCACATATTCTCACACACATTTTTGGTGTGCACCGTGGGGCCTTGCTCCATTTTTAATTTTTAAATATTTCAGATTTTTTGACAGGTGACAGACTGGAGCTTCGATTTAGCGCATACGAGCCACGATTTAATGCATACACACTGCGTTTTAGCACATACACGCTACGTTTTAGCACATACACACTACGTTTTAGCGCATACGGGGATTATTTTAGCGCATTGACGACCTATTTTAGCACATTTTCTAGTTCCTTTAGTGCATTTATTGTTTATTTTGGCGGATCCTTGATTGTTCCTTTAGCCCATTTGTTAACTGTTTTAGCACATTTACCAGTTCGTTTAGCACATACAGGGAGTGTAAAAAAAAATCCTGATTCTGATGCCATTCGCGGACAAAGATTTTTTTTTTTGCCTTAAGTAAGAATGAAGCAATCCTAGGATAAACACTTAAATATGAAATTAATCAATCCTAGGATAGTCACCAGACGTCATTTTATCTTGGTTAAAATGAATCCAATGCTTGTTATGGAGAAACATCTTCACTTAGTGTAGAAAATTGTCATTTGGATTTAAAACTGAACCACTTGTTTGTTGTGATTGCTGGATAATAGGTTTATGCTCTCCCCTTTACTGGGTGACCAAAACACCAGACATACCTTTTTCATTTATTGCATTTCAGGTTTTATTAAATATTTTAGAAGGCTTGTTGTAGTGGGAAAAAGTACTCACCCTACGGGAATGACCTAAGTGGGAACAACCAAAGCCAAGTTTTCCAACCCACTCTAATCAAAAGTGAATTTTGGGGAAACCCATATTAAATGGAAGTGAGCAAGATAACCATCCCCAAAATATTTTTTTTAAAGATTGGGAGGTCTCTTGAGGGAGTTTATCTATTGCCACACCGAATGGATACCTTTATTATGAACCATAGTGTAGAAAACCAACCGTGTCAGTATCCAAAGATCATAATAATCACAGTGCAAGGGGAGGGAAGAATCTGCCCCCAAGACACTCACCATATAATTGCCACAGATTATTTTCTCAAGGGATCGAGAAATCTAACCTTGAGTGCACACCTGGAAAAGACAAAAAAAGGGGTACCCTTTAGGGGGTGACACAGTTGTGTGAGTCGACACAATTTTAAGATGTGGGTTGTGGTTGCTATGATGACCTTTTTGACAAATAAGAGTGAGTCTGTCTGAAGTGCTTATTTTTTTCAATACCCATGAAAATCTCAAGAACATACACTCTTTGTTTAGATTTTAAGATTTGCAAAACAACTGTTTTCCACTATATGCTGTGTTTTTCCAAATTTAAATCAGATAAAGATCATCCAAAAAACATCAAACTGTCAAAAACATGTTTGTCTCAGTGCAGTAATTGGATAGTTTAGCACATCCCTAGTCTGTTTAAGCGCATTTGTGCTATGTTTTGGTGCATTTATGCTCTGTTTTAGTGTGTTTGTGCTCTATTTCAATGCATTCATTCTCTGTTTTAGCGCATATGTGCTTTGTTTCAACGCATTCCTGCTCTATTTTAGCGCATGTCTGTGCTCTATTTTAGCGCATACCTGCAACAGTCCAATGCATAGATTGGATAGTTTAGCGCATCTGCTAAAAAAATTTAGCGCATTTGTATTCTGAACTTGGGTAATTTTCTGACAGCCAAAAAATATGCCATTCAGTCTAGTTTTTTTCCATGCTCAGGGTCTGGAAGTCTGCAACTATTGCCAAGGAATCCCTAGAGAAGAAGATTAAGAAGCCAAAGAAGCCTCTCAATTATAAGAAGCTATTGAAAAGGAGAAAGTTTTTATACCAAAGTCAATTCTTTTTGCTTGAACACAAAAATTTTATTCATCGATATCACAACTTTGTTAGAGGTTTCATTGACGATTTTGCCTTAGAACCATTATATTCACGAGATTTCTTTCAAAGAAGAGCTTTCTCAAAGGAATAATCACAGTCACCCTATTCGGTCATCTTTCATCCCCCAACCAACAATTTTGTACTCTACTCGTCCCAATCAAGTTTTGCAATAGAGAGCTTAAGAACATTAGGCATTTATCAAAAATCCTTATTTTTTACAAAACTACGATCAAACCTCACAAAGTGCAACATTATCTTTATTTTTGATTTTTACTTTAATTCCCGCAAACAGGATTATCATCCTTTCAACCAAGGAATCATGAGCTACAGGATTAGAAATTTCATAAGTCACATCAATAGAATCTTCATTCTATTTTGACTTAGATATCCATCAAAATTGCACTATTTCATTTTTTGATCAAAGTTAGTGGAAATTTGGAAAAATCTTATGCCTGTTGTCACAAGATCTTGAAAGCACATAGACGAGGATGAAAGGGAAAGTACATTAAACAACATGGGTGACAAAAGAAATAGTCGTGATAAAGAAGAAAATCCCTTTCACAAACTTTGCACTGGAAATAATCCGAATAATGATGAAATAACAAAAGAAATGCTTCAAGAAGTAGAACAGGATCCTCAATTCCATACTCTCATGGATAGGGTTTTAGAACAAAAAGAGGAAAGATATTTCCTTTCATTGTCTAATCAAGGAGCCAAGCTACTTTCTGATTTTGATACATAAAGGATTAGAGAGGATCTTGAGGCCCCCCTTAATAATTTCAGTGCTCTTACTCAACAGATAAGAGCATTAAAAGGGAAAATAAAAGAAATACAAGGGGGTACAACAAAGAAATATATTTTGGAGGATATTTGCCCATATCCATTTGACAAGAGTCTTACCATGATTCCTTTTCCAAAACATTGCGAGATCCCAAATTTTGATAGGTATAATGGAAAAACGGATCCCATTGATCATGTAAGGGATTTCCGAAATATGAGCTTAGAATTTGCTCATGAAGATACCTATCTAATGCGATTTTTTCCATGAAGTCTGGGTGGAAAATCCATGGAGTGGATTTCCAAGATCACTCCCCCCATCAGAACATTTGAGGAGTTAATAAATAAGTTCATAGATCATAGTACTCCTAAAATATACAAAACCAGATAACCATGCTTGATTTATGTAGAGTAAAACAAAAGATTGGGGAACCCTTCACCACATTCTGACAAAGGTGGAGAAGGTTGTTCACAAGATATTCCTATCCTGTTCCTGAAAAGGAAAAAATGGAAATATTTATCGACAGTATGAATCAAGAGATGAGTTATAGGCTAAATCTCCATTGTCCTCAATCATTTGAAAAATTGACTGAAAATGCAATTACCATTGAAGGTGCCTTGGTCAAGCATGGAGTTTTAAATCTTGATAAAGAAAGTCCAAATTTATAAAACAACAACAACAACAACAATAGCAACAATAATAACAAGTCACAATTTTGGACTCGAAATAAAAATATTGTGAATGATGGGGTGGTAGATGCTAACAACGTGAATGTGAAGCCTGCTGTTCTTAATGTATCCGGTGTCCAATGCTCCAATAATGCAGTAGATTATAGTAACCAAGGCAATAATTACAACCAAGGAAATATGACCAATAATCGTGGTAATAATCTTGGCAATAATCAAAATTTAAATGCGCCCAGATCTCAATTTTTTTCAAATCAACGGAGCTTTATTCCCCTGGGCCAGTCTTTGGAATCAATTCTTAAAGAGATTTTGAATCAAAACACTGTTACATTTCCACCACAAAGAGATTATGAACCTCGAGTTAAACCACCATCATGCAATGACTCATACTATTGTGATTATCATAGATGCAAGGGAAATAGACAAGTAATTGCCAAGGGTTAAAAAGAATCTCGTTCAGGATTTGATTGATAACCATACCATAACGATTGAGGGACATAATGCTAATGACGATCATCAGGCATTCAAGGATCCTCTCCTCAATTATCAAAATGGAGAATCTTTTGGTGACAAAGGCAAGAATGTGAATCATGTCTACGACACCATTATCAATCATATTTACATCGACAATCAACAAGTCAATGCTATCAGGATCAAAGGAAAAAAATAATATCGAGAGGTTAATGCTACCACAAGGGGATAGACCGAAATCAATGTAAAAGGAAGTTCATCTAAGGTGGCGATTCCCCCTCCAAGTCGGTACAATTTGATCGATCAACTGCAAAAAACATCGGCTTAAATTTCTATCTTGGAGTTGCTCAAAATATCACCAGCACACAAAGACATTCTGGAAAAGGAACTCATTGACACAACTATCTCTCTTGATCTGGATATCAATAAATTTAAAGCCATGGTGGGACACTTGTCCACACCCACATGTTTATCCTTTCCTGAAAAGGATGATTCCTCCATGACCCATCCCTATAATTCATCGCTTTATCTATAGGTCATGGTTCATAAAGCTTGAATCAGACATGTTTTAATAGATGGGGGAGCCAGATTAAACATTTGTACTTTAAAATTGGTCCTTTCTTTGGGATATTCAGAGGAATCTATAGATCCACGAAGGAAAATTACATTCAAAGCATAAGATGGTGAAGAAAGAGCTTCCAAAGGCCTCATGATGCTACCAATCATAGTGGGACCTGTTGTGAAAAATACCTTTTTCCAGGTTCTAGATCAGGATTTATCCTATAACATACTCTTGGGTCACCCATGGATCCATGAAATGCAAACAGTTCTGTCTACTTATCATCAATGCTTAATGTTTCCATATGACAGATAAGAAGTAACAATACTGACAAACCATATTAGCAGTTAGACTTGTTCTAATCATAGAGCAACTCAGGACACATTTGTCCCACATAATAGAGAGGCTTTGGCCATTTCTACTTCAAAACACAGTAAAAAAGCGAGGGAAATGATAAAAGAAATTACACCAAGTTAAAATTAAAAGATAATGGGGTGGGAGAATATTCTTTATCTCTCTAATCTACCCATGTCCCCAAGATCCCATGGTCAACTGCCAACATCCATACAATAGGCTACAACAACTTCAATATCAAGCACACAAGCTTCGGTTCCCATCACCAAGTTTGATGGCAGATTTATCAAGGTAGATACTCAAGAAAGTGAAACAAAAGATAGGGCTATCCTGGATTGGCTCTATAAAGATGAAAATGAATCGGACCAACATGTTAAGTTACCCACTGAGCAATATGGAAAGGGTTATACAATAATGCAACAAATGGGTTATGAAGGAGATGGCCCTATAGTCAAGAGAAAATAAGGTATTGTTGAACCTATCCTACTAAAAACAATGCACCCTAGAGATAAAACTGGGTTAGGATATGGTGAGGATACAAAGGAAGAAACAGTGCAAAGAAATTCCAATGAGGAATTAGCTGAAACAATTCTTATAATACAAGAAAACAATTCTGACGCTGACTCCAATGACTATGAATGGGACACCATTTTTTATGATACATTCTAGCGGGACAAATAGGTGGATATGGTACACAAATATACACCCACACTCACACAAGGGGAAAGCTCAAGGCCTCCACTTGATTACATCCTACAAAGTGACCATGACTCAAGTGATGATGATTTGATTCAAAATGATACAAATAATCGACATGCAAAGACCATCAAAGACCTTCCCCATAGTGAAAATGATAACAATATCATGACCTTAACCACTCATGACCTTACCCAACCTGACGATCCATTTACCTTGGTCCATCCCGAACTCATTGATTGGGAACAAATTGCACCAATTGATATCCCAAATTTTCTCAATGATGAAACCGTCATAAACTTTCTTTGTTCATCCAAATCAGAAACAGGTTCCACCAGCGAGTCACAAGATCAAAGTTTGAGACAAGAAAGTGCCAAGTTTCTCAGCTACAAAATTAACAACATAAAAGAAAGATCTAATGGTGAAAACCTAACAAAGGCAATATTAGATCATGAAAAGAGAAAAATAAAGAGCGTATCCAACAGTGAAAACCTTTCAAAGGCACTAGAGGATGGGAAAATTGACACTCTTCCGGAGCATTATTAGGAAAGGTCTTCCATTTTGATAGAGTCAACAGAGGAAATCAATATAGGTACTACGAAACAACTAAAAGTCTTGCAACTTGCTACATCCTTGACAGAAGAGGAAATCCCAAGATTCAAAGAATTCCTTAAGAGTAATCAAATCAATTTTGCATGGTCATACGCAAATATGCCTGGATTAGATCCAAATCTAATCATGCATCATTTATCAATCAATCCGATGAAAAACCTATAAAGCATAAACTCAAAAAAATGCACCCACATGTTGCATTACTGGTCAAAGAGGAATTAAAGAAACTATTAGATGTAGGATTCATTCGGTCTATAGACTATGTGGAATGGATCTCCAATATTGTACCTGTATCAAAGCCAGATGGACGAATCATAATTTGTATAGATTTCAGGGATTTAAATAAAGCATGCCCAAAGGATGATTTCACTTTGCCCAACATAGATATGATTGTAGATTTGACTATTGGACATGCTATGTATTCACTAATGGATGGATTTTTGGGATACAACCAAATAAATATAGTGCATGCAGATCAAGATAAAACAACGTTCACATGTCCTTGGGGTACATATTGTTGGAACATAATGCCATTTGGACTAAAAAACGTAGGAGCTACATACCAATGAGAAATGACTATAATTTTTCATCACATGATGCACACATTCATGGAGGATTATGTAGATGATCTCCTAGCCAAATCATACACAAGAGAAGGAAATTTGGCTATCTTATCTAAAAAAAACGTCATAATGGAAAAATTTAAAGTCACACTTAATCCTAAGAAATGTGTCTTTGGGGTGAAATCTGGAAAGCTGCTAGGTTATATTGTGTCAGAAAAATGAATCGAGGTGGATCTGGCTAAGGTACAAGAAATCCTTGATATGCCACCACCAAGGAACATTAGTCAACTATGCTCATTGCAAGGACAGTTGCAATCCATCAGGAGATTCATTATGCAACTAGTAGATAAGAGTTTACCATTCACTCATCTCTTACATAAGAATGTTCCATTTAAATGGGAGGACAAATGTGAAGCAAAGTTTGATCAGATAAAGCATTATCTCATGAGTCCACTAGTGTTGATTCCGCCAGTACAAGGTGAAGCACTTATATTGTATATTTCTGCTACTGAAGTGTCCTTAGGAGCATTATTGGCACAGGAAGACAAAATAGGAAAGGAGCGAGCAATATATTATATCAGTAGAACATTGGCAAGCCATGAACTAAATTATACCTTCATTGAAAAATATTTCTTGGTAGTAGTGTTTACTTCTCATAAGTTATGACACTATATGCTAGCTCATATGATAAAACTTGTGGCTAAGATTGATCCATTAAAATATCTTCTAAGTAAGGCAACCTTAACTCGTAGATTGGCTAAATGGGTCATGATCCTAAGTGAATTTGACATTCATTATGTGGATCAGAAGGCTATCAAAGGACATGTAATAGCAGATCAGTTGGAAGAGGTACCAATGCAAGAAGAACATCCAATACACATTGATTTTCTTGACGCTGATGTTTTCACGACAACCACTAAACAATCATGGGCACTTTATTTTGATGGCTCCTACACTCAACATGGTTCAGGGGTAGGAGTTATTTTCATCACACCTCAAAGACATACAATTCCAAAATCTTATCGGATGATGTTTCCTTGTAAAAATAACATAGCCGAGTATGTGGCATTGTTAATTGGAATGAGAATTGCATTAAACTGGAGAATCACAAAACTGCAAGATTTTGGTGATTCACAACTTGTCATAAATCAGATAAATGATGAATATCAAACTAAAGATGACAAGTTAATTCCTTACAAAAACATGGTGGATGATTTCAAGAAATACTTTGTTGATATCAAGTTGATGCAAATTCCACGTACTAACAACAAGGCTGCGGATGCCATGGCTACAATTGCATCACTGCTCTAGTTGTCAGAGAACCAATCTCAATATGATTTCCTAGTGGAACAATTGTTTTCTCCCACCTATGATAATCTAGAAACCCAAATCATTTGTCACCTAACTAGTTTCGATTCTCCCTTGTATGGCCAAATCTATGCTTATCTAAATGATACCATTTTGCCCCTAGATTTGTCTAGGAATCAGAAAAGGAATTTCATACATCAATCTTCTTGTTACACTTTAATTGTCAACATCTTGTACCAACATGGTCTTGATGGTACCCTCCTTCGATGTCTCAAACGCGATGAATAAAAAAAATCCTTACAAGAGGTACATGGTGGTATTTGTGGGACTCATTCAAGTGGACTAACCTTGGCAAAGAAACCTTGTTAGAATGGGTTACTATTGGCCGACCATGGAGACAGAGTCATTCATCTTTGTGAAAAAATGTTCAAAATTTCAGATTCATGGGAATCTCATTCACGCTCCTGCTCAAGAATTAAAACCCTTCACCACAACATGGCCTTTCACTCAGTGGGGATTGGATCTGGTTGGCAAGATACATCCATCATCATCAAGTGGACAAAAATTCATCATCACAGCCACTGAGTACTTTACTAAGTGGATTGAAGCTGTTCCCCTAACAACTGTTACTGGCAAACAAATTTCATCCTTCATTTTGAACTATATCATATGTCGATATGACATTCCCAACTCTATTATCATAGATAATAGAAGACCTTGTAAAAATTAAGATGTTGATGAACTCTGTGAAATATTTCACATCCAACACGGATTCTCTACGCCTTAGTATCCACAGGGGAATGGCTAAGCAAAGACTTCAAACAAAACAATTCTGAAGATTTTGAAGAAAACAGTGAATGATGTCGACCGCGTGATTGGCATGTCCAACTAAATCCAGCATTGTGGGCATACAAAACCAGTATTCGCACGCCAATGGGTGCTACCCCAGATTCTTTGGTTTATGGAGAAGAAGCCATTTTTCCATTAGAAGTTGAGATTCCCTCACTTCGAGTATCACTAAAGGGGCTCATAAATGATGAGGATTACAAAGTATTAAGATTGCAAGAGCTGGAACTGCTTGATGAACGATGACAAAGTGCATCTAATCATTTAAAGGGGTATCAACAAGTTATGTCCCGCAGTTATAATCACAAAGTCAAATCATGAGATTTTCAAGTGGGTGACTTAGTTCTCAAAGAAAACCCTCGCAATCAGCAAGATTGGGAAAAGAAAGGAAAGTTCGAGCCTAATTGGCTGGGCCCATTCATCATCATTGCAACATATGGATCAGGGGCATATCAGTTATCAACATCAAAAGGGGACCTGCTTGAAGATCTAACTAACAACATCCACTTGAAGAAGTTTTATGTTTGAAAATATCAAAAACAGTATAAAAAGTCCTAGAAAAATATCAAAAACAATGTAAAATGTCATGAAAAAATTCATAAAAATGGGAAAATGTCCTGTAGAAAACTGTCATTAGGGTGAAAACCTGGCAAACAGGCATCCTTTTGACATGCAAAAAAAACAAAAAGAGCAAAATACTAAAAAAAAAAAAAGATAAAAAATACAAAAAAAAATCAAAAAAGGCAAAATACAAAAATAAAAAAAGATCAAAAATACAAAAAAATAAAAAATAAAAAAAAATACAAAAAAAATAGAAAATCAGAAAAAAGTGCAATAAAAAAAAATGGTGAAAACCTGGCAAATGTGCATTGCTTGTGATATAGTTGGCTCTTCCATCTATCAAGATATATTCTGCATTTTTCATATCTATCTTTCATTAGCACCACATACGAGCCTAGCCATCACATCCGTATCATGCGTCCAAACATTTCCTTGAAACAACAAGGATTTCATCATGGCTTGATGATTAGTCTTATCCTTAGCAGTAGTTTGTGTCTAATCAGGAGTCAGAGTGCAAGGTCATTGGGGGCAATCAAATTTTGAGCTTTTTGGCAGACAAGCAACATCATGTGTCAAGTATCGAAATATCAGAACAATGAATTATCCAATCAAACTGGGTTTAAACAACTATTCAATAGGAAACTGAACAAATTGTATGATCTTAATCTGACTAAAATGAATGAAAAACTTAAAGCATAAGTTGAATTGTTGTTTTTGACATTTGATGACATCATATCTTTGGAGTGGTTCAATGATGAAATGAACTAGAATCACAAGGAAGGAGTATGATTTTTCTTTGGTTGATGTCTGTAAGCTAATCACTATTACTATGCAATTTTTTCATGGGACATACTCTACAATGTATCATTGATGACATTTCGAGATTTTCATAGGAAAAGGGTTAACTTTTGTCTATTTATGAAAGAAATACTCAGGTTATCTTGCTTCAATTATACCTCGATGCTTGTATTAACTTGCTACATCAAACATCATGGAAGTAGTACTCAGGTCATCATTGGTGCTAATATCCCCTTTGATGCTTGTACTAACTTTCAACATATCAAAAGGCTCAATGATGAAATTTACATGCAGAATTGGCTCATAGAATGACAACAGTGCAGTGGATTCATTTGAGCATTTTAGGATTGCATGATTCATTAAGATTGCATTCATTTTTGTTTTTATGGTTGTATGAAATATTTTTGGAGGTTTGAAATGCTACATATCTCTTTTAAGACGTTGATTGAGTACACTTGGAAATTTATTTCATCTCATTTCATTATCATTTTCATATTTCATCATTTTAAATCTCATTTTTTTTATCATCATTTAGGTTATCATGATCATTTCAATAACATTTGTATATTTTCATTTTCATTATTGTCATTATCATTATTAGGTACCATTCATTTTTTTATTATCATAAATCATTATTTATTTACATATCATTTATTATATCATATCATTAATCATTCATCTCATCATTTATTTTGAATTTTTCACCTCATTTTCATATCATTTTCATAATCACCATTTGCATAATTATACAAAAAGATGCATCCATTGAATTTATCGCATACATGCTCCATACATCATGAAGAAATCATTTATAATACATCATCATGTTAAATTCATAGAAATTATTTAATTTTATAGGATCATTCAATCATAAAGCATGTTCATCAAATCATAATTTACATCATAAAAATTGCATCATCATCATATAAGCATACATTGCAGTAAAAAAAAAACATCATCATTATAGTTCATATCAATATGCATATATCATCATAAAAATTGCATGCATAATCATAGACCACATAGCATATAGAAAACAAAAATGCATACAACCATTCATCATAGCATAATCAAAGACATATGAATATCAAACCACCGCTGCATCTCATAATATCATCAAAATAAATTTCCATGGGTACAAGGATATCAAATGTCCGAAAAAGATATATAAGTACAATACGAGGAGTGTATACATAATCATCACTGAGGGGCATCTGGATGGGAATCATGACTAGTACTGCCTCTAGAGGTGGTCGGTCTATGTGGATATTTGCTACCTGAAGCACCTATCTCTCGTCTAATAGGATGTGGCACACTCTTGGTGGCACTCCTAGTATGACTGCATGAGTGGGAACGTGATCGGGTGTCTGACTGTGTATAGGCTATCCTCTTCTTAGTAGGTACTGCCTCAAAATATCTCATCCTGTAATACTCTGCCTGACGAGCAGTGTCCAGTCCCTCTGCCACAACCTCTCCAATGGAGGTGCTATCAACTGACCTCAAGAGTCTTTTTGCTACTCCCTCTGCCTGAATGCATCGCTCTCTGAAGCTATCCTGCTCTGCAATAAGCTGAGCTATCTATGGCTTAGGAGGTGGTGGCTGTGTAATTTGTGCCTGTGCTAGATGGATCTGAAGATTTTGAACCTCTACCTGCAGAATGTCAATCTATCCCTGTGATGGAGCCTTGATGGTAATACGTGGAGATGAAGTACTGGGCTACTCCACCACTCTAGTTGTACAAGGCCTCATCCTGAAGGGTACATCAAAGAAATATCTCTGGCTGCCACCCCCACCACCTCTGTCATCCCCATCATCATTGTCATCATTAGAGATATCCTCATCCTCCTCCTCATCGACATCCATGGCCACCCTGCCTATATCCTCCTCTGCTTCAAGTGGCTTCCCTACCTATCCCTATGCCTGTGTCTGTGCCCCGACCTCTGCCTGTGCTTGTGGCTGCCATCATGCTCATCATATAACTGGTCAACCTAATAGTGGGGCAGGCTCGTCTAGACTAGTCAATATGGGAAATGGATGGGTGTAGAAATATGTAGCATAATCATCTGTCATGTGTGCATCTATGACCTCTGGATGGATGGCCCAAAAATTTGGCTAAAGATCATTGTACTCTGCTCTCGCTGCCTCAGGAGTAATGAAGGGACCCCACTCTAGTACATCCTCTCGACGTTTGGCATAATGAGCCACACCCTGTGACATCATTTGAACTCACCCATACTGCCTAAGTACCCGCATAACCAGAAAATTCTCAATAATGAAGGGGGTGTGGCCAATCGAGTATCTCGATATACCACAATAGGGCAACTCTATGTCATCATCATCACATGCATCACAATCAAGATATGGTCTCCAGATGACTGTATCCATATCATCTAGCATACGCCGCCAGTAATTTAACTTGCCCAACATAGGCTGAACAAGGGGAGCTGTATACACATATACATATGGGTGGCTAAGTAGGCGATCTCTCCGTACAATAGGGTAGGTGATGGTGATGTGCTCCCATGCCCAGATCTGAAGCAGTGTAACCCCGAAAGATATACTCTTTCCATCTGTATATACCACCTGATGAATGTCGTGGTATAGATGGGAAAGCATGTAGGATCCCCATGCATATCTAGTCTGATGAAGGATCATGTCCTGCAAAATCCGACCCCAACCTACTGATAGTCCCTTTGACCTGCAATCAGGACAAAAGAAGCCACCAATGAAACTTGCCAAAATTGATGGAAGTGGGGCATAACCCTCTACCATATCTCTCCATGAAATCTCATAACCACCAACATGACGATCCTGGAAGACTTGTCGC
Organism: Sequoiadendron giganteum; assembly: GCA_007115665.2. Taxonomy (NCBI): domain Eukaryota; kingdom Viridiplantae; phylum Streptophyta; class Pinopsida; order Cupressales; family Cupressaceae; genus Sequoiadendron; species Sequoiadendron giganteum. The sequence continues at coordinate 621,008,227 of CM021108.1, forward strand.
AAGGCATCGGTACCTCCAATCTCCTTGTGATCATAAATCACAAGTGAACCAACTACGGGGATGCCGAAAATCCTGTACACATCCTTGGATGTAAGAGTGATCTCTCCAGTCGGCAAGTGAAAAGTATTATGCTCACTATTCCATCTCTCGACTAATGTAGTCAATAGTGCCCTGTTGACCCTATACTGAGGGATCCTGAGAAGGGAACCCAACCCACATCTAACAATGACCCCTATCTCTAGCTGGGATAGTTGAGGAATCATCTCCCATGTATGGGGAAATATCTCTCTGATCTGGAGGATATTAAAATACTCCTATAACATCAATACATCAATATTAAATCATCAACAAGGAATATCAAAACCATCAAGCAAATCATGGCAATCAAGTAAGTGAATCATATCAACATCAATAGCATATCATTACTATTTTTTCTTCAAGCAGGAAGATAAATTTATCAAACTCTACAAATTTGTTTTCATCAAGTATGGAAAAAAATTTAACAACCAATTAGATCAACATCAACATCATTACTACTTGTTTTTTGATCATGAAATAAAATTTAAATCAACATCATTTTACTATTTGTTTTTCAAGTGTGAAGACAAATTTATCAGATCATTACCAAAATCAAGTTAATCTATCCTTGGTGTTATTCAAAATCATCACATCAATTGTCTAATACAACAACAATCATCAATCAAGTATCAAATCAATCTTAAAATTGCAAGATCAGCAAAATATCATGGATGTGCTAAAACAGTCTATCAATGCGCTAAAACAATCAATCCAGTACTTTATCCATGGATGTGCTAAAATAGAGATTATATGCACTAAATCATCTATGTGCTATTCTATCAGGTGTATGCGCTACATTATCTTGCCTATGCACTATACTAGCGTATGCACTAATCTAACATCAAATGCGTGTGGTCTTCCTATATGCCCTACTTTATCAATCCTATGCGTGAAACTATTCATCTATGCACTAATCTATGGCTTGTGTGCGCTAAATAAAAAAACTATGCACTAAAACATAAATTTGAAAATTCAAAAAATTGAAAAACTCGTAAAAAATTCTAAAAAATTCACAAACGCGGATCATGCAATCTTACTGGAGGTCCATACACTGTTGGTTTCTGATGATGGCGGGCTCACTCGAATTGGTGGCACTTGTAGTGGATCAGAATCTCGAAATTCTCTCTCAGAGCTCCGAAAATCACTAAAGGTTACTGTTCAAATGACAATGACTTTTTACCTTTTCTACCTTTTAAGGGGGTAAAAAAGGGAAGTTATTTTATTTTTACTGTACAACACGCTATTTCGAGAGATAAATCGACAATTTCACTTCAAAATAATGCAAATTATTTCAATCATCATCACTATCATTCAAATCACGTGATTTATCTCCCAAGGGGGCATATAGCATCATCAGTTAATTTTTCAAAGTTAGGGACAAATTTTCGAAATCGGAATTTTTCTTTGAAGCAATGTGTAAAACACATCACTTCAAAGAGGGGAAAAATGTATACATCTAAAAATGGTCATTATAAATCAAGCCTATTAATTAATTAAATATGAATTATTTAATTAATCTTGTAAAGTCATCTACATATAAATAAATTTAATTATTTATTTATATTGTTCATTTTTCTGAATCTTCTAGTCTAATTAAATAAATAAGTTTATTTAATTATTGTTATCTTCTTCTTAATTAAATTAAATAATTTTCATTATTTATTTATATTAATTATCATGATTCTAAATTTGAATTTTCAAATAATAGAATATTCTGCTAACTCATCCTTCACTCCATATTTAAATTGAATATTGTAAATATTTAATTTAATACTCTTTTTTTCACCTCTCACATAATTAAATATTAATTATTTAATTATGGAAACTTATAAATTGATTGTCACATGTAATTAAATAAATTTAGGATTTATCCTCAACTTTCAACCAACTTTCATAAATGAAAAGACAAATGGCATTTTGTTTCCATTTTTGAATTAGGATGGTTTTGTGGGTTGAAAAAATTCCTCCATTATTCTCTCAACCTTCCATATTTCTCTCAACTTCTAAAATCTCCCACTGTTCGTCTTGACAGGTTTGAATTTGACTGTTGATCTTTGCCAACAAGATTCTTGCCTCCAAAAATCTATAAATACAACCCTTTTGTGAGTTGATTTGATCCTAGATTTTGTGAATTTAGCATAGTTATTATAGTTGCATTCAAATCAACTTTTTAGCATATCATCTCAAGTTCATAACATTTTAGTTTTTAACTTCATAGCTCAAATCATTTAGCAATGGACATGCATGTTGCATAATCTTATTCTCCTAAGTTGTCATTCCAACAAGCTGCTACTTACACCAACTGAGAGCCAATAACTTGCATTGAATCCTTGGAGATAGAGGACAATGGAATGTTTTTGAAGGAGCTTCTGTTATTTAGAGTTTTTTTTATCTTTTTAATTAGTTTCCTTTGATTTAATGTTCCATTTGTGTGTTAGTTTATCATTTTAATTAGTTCGCATATTCTCACACACACACTCAATGTAGGAGATTTAAGCAATTCAAAAAAAGAAAGAGAAAGGAAGAGACCAACAAAATAATGTTTGGATGTACCATGAAGGTGAAAAATCTTCTAAACATCCAAATGACATGTAAATTGAATCTTATAATGTTCAAATAGAAAATGAACTACTTTATATGAATGAAAGGTTTGATAAAAATAAAAATGAACATGATATTAAAATTGAAAATATATGAAATAGAAATGAACATGACAAATAATAATGAATAAGAAAATCCTAGAACTTGTCATTAAACATCTAATTACAAGAGTAATATCAAAAATGAAAAAGCTAAACATATGTAAGCTCTTGAAGAATGCAAATATGAATAATATGACCTTAAAAAAATACTCTTCACTCTAAATTTTATCACAAGAATGGAATTGATGACACCCCTACAATTAATATTAATGTATATTCAAAATATATACGTGGGGAGGATGTTAATTAGAAATATATTGAAATCCCATATCCATCATATTTTAATATTTTAATGAGCACAATGAAATTGTAAAATACCCAAAAACCTCTAAATGACCATTTGAAATTGATAATATAATAAAAAATTGAAACAAAGAGGTCCTCACACTTTCAAAAAATTTAATTAATATTTATAAAATAAAATGTTAACTAAACAATACCAAATTTTTGTGCCTTTCCTAAAAATATACAAAATGAGACTTTTACTAAAGAATTTAAAGATTAGGGTAAACAAAGTATTTGATCATATAATTTTTTTTTTAAATACACTCAATTCTAATGGAAATATTAGTAATAATAAAGATAAAGGACCAGATCATATAGGAATAACAACCTTAATACTAATCAATCTCTCAACAAAGTCTCTATTATTTAAAAAAAGCATATCTTGACTTATTTTTGATGTAATATTCACTTATAGATACACCCTAATAAGGTTTATAGTGGAATAAATTTATGGAACATATTCTAAGTTCATGTTGGTAGTTTTTCAATAGATTGATAGATATTTTTAGTAAGCTATATAAGTTTGCAATGAGTTACATGTAATGATAACCTAGAGAATGCTATGTTCTACAATATTCTTGGAGGTACCACAAGTAATATAATTCATCAAGACGTTGTATTTATTATTGGAATCCATGAGTGGTGTTTTGTTGTAGTGTAGGAATACATTTACATGGCTCAAGAGAAATGTATCAACAACCATTAACTAAGTGTGTGTGACAATGACTTCTATGTGTAGTGATCAATCATATGGATAAGTCATGAACTGCATGTAATACGTGGAATGTTCATGGTATGATATGGTCATGAGATGGTTGTATGATTGTTAGTATTCTACATGGTAGTTAAACAATTAAATAATTGGAATTATTATTGGATGGTTTTGTGTTATAGATCTATTTGTTTATATGGATGTGAAAAGGCATGATATTGTTGTTTTTGGTTGAATCCCAAAGGCATGGAATTTATATTGGAGGTTATATGCTATTGTAGAGAAGGGGGATTCACTGCTCCTAAGTCTCTAAGATACCAACGAGTCTCAGGGGAGAAAGCTGCCCTACACTACCTGTGAGAGAAGGGGGATTCACTACTCACGAGTTCTATTTATTCAGAGACCCTCACAAGGAGAACTACCCTAAACCACATCAAAGGACAACAACAAAGGCTCTAGAACCAGAAAGAGCAAGTCACATAGATCCTCTAGAGAAACTATCAAGATCTCGGCCAAAGGACAACAACATAGGATTTTGACGACAGTGAGATGCGTTGGTGTCTCTGAGGCACGTTGACATCTCATACAAACTAGAGATTGAGTTTATCACAAAGAACAACAAAGTGACTACCAACAATCTGATTATTGATAACTTCTAGAAAGTGATAGAATGCGATAAAGTGAAAATAGACTGAAATAGAAGTGATAAGGATAAGGAGAAGAAGGGAAAGGAAAATTCTCACAAACGTGCGATTGAAGAAGCCTCCAACGTGTGATTTTCCTCAATACCTGCACACAACAAAGAGAGAGAATGTTGGGGCTGTATAGGGGTTTACCTCAGTCAAACCCTCGTTTTGGTGTTCCCACCTCCATGGTCAACCAACTAGATAGAGATAAATGTATGAAATGAAGTAAAGTACACAAAGACACTAAAAAATAGTGTTATGATACTCAACCAAATAATAGAGGAGAGGAGTGAAAGCTTACCACCTTAGTCCAAAGAACTCAAGGCTTGTGGGGGAGAAAATGAGAGGAACTCAAGCCTTTGCTGCCGTGGTGTTTCGTTCCACACTTTCTCTATTGAAGTGATGGAGTGTTGATGTTGCTTCTATTAAGTGTAAAGTGTTACTACAAATCTTGGGGATAAATGCTTGAGAGTGGAGAAGCTGCTGGAGCTTGTGAAGAGATTTAAGAGAATGTGGAGAGAATGTAGAGTGGATGTGAAGAGATCAACCAACCTTGAAATGAATGAAGGTGAGTGAATTTGAAGGAAAGGGTGAAAGAAACAACCATATTTGGGTCGATCGGCCGAAAAGGGTGTTATGAATCAACTCCCAATGGGAATGGTAATGCCTCTGCAGGCTCCATACATCGAAATCTGTCAGGGATATAAGAACGTCAAACAGACGTCTGCACGTCGGGCGAGTGTCCTAGAGAGAAACGCCCCCACCAACACACAAATCTGGCGCCAAGTGTGACAAAGACAACGTGCTTATGCGGAATTAAGCCTCCAAATTTGGTTTTCTAAAGTGTTAAGGGAAAAAAGGGAATTTGCGTTATGGGTGAAAATTCATGTTGATACACTACCTCAAACTACCTAATAAGTGCTGGATTAATTATGATAATCACTTGATAATTAATTATTCACTAATTAATTATTAAGTCCCTTATTACATTAGTTCACTTAAGCTAAACTTAGGAGTGATTTTTATTATTAGATTGGGCTAATTATAGGTCTAGTTGTCTCATTGCATGAGATTAAGACACTTGTCACAATCTAATGCAATCCTCATCTAGGGTTTTCTTTTTCATGCTTTTATAAGCATGCACATTGATTGTAATCATTAATTTAGAACCATTTAGGTTAATACATAGAAAATCAGTTTCTCTTCTGGATTCAATATTTTCTCTCTTGGTTACATAACACACCAATAGCTTTGATCTTTTTTTTTGTGATAAGATAATTTCTTGTAGGTGATTTTTGAGTGTTGTGGAGTTCAATCATCAACTTCAACATGGTATTAAAGCTCTAGATTTATATCTTCCTATCTAAATTCCAAGAGATCTGACCTTGAGGGAAAAATTGGCTCATCCTAGGGTGAAACAAATATCACTGTTATCTCAAGAATGTTCTAAAACCTAAAGAATGCATGTGGTTTGATCAAAATCTGAGAAGTCGAAAAAATAAAAAAAATTAATAGCAAGGACTTGTGCGCGAAAATCCATACGGTCATATGGATCTGTATGGCCCCTGTTGTGTTGATTTTATCACTAGGTCATGCACAAGCAATGGTTTCATTTTTTTCTTGGTTTTACTATATTTTTTCCAAGGTTTTTTAAAAAATCAAACACAAAAAACAGTTCAAAAAAAGAAGAAGCAATTTCAACGAAAAAGAAAGAAAATCTTTAAAAATTAAAATTAAAAAAAAATAAAAAAAGGGTCGCAATAACAAGGTACAATCAATACCCTACCACAACCTTGTTGTCACATTGATGGAGGCATTTAATGACCAACAATGGTCACTTCAACAAATCCAACCTCCTCTTCAAAGCTCCAGGTGGCCTCTTTAAAATTCATTAGCCTTTGGAAATAGTTGGTGGTGAAAATAATCAACCATGTCATTAAAATAAAAAAATCGTCACCCTAAAAAAAAATCAATGAGAAAATAAGCGGAAAAAGTGGTGAGAAAATTGGCAACCAACAAAAATTTTGGCCAACACAATGCTTTAACAAAATATTCGATTATGCCCTAAAGAATATATCGATGAAATTGCACTTTTTAGGGAGCCGAATTTTTTCCCAATAGAGGGAATATTCTGAGCATATTCGCTAATGTTAGCACCGTACAGGCAGCCTCAAGCCCCCCTCTTAGGCCCACTTTTCCCTAAAGAAGTGATTTTTTTCTTTTTGGCATAACTTGGGCATACAGTGTTAAAATCAAGCAAACAAGATATCATCAGAAAGCTAGTTTTGAGTACTTTACAATGGTGGAGGTCTTATTGTCATATATTTTTGCTAGTTCCTATTATTCTTAATCAAAGTTAGATCTTAATTTTGTGCTTTCAAGATTGTAACTTGTTTCTTGTATCTTTGATTTTTGTGATTCAAGTGACATTGGAAGGGTATTTCAAAGCTCTTTAGATATATTCATGCAATTTTTACAAAATTTTCCTCGGGTACATTTTATTCAGTATTTTATGTTTTCACATTTTTCTTAATTACTTGGAGGTCTTGGTACCTAGAAAGGATCTGGCTGCATATGATGACATCATTTGATCTGCATTATCAGTATTGAGGTTTTTAGTCTCTTATTTTTTAATTTGAGTGAGTATCATGGGTTTTTTGTTCATCTTTTTGTGATCAACTTAGACAAGGATAACTATGAGTCTTGGTGAAATGAAATCTTGAAACATCTCAGGTGGCTTGAAATTTTGCCTTATCTATATGGAATCATACCTACACTAGTCACACTAGGGAGTTTATCAACATGGGGCATCATCAGAGATCATATTATAGAGTTTGTATGTTCTAGTGTTGATTTTGACACTATGTGTGTTGTATCGAACATTGAATGTCCCCACACAATTTGGACATGAATTTGGGAGATCCATGGAGACCATCATATCTCTCCATACCGAGAGAATCCTACTAAAAATTATCTCATCCCTCTTGTAGATGTAGATTCCATACCCTTTGATTATGATACTTTAGAAGAGACTTAGTATATCATAGGTCTTGCATGTTCTGATGATTCAAAGACTTGTCTTCATGTTCCCACTCTTCAAATCGAGACTACATTAGCATCCCTTGTTGTTCTTGGTCAAATTAGAATCACCACATCTTTGGCCCCTATTGGTTCAATGCAGTAGGACATCCATCTTCTTCCATATATAACTACTTAGGACTCATATCTTGTAGATATATCATCCTTGTTTGTGGAGTCTTATATTGTAGATTTGGAGGATTAGTTTGAGAAAATTAATCTCCTCTTTATTAATAGCCACATCAAAGCTATTGGCCCACCACCTTCATCACCTTTGCAACTTGTTCTATATCAATCTTCATAGGATTCTGGATCAACATCATCACTTTCTGACATGTGGACACATGAGAAGTTTTTAGAGGCACACATAATTTGGATTTGGATTCCTGATTCACCCATTATTTTTTATTGGCTTCTCCAATCACTAGTGGATCTATTTCTTGCTAAGGGGAGACATGCTATTTGCAAGCCTAGTGGATCATATTTTATCTTCAAGAACTCATCATTGGCATGACAGCTCTTTCTTTGTGGGGGGATTCATATCCTAATTTTCTCTCTCCTATTGGGGGACATCTATTGTACTTTCATGATAGAATCAACCCTTTGGGGGTCACCTTGAGTCCTCATTCTATCCTTCTTTCAATAGTGCAATCATTTATTTTTCTCTCTTTTGGAGAGGAGTTTTTCCCATGTGGTTTTCACCTTTTCTCGAGTTATGCGAGTTTCATTTTGTAGTGTAGAAAATGTATCCCTTTACATTTTCACACTTGTTTGGGCCCTCCCTACCAAAATTGGGCTTATTTATGTCTTATTTGGTCCTATTTTCCATGCACAAGCCTTATTTAATGCATTTCTTTGAGGATAATCCCAACACATAACTAATGACCAATCATAATTTAATGTTTTTTGGTTATGTTTTAAATTTAGTGATCTAGGACTCATACACCACCTTGGGCATATGGGTCCCACCTAATTTTTGGGCCCCGAACTTGAATTTGGTATAGAACTTAACATTTCTTGAAATTTGTGTCCCAAGATAAGGCTACTAGGACTCATACGCTCCAACTAGTGTATGAGTCCCACTTTAGCTTGGACCTATTTTGAATTCAATATTTGGTAGGATTTATTCTCCTAGATTAGATGTCGGCTTGTAGTGTTGTAATTTTGAGAAATTTGGCATCAACAAGTATAAATACAAGGTTATTTCACATAGTTTCATCCTAGAATATCATAAGAAATCAAGAGCACTTTCCTAAGAGTTTACAAGAGCATTCAAGAGTTGATTATCAAGCATTTTGGAGCTATATTAAAGATTCAAGCATCATGTCAAAGTCATCACGCATCATGTGTTTTTTTGAGTTAATATAAATGTGATGTAGGTTCTTATGATTCAAGAAAGCATTCAAGTCAAGATTCATAGCACTCAATCAAGAGTCAAGATCTAAATTCATGATAGTCATTTCACATAAGATTGCAACCTTTGTTACAAGGGTTTGGTGAGTTCCAACATAGCTTATTTGTTCATTCATCATTCCTTCATTCTATTTGATTTTATTTCAAGGTTTGATTACCAAAATGAGGTTTGACCAAGACAAACCCCTATCCACAAAAAAACAACATTTTTTCTTTCCTCTACATGTGTGATTGCAGATCTAGGATCTTTGAGGCTTGAAGATCCTTTGAAGACTAAATGGCAAGATTGAAGAAATTTTCCAAAGTTGTCATCTTCATGGAAAGTCACTTACTTGGGTTAGAATTTAGAGTTTTAGTCTCAAAGATCAGAGAGGAAAGAATCTATAGAAGATCACTAGAGGATACAAGAGTTTTAGAAAAACCTTGATACTAGGACTAAATCGCCACCTTGGGAATATGAGTCCCAATATACAACTTGTTAGACATTTTCTATAGATCTCAGTTTATTAGTTGCATATTCTAGATTCAAATTGAAACCCTAAACAAGGACCAAATCATCTAACCTAGCGTATGAGTGCTAGTGTGCATCAAAAGTCATAATTTTGGGATTGTAGACCTTGTTTCAAGCATCTTAAGTTTTTGAGGTGCCCTTCTGTTCATTATTTTGGTTTTGATTTTGATTTTCTAGGTTACATAGCTATATTTTCATATCATTTTCATTTCCTTCTTTCTAAGCCTTTGCTTAGTGTTGAACCCCCTCTTATGTTTAATCACACCCAAGGAAACCATCCTAACCTTACCCCATTCTTCAATCAAGTCAATTGGTTGATGGATCTTGGTTTCCTTTAATGAACTAAAGGAAATAGGAGGCCCCTTATCCCTTGGTGTGTTCCATCTCCTAAACGGTGGAGAACACCCCTATTTTCTTCGTTCCATTTTGTTGAACCTAGCCTTTGGACACCTTATTTATGATTTGGAGTGCATCTCAGTCCTAGATATAGCTTACAATAGCTTTGCATTAGGTCTTACATTAGTTAATTTGCATTGAGGGCTTTTCAATCTTGCATTAGTGAAAGTGCATATAGGTTGCATTTTTGCATCTTGCATCATTGAATTTCATTTGAAATCTATAATTGCACATAGTCAAGACAACATACAAAACAAAAACTTTAACATTCACTCAAAAATTGTTGAATTTAGTGTAAAAACCCTAATCTAGGATACATGCGCCCCTCTAGGTGATTTAGTCCTAGTACAATTTGTTTTACTTGATTTTTGGGAATTTTGTGTTAATTTTTTTTCATCATTTGAACCCTTCAAAAACCATAATTGGGACTCATACGCCCCTCTGGGTGATTTAGTCTCGTGTTAGACCTGAAACTGCATTTTCTAGCATTAAAAACCTTGTTTTTGTGCTTCTATTTGCTATTGTTAGATTTATGTTTCACTTTACAAGTTTTTATTGCATTCATTTTATTGGATCTAGCTTAGTTTGGTTTAATTTTAAGTGCATTTGTAATCATAAGAATTAGACTTAAAGCATATCATTTATCTTGTGTTCAGTGCATTTATCTTGCATTCATTGATTGTCCTTTATATGATCTTTAAAACTTGGTGTCCTATTGATAATACTATAGTGACATGAAGCTAGAGACTCATGTCATCCTGCAATAGTGTACTTGTCATGGATCTTGGGTAATCTATCTCTTTCACTCATATTTTTGACACTAGTTCACCAGGTATGGACCATACCTTTAACAACTCTCCGCCTTCAAGTAGTATGACAAGTGTTGAAACAATGGTTGCTAATGTTCCTTAAGAAACCATAATCTAAATCCATGAAGAGTTAGAAAACCTACAATATCAAGTGAGTATTGAAAACATTTCCAACATTTCTATTCCTACCACAGATAACATACATCACATGATTGAAAGTGAAGAAGGAGTAGAACTTGTGTGTAACCTAGCTCAAATTTTTGGAAAACATCTTACCTCAATGACTGGTAGTCAACCTTTGAACAATGTATAAATTAAAGGAGGAACTCAAATTACTCCTCCCACAACCATTGCCTCTATTCCTACCTTTACTAACCCTCAAGTTACAACAACTATGCAACCTACTAGTAATGTCTTTCCTAGCTTGGGTATTTCCACTAGAAATCCTAGCACCTTTGTGGCATCTCACATCATATCTTCTACCACTTCACCTCCCATAAGAATTATATTCAATTCCCCCTCGAACACATATACACCTCCACCATATTCACCTCCATCTCAAAAAACAACCAATGATGCCATACTTAACCAAATTTAACAAAATGTTTCATCCCTTCAAAAGAAAATTTCCACCATAAACCAAAATCAAAATGGCCAACCTACATACTGTTGCGAACAGGTGCCTCAACTTCTGGCTTTGGACCTTTGAAAAGACTTGGTGAAATTATCATCTTTCTAATCCTTTACCTCTGTATCGCAGAGAGTCTTTCATAGAGGAGCAGTTTGGCGGTTTACCGCTTTATCGCGGGCCTATGTCGGTCTATTTGTGGTTGGGAAGTGTCACCACCATACTGTGGAGTCTCCTTCTTAGGTTGGTGGTAGCGTGGTTGACAGGCGATAGTTAAGCATCAGTTCACTGCCAAACTATAGGTATGGTTCGGCGGCACGGTGAAGGGCAACGGTCAGTATGATAGTTACCGCCTTACCGTAGGTGTCGCTCAGTGGAGCTATAGTGGTTATGGTTAACGGATGGCGGTCTATGAAGAATGCTTACCACCCTACCACGATGGCCTTTTGGCCATGTTGCGGTGGTGCGGTAAGTCATGGCGTTCAATTCTAATGGTTACCTCCTTACCGCGAAGGTCTTGCGGTCAAGTCCCGATAGCACGGTGGAGCATGACGGTTGACATAGGAGGTTACTACTAGAACATGAGAGGATTTTCTTAGCCTCGCGGTGGCACCACCATATTGTGGAAGGTCATGATGATTTTGGCAATGACATGGTGCTAAGCAGCGGGCTGGCAGATAAGCCACTACCTCGATACCACAATGGTGTTAGAAGGGACTTGCGGTTGGGTAGTGGAACCACCATACCAAGAGAGGTCTCACAGGGCTTGATGATGGCATTGTAAGAGAAGCTCAGAGCTCAGGTGGTTGTTTTCACTCATGGTCAAAGCAATGAGTGAATGGGAAGGCGACGCGTGGCAAGAAATCAATACTTGATTGGTTGATATCTAGAGCGTTGAAAGAAGTAAATGTGAGACGTGGTTTGGCTTGTGACAGAATCCGATTAAGGCAAGGAAGTTAATGCCTGGGTGGCTCGATGCAAAGAAGATTGGTCAGAAGATCATATTACTTGATTGGGTGATTGATACATCATTAAGACTTGCGATTGGTTGGAATGTTAAATGCGATGTAAGACTTGTATAGTTGATTACAATTGATATAAGTCAATCAAAGGGTGACGGTGATGTAAGAGAGAGAGATAGAGAAGTGAGTTTTGTATTCATTGTATACTGTAAGAGTATTGTGATAGTGAGTGTATGAAATTAATCAACTCTTCTACTATGAGATAATTATCAGAGAGTGAGGACTGTGAGCTTTGTATGTAATATATTTGACTGTAATATAGAGTGTCTTCTCTTGGTGTGGTGGGTTTTTTCTCGAAAGGTTTTTCCCACATAAATCTGGTGTTATCTGTGATTTCTTATTTTTGTTATCTCTTTTACTTTGTATGTGTTTATCTCAGTAGTTTTAAGAAGCTTTAAAACTGGTCTTTGCACTTCTCCTTTGTTGTATTAGTGTTAGGAAAGCGATTTAGCACCTCTGTTTTCCTTTCAAGTGGTATCAGAGCTTGGCCAGTTGTGTTATCCTTGTTAGTATGGCTGGTTTTTTGTGCTAACCCTATTCGAGTGGTAGTCTTGTAAAGTTAGAACATAGTTCTATTTGAGATGGTGAGTACATTAGGTAGAGTTGAGATTGAAAAATTCAATGGTGGCAACTTTGAGTTATGGAAACTCAAAATGGAAGACTTGCTTGTGGATAGAGACCTATGGGTTGTTGTGTCTGGCTGATTCTGTACTCCTGAATGTCCATGAGGAGAAGTGTGCAGCTTCATTATAAAAGAAGCTTGGTGATATTTATCAGGGAAAGTCTCTGGTAAATAATTTATTCCTAAGGAAGAAGTTTTACTCCTTGAAGATGGAAGAAGGTGCATTTGTTGCAGACCATATGAACTCATTTAATATGAGTGTTGCTCAGTTGGTGTCTGTGGGTGTAAAGATTGAGGAGGAGGATCATTACATGCTCCTATTATATTCATTACCTGACACTTGGGATCATCTTGTAATGGCTATTGGCAGTACAATCATTAATTTCAATATGGAAGATGTTATTGCCTCACTATTGTTTGAAGATATGTAGAGGAAGTCTTTAGAGATGGCCAAAGAGGCCCTTGTTGTTCGAGGTAGATTGAAGAAGAAAGGCAAGAAGAAGGACAAGAATTCCAAATCTAAATCTGTAGGGAGATCTAAGTCTCCTGGTAAAAAGTCCAATATGAAAAGATGGAACTGTAGGTAGTCTGGTCATATCCAAAAGGAGTGTAAGGAGTAGAAGAAGAAGAAGAGTAATGCTTCATATAATGACTCTTCTCAAAGTGATGCAGATGCCTTCATTGTAGCCATGGTGATTTAGGCATCAGATGATGTCTGGCTGATTGACTCCGGTGCATCCTTTCACATGATGTCTCATAGATAATGTTTCACTAAGTACGATAAGTATGATGGTGGAAAGCTGTACCTGGTGAGTGATTCAACATTGGATATTGTTGGTCGTGGAAGAGTCAAAATATAGTTCCCTGATGGTAGAATCAAAGGGATTGGTGGCATACTACACATACCAGGTTTGGCTTGTAACTTTCTTTTTGTCAGTAAGCTGAATGATGTTGGTGTAGAAGTTTCTTTCTTGAGTAAAGGATGTAAGATGGCTAGAGGTGCAATGTATTGGTATCAAGAGCAAAAAGCTACTAGCTCTGATACCACTTGTTGGGGATACAGAGTCGGTCTGTCATCATAGAACACATCTAAGACAGTAGTGCATTGATTTTCATTCAAATCACAACAAAGACACAAGCAACTATGCCATAAATCAGAAGTAGGCACAGTTGATCCCCCATTGATCCTCTAAGAAAAATAAATGCTTGACAAATAATAGATTCAACACAAGCACAGATTTAGTTTGCAGAATCAAACAACATGAAACACAAAAAGTATAGACACATAGATTTATATGGGGAAAACCCTTTCAGGTAAAAAACCCCACCCTCCAAAACACTCAGCTCACATGTATTATTCAATAACTAAAATGGTTAAAATACAAAACCTGAGCTTTGCTCTTCAGGAGAATACATCTTGTCCATCTGGAGAAGGCAAACAACACAAATAAAAAAACCATCACATGGTTACAATGACTCCAAAGTCATATCATGTAGATTCCCTTTAGCTCCTTAGTTGACTGTCTCAGCCAGCCTCACGGCTAGCTCAGCCACAAGGAAAAGCAGGTTCACATCTCAACAAATCTGAGAGTCTAAGTGTTCACAGTTGAACCGCTTGAACACTCTCAGCCTCTCTTTGTTATCACTCATCCTCTTTATCAAACTACACACCCAATTTCTTATACCGTGTGCCAATCTGTCCAGCTAGTCAATCCATCAACGGTCATTAGGATAATAAATTATCCACCTACAAGCTTCGACCATTCCTTGATAATGTGCACCGCTTAATCCGCAAGAATTGAGCCGCACAACATTAAATTCGGTCACAGACATGTCCATCAACCTCCATACAATAATGCAACCCAATCACACTTAGGAAATAACCAATTAGCCAACCAGATCATAAAGATATTCCACATGTCACTAGATCATTCGTCATCGGACTTCTGACAGTCGGTCAAACTGGTCTAGTTCAGTCAACTGAGTTTCGAGCTCACTCGACCTCCTACCGTGTTACCGCCGAGCTCAACATTACCTGCCACGGTATGGCGATGAGCTCGCCCGAGCTCACCCCACCATCTATCATACTACCGTTGTTGTGTTGCAAATGCCTCACGGTAAGGTGGTGAGCTTGTTTGATCTCACCCTTCACCTTCACCGCCCTACCGCCGAGCCAATCGAGCCTTACCACGGTACAGTGGTATCGGCCAGCAAAACCGCTGGTGGTCACACCACACTATCTCGGGGGCCACCAGGCCACCCCATGATAGGGCAGTAACCACCAGGTTGATCGCAGGTGGTCTCACTGCGGAAACCACGGTGAGTGGAACCACCGCCTGCGATATGGTGATAACTGCCATGCCCAATGATGGCAGTCTCACCGCAAACACCGCGGTGAGAGGGACCACTGCTAGTGGTATGGCAGTAACAACTGAGCTAGACCGTTGGCGGCCTTACCGCGCCACCACGATGAGAGAACTCACCGCGCGCGGTAAGGCGGTAACCGCTAGCGTAGGCCGTAGGCGGCCTTACCATGCCACCATAGTGAGTGAACTCACCGCATGCGGTAAGGCAGTAACCGCAAGATAGAAACTACCAAGACCAAGCCAGACCACCATGATAAAGGCTAGAACATGAAGGAAAATGCCAGGTATTCAAGGCAAAGGACAAAAATGTTGAGGCATAAATTTCCCAACAATCTCCCACTTGCTGAAGACTTTAAGGCTTCCTCCGAACACCTAAAAACGAACCAACACCATGCTCCCACGCTCTAATCAAGACCCCTGCAATGACATCAAAAAATGTCCACCATCGCAGGCAAAAACTCCAAACACAAGAACACACCAAGGTGAAAAAGCACCAGTCTCAGGAACACAAGCATTTGATCCTTCAGGTGGAAAAGGCACCAAAATAGCAGCAACAAAGCACAACACGAACACAAAAACCATTCTCCAGAACAAGAAACCAACTAGCTAGAACAACAACCATAAAACCGATTGCCCTGATCCAACTGATCAAACCCAAATGATTGAAAACTAGCACCCACAACTCATGGTATTCCATCCAATCACCCATACCTCAAAAGTATGACTATCGGTAAACTCATGCCACCACATAAGCAACCCATCAACAACAAAGAAAAATGACCATGTGTCAACTAGTCAAATGAGCCAACACATCCAGGTACTCCCACTACAAGGGTACTGTCTAGAAGAATGCAAACATAGCACCATCACATGTGATCCAGGCATACCAAGTCCACCAAAACCCTACACATAGAAATGAATAACCATGTAGTTACGAGGAACACCTACACTGATATGCACAACCTGCAACCTCCTATTGCAAGGAACAATTCTCTCATAAATCTTTCACAGTTCTTCCAAGGTTCCAGATTTGACTGAAGAAGAGATCACAGGAACCTTTGTGTCATCACCCAAATGGCAACAAAAGATCAAAAAAAAATAGTGACCAACCCATCTCCACAAAGAAATCTCACATCTAAAGTCAAGAACATTCAGGAAGAATAAACCAGATTAGAGAGAAACAACAAATCATAACATGTAGCATACTCCTACATACATTTCTAAATGCCAACTGTGACAAGAATGATCTTCTTCACATCTGGAAGGGAAAAGCCATAACAACACCCAATAGATCCATGGATGTAAGCACCTCAAAGAATATCAAACTCACCCATATAACCATCTCCTATTAGTCCTTAAAAAAAAACATAAGCAGATACACTATGTTGTCCCTTTCATTATGAATCCTCCAATATCTCAAAACAACTCAAGATTCATATCATGAAAGCAAACATAACACACATCTGAAAGATATAATGGGTGAATACCTTTCAAATAACAACCACTGCCGAGCAGATCAAGAAGAAAAGAAAATATTCTCCTCCAAGGTATACAAGCCACCAAGACTTACCCAAGAGAAATCTTCCTCATGGTCTTTGTTGAAATCGCATTCAACCAAGGTGCAGGCTACTCGAACTTTCAGCTGTAACAACAACATTCTCAAAATAATTCCAGCCTCACCTTATTCTCCATGTATCCATGAGCGCTAGCAACCTATCATATCATGCTAACTCCAAACTGCATCACTGCAATAAACATGAAGTCCTCCAGCATATGACCAAGGTAATCAAAACAAAGAGAAACACCAGACCACTGTCAAAGCTCCAAACCAACTGAACAAGAACTTATCATGACACCATGATCTACACATCTCCATTAGGAGATACCATGCTTCTAGTGAACTATCCATGGTCTCAAGAGAAAAGCAACATGCCAAAACTCTAATGCACAAGCAAGGGTATACATGACATAAAGAAAACAAACTCTAAACCAACATCACCTATCAAGCACCACCAACATCTCAGCCAAAGACTACCAAGGTCCTTCATGGCTCCAAGATGTTGTACATCTTCAAATAGTGACCATGCAGATACAAAAGAAAAAACTCTTTTACAGCAATAGGATCTAAGAGACCTCAAGAAACATTTGCAACACCAAAGAAGATCATTCACCACCAAGTGATGAATCCATAGTCATTGCTAAAGCTCCCATTGAACCGTGACACCGAGCTCTCCAAGCATCATGAACAAAACATCTGCTGATCCAAAAATCTCCAGGTACAAATTGACAACATGTCCATCGGACAACAACGCCGAACAACACCAAGATTACCAGATCACAAAAACCACACTTTCATTGTCAAAAGCTTACACAAGCCAGTGTATCCAACTCTCCATGAAATCATGACTCACATGCTTCAGGTTCCCATCACTAACTATTCAGGTACTCAAATTCCATTCCTCCTCTCATCTCAAAATAGCCACACCAATGCACAAGTGACCATAAACAAGGTCAGCTAACAGATCTGCACCACATAGTTGCAACCTTGTGGATATAGACAGTCCACTCCTGAGTTATCTCACAACAAACATGTAGGTAAGGACAACCCACAAAATTGCACAACTCATGGATGCAACCAAATGAAACTTGAAAATCTATCATTGCACTGGAAACTGCAAAACTAAGATCATCAAAGAGAACAACCAAAGCAGACAAGCATGACTCAAACACCAGATCAACAACAAATCCGATTTTCTAGTCACATCCACAACTCAAGCACCATAGTCTAGGTAACCAACAAGCAACACCACAAGAATGCTGAAAGAGTAAACACATACCGACACTCCTATGCAGAGAAGACATCATACCTCCTCAAAGACATGTCTACAACTATATCATCCAGTCAGACCCTAGAAGCCAGGGTCTAGAAAATAGCCGAACAACAGCTCCACAAACCACAAGTTTTCCTTGACCATGTAAAACATGCAAAACCAAAGTGTTTATAAAACACCCATGCATCTCCATATTCACTGCTCATCCGACTCAAGAGTCTGCACACAACCATCATAGTTAGCCATAACAATGAAAAAACATGAAAGAGCATCACATATTTTTTAGGAAAATCTACACAAAACCTTCAGAGCCAAAGACATGAATCTGAACCATGCGAGTGCAAGATAGAGGTAAGAAGGAACAATAGGTCCATTTCAGACTAGTTCCAAGAACCACAACCATGCACATGCATATGAGAGAGCAAGGATATCAAGAAGTTACAGACCACCAGGATAAACTTCATAGCCTCCATACAATTAGAGAAATAGATAAAATACCTTCAGTGCCAATTCAAAACACCCAACACAAGCACACAACTTCATGGCTGAACATCAACACAAGCAACTCCATACCACCAGGGAGCCTCTCACACATAAACCCAATATGAAACCACGCTTCGCGGCACCACAACCACAAGCACATCTCATGCCCTTTGCATCAGGAAATTTTGCTGCGAGCCAAGAGCCTCAAAACACATTGCCACAATGTGGTCAAATCTAATCAAAGAAGCATCAAACTTCCACTCATCGAAGGATCAACCACCAACCAATTTCTCCAGATTTCCTCAAGCTTGCCAAGCTAAGAAATCATCATAGGAAAAATACCTAGAACTCCAGTAACCAGGAGAAAGCTTTGACACCACTTGTTGGTATCATTAAGCCTCGACCTCCTTCAACCATCTCTGATACTACTTTTTGGTACCAAGAGAAAGAAGCTACTAGCTCTGATACCACTTGTTGGGGATACAGAGTTGGTCTGTCATCATAGAACACGTCTAAGACATGAGTGCCTTAGTGATTTTCATTCAAATCACAATAAAGACACAAGAAACTATGCCATAAAGTGGAAGGAGGCAAAGTTGATCACCCATTGATCCTCTGAGAAAAATAAATGCTTGACAAATAACAGATTCAACACAAGCACAATTTCAGTTTGCAAAATCAAACAGCATGAAAGACAAAAAGTATGGACACACAAATTTACGTGGGGAAAGCCTTTCAGGTAAAAAACCCCACCCTCCAAAACACTCAGCTCACATGTATTATTTAGTAACTAAAAAGGTTACAATACAAAACCAGAGCTATGCTCTTCAGGAGAATACATCTTGTCCATCTATAGAAGGCATGCAACATAAATACAGAAACCATCACATGGTTACAATGACTCCAAAGTCATACCATTTAGATTCCCTTCAGCTCCTCAATTGAAAGTCTTAGCCAACCTCATGGCCAGCTCAACCACAAGGCCAAGTAGGTTCACATCTCAACAGATCTAAGATTCTAAGTGTTCACGGTTGAACCACTCAAACACTCTCAACCTCTCTCTATTATCGCTCATCCTCTTTATCGAACTGCACACCCAATTTCTTATACCATGTGCCAACCTATCCAGCCAGTCAAGACATCAACGGTCATCGGGATAATAAATTATCCACCTACAAGCTTCAACCATTCCCTGATAACGTGCACCACTTAATCCACAAGCATCGAGCTGCGCAACATTAAATCCAATCACAAACATGTCCATCAACCTCCATTCAATAATGCAACCCAATCACACTCAAAAAATAATGAATCGGCCAACCAGATCATAAAGATCTTCCACATGTCACCACATCATTCGTCGTCGCACTTCTGACAATCGGTTAAACTGGTCCAACTCGATCAATCGAGTTCTGAGCTCACCCAAGCTCCTACTGCGTTACCGCTGAGCTCAACATTACCTGCCATGGTATGGCGGTGAGATCACCCGAGCTCACCCCACCACCTACCGCACTACCGCTGCCCTGCTAGAAACGCCTCGTGGTAAGGCGATGAGCTCACCCGAGCTCACCCTTCGCCTTCACCATGCTATGTCCGAGCCAATCGAGCCTTACTGTGGTAAAGCGGTATCGGCCAGCCAAACCACTGGCGGTCACACCGTGCTACCACGAGGGCCGCCAGGCCGACTGCAAGCGGTCTCACTGCAGAAACCGTGGTGAGTGGAACCACCACCTACAGTATGGCCGTAACTACCATGCCCACCATTAGCAATCTCACCACAAACACCGCGGTGAGAGGGACCATTACCAGTGGTATGGAGGTAACAACCGAGCTAGACCGCTAGTGGCCTTACCGCGCCACCGCAGTGAGAGAACTCACTGCATGCGGTAAGGCGGTAACTGCCAGTGCAGGCCACAAGCAGCCTTACCATGCCATCATGGTGAGTGAACTCATCGTGTGTAGTAAGGCAGTAAACGCTAGATAGAAACCACCAAGACCAAGCTAGACCACCGTGGTAAAGGCCAGAACATGAAGGAAAATGCCAAGCCTTCAAGGGAAAGGCCAGAAATGTTGAGGCATAAATTTTCCAACACAATGGTGCTGACTAAGGGTGATGTACTGGCACTCTGTACAAGCTGGATGCATGTCCTGTTCAATGCAACAATGCCTCTGTAAATTCAAGCAAAGCTATCCCTATAGAGGAAGATGAAGATGCTTCTCTGGCTGCAAATGCTTTGGAGGTGAAACTCCCAAGAGAGAATACTATGTTGTGGCATCATAGACTCGGTCACATAGGTGAGAAAGGTTTAAAAAACTTGAAAAATAAAAATATTGTTGAAAGGCTTGATGATTGTAACCTTGAGTTTGATTTTTGTGAATACTGTATTTATGGAAAGCAACACCTTGTTTCATTTTATTCAAGTCCTCATAAATATTTTGGTGTACTAGATTATGTTCATTATGATGTGTTTGGTCCAATTAATGTTCCTTCATTATCGAAGTCTAGATATTATGTTTCTTTTATTGATGACTATTTGAGAAGGGAATTTATATAATTTCTTAAGAGTAAATCAAAAGTGTTTAGTCGATTTAAAGAATTTAAAACTTTGGTAGAAAATCAGATTGGAAAGAAAATTAAATGCTTGAGGACAGATAATGGCGGTGAGTTTTTTTCTATAGAATTCGAAAGGTACTGCATAGACCATGGGATTAAAAGGCATAAAAATACACTTTATACTCCACAACAAAATGGAGTTGCTGAAAGGTTGAACAAAATGTTAATGGAGAGAGCGAGAAGTATGTTGAGCAGTGCTGGTCTGGAGCAGATGTTCTAGGCTGAGGCTATGGCTACAACATGTTACCTGGTAAATCATTCACCTTGTTCTACTCTTGTTGAAAAGACACCTTTGAGAGCGTGTTCTGGTAAGAAGCCCTCTATTAGACATATTTGTGTCTTTGGCTGTGAGGCATATGTATATGTGCCCAATGAGAAAATATCAAAGTTGGAGAAAAAAGATGTTAAATGTATCTTCATCAGCTATGGTGTTGGTGTGAAGGGATACAAGCTTTGGAGTCCTGATACTGAGAATGTTCTGTACAATAGAAGTGTAATATTTCATGAGCTGAAACCTTTAGGAGTTGATCCACAGCTAGAGACAGATAAAAGAGAAAAGAAGAATGATGTAGTTCAGATTCCTGAAACTCCAGAAAAAGAGGAACTACATGTAGTACCTTAAATTGAGGAGAGTTCAAGAAGCTCTGAGAGTTCCAAAGATTTAGAACCACAACTTCAGCCAATAAGAAGGTCCACATGTGAAAATGAAAATCTGATAGGTATGGTTTCTCTATGTTAGATTCAAAATATGCCTATGCTTTCATTACTAGCATTGATGAGCCTAGGACTGTAAAAGAAGAAATTAGTATATCTGATTCAAATTCCTGGTTGGAAGCCATGAATGAAGAAATGGAATCATTGAAGAAGAATGAAACCTAGGATTTGGTACCTTTTCCTGAAGGGCGAAAGCCTGTTGGGTGTAAATGGGTATTCAAGAAAAAGACTGGTCTAGATGGTAGTGTAGAAAAGTGTAAGGCAAGGTTGGTTGCAAAAGGTTTTTTCTAGAAAGTAGGAATTGATTATGGAGAAATTTTTTCCCCTGTAGAAAAGCTGACATCTATCAGATTTTTGTTGTCATTGGCAACAACATATGACTTTGAGATTGAGCAGATGGATGTGAAGACAACATTTCTCAATGGAGAGTTGGAAGAAGAGATTTACATGTCCCAGCCTAAGCACTTCGTTGAAAAAGGTAAAAAAATTCTGGTTTGTAAATTAAAGAAATCTTTGTTTGGTTTGAAGCAGTCTCCTAGAATGTGGTACCATAAATTTGACACTTTTGTGTTGTCTATGGGATTTGTGAGATCAAAATCTGATCATTGGGTTTATTATAAATCTGAAAATGATCACGTGCTTATTATTACCCTATATGTGGATGATATGTTATTCATAGGAAATAGTAAGTCTATTATTTATGATCTTAAATCTTAGTTGTCTGCAAAGTTCGAAATGAAAGATCTAGGTGCAACTAGGTATATTCTTGGGATGGAGATAACCAAGGACTGAAAAGGCAGAAAGATTTGGGTAAGTCAGTAAATATGTCAGTAGAGTTCTGGAGAGATTTGGTATGGATGATTGCAAGAAACTAGTTGTTCCAGTTATGCAAGGAACAAAACTATCTATTGAAGACTGTCCTAAATCTACTACTGAGATGGAGGACATGACCAAGGTACCTTCTACAAGTGCTATTGGTAGTCTAATGTACAAATTGATCTGTACAAGGCTAGAAATTGCCCAAGCAGTGGGAGTTCTCATCCAATTTATGGAAAATCCAGGAAGATCACATTGGGATGTTGTGAAGAGAGTGTTCAGATATTTGAAGGGGACTTCAGAATATTCTATGTGTTACCATGGGAGTTTGGTTGCATCATAGAGAACACTCAGCATTCATGGATATTTAGATTCTAATTGGGCAGGGGACATTCACAACAGAAGATCCACCAGTGGATACACTTTCATGTTAAATGGTGGTGCAGTCAGCTAGATGAGCAAGCGACAGGTTGTAGTCATTTTATCCACTATAGAGGCTGAATACATGGCAGCAACACACACCTACAAAGAAGCAGTTTGGCTGAGTTGATTGTGCTCTGATATTGGTTTCAATGCAGGGAAGATCACAATTTTTTGTGACAGTCAGAGTGCCATTTATTTGGCAAAGAACCCGACTTTCCATGCCAGGAAAAATCACATTGATATGCAGTATCACTTCGTGAGGGACATGGTGGAGATGAAAATATCGGTTTGGAAAAGGTTGACACCTTGAAGAATGTTGTAGATACATTAAAAAAGCTAGTGAGAATGGACAAGTTTAGATGGTGCATAGATTCGAAGTGCCTTGGGGCCTATGATCGTCAGTAATTTTTGAAGTTTAGAGGAAGACATGAAGTCTTCGTCAATTGAGAGCTTTTTGGGAACAAGTGCCTCAACTTCTGACTTTGGACCTCTGAAAAGACTTGGCGAAATTATCATATTTCTAAGCCTTTACCTCTCTACCACTGAGAGTCTTTGATAGAGGTGCGGTCTGCCAATTTATCGCTTTACCACGAGCCTCTGTCGGTCTGTCCGCAGTTGGGCGATGTCACCACCATATCGTAGGATCTCCTTCTTAGGCTAGCAGCAGCGTGGTTGACAAGCAATAGTTAAGCATCGATTCAACACCATACCACGGGTATGGTTCGGTGATGGTGTGACGACACGGTGATGGGTGGCAATTAGTATGATGGTTATTGCCTTATCGTAGGTGTCGCTTAGTGGAGCCGCGATGGTTGTGGTTAAAGACTGGCGGTCTACGAAGAATTCTTACCACCCTACCGCGATGGCCTTTTAGCCATGTCACGGTGGTGTGATAAGTCGTGGCAGTCAATGCTAACGGTTACATCCTTTCTGTGGAGGTCTTGCGGTCAGGGCCTAGTAGTAGGATGGAGCTCGACAGTCAGCATAGGCAGTTACTGCTAGATTGTGAGAAGACTTTCTTAGCCTCGTGGTTGAGCAGTCCCATTGCCATACCATGGAAGGTCATGATGAGTTCAGCAGTGACGCAGTGCTAAGCGGAAGGCTGGCAGACAAGCCATTACCTTGGTACCGCGATGGTGTTAGAAGGGACCTGCGGTTGGGTAGTGGAACTGCCATACCACGAGAGGTCTCATAGGGCTCAACTGTGGAGTGGTAAGAGAAGCTCAGAGCTCGGGTGGCTATTTTGACTCATGGTCAAAGCAATGAGCGAATGGGAAGGCGATGCATGGAAATAAATTAATACTTGATTGGTCGATGTCTGGAGTGGTGAAAATAGTAAATGCGACATGTGATTTGACTAGTGACAAAATTCGATTAAGGCAAGGAAGTTAATGCTTGGAGGGCCCGATGCAGAGAAGATCGGTTAGTCAGATTACTTGATTGGGTGATCGATACATCATTAAAACTTGCGATTGGTTGGAATGTTAAATGTGATGTAAGACTTGTACATTCGATTACAATTGATATAAGTCAATTGAAGGGTGAGGATGATGTAAGAGAGAGAGAGAGAGAGAGAAATGAATTTTTTATTCATTGTATACTGTAAGAGTATTGTGATAGTGAGTGTATGAATTTACTCAAGTCTACTGTTGTGAGCTAACTATCAGAGAGTGAGGACCGTGAGCTTTGTATGTAATGTATTTTACTGTAATACAAAGTGTATTCTCTTGGTGTGGTGGGTTTTTTCTCAAAAGGGTTTTCCCAAGTAAATCTGGTGTTATCAATGATTGCTTATTTCTGTTATCTCTTTTACTCTATATGTGTTTATCTCAGTAGTTTTAAGAAGCTTTAAAACTAGTCTTTGCACTTCTCCTCTATTTTATTAGCGTTAGGAAAGTGATTTCACACCTCTATTTCCTTTCACATACTATGTCAAAAGAAATCCGTTATCCTTGGATATATTGAGAATGCCAATACCATAAGGTATATAGATTCCTTGGTTTGAGAAATATGGAGGGAAAGGAGATTTTTCTAACCATGTTTCTACCTATACTACCTTATGTAGTGATTTTTTCCTTGAGGATAAGCTCTTGGCTAAGCTCTTCCCTACATCCTTGAAAGATACCACTTTAGAATGGTTTTCTTCATTACCAAACAACTCAATTTGTTCATTCAATGAAATTGTTGAAGCCTTTATAAACCATTTCCATGTGCACATGACTCCTAATATGAAATTAGTTGATTTGATGAGATGTAAGCAAAAGGATGATGAAAAATTTACCACCTTCATTTCATGCTACCAATCGCTTTATTCCCAAATTGACGTAAAGATTCTTGATCCTCACCTTCAATAAATGTTCTTGAGAGCTTTCAAACTAAGATACAAGATAAGCTTGGCATGATGAAGTTTCCTTCCTTTGTACACTTGTGTATTTCCCCTCATGAGTATCAAAACTTGGTTAGTAGTTGTGAAAAAAAACCCACCTCTAACCATCCTAAAAAATCAGAATCCGTAAATCAAAACAATTATCAACCTTTTAGAAAACAAAATAAAGGTTTTCTTCAACTAAATACCCCTCAACCAACTCAACATGTTGATACCCAAGTGGATTCTATAAAGAAGACAAGTCCTTTTAAATTTGGGGATTCGACTAGAGAATTTACTCCCTTACCTGATACCCTCCATAACACACTGTTACAAATTCTAGAACATAAAATAATTTCCTTACCTCCCATTAAAAATCTCTATCCTAATAAGCCTTTACCTGTGAACTTTTTATCGAATTATCATTATCATTATCATGGACAAAATGGACACAACACAAAACATTATAAATGTCTTAAACATCTTGTGCAAGACCTCATTGATTCTAGTTGACTTCAAATTGGATGTGTTAATGATCAAGGAAATATGTTTGTTGCCCCTCCTAACCAAAAATTGCAAATATTTACCAACCCTATACCAAATCATGATATTTCATTTGTCAAAGGTAGTGAAACTAAGAAGAATGATGTGATGAATGTTGACACAAATGATGACAACATGCATACTATTGAACAAGGTCATATGGATTCTATTAAACAAGGTCCTATGGATGATATGGTTGGATTGATCGAAATTATACCTCGTAAGGTTCGAACTAAAAATCCTCTTAACATTGATTTCTCATATAAAGATATCATTAGAAATGCACCTGATGGTGCTCTTTACATAGTTGACCGAATCAATGACGAGCCCACTAATGGGATATTAATTCATCACATATATGGAGAGAATGTGATCACTGAAGAATTCTTACTTGTGCATGAACTCCATAAAGAAACATGTGATCAACTAGAAGCATGGATCAAAATGCATAATGGTTTTGCTTGCCCTACAATGGGATCAATCACCCTTCCTCTAAAAATTAGACTGAAACAATTAGATGTCTCATTCTCCATCATCCCAACGTCGAATCAATTTTGTGTGAAGCTTGGTTATCCATGGCTACACTCCATGGAAGCCACCCCGTTAGTTGTACATAAATGTTTAAAGTTTCCATTTGACAATGAAATATTTATTTCACACCATAGTGGCTTTAATCCCATGTCTTCCCGTAGGAAATTTTCATTGGATTTATTTTGGCCCGAGCTGATGGAACCTATTGAAACTCGTGAGGACTTATTTTTCAAATCCTAACAAAGGTTTAAGGAAAAATACATAGAAAAATAATCCCTTAGAAACATGCCTCAACCCATGACCGAGCCTCCTATCCTTGATTAAACTATAATTGAACCAAAAGACATTCCAAGTAACCAAGACCAACCTAAGACAAATCTTGTGCCTATCTCCTACAAATGACCAAGAGACAACCAAAAAAATCCCATCATGCCTCCTAAGATAAAACAAGTTTACAAAGCTAAAGAGAAAGTGGATGAACAACCTCCTATGGTTGCTTCCATTCCTTCCCTTGAGGAAGAAAAGAAGCCTATAGTTGATAAACCCACTCCTACACAAACACAAATTTAAAATCATACTAAAAGAAAAAAAAATGCTAGAGAGTGTATGCGTAAACGTCTTGCTCGTGATCAAAGGTTAAAAAAAGAGAATGACAAAGAAAATCAACATCCAAACTTGACTGAAGCAATACATGACGAGTCTCCCTCTTTGCCACAGTAAAAATATCCTACATCGCAATTGCAACAAGAGCTAAATCCTTCTTTAGACATTATCATTTAGCCTCCCATTTCAATTAACTTGGATGATGATGATGAGATTACTAAAATTGATGAGGAAGTGCATAATGAGTTGAATACATTGTTTTCCTCTTCTATGAGATTAAATGATAATTCTTCTAGGAAGAGTGTTGAACTTGGTGATGACCCTAGTATTGCACTTGTTGTTGTCCCTTTGGATAGTTGTCTACCTTTCGTATACAACGAACAAGATAGGAATGTAGATGACCTACTATAGGTTGAATCACATGTACCTTACTAGTATTTTGCATTGTTTTCCTTTTCATGTTTCTTTATGTGATTACATGTGCATAATGTGATCCCCTATTCTATTTTGTTTGATGTCTCTTTTTTTTGTGCATTCTTCTATATGTACCTAAATTCTTCTATATGTCGTAAGAATTTTACCCTTTTTTGTTTATCTCATGTTTTTTTTTTGAGGATGATGCAAGGTGTTGAGAAATTTAGGTCTCTTCATGTTGACCCAAAATCTTTTCTTTTCTTTCTCTCTCTTTGTGTCATTCTTCATGTTCCATGAGTATTTGGGGAATGATGATAGTTTCGATCTCTCTAAAAAAATTGTAGCAAAGACATACTGACCCCGAATCCATGGATCCCTTCTATTATTTTGGGATTTCATTTTGGGGGAAACCCCTTTTCATGATGTAGCTTCATTTGGAAACATATGACTTGGCATAGGTCTTTCCAAATAAGCTCGCATGTCCTCTTTATTTTTAGCATTTATCATTTTCTACTTTAAAATAATTTCTGATAGCATGGTGTTTAGAAATTTCTTTAAAGTGGGGGCATAAATTGGAATTATTCTTTTTCAACTCATGTTTCATTGTGTAGTCTTCTTACTTCATGTGATGTTTCTTTCTCTTTGTGGCAACATTGGGTGTGATTTCTTTCAAGATCATGATCTATCTTAGAATATTGTATTCCTCTTAGTGGCTTGATGCGACACACTACATCCCCTAAGTTGTGAATCTTCTATTCTTTGATTGGTCCTTTGTTGGACACATTAAGCATGATTTTCCCTAAGTTAAGACCTTATATGAACTAAGAAAAAATCCTTTGAATGTACCTTACACTAATTTTTCATTTACAATATCTGTTATATGGCCACCTTGCATAACACACTTTGCTTGCCTGTGGTGCCATCTTTTTTGTTCATGAGTGTTAGCATACAAAGTTTTTATTGCCTTGTGAATCCCATTGTTTGTGTTGTGTGGCACCTCATCAAATTTATCAAGAGGTATAGCTTTGGTATGGTTATCATATGAGATTCAAACTAAGGCATGACTTTCCCATAGCCACTTGCTTGTTTTTGTGAGCGCATACCGACCGCATTCATATGTGTATCCTTGGGGGCTCACCTAGTGGATGTCCTGAGGTTCCACTTGCCCTTGTGAGCATGCATTTGGTTTGAATAGTAGACATCATTTTACACTTGTAAAATTTTGGGGCAAACAACTTAGATCTGATCCACATTGTGTTGGATAAATCGTCGAGGCTTAATCTACCCCCTTTCTTTTTCTTTTTCTTTCTTCTTTATGTCTTTGGCAGTGTATGCTTGTACCTTTTTATTGCTCCTTACATCATTCAAATGTGTGTTATTTGTGCCTAAGTTGGTTTTCCATAGGATCTTGATCCTAGGGGCTTGCACAACCCTCTTGATTGTTGTCATCCTATCCTACTAGCATTGGTACACTTAGACCCCTCTTGATGTGAGTTTATTCTACTTTAGTGTGAGTTTGAAGAAAGTTCCTCCTCTCACTAAAGTGGGGGCTAAATTTAGTGTACAAAAAATGTATCCCTTTACATTTTCACACTTGTTTAGGACCTCCCTACTAAAATTGGGCTTCTTTATGTCTTATTTGGTCCTATTTTGCATCCACAAGCCGTATTTAATGTATTTCTCTGAGGATAATCCTGAAACATAACTAATGACCAATCATAATTTAATGTTTTTGGGTTGCATGTTGCATATTTAGTGATTTGGGACTCATATGCCACCTTGGGTGTATGGATCCCACCTACGTTTCAGGGCCTAAACCTGAAGTTGGCATAGAACTTAACATTTCTTGAAATTTGTGTTCCAAGCTTAGGCTACTAGGACTCATATGCCCCAATTGGTGTATGAGTCCCAATTTAGCTTAGACCTGTTTTGAATTCAATTCTTGGAAATATTTTATTCTCCTAGATCTAATATGGGTTTTTAGTGTTGTAATTTTGAGAAATTTGGCATAAACAAGTATAAATACAAGGTTATTTCACATATTTTCATCCTAGAATATCATAAGGAATCAAAATTAGTTTCACAAGAGTTTACAAGAGAATTCAAGAGCATTCAAAAGCTGATTATCAAGCATTTTGGAGCTATATTCTAGATTCAAGCATCATGTCAAAGTCATCATACACCATTTGTGTTTTTGAGCCAACATTTGTGATGTAGGTTCTTATGATTCAAGCACACATTCAAGTCAAGATTCATAACATTCAATCATGAGTCAAGATCTACATTCATGCTAGCCATTTCACATAAGATTACAACATTTGTTATAAGGGTTTGGTGAGTTACAACATAGCTTATTTTTTCATTCATCATTCCTTCATTCTATTTGACTTCAATTCAAGGTTTGACTACCGAAACAAGGTTTGACCAAGGAAAACCCCTATCCACTAAAAAATCAACATTTTTTCTCTCCTCTACATGGGTGATTGTAGATCTAGGTGATTTGAGGCTTGGAGATCCTTTGAAGAGTAAATTACAAGATTGAAGAAAGTTTTCAAAGTTGTCAAGAAGTTGTCATCTTCACAAAAAGTCACCTATAGGTTAGAATTCAAAGTTTTAGACTTAGAGATCGGAGAGGAAAGAAGCTATAGAAGATCACTAGAGGATACAAGAGTTTTGAAAAACCCTGATATTGGGAGTAAATCGCCATCTTGGGCATATGAGTCCTAGTATACCACTTTTCAAACATTTTTTGTAGATCTTGGTTTACTAGTTACAGATTCCAGATTCAACCCAAAACCCTAAACTGAGACTAAATCGCCCAACCTAATGTATGAATCCCAGTGTGCATCAAAAGTCATAATTTTGGTATTGCAAACCTTGTTTCAAGAATATTCAATTTCCAAGATCCCATATGTTCATTTTGAGTTCATTATTCTGATTTTGAGTTTCATTTTCTAAGTTACATAGCTAGATTTGTATATCATTTTCATTTCCTTGTTCCTAATCCTTTTTTTAGTGGTGAACCCCCTCTTTTGTTTAATCACATCCAAGGAAACCATCCTAAACCTAGCCCATTACTCAATCAAGTCAATTGGTTGAGGGATCTTTTTTTCCTTTAATGAACTAAAGGAAATAGGAAGCCTCTTATCCCTTGGTGTGTTCCATCTCCTAAAAGATGGAGCACACCCCTATTTTATTTTCTTCAAATTTATTTATACATGGGTACCTCATCAGGACTTGTATCCTAAGTTGATCTTAAGGGGGGGTGTTGGAGTAATTAGGATAATCACTTAATAATTAATTATTTATTATTTAATTATTAAATCCATTGTTACTTTAGTTCATTAGTTCACTTAAGATAAACTTAGGAGTGCTTTTTTTTTATTAGATTAGTCTTATTATAGGTCTAGTTATCTCATTACATAGATTAAGACACCTATCACAATCTAATGTAATCCTCATCGAGGGTTTTATTTTTCATGCTTTTGCAAATTCATTGCAATCATTAATTCAAAACCATTTAGGTTAATATATAGAAAATAAATTTCTCTTTTGGATTTAATCTTTTCTCTCTTGGTTGCATAGAAAATCAATTTCTTTGATCTTTCTTTTGTGATAGGATAATTGCGTGCAAGTGATTTCTGGGTGTTGTGGAGTTCAATCATCAACTTAAAAAATAATTTTAACTGAGAAGATCAAGATGAAAGAGATTTCAAAACATATGAAAAGAGGAGTTCTAGGAGTGATTATAGGCTAAAAAATTCAAGGATTGAAAGAGAAAATTAGTAAGATTTATGAGATAGAGGGAGAAGATCTTGGCCAAAGGATAATATGGTGGGAGGGGGATGTTAGAATAATGCACTGAAGTCCTAGAGACATGCTAGCATCCTATATGGATAGAGCACTAAACCCTCAAACATAACTTCAAAGGATTTTCTAACTATCTAGGATATGAGGTCTATTTAAGCTATTAATTTAACAAAAAGCGAGTATGTAGATAAATGACAAGGAAAGCGAGAGACTAACTTACAATAAGCCCTTCACGTTGAAGCCTCTTGTAAAGCTCCACATGATAAACCTACACACAAGGTGAACAAGGAAAAATGTTGGGGTGATTTTGGGGCTTGCTTGTAATGTGAATTTTTCCCCAAGAGAAGAGAAAACTATGAGACAATCCTTTAAAATTAAAAGGGAGATAGAAAAATAAAGGATATTATGATCCTTTAGTTAAAAATATTAATAAAAAGATTCATAAAAAGTATTTTAAAAAGGATAAATAATTATTTTATTAAGTAATAATTAAAGGTATCCTTTGTGAAAGGGTTTGATGGTTTGGAAACCACCCCTTAAGGCTTATATAAAGAATTTTTGTGAGCTTTGGAAAGGATGGAGAAAATTCAAGGAATAAGAAAGTGGTTGGTGAGCTATGGTCATTGGAGAAGGGGAAACATAGAGTGTGTCCAACTTGGGGTACATAGTACACTCAATATTGTCCTAGATAGGGTTGCTATGCATGTTGAGTAGTTATTATGAAACACTTTTTATACATGTTGAACAATTAATCTAGAGCATGTTGTATACATGTTGAGTAATTACTCTAGAGCATGTTGTGCACTTGTTTTGAGCATTATTTTGTTGAACCAACACTTGTGTGGAGCGCAATAGTGCACTATGTTCTGAAAGGAACCGTTTCCTCCTAGATTGTTCCATAGCAAGAGTCAACACCACTTATATCTTCCTCATGTGAGAATGGCCTTTCCAAGACGTATGATTCAAATAATTACTAAACACAATTCCAAAATATTTTTAATTATAAATGAGATGGAGTTTATTTACCCGAATCCTTATTATGATTTTATACATTCTCTTTTAAAATCATATCTATATTGTTGAATGCCAATCTATGTATTATTGATGAAATTTTTATGTGCTCAATTATTTAACTAGATAACATTGATTAATTAGCATTTTTTGTGCATTTGAATCTAATTTATAATCTTAAACTAGATTAATAACACTATTAAATCCGCTACCATATATATGTTAAACTTATCCAGTTTTAGACTTGGAGAAAAGTAGCATTATATTTCTCATGTCAAACCCTCGTTTTGTTGTTCCCACCTCCACAAATCACTAGATAGATAGAGATAAATAGACATAAAGTAAAATAGACACAAGAGTGGTAAAACAAACCCTCACTATAGAGGAGAACCCGTACCACAAAATAGACACCAAAGTGATAAAAGAAAACCCTGCTATAGAGGAGAACCCATATCATAAAATAGAGACACAATAATTAATATGGTATCAAATTAATAAGAAGCAAGAGAGTAGTACCAACATTTTGTGACCCCCTCTTAGCTTGATAGACATAATGTTGAGCACTTGCAAGAGAGCTTTATCTATTGGAAAGACTTCAATCTAGCAGAGCTTCACCATAAGAATGAGATGGAGAAGAGAAGAGGGAGAAGAGCAAGTTAGAGTGAAATAATGTTGCAAATGAGAGTGAAGAGAAAGGTTTTGTTCAATTGCATGGGTGGGAAGAGCTATTACTCTTAGAATCCTATCATAGAGACACATGCCATAGGTCAAGAATTCCAAGATTAATCATTTGAACTCATTAAAGTATGAGGATGCTAGCGTGCTGCATAAGCGTCCAACTCATCATTTCATGGGAAATGAGGTGGAAAACTATTGTCGGTTCATCATTGGTCCTTTTGGAGTTAAAATCATGAAATTCAAGCTCATAAGGTTCATGCCTTAAATGTGGCTAGGCGTCATAAATGCAAGGGTCAAATGCATAAATGTGAAATCGTCATGGTGTGCAATTTTATGACATTACATTTTTGCCCACTTTAGCAAGTTGATTTTTGAGAAAACTTAGCTACACTAAAGTAGAAAAGAGAATATTATAGAAAACTCAAAAATTTGAAAACTTTATAGATTTATGTCCCAAAAGGATATTGTAGATGCTATAGAGGTCGAGCAGATAGGTACCGATGATGCCCCTGGTGATCGATCTCAATGAGAAACCACAACATCTGACATGAAGTTTCATTCTGCAAAAATCAAATTTAGGTCAACTCGAAAATCAGAAGAAGCTACCAAGGTGAGAAGAATGCTCAAGAAAAATCCAGTGGTTCAAAAGAAAAATATGATGAAAAGGTGAGTATATGCCCCCTCAAAGTTTTCCTCCAACTATGTGGGGTAAAAGAAAGAAAAATTATAGGGCCGCAATCACCAAGAAAAATGGGTCATAGGGGCCCTATATATACTTGGGTGGGCCCCTAGAAGGGTCATTTTCACTATTCATTGCAAGCAATTTTTTGAATTTTGTGAGAGAAAAGTCAACAAAATTCCTCACAAACGAGAGTTTGAGGAGCCCAAGATTGAGCAACTACATTAAGCCATAGCACATGGGGGCAAGGTCAATCAGGTGAGTCTGAAGTACCCTCTTTTGTGCATTTTATAGTATTTTTTAGTAGTTTTGTTAATTTTTGTAATGTAGGCATCTTAGTGGCAAGAAGGCGTCCAAATAGCATGCTGGCATCTCACTAGTGTGTTGGTGGCCTTTGAGCGCATTGGTGTCTGCCAAGCACGTTGCCACCGAGGAAACTCCAATGGAAAACCTCAGACAATAGCACAACACACATACATTTACATGACATGCCTACTTCTTAGAGGCCATACTTATTTTTAATGTAAAACTTAGAAATTCTTGATGCAGATGAGTCTAACTTGAACCTTTTTACCATTTTGTAAGATTACTTGGAGATGTGAGAGCATGGCAGTGGATGCATGCCGAGGATGCTCCATGATTAGGAAAAATACATGTACCCTGATGAGGAGGGACATCTTTGATGAGTAGGCTTATGGTGGGCCTATACTATACCCAATATGCTCTATCACGATCACATGCTCATGACATTGATGGAGCAATGGGACTCAACCACCTCTAATTTCCACCTCCTAACAAGTGAAATTAATCACATTAGAGGATGTATATAGGATCATCAACCTTCCCATCCACAAATAGAGGGTGGCACTAGATGAGACACACTTAGTTTGAGAGTGATTTGAGGGCCTACAATACTACGTAGGGTGCACAGACCCTAGCAATGACAATGGCCACATATACATTCGCTAGTTTGAGCACAATCACATGATGGTCCCTCTGGTGCAAAGGGTGATGGTAGTTACAGTCGCCATGTAGGTGACTATAGATGGGTGGGACTCTCATCTTCATGGGGGACTTGTCCACACTATCAGAGCTATGGAGGAGTAGTGGACCATTTTGCATTGGTTCGTAGCATGCTTGCACAAGATTTGAGTAGGTTTGTGCACTATGAGTACATTATCCTCACCTCTTGATTTATTTTATAGCTGTGGGCTTTTACCTATATCACTTGCACCCAACCAATCATGTATTCTTGAGGGATAGCCTAGAGTACACTGATGGCACACACATACAAGCTAGTATGCCAGTGGAGGTATGTGGACCTCCAATTTTGGAGATTATAGATAGACACCCTATTGTCAGACCAGATTAGATGGCAATTGTATAGAAGCATGGTGTGGGTGACAAACCAACAACAACTTTGGAACATGCATCATGAGAGATTGTTTGTCGGCTACATCGATTTTGTGATAATGCCTTATTATTGGCAACAATTTATGTGGTGGTTCAACATTGCACAAAATTTTTGTGCAATTTTTTCACACACCCCACCAGAGCCAGGGAACCTCTTTTTCTTCTACATCTCTACACCTTGGCTTTGTCAATTTTTAGTTTTTCTCTTCTTGGGAGGTTATTTTGGGATTAAGTCTGGATTTGATTTGATAAGGGTAGTATTTTGAAGCGTCTTGGGGGTTTGGGAGAGTTCCACCTACCTTAGATTTTGGAAACGGGGATTTTTGAAGTGAATTTTTAATGTTATGTGTAAATATTTTTGCACCAATGGATAGAGGACGAAAAATTAGGCCAAGTTTCTTTTTGAACTTTTCAAAAATTTCTTCTAGAAAAAAAGGTTTAGGGGATTTTGACCTTGCTTGGAAATTCTGGATTTTTGTCCCTATGCGGAAATCCCTAAATTTTGGGATTTCAGTCCCTATGTGGAAATCCCTGATTTCCATCAACCTCTTGAATTTCCTAAGGTTATTGCTCATAATTGTTGCAGTTTGAGGATTTCATGGACCCCGCAGAATTTCATCCCTAATGGAAATCCCTGAATTTCCTTTTGGGCTTGATTTCCGCAGAAGGGTCAAAATCCCAAAATTTCCTTTTTCCAAGCCCCCCTCAAAATCCCGAACTTTTCCAAAAATGGATTTTTTTCAAACACAAATTTTTTCTTGAAATTTTAAAATGTTCCCCAAAATGAAATTCTTGAGATGGAGAAAAAATTTTGAAAATAAAAAATTTCCAAAAATGAAAAGTTATATTAAAAGGCCAAAATTGTATTTAAATTTAATTTGGATTGAATTTTTAACATGTGAGCTACTAATGATGATATTTGTTTTTCAGGATTAAATAAATAAAAAAGAGGGACTTGCATATGGATTTGTGCCAAGAGGAAAATCTGGAGAATATTTTAATGTTGATTTACATATGAATCAGTGTCCAGCTATTCAAATGAACCCAATTGCATATGGATATGTGCCTAGATTGTGCTACCAAGAAGATTTCAAGCTATGCTTTTATTTCCAAATCAAATATTTAAAATGCACCTACATAAGAATCTATGCCCAAACTATCTATAACTGGAGGGGATTTCTAGAAGCTATTTGCACCATGTGATGTTGTTTGTTTTCTCCAATGAGGATTGTTATCAAAGCCAAGTTGGTAGAATATTATTTTCTCATTGATCAAGGATGTAACTGAATTTTCCCATTGGATGATGATGTATCTAGATGCCAAAACCCTAATGTAACTGCTGGATGTTTCTAGATGAGCAATTTGTGCCATTGGATTGATTTAATTTTGGCCCTTGATTAAAAAATGTAATATCTATAAAAGGGCTAGGCCTTCTCATTTGTGGGGGTTAGGAGGGTTAGAGAATAATTGATTAGAGGCTGTAAAGATAGAATTCGCTAAGTTAGGAGTTAGATTCTACATTTCAATAGCTGTAGGAGAGGAGAGAGATTGGAAATTGTTATGTAATGTTGGAGAAGTAATACAACTGAGTTGCTGATTTGGAAAACTTTGTATTTTTACCTTTGATAGTTTATGTTTTATTGTTCTCAATTCTTAGTGTTAGATATTAGTTTTCAGTTCTTTCATGCCAATATTGAAATGTGAATGATGTTGATCGATTTATGGTCCATACTTTTAGCAATTTTTTGATTGTAGATTGTTGTGTAAAGTTAGTTTGGGACTCATATTGCGCCAAGTTCAACTGTGGATACTTGTTCATGTTCATGGGTATTCATGGTCTGAAAATATTTTAGTTTCCTTAGATGATAACACCATTTTTGTGTAGTTGTTGGCTTGTCCTCGATAAAGAAGAGATTGGTTTCAGTGGGGGATATTTCCATTTGAAACATTCATCATTGTTGTGATAGATCTTAGGTTTTAGTCTTAGAATCTCTCTTAAGCCCTTATCTAGTTTTTCTATTTCTTTTATTATCTGGGTTAGTTTTAGGATTGAAAGCATCACCATATTGCTACATCTGATGAAATTCGCTTCAAGCATTGTTCATTTTTAAGGCCCTTGTGATTAACATTATTTTCACATATTATCTGAGTTGTTTATGCATTGTCAAGACCTGACATTAGAGACCTTGGCGTTATATTTTTACTAATAGAGATTTACCTTTCAAGAGAGATAGGATATCATATTCTGTTTGAGTTGTTGTTGTGCAGAAAACACCACCAACAAAACTATTCCATAGACACCCCCATCATAGGTGTGAGATATTAGGAGCATGGTTAGGTCAGGAAATCATTGATTTCCCACCATAGCATATGTCATTTTGAGTGATGATGAGGTAGACAAAAAATATTAGCCCTTGATGTTGCTCATATATGATGTCGAGCTAGTTGTCGGCTCCAAGATGTGGTGGATACGACATGGTCCTACTCCAATTTTATCAACATATACCCCTAGAGGTGATGCTAGTGTCTAAGATCAGACATCACTAGTAGGAGGAGGAGACAAAGGTGGGAAAGGAGAGGAGGGAGACTAAGTGGCATAGAGATCGAGGTGGCGATGGAAGCTCTCATATCCTCTAGGCACTGTCCTAGTTTTGGTGGCACCATCACCACCTTCAACAGTCATCGTCCCCACTATAGCAACGACAAAAACAAGCATAGGAGGAACAAGAAGCATAGGTCCCCACGTCACTCCTCACCTTGACCCACATTGGTAGGCCAGGGACCTTGGTACAAGAGTCAATTATGTTAATTATTTTTTAGTACTTCTAGTTTCATCTCATTTATATATATGTATACATGATTTGATATATCATGTAGTACTTATGGGTCTACTATTATGTGGTTGTATTGGGAATACAGGAGCGGACCACATGTTCATTGTGCGGTGTATTTCAAAGGTGGTATCAGTCACACCAGTCTAGGGGAGCATATAGGATGCCTAGATGCTAGCTTTAGCGGGGTGACATGCCCAATTTTTTGAGCCTTTGGCAATTCTCAAGAAATCCTATGAGGAGGCATAGGTGAAGGTAGTGCAGAGGATTGTGGACATTGCCACCCTCATTGGACAAAGGGATCAATATTCAGTAGAGCTAAAATTCATGCTCATTGATAGAGATGAGGTGAGGATGATAGAAGAGAGTGTTGAGAGGGCACATGATGTTCTTCAAAGTAAACTTGATGAGCTCGGTGGATAGGCAGTAGTAGTGAGGTCAGTAGTTGATCCATAGATGTGGGAGGACCTGAGAAGGGCAGAGATAGTTGAGATGCACTATGAGATTAAAGGATTACTTGAATAATTATAGGGATTTTAATGTGCTTGGCATGCATTCTTGTGTAAGACCAATAAAATCCATTCAATCTTCATGCCTTAAAAATTCATCAACCATCTTGTTTTTTCTTGCAAAAATAAGTTGTCCAAAACCATTCACTATAAAAAGTTCCTTTGACACATAGAGTTACAATTTTGACCTATAGTTGTGCTCTTTTGACACATAGAGATGTACTTTTGAATAGTAATCGTGTGCATCTAACTGTTGATGGTGTTTTCTGCACAACAAAAACTCTGACAAAATATAACATCCTATCTCTCTTGAAAGGTAAATCTCTATCAGCAAGCCTCAAGAGATTACCCAAAGGTCTCTAATGTCAAGTCTTGACAATGCAATAAAACAACTTAGAGATAATGTTAAAATGATGGTAATCACAAGGGGCCTTAAAAAAAAAATGCTGGAAACCTCCAATTCATTAGATCTTACAATATTATTGATGCTTTAATCCTAGAAGAGTGACCCAAATTTCAAAAGAAATAACAAAAGATAAAGGGTTTAGAGAGATCTCTAAAATTAAACTAATCCTACGACCAACAATGCAGATGATTAAACACCCAAAGTGGACCAATCCTTCAAGACTAATTTCTGTTAAATCCAAAAAAAAACTTGCAATCTCATAGAAACAGTGCAATATTCTGAGGAATAAAAACATTTTCAGATCATGAAGCATTCACCCGAATCAACTTTATTTAGCAATTGAAATGAATAAATACCCACAATTAAAGTTAGCACATAAATTCAAGGCCCGATCTAAATTTACACAACAACTTACAATCAAAAAGATGCTAAAAGTATGGACCAAGGATTGATCA
Source organism: Sequoiadendron giganteum (assembly GCA_007115665.2). Lineage (NCBI taxonomy): Eukaryota > Viridiplantae > Streptophyta > Pinopsida > Cupressales > Cupressaceae > Sequoiadendron > Sequoiadendron giganteum. The sequence continues at coordinate 621,047,664 of CM021108.1, forward strand.
AAAACTTCCAATATTAAACCATAAACACCATTGCATCAAATTTAAATTAAAGTCTAACATGCAACTAATAATCTCAAAGAAATCTTAAAGATTTAGAACAAGAACCATGCAAAGTGAAACAACACAAGGAAGAGCACCAAAGAACAATGCCTTTACTTATATTGAATCACCCAAAGTTTGCAACAATTCAAGTATTCTCAATGTATCAACACTTGCTCTTAGAAAATGCTAACTCCTATCTCAATTCTAGCTCTGACAACTATATCTCACTAATTTTAACCCTTACAAATGAAGCTAGAGCCTCAATTTATTAAAAACCACATTAGGTCGGCCCAAAATTAGGGTTTACATTATTAGGTCGGCCAGACAGGTCGGCCTTGAGAGTAACTTACATTAAATGCTAAAAAATCATCTAGATCGACCTAGATCCTTCCAAAATATTTCCCTTGGTTGCACAGAATTGGAGGCCACCCTCTAGTTGTATTATCACATGATTGGCACAAAATCCTAGGTGGCTTCAAGCTGGCTATTTTATCCCTCTTTATTGGTTTGCAAATTATTAGACAACTCTTTGAATTTTTCCAGAATCTCCTTCATATCAGCTGGATCTAGAACAGGAATAAATTTAAACCTTGTCTTATGATTTTTATATTCTTCTAAATACTGGGGCATCACTTTATTCCACTCAACCTATAACTCATGATATTTATCCAATTTTGAAATATAGATTGCTGCATCTTCTAAATTATCCTTAGTGATGGGAGCAGTATCAGAAGGAGCATGTATTTCGTGCCACCATGACTGCAATATATTAAAATTCATGTTCTTTTGTCCAAATTTCCTTCTCCTAGTCATTATTTCCAGAAAATTGATACAACTATCATATATTTCCTTCATTTTCCCGTACAACTTCACGATTTTATTCAAAAAATTGGAATGGAGTTCTTTCCTATAGTTCCAGACCTCTATCCACTCCTTCACCTTACCAATTTCATCTGAGGAGAAAATTTTCATCTTAGCCAATTCATCCCTAGGAAACTGCAAAATTTTCTTCAACTCATCAACAGTTGATTCATCAATTTGTTTGCAATCTGCAAAAAATTGGGAGGTGTCTTCAAGGAATTCAACAACCTTGGAATAAATGCCAAATATTTTATCAATTGATTCATCACCCCTTTTTCTAACCTCCTGCAACCATTCATGGGTGTTGTGAGTTGTGGATTTTAATCTTTTTATTTCAGAAACTGCTTCTTTAGGTAGAAACCCTTTTGGGATTGCAGAACCACCATCAGTATTGGCCTGCAGAGGCTTCATCAAGTGTTGGACGTATTTATAAACATCATTTAATTTCTTCTGTAGCTTCTCCTTTTCCTCATTCTCTTTGTCCATTTTCCTCAAAATTGCCCTAGATGATTCTTGAAATTCTTCTTTTTCCTATTCCTTGGTGGTTGGCCCTAAATTAATAGTTTGGACCTTATAATCAGAGGGCCTAACCTCATCCTTGAACTTATCACTTGCAAGAATTTAAACATGGATAACCCTATTATTAGATTCATCTCTCAAAACTTTAGAGATAGTCTTGGCCCTTTTCCTCTGCTTGGGCTTCCCCCACTCTTCTAGAAGTTTGTCCCAACTAGGAGTTTCTTCTTGCACAATTATTGGCTTCTTACTAAGCCTTTTATCTAGCCATTCAGGGATTGTGGATTGTTTTGTATCTACCTCCTTATTGGGACTATCAATACATCCTCCCCAACATCCTTTTTTATCTGTGGTTGGTCTTCTTTTCCATCTTTATGTTGTTGAGGACTATCAACAACTTCCTCCCTATTCTCTTCTACTTCTGGATGATTTTCCAATTCCTCAATTACCACCTTCTCTAGAGACTTAGGTGGCCTTTCTTGTACCACCTCAAATTCCACATTCTTCCTCTTTGATCCAAAGGTAGATTGGTTCATCTCCTTACAAATTTCCTCCATTCTCCACTGTCAGGAGTAGAAATTTCTTCATCTTCAGCCTCATGGTGTCCGAGATCACTTGATATGTTTCCTTCATCATGGGCAGTGTCTTCTAAAATTTGTACATGATGAGAAAGAGGAAAAGAATTATTTCCTATAGTTTCTCTCTCCTTGACATCATCAGTAGGCGCCTCTTCATCCTATGCCTTTTCTTCTGCACTTCTCATTTCTCTTACAAGAGATGGCTTGTTCTTGGGAGAGCTTCTCCTAACATAAACTTGGGGCTTTTCCCCAGAACTCTCCACATTAACAACCTTTACCAAAGAAGGGGAATCAGTGGTGGCCTCACCCTTCCTTGCCTTGGCACCCTTCTACCTTTTTGTGACCAACTTTCTCTTCTTAACCGTATGTGCAGCTTCTCCCTTTTTAGTTGTAATATTGGCTTCAGGATCCTTATTTGTCTTAGGAGAGCACTTCTCTCCCCATCTAACCTATGTCTCACTCCTATTTTCTCTCTTTATCTTGAGGGGGCTACCCTCCTCTTGATTGTCCTCATCCTAGGACTCAGCAGTGTCATACTTTTCAGTCTTTGTCTCCTCTTCAGATTGGGATTCTAGATCCCCCATCAAGTCATAGGTGAGCTTGGTCCCATCTGACTCCAGCTCCAATACCTTGTGCTTCATCCATAGCCTGTAGTACTTCTTTACAGATGCAATAACTTGATCCAGGTCTATTATCTCCTCCTCTAGCCAATTGATTGGAGGTAAGGGCTTGTTCATGTATTGCTCCAAATCATGGTGTTGGAGCATGTATGCATCATCCTCTTGCACCTAATCAGGAACCTCTGCATTTTGTACAATCTGATTGATTTCAATGGAAACCTAGAGAATCTTCTTCTTATTGCTTTAAACTCATCTCGATAGTTAGCCTAGTATTCTTCAATATGATCCTTGTGCCTGAATTTTTTCTTTTCCTGCTTCATAGCCTTGTCATATGGATAAAACCTTCTTCTATTTGTATGGGAATATAGATGAAAATGTGTCATTTCCTTTTTTGAATGATAGGTACTTTGAATAGAAGGAAATTCCTCCAAAGTGTAGAAGTTAAGAAAGCCAACCTAACAGACCCTGAAGATCACCTGTATGCAAATAACCTGTCACAAAAGAAGACATTGGAGACAAAAAAGAAAGGGTGCTCTGAAAGCTGAAAATCTATTAATCAGAGTGTATAAAATACAATGAGATCAATCCTTAAGAAAGGAGATCATGCAACCCTAAAAGAAACACTAAAAGGAGGACATTTAATAATTAATATAATTATTAAATGTCACATCATGCAAACTAAAGAGAAATCTTAAGAAGGGAATAAAGGTAACTTAATTAACATAATTAAGTTAAAACCTTTACTCAAACACCCCCCCTTAAGATGAGCAAAAATGCAGCTACAAACAAGTGCAAGAAAGCAAAGGTAACTACAATGCATGAAAGTAAACATGGGTCTCGACAACTAGGCCTGATCAGGTACCCAAATACAACCAAATCACTGAAGCAGAAGAAGCTGCAAACAACTATCAAAAGATGATTGTTATGGTGCTAAAGAACCCCCTCTAAAGATAGGATGATCAAGATCAAGAAGACAACAATCTGCATGAGTGCCCCAAATGACACTACTCAAATCAGATGGAAAAACAAAGGCAAACACCTGGAACAAAGATACAGATGGCACAAGTACCAATAGTCTAAAAAACACTGATCAACTGAGAATGGAAGATTCCTTCCAAGGCGAAACCAAGGAAGCATTAACACGAACAGTATAATAATCCCCCATAATGTTGAACTGGGAGATCCTGACAGATCCACTGAAATGTTGTGTAACACCCTATAGTGCATGAAGGAGAAGAAACAACATCTGAAAGTGTGCAAAAAAGCACCTACAACTAAAAAAGTGGTGTGCAAATCAAAGAACACATGCATGAGGCTAGAATGATATGGATCCACTGTGGTCATAGAGGGATACTCACTGGACAAACGTGTGATGGAAAAAACAAAGACACTACACAACCCCCCATGACACTTTATAATATAGTGCAAGTACAAAATATGACACAACCTTATGTGTAAAATCCTTAAAATACATGTACAATAGTGTGGCACTTTATCTCAGTGCGTTTACATAGAAGATTGCTTACAAATGATGCTCAAAATGCCCTCAAAGGACAAAAAATTGGAAATACATGAAGAACAACCAAAAAATGAAGCAACCCACACAAACGAGAAGTTTCCAAGAGCTAATATGTCCAGGTAATTCACTAGAGTGTGAAAACACAAAAAATTGAATAAAATATACCTGGAGTGAAATTTGGAAATATTGCATGGATGGAACTGAAGAGCTCTGAAATATGGTTCCAATGCCACTAAGATCACGAAAAATGGAGACACTGGTCAAAAGTTACGAGCTCGGGATTGAAAAAATATCCTTTGACTTCAACTAATTGTAGAATGCACCAACAAAAAAATGAAGCGATGAGACCCACACCACTGGAAAGTTGATAGAACTAGCTTTCGAATGATATCTTGTTTGCCAAAAAATGATATCGTATGCCCAAGTTATGGCCTCTGGATGAAAACAACTTCAAAGGGGAAAAGACACAGTGCTAGATTAAATTTGACGGTCATACGACCGTCGCAGAAAAAATCTAGGCTTGAATTTGTCAGCTAAATGGCCATCGCCGCACATGCACAGTTGGGCTTATTACAAAATTGTTTTTTTTTTAGACAAAAAAAAATTACAATAAATTTTTTGATAATTTAAAAAAAAAAAAAAAATTGGTTGGGGAGGCACATGGGCCCACCCCCACCACACCCCTATGAAGGTGCGGGTACACTGCGCAGGTCTGTCCAGGTACGACCCTGTGCAGTACTGCGCAGGTACTCCTTTAAAAACTTTTTTGTTTTATTTTAAAGCTTCTAAAAAATATATTTTTTTTAAACTTTAAAAATAATATTTTTACAATAAAAAAAGTGCCGAATTCTTTTGCAAAATTTTTTTTTTTTTTTTTACGAAATTTTTACCTCGATCTGTGTTCTAGGTTGTACAGGGTCTCTGGCAAATTTTTGCCTCTCCGATCAACTTTGTCCAAAATGGATGAATGAACAGTCGTTTTTAGGGTTTTGGGCCGCTGCACACTCAATGGCGAGGTCCGTTTGGGCTCAAAATGCTCTGATCAAATAGGTGATTCTCTAGATCAAAAAAGAAAACCCCAAACCCTCGAAGCTCCAAAAACTTCAGAAGATGAATAGGAAGCAACGGGTTTGGAGCTCTGATACCATGTAGAAGTTGTGAAATCCCACTTCACAGACCCCGAAGATCACTTGTATGCAAATAACCTATCATAGAAGAAGACATTGGAGACAAAAAAAAAGGGTGCTCTGAAAGCTGAAAATGTATTAATCAGAGAGTGAATAAAATGAGATCAATCCTTAAGAAAGGAGATCGTGCAACCTTAAAAGAAACCCTAAAAGGAGGACATTTAATAATTAATATAATTATTAAATGTCACATTATGCAAACTAAAGATAAATCTTAAGAAGGGAATAAAGGTAACTTAATTAACATAATTAAGTTAAAACCTTTACTCTAACACAAAGTTCCTACTCTCAAGGGAAACTCAGCTCCCATCCCCTTCTTTTTCATCTCCTACTATAGGATCTCCTCAAATCCCACCATTTGTTTTGTCACTTCGAGCATTAGGAGCTTGTTGTTCGGATACCTCAACAAGCTGAGTGGAAAAACATGGGATCCTTGTATCTAGATGTTTGTGAATCTCTGAAATTGAATGAACCATTGACCATATTTCTTGATCAGGTCCATGGCCTCAGATGAAATCTTGATGTGAAGAGCATCTTGTAACAACCTGTAAATATACATAAAAATGCATCATTGTCTCTTATGTGCTTGCTTGTTTTATGCTGCAATTAGGGGTATATGTCCCATATTTTATCTTTTCCGATAGTCCCTTTGCAATTGAGACCCCTATACTTAGTCTCATGTGTCAACATATAAACAAGATATGAAGTCATAATAAACCTATTGGTTTCCTGTACACTTCTCAACTGGGCATCCAAGTTGTTGCTTATGATTCTATCCCAATGATAATGCTTTTTAGCCACTATCTGTGTGATAGGGTAAAAATATTTGGGACCTCTTCAACTTCCATGACCCTACCCAAAAGATTTATAATATTATGATATTACTGCTTGAAATCACTCCTGTGCAACTGTTTAGGAAACTTTGAATAGTGGGGCTTAGGCTTCAGTATCCAGGAATTGTTCATTATCTCCAAAGCCCTATTGGGGTCTTGGTCATAAAACCTTATTGCTTCCCCAATGTTCATTTCCTCAATAAGATTGTGATGTGAGGCAATATTGAACACCTATGCAATAGATTCTTCAGTAATATTTTCCATGACTCTTCCTTGTGGGAAAATTATGATTCTTGTTCTAGAATCATAGTGCTTTGTGCATTCCAGGACTAACTCTGGACAAAGTTATGTTGGTGGGAATCCTGCTGCTTGAGCCAATCCAATATGGGTGATGTTCTATGCTAGTTGAGTTGGTGCATTTCCAAACATCCTCTATTGAAATTCATCTAATCTATGTGTCCCATATTTCTATCCACGATCTTTGACCAAGCAGAATCAATCTTGGACTCCAACCATATGCCCTTGAAGTCATACTTCATCTTTTCTGATCTTTTCTTAACCTCCTGTTGCACCAGAGTAGCTTTTGACTTAGATGCCTTATCAAGACTCAGCTCTGCCCACATATGTTAGAAAGGATCAAGATCACCAAGATGGAAACAACAATATAATGCATTATTCCAATTCCATGAAGCATCAATAGGAGCACTAATATTGTCATAAAATCAAAATGATAATCATTTAAGTTGCAATGAAAAAATAAGGCAAGCAATTCATTTTGATTGATCTCATTAACATATTATGCATGCACATAAAATTTACTCAAACCAATCAATATCCCATGCAAATATCCTAAAACCTCATTAGGCAAACCCACTTGTGATTATTATTGAAATTTTGATGCCTAATGAAAGAATTTGAGTAATTCAGGCAGGCTTGAAATCCCTGGATGGATTAGACCTCGCGTAATCTAAGCAAGCTCAGATTCCCTAAAAGTCATAACACTAGTCTCATTTGGACTTGTGATTACTTTGAATCTTTGATAGATGAGGCCCATGGACACAATTAAACACCTCTTAACATTAATCATCTCGAAAACTCTTTGCAAATTGCCTTCATTTACAACTTGATTCTCTTCATGGATTGGAATATGAGGTTGAGAAATCTCAAATAATTCAAGGAGTCTTAGATTAATCAAGTGAAATAACATTTGGGTAATCCAAGGAGTTCGGAATCATCAGACGAGATTGGAAATTCATGAAGTGCTCACCCTTCGAGTTCAGGTTTTTTGGCCGGTCAAAACATTTGGATAATCCGAGTGGGCTTGGATTCTCTGCATGGATTAGAGCTCAAAAAATCTGAGCTACCTCAAAATTATCGAGATTTAGCTCAGGTGCCCAAAATGCGTTAAGTGTTGAGATTACTTCATGCAAGAATGATAAATGAGACAAGTTCATCCTCCTATAATCAAATCATCGCTAATCTAAGATGAGATTCAAATGACTCACACATCGACTCAAACAATTTTTTTTGAAATCCTCACACCACTCATCTTTTATTAGATTTGTGAGCACACTGCTACCTCAGGATCTTGACATCAATCGCAGAGCAGAGTGAACGAGGTAGGTTTTTTAAAGATATTCAACTAGATTAAGATGCCTCACCTACTTAACCCTATACCCATTTTGAATTCAGAGTAAGGCCCTTTTGAAAGAACAAAACCCCTACATGGCACAACAATCCCAAAACCTAGACTCAACAAATGACTCATCAATCAAAGATTTATCAATAAAGCCCAAAATAAATTGTAATCACCCAAGAAAAAGCCAAAGAAAACCTTGAAATGGTGCACAATGAAAGAGAAATTCAATGGAAGACCTGCAATGGATGCTCTCGAGCCTTAGAACGATCACCTAGAGGAGATAAATCTAACGTTGGAGCTCAAAACCAAATGCAAGATGATGGAGACTTCTCAGCTTCAAGCACACATGAATGAAAAATGACCAAATGACCCTTCAACCCCCATTATATTTCCAATTTAACCTTTTAAAACTCATTAATGCGAGCAATAAATTTTCATGCACACATCCGCACAAACTTAGAAATCTAATGGGAGCTCAGACTTGGGTAATACAATGTAGCCATGATTTTTTGAACGGATTAAGGTTCAGGCAATCCAAGGTACCTTGGAATTACCGAACCTCGCAAGAACTTGACCAATTTTGCCTCCAAGTCAAAATTTAATGCAAGGGTCAGCCTCAAGGAGTTAGGTAATCATCACGAAGTTGCCAAAATGACATCTCAAATGTAGATTTTGCATTAAGCATATGGGCAAAAAAAAACCAAGACTGAGAGACTTATCCCTTAAGGGGATGAAGTCAAGACCCTACAAAAAAACAAGAAAATAAAGAAAGAAAAGGGGGTTCCTACTTTCAGCAGAGCATGTGTGCAGAAATTGCACAACAAATGGTGGCTCGTGCTGGAGAAATTCTCTTGATTATTTCAATGAAAAACTAGAATCAAGAACCCTGAACTTAGGTTTCGGTCCTCGCATCAGGTCACCTAATAAACAAAGCTTCAAAGCCAATAGATAGATAGATCTTCCTGTCCAAAAGTCCAAGTGTGTGTGAGTGTATTTATTTCCATCCATCAGTTGCCTTAGGGTGACCAAGGTTAGTCTAGTCAAGCTACGTAAAGATTCTAACTCCAAAATTTGTTGGCAAGATAAGGGTAGGAAAATAAGGGGGGGGGGTGAATCGGTTGTCACGAAATTTCAAACTTATTAACTTTGTTAACCCTTATTCTCAAATCTGATTAATAACCATGAATTTATAAATCAAAAACAGATTAGAAATACACATAAAACCAAGATTTTTGTTTGGAAACCCTGTTAGGGGAAAAACCACGGTGAAGGTTAATCCACAAGTTTATACTCTTTTAAAAGTATAAGAAGAATAAATGGGAATGCACATGCATTCAAGCACACTTCCTAGAGCTCACTGCTCAGATATAAGGGAAGACTCACTATCTTACAAAAACATTCAGATTAAATCCATCTGACGATTTTGAACTAAGAAAGTAGCATCTGCTAATGGCTTATTAAATTTCCGATTAAGCAAATGAACACTTCTTCACTTTTATTCACTCTTCTTCACACTCTAACTTTCCTTTGAATGATATAATTTTTATTCACACATAGAACTCACACAATTCACATCATGCATACCTCAAATTAGATAAACAATCGCTCATACATATCCGCAAAAAGTAATTACATTGTTTCATGTCGGCTTCAACAAAATAATAGAATGAATGCAAACTGTCGGCTCAAAACAATATAATTTATTAATACAAATCTACCAAGGTCATCCAAAACATAGTAGAGACCCAAAATAATATCCTCGAATACAAAAAACTTTCACATATTTTTCCTCGAAGATCCACAACACGCTATAATAACCCTGTCAGCCATGAACATGAAAAACCTAAACATGCAAGAGAAAATCATCGACTGTGAGCACAACAATCAACGTGAACATGCAACACAGATAGAGCACGATCTAGAAACATAAAAAAAAACTATAGGAGCATACACAACAACTCAAATTACCAGAATCACATTATCTTCTTCGAGGAACACCAAGTAGAGTAACAGGATAACTGTCGAAACACAAAAACTCATAACTTGCTCAAATATTCATGTGCTCATCTAAAAATTTCGATGGAAACACTAAATAGTCTTGAAAAAAAACCCTTTAATCCACAAATTCTTATCATCAACATACTAAAATTTCCATCATACTGATCTTCATTTCTTCACAAATAACCTGCAACTTATTTTATTACAATTTTCTCAATTTCCTTGATATATATAGTCTTAAAGACATTAATCCTAATAGTGTTGACATCAATGACAACCACATATCAGAAACACAACCAAAAAATGCAACAAAATCAACTTGGATAGAGTCTCGTTTCCAATCATGCATCCATCGACCCGATGAGGTTATTGTTGTGGTCCTCCCGAGCATAGCTCTACAGCAAACCATGTGTCTATAGCCCCGATAGAGATATTCAGATGCCCCTAATAAGGTGAGTATTCACTTTTGATTTCCACTATTCTCTTTTCTTTTCTTTTGATATTATTTTAAGATCATTTAAACTTTCCTTTTCACCCTATAAACAATGAAGCTCACAATCAGGGTTGAGAACCACAGTGGCATTGAAGCAAAAATAAGATTTTTCACTTGACCAAACTTCACAAGGAACATTCAACAACCTAAGAATTCTTAAGATGTGTATATAAGTGTAAGAATCAAGCACATTCTGGAACTAACCTAATCCAGAGGCTCGTCTACTTCAAGCATGTAACACATGTGACACCAAGTAGAGGATTTTCACCAACTTATTCTGGAAGGATGATTAGAGTTTGTAAGAGAAATACCTAGAAAATCTCCCGATAACATAATAATTTACATGCAAGTGCAACATGCCAAAAAGAGAACAGGGAAACCCATAACCAAAATCATAAAACAAAAGAAAACCCAAACCAAAGAAAAGCATACCTACTTTAACCCAAAAGCAGAAAACAAACAAATAATACAACGAAAAAGAACCCGACACTGAAAGTAAACCAAAAGAAAACAAACCCTAAACTATGTACAAGGAAGAGCTGCAAACAACTCATGCCAGGAAGTAATGCTTCAGATATTGCCCATTGACAAGCAATGGGACATCCTGTCTAGTGAGAGTTTTCAGGTGAAAAACATTATCTCCTAATATCTCTGCAATCTAGAAGGGACCACGCCAAAGCTTAATTTTCCATGTTCTTCCTTCTTATCATGTGCCTTGTCCCAATACAGGACTAGATTAGAGATTCTGAATGCTTTTACTTAGGCCTTTAGATCAAACTATCTCTTAATGACACCTTGATGTTTCACAAAATTCTCTAATGCTTCATCTCTCTTCTCTTCAAGGTGTAAAAGCTCAACCAGACAAGCCTCATGCTTATCCCCTTCATCATAGTAGTCATTAATGAACGGAAAGGTGGGGATTTTAAGCTAGATGGGAAACATCGGTTCAAGACCATACACCAGGTGATAAGGAGAAGTTCCTAGAGAGGCCTTATGTCTAGTACAATATGCCTAGAGGGAAAATCTAATTTGGGTGTGCCAATATTTGTGGTTCCTCTCTAACAATTTATAGATGAATATCGAAAGGTTTTTATTCATAGACCTAGCCAAACCATTTCCTTATGAGTAATAATTAGAAGAAAACTTAACAATGATACCATGATCAAACGCCCGACCAAAAATTTTTAACAAAGAAAATGCAAGACCATTATCACAGACCAAAGAAAATGCAAGACCATTATCACAAACCAAAGCAAATGGGAAACCAAAATGATTAATAATATTGGATTCTAGAAAATTGATTACCACTTCAAAATTGCACTACTTACAATTGAGGGCTTCAATCCATCTAGTAAAGTAATCAATTACAATGAGAATGTACCTATGGGTTGCCGAGGATGGTGGGTTGATTGGACCAATAAAGTCTAATCCCCATTGTGCAAATGGTTTTACGTCAACTACCAGTTGGAACAAAAGTATTGCATGCTTCTCCTTGCTTACTATAGTCTGACATACATGATAGGTTCACATGTGATTGTGTGTGTCCTTAAAGAGACTTGGACAATAATATCTTTCTCTCAGGATTTGATGAGAAGTAGCTGGTCCAAAACCATGGACCGTGCCATACTTATCATGGAATTTCGTCATCACTCGAGTAGCCTCCTCCGTTCTAAGAAAACAAAGATAAATTCCCTCATGGTTATTCTTATATAAGATAACCCATTTTAATATATAGTTGTCACTCTTCAAGCGCAAATATCTCCTTTGCATTGCGTTGAGATGGTCAGGACACCTTTGATTTAGTAAATAATAGACAATGTTATCATACCACTCATCTGGTGAGACATCCTCTAAGTGGTATTGTTGGGTTGTAATATCAGGACCGATCTCAGCCATAGTCTTGGTCAACCCTTTTCCTCTCACCAAATTTGCGGTTTGTATTTCAATGTCATACTCTTGCAACATTGTGACCCATTTTTCTCTCCATTCTCCAAGCTCATTCTGCATCAACAAGAGCTTAACTAGAGGATCAAGCACTATTGCATCGACTTTATTTCTCATGATGTAATGTCTAAATTTCTTCACACATCTGAACAAATCATAATCATGCTTTTCTATACAAGGATATCTCAATTCCACATCTTTTAATGGAGCACTCATGAAGGCGATATGGTGCTCACTTACTTGGTCATATTTTTGAGTTAGCATTTCATCACATGAATGATTGAAGGAAAATGTGTATATGTAGAAAGGCTTGGAATAATCAAGACTCACCAATACCGGGGCTTCAAATATTACCCACTTAATTTATGCAAAATCCTCCTTTGCTTCAACACTCCATTCAACTTTCACATATTTCAACATGGCATTCAAAGGTTTAAATATTTCTGCAAAGCCAATAATAAACTTCCTGACAAAGTTGATTTTCCAAAAAAAGGACTTCATCTCCTTTTTACTAGCTGGAGGCTGGATTTCTAGTATAGCCTCTATTTGTTCTGGATCAATAGATATGCCTTCCTCTGAGATGAAATGAACCAATAGCTTCCCCTTAGTTACTCCATAGATACACTTCTTAGGGTTAAGTGAAATGCCAAATTCTCTACATCTTTGGAATACCTTGCACAAATCTACAATGTGATCCTCTCGTTTCTTGGAAAAGACAGTTAAATAATCCATGTAAATTATGATAAAATTACGGGTGATTTCCTTGAAGGAAATATCCATGGCCCTCTAAAAGGTTGCCCCTGCATTGATCAACCCAAAAGGCATTCTCCTCTAAGAAAAGGTACCACATTTCATTGTGAAAGCAGTTTTGTGTCTATCTTCATAATGTACCATAACCTAGTTATATCCTGATTATCTATCGAGAAAATACATCATCTAGGATCCGTTGACAATTTGTAATACTTCATCCAGTGATGGGACAAGATAGTTGTCCTTCTCTCATGCCTGATTAAGATTTCTGAAATCAACACATAACCTGATTTCTCTATTTTTCTTCCTTACTGGAATCAAATTGGCAACCAAAGTAGAATGCCTAACTGGAAATATGATTTAGGTAGACAATAACTTTTGTAACTCTTTCTATATAATTGGCTCCAGCAAAGTATTGATCGGTCTCTGCCTCTGTCTAAAAGGCTTGGCATCTGGTTTGAGAGGAATAATGTAGGTAATAATTAAAGTACCATATGTCTTCAGATCCTCATAAATCCAGGCTATAACATCTGGGTATGTATGAAGCACATCAATGATTCCTTTTCTTTCCTCTGGAGTACACACTTTCCCAATGAAAAAACTATTCACATTATCATAAGTTACCATGTTATGTGTGTCACATTGGCTGCTGAGTGAATCCTTCTTTCCCTCCAATTCCTAATCTTTTATTCTATCCAGATAAAAGATCCTTTCTAGCTGGACCACTCCTCTTGGGATTGTATTGGTTTTCAAGTTAATGACTCCTTCTAGGTCCATTTCTACTTCCTAAGGCTCTTCTTCATCAATTATCTAAGCAGTGAAAATATCACAGCTTGTGATGAAATCAAGAATGTACTTATCATCCTGAAACACCTAAAAATTGGTTACATTATCAGATACTGAGGGAACTGGTGTAAGCTCCACAGTGAACTTATTTAATCCTGAAAGTGATAAGGGTTGTAAAGTGCTAGTGGCCTATGCTAGAGAATTTTTTGTTTGGTTCCTACTCCTAGGTATCAACTAAATGTTGAAAGAATCAAATCCTTCAATTAAATCCCATACTATGTGCTTGTAATTGATCATCCTTATGTCATGGCATGAGTACTGCTTTATAAATTGCCTAACTACCAGCTCAGAATCTCCAAAAACTTGCAGAATTTTGACTCTCTTCTTTAGTGCCATCAACAATCCATGAATTAAAGCTTCGTACTCAACAACATTATTAGTGGAAGGGAACTAAATTCTATGAGCAACAAAGAAATTTTTATCTTTAGGACTGATTAGCTCAAACCCATCTCTAGCTCCTTGTTTCAACTTCGATCCATCAAATCTAAGTGTCCAACAACTAGTAGTAGTTGACATCTTTGATTTATCCCCACTACTTCCACCACAACTAGGAGATTCCTCCTCCATTGGTTGTTTACCTTTAGGATCATCCTAATTGATCTGCACATCAATCCTAATAGCTGGAGGTGGATTAATGCAACTCTTTATTTTCTCTACTTTTGTTTGGAATAAGCAACATTATAGCTCAAGATGGGATGCGTTATGAACCTTGCACCAATTTGGAAGAAGCAACTCTTCAAAATTCATATTCCTACTGAGCTAAATTTGATCTTCTATGCACTTTTGAATGAACTCATATAAATTATCTAACAAACTTAGTTGGATATCCTCTTGATCTTCATCTTCTTCTATTGATTCCACGACTTCTCTGGTACTAATGGACTCTTGGGTCAGCTCGTTAGGTAAACTATGCAGAATAAAAATTTCATCTATTTTCAATCCTCGAGGAGGGGCTACTAGTACATAATTCCCCAAACCAGCTTTTGATACTAATACTTCATTTGAATTATTCTGATATTTAGTGATCGCATACTTCATCCTTGGTTCCCTTTCAATCTTGATTTGATTAGGCATTCCTTTCTACGGAAGCCACATGTAAGAATGATCAGTCGAAACATATCTATTCAGTGCCTTAGTAAAATCTCTGCCTAATATCAAACCATATGTATAAGGAATATCTACCACTTGAATGTTAATAACCCATTGAATCATGGGATTTGATGCAACTTGCATGGGAATCATATTCAATTCTCCTACCACATTCACTTCTGTCTTATCCAGCCGAGTAAACCTTCATTGAGAAGCAACAGGTGTAATTCCTAAATATTGACAAACAACAAAAGGAATGACATTTGTGGAGGCTCCTGAATCTAAGAGGCAATTATGAATTTTTTTCCCAAATAAATGAACAAAAATCAGAAAAGGAGGGGTCTTAGTCTTTCCTTGAAATAAACTCATAGGAGTATCAGCCTGTGCAACTTGGCATTTATCTTTTTTCCCTCCCTTTTTCCTTATATTTTCCATGACCTTGGTCTCTTGGTGGTTGTGAACTAGAATTATTTATAACTGCCTCACTAGCTACCCATATCTTGGGGAAATTCTTTAGCTTTAAAAGCTCCTAAGACAGAATTCCTAATAGCTGGAACCCTTAATAATTCAAACACTGAGAGGCTTAACTATATTTTCTTGAGTTCCTCAATTACATACTCACCCAACTGTTTCACACACATGTCAACAAGGGTTTCCTTAGAATAGTTTGTTTTCTTTTCCTTCCTTGCATCAACATTCCTTCCTTTTGAAAGATTAGATAGTCCTCCTTTTGAAAAGTACTATGTTGGTACATGAGGATAATATGGGTTATTACTAGCATGAGGATCAAGCGGTGTGAAATTATTTGGAGGGATTGAAGTGTTGGAAATATATGTCTCAATCTTGCTGACCTGAACATCTTGTAAGAGAAAATTGGAGAGACACCTGCGATATCATGTCAATGAGTTGTTTAGTCTTGAAGGTTTGAAGTGTTCAAATTGGTGTGACATGTGATAGCTCTTGCCGAAGGGAATTGCATTGGAATTACATTGGTCTTCAGGTGGACCTGTGAAAGTCGAACCAACATTGTTAGTCTGGATGATAAATTTGATCGGTGTAAGTCTTACCGATGAACAAATGGTTAGGCTGAAATGAGACATTGAATTGATTTCTCAGAGTTTCTCTGATAGTGGATCTCTGGCCGATATAATCTATTCGGTGTGATTCTGTCCAATGCTTCTTGGTCGATGTGATATGGTCTATCAGGTTGAGCTCTCAGGGTTGCTCCGACAGTGGATGTCTGGCTGATGTGATCAGTTCAGTGTGAGTCTAGCCAATGGTGCTTCTTTGGTGTGACTTTAGCCGACGAATAGGTGATCAAGCTAACCTTGGTTCTCAGTGAGGCCTAGAAAGATTAGACCGATAGTGTAATTCCAACCGATGGGATTGGGATTGACGTAAGTCCTGTCGATGGATGGCATCGATGAAACCTAGGTCTTTGGCCTAGCTTTGGATTTTCATCTTGACTATATTGGTTTGACCAATGGTGTGCGATCTAAGTGAGTCTTGATGATGGTTCTTCATCGATGGGAAACATGTCTTCGGCCCAACTTTGAGATCTTCGTCTGATGGTTAAGGTTTGGTCGACAAGTGTGTTCGGTGTGACTCCTGTTGACGACAAGTTTTGATTTGCAGTGAGATGAATGTCATCAAAGTGACTTGGGATCTCGGTGGAACTTTTTGCTTCCTCCCTGATAGTTTTTTTATTTACGATCGTTTGTTCCAGTTGGTCTTTGGTATGACTCTTGGCGATGTTGTGGTCTTGATGTTCTTGAGGGACATCGGGAAGACCTGGACAATCATTTGGACTTTCTAGACTCTCACCGATAGTGTTTGTCATGCCGATGGATGTGATGGTTGAACGAAGCTTACTTGGTGAAATACTGAGGTGTAAAATGGACATTGGTGGACTGTGCTAAGTTGGTGGCGACCGTTCTAAGATTGGGAAGAATGTACGTTGATCTACAGGGAAACTGAGAAAACAGTTTTGTATAGGAAATGAACAGATCATTGGCTCAGCTTAATGAGAGGTTCATTATGGAAGTTTCCATGTGAGTGTTTGAATGGTATGCATATAGAATTATAATTTTGAGAATGTTGTGAGACAAAACAAAGAGAGAAGAATGCAAACCTGTGGTGGTTATGAGGCTGTGCTAGCCAAAAGGCTAGCTGAGTGAGTCGATATTAAAATGAATCTGCATTGTATGTTATGTGAGAACAATGGAATAGTGCGAGGATTCTGAATAATGTTGTTGTTTGTATTCTCCAAATGGATAAGATGTAAACTCCATAAGAGCATAGCTCTAAGATTGTATTGTAACTGTTCTTGTTGCTAATTAATACAACTGAACTGATTTTTTTGGAGAATTGGTGTTTTTTACCCGAAAGGGTTTTCCCCACATAAATCTGTGTGTTCATTTGTTTGTATTGCATGCTGGTTGATTATGTATTTTGAATCTATACATAGTGTTTAATCTGGTTAAGTTGCATGTTCTTTTCTCAGAAGAATCAATGTGGGAAATCAACTATGCCAGTTTCCACTTTATGGCATAGTAGTCATGTCTTTAAGGAAATTTGAAGGAATTAAAATCATGAAGGCACTGCTATTCTTAGATATTTCATTCTATGATAACCCTATTTTCTTAACAAGTGGTATCAAAGAATTTTTTTGGTTGTTGGTTCTAGGTATTTCTCTTGTGATTATTTCTTAGTCTGTCAGGCTTGAAGAAATCTAGAGGAATCGACTAATGATTGATCCTTTGGTGAGTAAAATTACTTTCTCTTTTGAGAAAACACACATCATGAAACACATTAACATTGGAGAAATTAGAGTTGATCATATTGTAATGATTTGGTATGAGGCTCCTAGTTGGCAGTGAATGATCCTGATGTAAGGGGTGTGAGTTTATGCTTATGGTTGTGTTGCATCAGAGTGTGGTTCATACTGGTGTCTATGTGAGAGGCTCCCTAATGGTATGGAAATTCTTGGGTTGTTTTTCAACCATGGATTTTTGTGCTTGTGTTGGGTGCTTTGTCTTGGCATTGAAGGTGTTGTTCTCTATTACCCTAATTGCATAAAGGCTATGAAGTTGATCTCTGGGTGGTCTGAAAACTTCTAAATAGCCTGGCTCTCCCGAATGCATGTCCATTCTTGTGATTTTGGAATGGTCTGGAATGGGCCTGGAGTTCCTATACTATTTGTTCCTTGTACATGCATGGCTTAGATTCATGTTCTTTGGTTCTGAAGGCTTTTAATAGAATTTCCTAAAATAGTCTATGATGCATATTCATGTTAGTTCATTGTTCTGGTTAATCATGATGGTTGTGTGAAGACTCTTTAGTTTTCAAGATGTGGAGTGGATATGGATGTGCATGGGTGTTTTATAAACGTAGTGCTTTTGCAAGTTTTGTACAGTCAATAAAAAACTTGTGGTTTTGTGAAGCTGCTGGCAAAAACTATTTTCTAGACCCTGGTTGTTTGGGGCATTGTTGGATGAGATAGTTGCAGTGCTACATGTAAGAGTTGCTTGCTGGTTTTCTAGACTATAGTGCTTGAGTTGTGGAAATGATTGGAAAATCGGATTTCATTTTGATTTGGTGTTTGAGTCAAATTTGTCTACATTGTTGTTCTCTTTGAGATATCAATTTTTTTGTTTCCATCGCAATGATGGGTTTTCACTTTTGTTGTGATTGATCTTCGGGTTATGTGGTTGGTGGATTCACTACCAATTGGCTGCAGTGAGATAAATTGGAAGTGGACTATCTATATCCACAAGGTTGATTCAGTGTTGGAGTAGATCTATTAGTTGGCCTTATTTGTAGTCACTTGTGCATTGGCATGGTTGCTTTTGGATGAGAGGACGAATGGCATTTAGTACCTAAATAGTTGATTATGGGGACCTGTGGCATGTGTATCATGATGTCATGGAGATATTGGTACACATTATAGTGTAAGCATTTGACAGTGATGGTGTGGTCTGCATGGTTTGGAGATCTTGGTGCTACTTGGCATTGTTGTCAGATGGACATGTTGTCGATTGTACCTGGAGATTTTTTAGATCAGAAGATGTTTGCTCATGATGCTTGGAAAGATTGGATGTCACGGTTCAGTGGGAGCTTTAGTAGTGACTATTGGTTCATCACTTGGAGGTGATTGATCTTCTTTAGTGTTGCACATGTTAATAGGAGGGGATCTTAGATACTGTTGCTATAGAAGAATTCTTTCGCATTTGCATGGGTAGTATTTGACGATGTGCAACATCTTTGAATCATGGAGGTTGTCTGGTGTCTTTGGCTGAGGGGTTGGTGGTGCTTGATAGGTGATGTTGGTTTGAAGGTTTTTTTCTTGATGTCATGTTATACTCTTGATTGTGCATTAGAGTTTTGGCATGAGGCATTGCTCTTGAGACCATGGTGAAGTCACTTGGAGCAATGTATCTCCTAAGGGGATGAATAGATCATGGTTTCATGATAAGTTCTTGTTTCAAATGTTTGGAGCTTTCACATTGGTCTGGATTTTCTGTATGTTTTGAGTACATCGGTCATATGCTTGAGAACTTCATGTTACACATAGTAATGCAGATTGGATTTTAGCATGAGATGATCAGTTGTTGGTGTTCATGGATACATTGAGAATAAGGTGAGGTTATAATTCTCTTGAGATGAGAAAGGTGTTGATTTTAGTAGAAATTCCAATTAGCCTACACCTTGGTTGAACACGAGTTCAACAAAGACCAATAAGGATATTGCTCTTGGATGAGTCATGGTGGCTAGTATATTTTGGAGGAGCATTTTATTTTCCCACTCTCGGTCTTCTCGGCAGTGAAGTATATTTGAGAGGTGTTTTATTCTTTCTTTCATGATATGGATCTTGAATTTTTGTTTAATGGTTCTAGAGTATTCATAGTGGAAGATAGACAACATGGTTTATCTCCTTGATCTTTTCTTTTATAACATTTTTTGATGAGAATTGGTAGGAGATGCTTTATGGGCTAATTTACTAAGATGGGAAATGAAGAAGTTTGATCTTCTTTGAGAGACTTACATCCATGATTGGATGCATGTTACATATGTTAAGTTTGGTCTTGGTGATTGAACGGTTGGGTGTTGTTATGGCTTTTCCTTTGGGATGTGAAGGAGATCATACTTGACACAATTGGCTTTTAGAGGTGTATGTAGAAGGATGCTCTACAAGTATATGCTATGCAAAGTTTCTCTCTTTGGTCTTGGTTGTCTTCCTATAAGTTTGATTTAATTTTACATTGGTTTGAGATTTGGTCATAGATTTTGTGTTCACTCAAGCTTTTGAGTGGTAACTTGGAGGTTCTTTATCTTTTTCCTATGTTGGATGTGAAGAACTTGGAAAAGCTCTGGAAGACTGTTGAGAGAAATGATTCTTGTAGAAGTTGGTTGTAGGTTATGCATATCATTGTGGATATTTCCTTGGTACTGCATGGTTACACTTTCTATGTGCTTTTATTGGTAGACTTGTTATGCTTTTGATCTTTTAGATTTGACATTACTCATGTAGTGAGAGTACCTGGATGTGTTTGGTATTCTTCGATTGGTTTGCACATGGTGCTTATATCTGCTCTTGATGGGTTGGATGTGTTGTTGGAGTGAGTTTAATAATGTGGATACCTTTAAGGTATGTGAGATTGGATGGAATAGCATGAGTTGTGGATGTTGTTTTTAGTCACATGGGTTGATCAGTTGGATGGGAGCAGTCAATTTTATGGTTGTTGTTCTGACTGATGTTCTATCTTGTTTTTGGAGAATGTTTTTCATAGAGGTGATTTCGTTTGGCCTTGGAAGTTGATGATTTTTTGTGCTTCTATATGGTTTGTTGTTGGTTCTCTAAAGTGGTGAGTAAGATATTTGTCAAGTGGGAGGTTGTTGGAAATATGTGTATCAATCTTGCTGACCTAAACCTCTTGTAAGAGCAAATCAGTGAGACACCTGAGATATCCTACTGATGAGTTGTTTAGTCTTGAAGGTTTGAAGTGTTCATATGAGTGTGACATGTGATAGGTCTTTCCAAAGTGAACTACATTAGAATGACATTGGTCTTTAGGTGGACCTGTGAATGTCAGACTAATAGTGTTAGTGTGACCGATAGATCTGATCGATGTAAGTCCTACCGATGAACAGATGGTCAGGCTGACACGGTACTTCAAATTGAGCTGTGAGATTTTCTCCAATGGTGGATCTTTGGCTGATATGATCTATTTAGTGTGAGTCTGGCCAATGTTGCTTGGTCAGTGTGAGATGGTCTATAGGGTTGATCTCTCAGGGTTGCTTTGATAGTGGATGTTTGGCCGATGTGATTTGTTTGGTGTGACTGTGTCCGATGGTGCTTCTTCGGTGTGACTCTGGCCGATGAACAGGTGATCAAGTTAACCTTGGTTCTTGATGAGGCCTTGAAAGATCAAACCGATAGTAGAAGTTCCACCAATTGGATTAGGATCGACATAAGTCCCTTAGATGGATGGCATCGGTGTAACCTAGGTCTTTGACCTACTTTGTATGTTCATCCTAACTATATTGGTTTGGCCGATGGTGTGTGATTGAGGTGAGTCTTGTGGATGGTTCTTCATCAGTGGGAAACATTTCTTCGACCCAACTTTGATATTTTTGTCTGATGGTTAAGGTTTGGCCGATGAGTGTGTTCAGTGTGACTCTTGCCGACAATAGGTTTCAAACTATAGTGAGCTGAATGTCATCGGGGTGAAGGGATCTCGGTGAAATTTTTTGTTTCCTCCCTGATAGAGTTTTTATTGTTGATGGTCTACTCTAGTTGGTCTTCGGTATGACTCTTGGTAATGTTGTGGTCTTGATGTTCTTGAGGGACATCGAGAAGACTTGGACAATCGTTTGGAATTTCTAGACTCTCATCGATAGTGTTTCTCATGCCGATGGACATGATGGTTGAACAAAGCTAACTTGGTGAACTGTTGAGGTGTACAATGGAAATTGGTGGACAGTGTTGATTTGGTGGTGACCATTCTAAGACTAGTAAGAATGACTATTGATCTATAGGGAAATTGAACAAATGGTTTTATACATAAGATGAATAGATCACTAGCTCGGCTTAATGAGAGGTTCGTTATAGAACTTTCCATGTGAGTGTTTGAATGATATGCACATAGAATTATAACTATGGTAATGTTGTGAGATAGAATGAAGAGAAGAATGTGAACCTGTGGTGGCTGTGAGGCTGTGCTGGCCGAAAGGCTGGCTGAGTGAGTCGAAAAGAAATTAATCTGCATTGTATGTTGTGTGAGAACATTGGAACAGTGCGAGGATTTTGAATAATTTCATTGTTTGTATTCTCCAGATGGACAAGATGTAAAATATGGAAGAGAATAACTCTGAGATTGTATTGTAATTTATCTTGTTGCTGATTAATACAATTGAGCTGAGTGTTTTGGAGGGTGGGGTTTTTTACCCAAAAGGGTTTTCCCCACATAAATATGTGTGTTCATTTGTTTCTCTTTCATGTTGGTTGATAATGTATTTTGAATATGTACATAGTGTTGAATCTGGTTAAGTTGCATGTGCTTTTCTCAGAAGAATCAATGTGGGAAATCAACTGTGTCAGTTTCTACTTTATTGCATAGTAGTTGTGTCTTTGAGGAAATTTGAAGGAATTAAAATCATGAAGGCACTGCTATTCTTAGATATTTCATTCTAAGATGACTCGATTTTCCTAACATGAAGTAGTAAATGGACCTCCAGCCTGTGGACTTCTATTTGGCCTATTCCTCAAATCATATTTTCTTGTAGGCTGTTGGAACTAGGGATAACTTTAAGAAACCCCCCCTCGGGGAAGGTGTAAAATCCTGGTGAATCCTTCATTTGTTTTGAAAAAATATTAATTTTCCTAGCGAATCTAGACACATTATTAAAAAAAAATTTAAAATCCCAGCGAATCTTAATGAATAATTAGTAAAAATAATAATCACAATGGTGAATCCTAGTGAATAATCACTAAAAGTATTAATTACAATGGAAAATCTCTCCTTCAAAAATTTGCACAGTTGGTCGGTGCAATTCCCCCATATTTTTTTGTTTTTTGTAATATTGAAGTAGTGCCCAGGGCGAAACAACCACTGGTGGGGTCAAGGGGCAGCACCCCTTGATGGGGTCAAGGGGGTAGAGCCCCGTTGTGGGGGTTGAGGGGGCAATGCACCAATACTTAAAGTTTTTTTTTTAAATCTCACTTAAAAAGTAAGACTGAATGAAAAGTGAAAAAGTTACCATTCATTATATTTTTAATCGGATGGTTGTGATTTAATCGTATGGCCCAAAACAAATTTCGAGCCTCAACAAGCCTTTGAAAAGGCACATGTGTATTAGGTCGCAGAATCAACTCACAACCATCTAATTAAAAATCTAAGAAATGGCAATAGATAAAATCCCTATTCAAGGCCAAAGTATCCCTAAAATAAATAGTAATTTTTTATTAGTGGCGATATTGCCCCAAAATTAATCAGAGGAATATAATATTACTACAAATATAATTAATATTTTTAATTACGGTATAAACTACAGGCGAATCATTTCCAATGACGCATCTTTTACATGGTGAATTAATTGAGACAATTATTTTTTTGTAAAAGCCTGGCGATTCAATCTCCTTTTTAGCTTGTATTATTCGCCATTTTTGGAGGTCCCGATTTCAACTATTCGCCAATTGGTGAAGATTCTCCACTAAATTTTTCCTGGTTGGAACATCTAAACTTCTTCAACGCCTATTTCTTCTTCATCCAAAGGACCATTATTGTTCTTAGTATCTTCCTGAAATAATTGTGAAATTTTATTTCCATTGCATACCTGCTCTGATTTACCATCTGGTTCAACCACTTCTGACTCTGGCTCATTTTCCTCACTTCGTGGGAATGAAGAATCATTCAACACCATGGATAACTTTAAGAAACCCCCCCCCCCTCGGCGAAGGTGTAAAATCCTGGTGAATCTTTCCTTTTATTTGAAAAAAATATTAATTTTTTTGCCGAATCTATGCACATTATTAAAAAAGTTTGTAAAATCCCTGCAAATCTTAATGAATAATTGGTAAAAAATAATAATCATAGTGGCGAATCTTAGTGAATATTTTTAAAGTGTTTTTTAAAACCCTCACTTTAAAAGTAAGAATAAATGAAAAGTTTAAATGTTACCATCGATTAGCAATTTAGCTTTTTAATCAAATGACTGCAGGTTGATTCCACGAACTAATACGCACATGACTTTTAAGAGGCTTATTGAGGCCCAAAATTTGTTTTGGGCCACATGATTAAATCTAATCGTGTGAACCAAAATGAATTTCGGGCCTCAACAAGCCTTTTAAAAGGCATGTGTGTATTAGGCCGCGGAATCAACCTACAACCGTCCGATTAAAAAGCTAAGTGATGATTTGATGGCAATAAACAAAAGCTCTATTCAAGGCTAAAATATTCATGAAATTAAATGGTAATTTATTATTGTGGCAATATTTCCCCAAAATTAATGGTATGAATATAATATTACTTGCGAATATAACCGATATTTGTGATTATAGTATAAATTGTTGGCGAATTAGTTCCAATAAAATATCCTTTAAAATATAATACATAGGCAAATTAATCGAGATATTTTTTTTTTTTATAAAAACTTGGCGATTCAACATTGTTTTTAGCTTGTAGTATTCGCCATTTCTGGAGGTCCCGATTTCAATTATTTGCCAATTGGCAAAGATTCACCACTAAATTTTTCCCTGTTCAACACCAACAGCGAAGTATCATAAGGGCCAAATGGTACTATCTTCTAATATTTGGATTTATCTTCAACCTCATACTCGAAGATAGAGGAAGCAATTTGGAATTTTGGGCAGTCCAGCTTAGAGTGTTGGTTTGTCTTGTGAAGTCTACACCATCTTGACAATGCTGCCTCTGCTAGGTTCACACTTCTTGAAGATTTCTCTTGATTAGCTGGTTGATCTAATGGGGTGGGAACACTTGCATTATTTGGCATGTTATTCCATGTTTTGTTCTACCGAGGGCGCTTCCTCCTATCAAATCACTATCCGAATTGTTGTCCTCTATCAAATTTTTGTCCATATCCTTGCGTAGAGTCTCTATTCTCCCTGTTGTAATTAGACTACACATTCCTCTTAGCAGCTTGGATTTGGCTATTTTGGTTCCTTAAATAATTTACCTCCATTTTTAGCCACTTGTGTAGTCAATTCATCTAACCTCTCTTTGTCAAGATTATTGTACGATGCATGCCTTGGATTGTTCTAATGAAATCCTAGTGGTACTCCCAAGCTTGAGGACTAGTTCAATACTTTGGAATTTTGTAGATAGGATGGAAAATTGGCCTGCTATTATGGATGGGCTAGATGATTAACATTTTGTGAGTAATTAGACATTGGTGGATCCTGATTCATCAAAGGACCTGGATGTGGAACCAAGGGTAGTTGTGGTAATGGATTCATGATGGGTGTATGATTGGTTAAGGCCTGATTAAGTGCCTTGATTTATCCTGGATGAGCAGTGGGTCCTAAAGATGGTAAAGGACCTGATAAATGTTGCCTCAAATAAATTCTAACCTTGTCTACTTCTATATAAGCACCCAACAATGTATTAGGGGATTAGTTCTCCATTTTAGGAAAGTAGCAATAAGGCTATCAAGGGCTTCGTAGTAGACTTCCAAGGTAGTAGAATCATCCAAAACATAGGGATTTTGTAGCCTAGTGTATGCATAATGAAATATGCTATTAAATGAACCTATGGGTTCATTGACCTCCCTCTTAACCTTAGTAAATTGCATATACAACTCATTGGCACTCATGGGAATCTTAAAATTCTACAAGAAAGCATTTTCCAGTTCAGTCCAATTGTGGATTGAGACAAAAGGAAGATGGTTATACAAATAAAAGGAATCCTCTCCTAAGGAATATGGGAAAATCATACATGCAACATATTCATGATTGATACCCCTATCTCTAAGGCATGTCTAGAAAATCCTAATCTGCTCCTCAACAATCCTGTTAGGGTCATTGGTGTGAAACGTGGAGCAAGAATGCTCGAGATTATTTGGCATGAAATTTTAGTTATTAAAGGATAGGGACGGGGGGTTATTTTAAAAGAAAACCATTGGTGGTGGTGGAGGTGGTTGTGGTTCATTAACAACTGGCTGGGGCTATTGAATGGGGATGTCCTCAGAATTAGATGATGAGGATCTGGATGAAGGCTAGGATGATAGAGAGAATGGAAAAGGTGGGGAGAATTATGATTCTCCCCTTCTTTTAAACCTCCTTGACCTAGTAGGGGCTTGTAACTCTTGAAAATCCTCCTCCCCTAGTGTAGATTTGGTTCTTCTTTGAAACCTCTAAGGAGAAATTACAGACAAAAAGCGATCCAACTTGCTTATTTAGACCCTCCTTCTAGCACCAATCTATTGATGGTGTTTTATGCACAACAACAACTCAGACAAAATATAACATCTTATATCTCTTGAAAGGTAAATATCTATCAAAAAGCCTCAAGAGATAACCCCAAGGTCTCTAATGTCAAGTCTTGACAATGTAATAAAACAACTCAGAGATAATGGTAAAATGCTGGTAATCACAAGGGGTCTTACAAAATAAATGTTGGAAACCTCCAGTTCATCAGATCTTGCAATATTATAGATGCTTTTAATCCTAAGACTGGCCCAAATTTCAAAAGAAATAAAAAAAGAGAAAGGGTTTAGAGAGATCTCTAAAAGTAAACTAATTCTACGACCAACAATGCAGATGATTAAACACCCAAAGTGGACCAATCCTTCAAGACTAATTCCTACTAAACCTAGAATAAACCTACAATCTCATAGAAATAGTGCAATCTTCTGAGGAATAAAAATATTTCCAGATCATGAAGCATTCACCCAAATCAACCATATTTAGCAATTTAAATGAATAAATACCCACAATTGAACTTAGCACACAAATTCAAGACCCAGTCTAACTTTACACAACTTACAATCAACAAGCTGCCAAAAGTATGGACCAAGTATTGCTCAAAACACTTCCAATATTAAACCATAAACACCATTGCATCACATTTAAATCTAAAATCTAACATGCAACTAATAATCTCAAAGCAATCTTAAATATTTAGAACAACAAGAACCATGCAAAGTGAAACAACACAAGGAAGAGGACCAAAGAACAATGTCTTTACTTATATTGAATCACCCAAATTTTGCAACAATTCAAGTATTCTCAATGTATCAACACTTGCTCTTAGAAAATGTTAACTCCTATCTCAATTCTAGCTCTAGAAACTATATCTCACTAATTCTAACCCTTACAAATAAATTTGGAGCCTCAATTTATAGAAAACCACATTAGGTCAGCCCAAAATTAGGATTTACATTATTAAGTCATCCAGACAGGTCAACCTAGAGAATTTTAATAAAATAGAATTTACATTAAATGCTAAAACATCATCTAGGTCGGCCTAGATCCTTCAAGAATATTTTCCTTGGTTGCACAAAATTTGAGGTCACCCTCTAGTTGTATTATCACATGATTGGCACAAAATCCTAGGCGGTTGCAAGCTGGCTATTTTCTCCCTCTTTATTGGTTTGCAACTTATTAGACAACTCTTTGAATTTGTCCAAAATCTCCTTCATATCAGCTGGATCTAGAACTGGAATAAATTTAACCCTTGTCTTATGATTTTTATATTCTTTTAAATACTGGGGCATCACTTTATTCCACTCAACCTATAACTCATGATATTTATCTAGTTTGGAAATATAGATTGTTGCATCTTCTAAATTATCCTTAGTTATGAGAGAAATATTAGAAGGAGCATGTATTTTGTGCCACCATGACTACAATCTATTAACATTCATGTTCTTTTATCCAAATTTCCTTTTCCCAGTCATTATTTCTAGAAAAATAATACATCTATCATATATTTCCTTCATTTTCCCCTATAGCTTTGTAAATTTCTTCAAAACCTTGGAAAGGAGTTCTTTCCTATAGTTCCAAATCTCTATACATTCCTTCACCTTACCAATTTCATCTAAGGAGAAAATGTTTATCTTGAACAATTCATCCCTGGGAACCTACAAAATTTTCTTCAACTCATCAACAGTTGATTCATCAATCTTTTTGCAATCTACAACAAATTGGGAGGTTTCTTCAAGGAATTCGGTAGCCTTGGAATAAATGCCAAAGATCTTCTTAATTGATTAATTTCCCCTTTTTCTAACCTCCCACAGCCATTCATGGGTGTTGTGAGTTGTGGATTTTAATCTTTCTATTTCAGAAACTGCTTCTTTGGTAGCAACCCTTCTCGGATTACAAAACCACCATCGATACTTGCCTAAAGAGGCTTCATCAAGTTTTGGACGTATTTATAAACATCATTTAACTACTTCTGTAGGTTCTCCTTTTCCCCAGTCTCTTTGTCCAGTCTCCTCAAAATTGCCTGAGATGATTCCTGAAATTCTTCTTTTTCCTATTCCCTAGTGGTTGGCCCTAAATTAATAGTTTGGAACTTATAATCAGAGGGCTTGCCCTCATCCTTGAACTTATCACTTGTAGGAACTGTAACATGGATAACCCTATTATTAGATTCATCTCTAAAAAGTTTAGAGATAGTCTTGGCCTTTCTCCTTTGCTTGGGCTACCCCCACTGCTCTAGAAATTTGTCCCAACTAGGAGTTTCTTCTTGCATAATTATTGGCTTCTTACTAAGCCTTTTCTCTAGCAATTCAGGGATGGTGGATTGTTTCATAGCTACCTCATTATCGGGACTATCAACCACACCCTTACCAACATCCTTTTATGTTTGTGGTTGGTCTTATTTTCCATCTTTATGTTGGTGAGGACTGTCAACAACTTCCTCCCTATTCTCTTCTGCCTTTGGATGATCTTCCAATTCCTCAATTACCACCTCCTCTAGAGACTTAGGTGGCCTTTCCTATACCACCTCAAATTCCACATTCTTTCTCTCTTCTCTAGAACTAGATTGGTTAATCTCCTATACAAATTTCTTCCATTCTCCACTATCAGGTGTAGAAATTTCTTCATCTTGAACCTCATGGTGTCTGAGATGACTTGATATGTTTCCTTCCTCATGGGCAACTTCTTGTGAAATTTGCACATGAGGAGAAAGAGGAAAAATATTTCTTGTAGTTGCTCTCTCCTTCAAATCATTAGTAGGTGCCTTTTCATCCTGCACCTTTTCTTCTGCAGTTCTCATTTATTTTACAAGAGATGCCTTGTGCTTGGGAGAGATTCTCCTGACATAAACTTGGGGCTTTTCCCCAAAACTCTCCACATCAACAACCTTTGTCAAAGAAGGGGCGTCAGTGGTGGCCTCATCCTTCCATGCCTTGGCACCCTTCTACCTTTTCAAGACAATCTTTCTCTTCTTAACTGGTTGTGAGGCTTCTCCCTTTTCAATTGTAATATTGGCTTTAGGAGCCTTCTTTTTCATAGGAGAGGGATTCTCTCCCCTTCTAACCTGTGTGTGACTCCTGGGTTTTCTCTTTATCTTGAGGGGGCTACCCCCCTCTTGATTGTCCTCATCTTGGGACTCAACAGTGTCATCCTTTTCAATCTCTGCCTCCTTTTCAGATTGGGATTCCATATCCCCCATCAAGTCATAGGTGAGCTTGGTCCCATCTGCCTCCAGCTCCAATACCTTGTGCCTCACCCATAGTCTGGAGTACTTCTTGATCGGTGTAGTAACTTAATCTAGGTCTATTATCTCCTCCTCTGACCAGTTGATTGGAGGTAAGGTCTTGTTCTTGTATGGCTCAAAATCATGGTGTTGGATCAAGTCTTCATAGCCCTTCCATATGGATCAAACCTGCTTCTTTTTGTATGGGAATAGAGCTCAGACTATGCCATTTCATTTTCTGAACGATAGGCAATCTGAATAGAAGGAAATGCCTCCAAAGTTCCTATTCTCAAGGGAAACTCAGCTCCCAACCCCTTCTTTTTCATCTCCTATTGTAGGATCTCCTCAAATCCCACCATTTGTCTTGTCACTTCTAGCATCATGAGCTTGTTGGTTGGATACCTCGGCAATCTGAGTGGAACAACAGGGGATCCTTGTATACAAATGTATGTGAATCTTTGAAATTGAATGAACCATTGAAAATATTGCTTGATTAGGTCCATTTCCTCAGATGAAATTCGGATGTGAAGAGCATCCTTCAACAACCTTCTAATATACATGAAAAATGCATCACTAGCTCTTATGTAGTTGCTAGTTTTATGATGCAATTGTGGGTATATGCCCCATATTTTATCTTTTCCAATAGTCCCTTTGCAATTGAGATCCCTATACTTAGTCTTGTGTGCCAAAATATAAACAAGATATAAAATTCATAATAAACCTATTGGTTTCTTGTACACTTCTCAACTGGGCATCCAAGTTGTTGCTTATAATTCTATCCCAATGATAATGCTTGTTAGCCACTATCTATGTGATAGGGTAAAAAATCCATACATATGAAAGATATGGGCCTCTTCAACTCCCACGAACCTACCCAAAAGAGTTATAATATCATGATATTCTTGCTTGAAATCACTCCTTTGCAACTATTTAGGCAACTTTGAATAGTGGGGCTTAGGCTTCAGTATCTAGGAGTTGTTCATTATCTCCAAAGCCCTATTGGGGTCTTGGTCATAAAACCTTATTGCTTCCCCAATGTTAATTTCCTTAATAAGCTTGTGATGCGTGGCAATATTGAAGACCTCTACAATAGATTCTTCAGTAATATTTTCCATGACTCTTCCTTGTGGGCCAATTATGATTCTAGTTTTGAA
The DNA here is from genome assembly GCA_007115665.2 of Sequoiadendron giganteum. Taxonomy (NCBI): domain Eukaryota; kingdom Viridiplantae; phylum Streptophyta; class Pinopsida; order Cupressales; family Cupressaceae; genus Sequoiadendron; species Sequoiadendron giganteum. The sequence goes on from CM021108.1 coordinate 621,078,396, forward strand.
GTCATAGTTCTTTGCACATTCTAGGATGAACTTCGAAAAAAGTTGTGTTGGTGGTAGTCATGCTACTTGAGCCAATCTAGTATGGGTGATGGTCTATGCTAACTGAGTTGGTGCATTTCCAAACATCCTTTGCTAAAATTCATCATAATCTACGTGTCCCATATTTGTATCTATGATCTTTGACCAAGTAGAACCAATCTTGGACTCTGTCCATATGCCCTTGAAGTCATACTTCATCCTAAATCTAATATTTTCTTAACCTCCTCTTGCACGAGAGAAAATTTTGACTTAGATGCCTTGTCGGGACTAAGCTCTGCCTGCATTTATTAGAAAGGATCAAGATCACCAAGATGGAAACAAAAATATAATGCATTATTCCAATTCCATGAAGCATCAATTTGAGCAATAATATTGTCATAAAATCTAAATGATAATCATTTAAGTTGCAATGACAACATAAGGCAAGCAATTCATTTTGATAGATCTCATTAACATAGTATGCATGCACATAAAATTTACTCAAACCAATCAATATCCCATGTAAAGATCCTAGAACCTCATTAGGAAAACCCACTTGTGATTATTATTAAAATTTTCAGACCTAATGAAAGAATTTGGGTAATCTAGGAGAAGGCTCAGAATCCCCAGATGGATTAGACCTTGGGTGATCCAAGCAAGATCAAATTCCCCGGAAGTCATAACACTGATCTCATTTGGACTTGTGATTACTTTGACTCTTTGATAGATGAGGCCCATGGACACAATTAAACAACTCTCAACATTAATCATCTCGATAACTCTCAACAAAATTCCTTCATTCACAACTCGATTCTCTTCATGGATTGGAATATGAAGTTGATAAATCTTGGATAATTCAAGGAGTCTTGGATTACCCAAGTGAACTAACGTTTAGGTAATTTGAGGAGGGTCAGAATCACCTAACGAGATAAAAAATTCACTAAGATATTCAAATAGATTAAGATGCCTCGCCTGCTTAACCCTATACCCATTTTGAACTCAAAGGAATACCCTTTTGAAAGAATAAAATCCCTAAATGGTGCAACAATCCCAAAACCTAGAGTCAAAAAATGACTCATCAATCAAATATTTATCAATAAAGCCCAGAATAAATCAAAATCACCCGAGAAAAAGTTGAAGGCATACCTTGAAATGGCGCACCATGAAAGAGAAATTCAATGGAATACCTCAAATGGATGCTCTTGAGCCCTAGAACGATCACATGGAGGAGATAAACCCAACATTGGAGCTCAAAACAAAATGCAAGACAATGGATACTTCTCAGCTTCAAGCACACATGAATGCAAAATGACCAAATGACCCTTCAATCCCCATTATATTTCCAATTTAACCTTTTGAAACTCATTAATGTGAGCAATAAATGCTCATGTACACATCTGCAGAAACTTGGAAATCCGATAGGAGCTCAGACACGAGTAATCCAAGGTAGCTCGGATTACTCGACCGGATTAAGGTTCGGGCAATCCAAGGTACCTCAAAATTACTGAACCTGGCTAGAACTTGACCAATTTTGCCTCCAAGTCAAAATTTAATTCAAGGGTCAGCCTCAAGGAGTTAGGTAATCATCATGAAGTTTCCAAAATGACATCTAAAATGTAGCTTTTGCATTAAGCACATGGGCGAAACAAAACCAAGACCGAGAGACTTATCCCTTAAGGGGATGAAGTCAATACCCTATAATAACAAAGAAGAAAGAAAAGAAAGAAAAGAGGGTCCTTGCTTTCGGTGGGGCATGTGTGTGAAAAATGCACAGCTCTAACTAACATAACTTCTCCCTTGATCCATCATCATGCATATTTTCTTGAAAAAAGTATGCTTTCAATTCATTTTCCAATGCTTCTTAGCCATTTTCTTGTGATTCTAATCAATTCCTTAACACTTTTAATATAATTTATTTTGCATAGTCTAGTAGAATTATGCTTCTAATTCATATTCATGTGCTTGTAAGATACATTACTACTTTTCTAAAATATTACTTGATATTTTGAGATCTAATTTATCTATGTTGTTTGATAGAGTTATGATTTTGAGTCATTTGTATGCACTTTTGAGTTATCATTTTGTACATCTAATTATAACTTTGGTTCTTTTGATTAATTCTCAAGATTCTAGACCATCACATTTAATCAAAATTTTAGATTTTTTCCTAGGTAGACCTAGAATAGACCTGAAACATACCAATTGAGTCCATATTCATCCACCATCAAAATTATGTCAAAACCCATCTCCTATCCACCAATATTTCATGCCAACTTTTTGACTATTATCCTTGACAAAACTTGGACAAATAATATTTTCAATTTTAATTTATCCACAATCAACATATCATTTATCATCCATTCATGGGTGTGCAAGAAGTTGAGTCCACTTTTTGGCCAAAAAGTGGAAGTATTTTCCCTGATTTTTCAGAATTTTTCCCATTTAACCTTAAAATTTGAAGCACTTAGAGATGGAATCTTAAAAAAATTCACTAATCATAAAATGTAGTACTCAAAGTCTAGTTTCAAAATATGTAATTTATTTTAATACCTAGATGATACAAATAGATTTTCAATAGGCATTTCTAAAAAAGCACTATTTAAAAGACTTTTTTTACCATACCATGCACATGTACGTCATCCATATTTTGACCTAAATAATCATATGTTTCTAAATCCTTTAGGGAAAATATTTGTAACTCACTAAAGCACCGTTTCAATATTTTTTGGTAGTTTTTTATTGATTTTTTTTTTTGTTAATTTTTTATTGGCCATATTTGTTTTTTTGAAAAATCGTCATGTACGTCATGCATAAGATGACCTAAACTTATCATTTTTTGATTATTTTTTCAAATTGAAAATAATTTTTTGAAGTACGCTTTCGTGCAATTCGTTCATAAAAAAAATATTTTAATAAAAAGTTATTAAAATACTAAAACCCTTGATATTTCATGTTTATGGACTAGTTTCATCAAAAATTTAATTGAAATTTTGAAAAAATAATCAAATTGTAAATTGTTTTACATATTTGGAATCTACACTATCTCATCTATAATGGGTTTTAATTTTGTAAAAAAATTTTGCAAAAAAGGTCTTCAAACATATGTCCAAAGTCGCTATTTTCTTATGACATTGACAAGACCTTCAACTTGCAGGTCAAACTAGGTCTAAAGCTTAGGTTTGGGTCCCTAAGCCTTTTCCCAAACAAAAAAAAAGCACAAACCTAACCAAAAATTCATATTTTAAAAAATGGGATCATGTTTCATAAGAACATATTTTTTTTATGCTTTTACGAAACGAGATCCCGTTTTGAAAAATTGCCAAAAGTGGAAAGTTTTCAAAATAGGATCTCATTTGGAAACTTTTCAAAAATGGAAAGTTTCCAAAATTGGAAAAAAAAAAAACTTTCCATTTTTGTGAAGTTTTCAAATCGGGATCCCATTTTGAAAAGTTTCAAAAAATGGATTTTTTTCAAAACAAGATCTTAATTTTTAAAAGGCGGGATCTCGTTTCAGTTTTAGGCTCGGGACCATGAAGCAAAATGAGATCTCAATTGCTAAAAACCGAGATCCCAATTCATTTTTCATGATTTCAAAATTTTTTCTAAGAAAAAATCTTCCACCTCAAGTGGACTCAACTTCGTGCTTTCACCCTCATCTTGCATCCAATACTTAAAATTGTTAGAATATAATCTAGATATTTTATCTTTTGTCTCTAGATTTCCTCTTTTCTTGAAGAATTTCCTATTTCAAGTAGGGAGTTAAGTTTGTTGACTTCTTAGTTGTCTTTGGTTGTCCTTGATGACAAAATCAGTTGGCATGCTCTTTGGTATCTCAGATATCCATTTAGAGGGTTTTTTTTGGTATTCATGCTTATGGTGATTCGGGATTTTCATGATATATTGGCTCTTGATGTTTATTGTTGGATCATATGGTGATACTCTTGGTTCATGGCATGATCTTTCAATTTCAGTTCTTTACTTGATGGTATTGAAATTTGAAAATGGTGTTCTTTATGTTAGGACATGGATAAGTTTCAGATATGTCTCTTTGCTATCATGACAACCACATGTATATTCAACATATTTACAAGTCATTGTGACATACTCATACTAGCAGATTCATTTTCAAGTATACTTTTTCTTATACATTTGTGCACTCTTATCTTGGGCTGACAGATTTAATGAGGTATGTGGCACATTTGTTTCATCAGTTAGATACCATTTGGTTCAAGGAATCATAAATCATACATTTTTGCAAGGTATTGGACAACATCATAGTTGTGATTATCAACTTCATAAAGGTAATGCTTATGAAAATATGGTTTCAGTTGATGTTTATCAGGTTGATCATTGGGATTTTATGAATCTTGGTTTATATCAAAAGAAATTTAGAAGTCACATTACATTGGAAAGGGAATTATGTTTCATATTTCTTTGATATCAATGGTTATGATACATTATTTGATGCATGGCATATTGGGTTGGAATTACTTTAATGTTCTCTTTGGCATTCACGATTGATATTTCACTTGGCATATGATATTAGAGCACTGTACTTGGTTCATTCTCTTATATCTTCTTGGCATCATTGGTATATGAGGTTGTTATAATTTCTTCAAATGGTTTTGTCATTTAATATCTTCATGGCTCTTTCACATTTTCTTGGTGTCACCGACTATGACACATTGATTGGTATACATGAAGTCTTTATCCGGCTCATATGTTTTAGATTGGTTTGATGTCATATTTGTCTAAGGCATATTCTTTTAACAATATACATGGTTATCAAAGGAGACTCCAATGCACAAGCCTTGACATCATGGTCGACATCTAAAGGTGATCATTCTTCATGGCATATAAATTAACCCTATCGGGTTTCTATAGGTCTCTTGGTTTTAGAGTCTTGTTTTATCATTTGTCAATTATATATTTGTAAGTCAATTTAATGGCTTACTTAAAAGTCACTATGAAGTGACATGGCATCGACAATTTGGTGATAATGTTCAAAGTTAATATAGTGGCTCAAAGGCATTAAATCACATTGGTTTGGAAGCTATAATAATCAACATCATAAAGGAAATGATATTGTCAGCATTTTGAAATCTTTTGACATGGTTTAAAGTGTTTCAAGTGGAAATATTAAATTGACAATAATCAATGAGATTATTGTGTCGGCCTCCAAAAGTCTTTGACAAAGATTTTTAAAGTTCATTAGGATGTTTTCAAATCATAACTTAAGTCCCTCTCACTTCAATTTTTATCTAATTTTGAAAAGGCATCAAAAGAGATTAGGGCATTCATTTTGTTGTTTCACATTTTTATGGGTTTGAAACCCTAGCCACTCTTTTGCCATGAGTCTTTGGTTTGTTTCTTTGTGATATCTGCAATTTTTGTGAAGGTTTCTCAGTTGTCATATGGCTGTCTATAGTGGGAAGGTAAGAGGTGCACAACAAGCATGCATTGGGAAGATTGTATCTTGAGATGTTTGATGGGTGACAAGGGAATATGGATGTTTCATCCAGCCACGTCTCCATCGAATATACTTTGGTAATCTTGACTTTCTTGTAGTGTTTAAAATTTAATTTGGTGAAAGGAAAAATATACAGTTATTACTTGTTATTCTGCACGAATCTTGGAAAGAAATGTATGGGTTGGTAGAATATTTCATGTTAACAGTTGGATATTACTTCTCCATTTGATATTTTCTTGAATGCTTGGTCAAATCTGGTATTCTGAATCAGGAAAATGCTTCGTACATGGAGGGTTCTAGTTTCCTATTATGATTACCTTCAGATTATTTTAATGGTTAAAATTTTATGATGAAAAATGCATTTCAGTTACTAAAGAAAAAATGATGGCCTAATAGAATATCAATTTTAATTGTTCTTGCAATGAGGGTTTGTGACTTTTGGTTGATGGTTAGCCATACATTTTGTGAAATCTGTCATTATCATTATGGATTCAAAATGGACTTATTTCATACGTTACAAAAAATGATGGTTATCTGCATAAGGGTTTTTGAAAACAGATTCATATGGGTTTTTCGAAAGAGGGAAATTATATTACTTGTGCATACTTTACTACATTCAGATTTGGGTTATGAAAAATCTTGCAATTTGAAAGAAGAAGCATTACTTGAAATATTCTTGTCTGATTTTGAAATGACCTTCTGTATAGGCATTACATAAGATTATTCTCCATCCGTTGATCATCATTTTCTCGTACAATTTTCTGGAAATAGTATGAGGGTTTCAGATTCATTGATATTCTTTAATTATAAATAATGTTCTTGAAATATATATAAATATAGTGATGATACACTGTGATGAGATGTTGAAATTTTAATTGTAATTATTTCAAAAAGAGATAGTGAAAAAGTTGTGTAATAGATGTTTGAAAACATGATGCATAGTATAATCATACAAACCTTATTTATTTAATATTTTAATGATTCATGTTGAATCTTTAGGGTATTAGATAGAGAGGTATGAGTGAGCTAAAATGAAATAGATAAATCCTATGTGTTATTGTAATTCCATAATCTGAAAAGGGGTTGGTGCTCCTTAAGATTAGTGTCTCTAAATGAGGGGTTGGTGCTCCTTGAGTTGGTGCTCAGAAATTAGCCTATAAGGCATTTTTAATAGTGGTTTTCAAATAAGAGCCTGAAAGGCAACATTTTAGGAGTTGTTTTTCTACCTCGAGAGGATTTTCCACTTGGGAAATCTTGTATCTCATTGTTCATTTGTGGTTTCACTTCTTTACTATGAGAATTCGTTATTGTTCATTGTTTTGAAATTACATTTCTCATTTCAATTTATGAATGATTACGTTCAACTCATGGATGTACTTATCATTAAAATATTGAGAACAAATGTGTGCTATGGTTTATTTTCTGAAAAATGGTAAAATATGTTAAGACACAGATTCACCCCCCCCCTCTCAGTGTCATTTTCACTCCAACAAATTTATCCAACATCAGTAATGGATAAATTAGCTTGGGATCCTTGTCTACACTTGAGTTTGTAGAATTCACTCTTTATCCTTTTTCTTGGACTCATAAGTCTAGTTCAAGTAAAATAATCCCAATCCCATCAATTTTCATCATTAGAAGATCTAGATATACTTTGGTCTATTTCGATTATTTCCAATATCATCCTTTATCAAGTCAAACCATAAAATCAATCAAAAATCATCATACCATTGTGCAAGTCCAAACATCTTTTAAGAAGTTCAAAATCCCAAATCCATTACAATAATCCAATTTCATCTCACACATTATATAAAAAGGTCTTAAAAAAAATTATGTCTACACGATCCCAATACAACAAAATCATTGAATCCCATCACACTAATTCAAACATAAAGGAAACTATGGATGTTAATCAATATGAGTTTGGTATGCCTTCTCATTTTTCCATCCCAAGTATATACCAACACCACAAACATCTTCTTCAAGGGTTATTCCTATTTCACAAAACAACACTCAAGATTCCTTTGAGCGATCACCAATAAAACTATGGAAAATATTACAAGACCTTGATATAATAAAATACATATATTTCCACTCTTGCTTTAGATCCCAATCGCTATTTTCTTTTCCTAGCTCAAAAGGGTACAAAGCCACCTTTCAATTTTGACACTGTCCTTAAAGAAACAAGTTACCACAACCATCACTCCATTAAATACTATAGGAGTAATAAATTCATCAAATATACCAATCATAAATATCCCCATACCATAATCAATTAATGTCTCCATACCCTAATTATCCATCCCAAACTCTTCAAGCCAACCCTCAATACCTCCATTTAACACCCATTCATCAACTTATTCTTTGCAATACATGATTATTCTCTTTCAATGATTCATCCCATGTAGTTTGTAACTACATCCATTCCCTTGACTAACCATCAAATCGATTCATCCATCTCATACATCTCCCAAGGTCCACAACCACTTTACCTATGAACACAAAAATCCCCAAAAATTATAGCAATTTATTCAATTCATCTAACATTCCACAAAACCAATAATAAATCCCTTCAAATTTACCATTCAATCCCCCATCAACATGTCCACCTTCACAACTACAAATGACTTGGCACAAAAAGTTCAAAACTTATAAAATAAAATAGATGACATTGAAATATGACATGCCAAGATAAATTATACACTATAAGACATATGTCCCTATCATTTTGATAGATCTATCCCAATGATATATTTTCCTCATAATTTTGAAATTCCCAAATTTGAAACATATAAAGGAAGACGAGATCCATGTGAACACATTCAACAAATTTACATAGCTTTCATTGAGGGCTCCTACAATTACACATATTTAATGTGCCTCTTTCCTTAGAGTTTAGGAGGTCAAGCTATTGAACAATTCTATCATCTACCCCATGGGATTAAATTCTTTCATGAGTTAGTAAAAAAATTAATTGGTCATTTTTCATATAACATCAAGCAAAAAATATTTATGATCAACTTGTGTAACATAAAGCAAAGAAACAAAAAATAATTTGTTTCCTTTCTACAACAATGGAGGAACATGTAAAGAAAATTCTCATAGCCTATTCCTAAAAAAAAAGTGCACATATTTTTCCAAAATCTAAATGAAGAGATGATATTTCAAATACAAGTTCAATGTGTCAATATATTTGATAATATCATAGAAAAAAGGGATAACTATCGAAAATTCTCTTATTACTAAGGGTCTTGTCAAAATATATAAGCAAAAAAAAGACAATGGTTCACAATATAATGACAAACCTCACATATGGGTGAAAAATAAAGACATTTTCAAGGATGGTTTGGTAGATGCAAAATTTATCCAAAACATACGACCATCACTAAACTTGTAGCCAAACAACCAAAATGTGACCCTTCCAAGAGGACCAACCAGGAAAAACACCACCCAAAGATGAAAATACACTCCCTGATGGGATCCAATCAAATTTTCCTTAACAAAATTGGTCTAGTATAACCTTATCAAGTTGCTTGAAATCAAACAATATAAATTAACCCTAGTTCAAACCCACACGACACAAAAACAATAAATATTGTAAATAACATAGGGTCAAAGGGCATAAGACACCTAATTATAGGAAATCAAAAATATCATTCAAGACCTTATTGACCAAGGTGACATTAGAATTGAAGATTATCCTAGTAATTTATCCAATAATGATCTCGACATATACAATGATGTAATTATATGTATGACTCTATTGTAGATCATATAAGATAAAAAATACCCATATTTCCACCATATCCATTACAAGAAATACTCCTAAATGTGTAGTTTTTGCACATCATGTGGTAAATTAACTCTCCAAGGAGCTCAATCCAAATATCACCCTTCATTTGAATATAACCTCTTGGATCACTTAAGAAAAAATCCCACATAAATATCCATTCTAAAAATTATTTGTATATCCCCCACACATAAGGAGATCCTTGAGAAAGTACTCCTAGAGTCTTCCTTACTAATTGACATAAATATTAATCAATTTCATGCCATGGTAGGACACATCACCTCTCCTCCTCATCTAGTATTTAATAAAAAGGACATCCCATCCTCCACATCCCATAATGAAACTTTACACCTAGAATTTTTCTTCAACAAACATAAAATTAAAACATTCTTTATAGATGGTGTAACAATCTTGAATATTTGCATCTTAAAGTAATGTTGGTCCTATCTATCATAAATTAACACAATTAGGTTAAGCACAAGTCTAAAGGAATAATAAAGCTACTTATCCATGTTGGTCCTACTATAAAAAATACTACCTATCAAGTCTTCGACCTAGATCTCTCATATAAAATTATCTTAGGGTGCCCATGGATACATTCCATGTAGGTTATACCATTCATAGACCACTAGTTATTGAAATTCCCTTACAATGGTACTTAAGTAACTATTTTTGGATATCCTTTCCCTTTTCAATATTATAAAACATAGAAGGAAGATATTGTAAATCTCATCAAGTACCTAATAATGATGAAGCAACATATTCCTCAATAGATGTAGATATATCCACCCTATCAACATCATCCACTACAAACATCCCTATCCCTAAGATCAAGGTCCAAGTCAATAACAAAGGATGTGGAGAGTATGACATGAAATTTGATACTTCTATGTGGGACAACTTCCTTCTTCACCAAGATCATACAACAAGCCCAAACCAATCCAAACAACTATAATTTTTATCAAATATAAGCCCACAAAATTTTCACATTGGGGAGAACTGAATAAAGAAATCATAGAAGAAGATATCTCTACATGTTTTTATAAAGAAGAAGAAGAAGGGCCATCTACCTTACCAGTTAAGAACTATATTAAGGTATTTCATATAATCAAGAACATGGTATATAAAGGTCAAGGTTTTCTTGGACTTCACAAACAAGGAATAATAGAGCTCATCATTCTAATAAGGAGAGATAAATATAAAGGGCTTGGGTATGGGAAATTGGAAATTGTGTCTTTAGAACTTGAGTGTAACCCCATTGAGGTAGCCACAAATTTTCTCGTTTCTTAAACTACTAATGATGGTACCTTTAATGACTCTTTGCATATCACTAAACTATTTCAATAGTCATTCATTTGCACCTTATCCTTCATATCCTTCAATTCTACATCACAGTATAAAGACATTCCACTCGCTTATCCTCACATCATAGATTGGAGCCAGTAAGAACCACTAGTTTTAGACACATTTCAAAATGATGAAACTATTGTAGAACTTATGGGACTTAAAGACAATATATCATTTCGAGATCACAGAGTTGGTTTTTGTAGACACTAAAAAATATCCCAAATCATATCATACACTTGAATCAGGTGTACTAACATCATTTCCTCCCGAAACCCATCCTATTTTTTCTTAATTGATTAAATTATCCTAGCTATTTAATTAATTGCCTCATTTTCATCTATTAACCTAATCAATTTAATTAGTTTAATTCACCCCCTTTCATGCTAACACTTCCTTTTAAATTAAATAAATCAAACTATTTAATTTAAATCCCTAAATCTTCTTATTTAATTAAATAACATTAAGGTATTTAATTAAATGTCATCACCTTTTTCCTTTTTTCATTAAATCGCTTTATTTAACGAATATCATCTAATTCATCTAAATTCCCCTAATTGTATAATTAAACCTTTGTTTAATTATCAATTACTCATTAATCTAATTCTCCCCCACTTGCAAGGGAATATTCCTCCTTTGCACATTCCTCTAGGAATATTCCCATGGAATATTCCTTCCCCTTTTGCACAATTTAATTTAGTTTTAATTAACCAAATTATCCTTTTTCCTCACCCGTGATAATACTCCAAGGAATATTCTCTCTCCTCACTCATTTGAAAAAAGGGAATATTCCTTTTTCTTAACAAACATACTAAGCTTCATGTGTAAGTTGCCTTGAGACTTCTTGTGCAAGTTAACTTTTGACCTCTTGTACATGTCAAAATTGTGTTTGTTTGAGGGAATTTCAACCCTTGATTAAATCTCATCTTGCAATCTCACCCGTTGATGCGAATCCATGATCCATGCCTCCAATTTCCTCCATCCTTGACCGTTGATTAGTGTTTTTCATCTGAACCCTCCATTTCTCATTTTCTCTCCTATAAATAGGTCACTATAGGAGACAAATGGACTTATATTTCGAAAGAAAACTTATGTTGTTGAGATCACCCACACTCACACTCATATTTAGCACACATTTAGCATATTTTAGTTCATTTTAATTGCATTAGTTATTTTTGAGCTTCCATTAATGGCTTCCATGATCACATAATGCATCCATTTAGCTTGTTTATTAATTAGGGTTTGAATATGTTAGCTTAGAATCCACTCATATTACCTTAGATTTTGCATATATAGATCATTTTTAGCATACAATCATATTCAAATAGCTTGCATCATGCTCATTTAGATTAAAATCACATTTTCATACACATCTTATAACTGTTCCATTAGTTGTTTTTAATAAAACTAATTGGGGAAAGCTCATTTATCCACAGGATTGGGAAAGGGTCATCATTTCACATCAGCACGACACCAATCTCATGACGGGATAAGTTTTAGATGGGTTAGAGTAGAAATTTTCATGCTTTTGTAGTTTAGAATAGTTAGTTTTGATAAATGTTTAGTTTAATCTTTATTTGAATGATCCTGTTGAGGTTTGATGTTAGTGGCTTCATTATGCTTCGATTCTTCATGGTTCAGGTATAATTGGCCCATACTAATTTTTCAATCACATTTTGGCGCTCGAAGGAGGGCTTGAATGATCAAATTTAATCAATTTCTATCTCGAATTCCTTTTTTCTAACTTTTGTAGGAAATAGTGACACTCAAAAGAACTTCAAAAAAGCCTTTGTTGGGTGTCACGCCCTACAATGGAACTATTTTCATCTGAAACAATGACACCTTTTTAATATATCGATGCTGATTAAAACAAATGGTGATGCTAATACTTTTTAGAGGTATCAAAATTTGTAATTAGTGAAATGCCTCAAACAATGATGTTATCATCGTCACTAGTTTCTTTATAGAAAGATGCCCAAGTTCACCCGAGTGACACCAAATTTCACTAGAGCAATGCTATCGTGAATAGAGATGCCCAAATATGGTAAGAAATTTGATGATCATTTTTAGCATGTGTTTTAATTTTTTGCTTCATCAGATTACTATCATGCCTCTAACATTGTTCTAGTTTTTATACTAACCAAGTTTTGCAGGTTGGATGATAAAAGGAAAAGTGAAGAATCATTATCATCTTTAAATCTTATAATTGTAACAAGCATCTTGAAAATTTTGGGGCAATTATAACCTAATTTCATATGCTTTTCATTTTATTCTTTAGGACCACAGGGTGATCCCACAATAGTGGTTTACAATTTTTGGCCAAACTGGACAATTAAATTATTATTTTTAACTAAATCTTCACATTCGGGCACCTATAGCGGCTAAACCGTGAGGAATTTGAACATGATGCAAACTAGAGTCTCATCAAATTTTGTCTATAGAGTCTAAAAATATTTTTTCCAAATTTTTTGGAATAAGATTGCACTTCTTTTTCCATCTCCCACAAAAACTGGTTTTTTTCAGAAAACAACATTTTAAAAAAGTGACGCTCACCGTATACAACATAACTTCTTTTGTATGAAGGATAAAATTCTAATTTTTTAAAATTTAGATTTGTAACTATGATATATAGCACTTTAATTTGGTCTCATAGTTTTTTATTGAATATTTTTTCCTTAATAGAGTTTCGAAGTCAAACCAATTGCAATTCAGGCGGACTATATACAACATAACTTTTTCTGTATGTATCAATTTTTTATTTTTTTTAAATGGATCAAGAACATGAATACCCAGCATGAACATATTTTTAAAAAAATTATTTTGATAATTTTCTATTTTTCCACATGTGCAAAACAGAGAGCTTGATTTTCGATGAAAACCCTATGTTTAATAAAACTAAAAAAAAACATACATAATAAAACCAAAACATATTAAAATTATATTCATGGGATAACTCATTTAGAGGGCTACCATAATCATTTGAAATAAATTTTAAAAGAATCCATTTGATCCCCCAAAAGGTAAATCAAAAATGATTTTTATCAGCATTTTGATAGGTGTAAAGGAGACTCATTTATAGATATGGTTTAAAACTAGCGAGGTTCTATCCAAGGGGGTTTGATCTAAGGTGGTTTGATCAAACCCTCTTCAATTGGAATCCTTAAAATGGAAATTTTAAAGGCTTAAATCATTATATTTTCTAAAAATATGTGATTTCAACAAAAAGCAGTTCCTCTTAGAAATTGTAAACCATCTTTATGGGATCACCCCACACTAATTTTCATTTGGGTTTAAAAATTATGCTCAAACAGGACTGAAATTGAGCCCTCATTTCATCATTTTATTTTTGGTTTAAAATTGAACAAGGAAACTTAACATTTCGTTTGGTGCATAAAATGAATTCATCTTAGCTTTAGAGGTTAAAATGAATGAGTGATTTCTTTTCTATGACACACTTGTAGTGCATATCCAATCCCCTTGTGCTTCGTGTGATCTTGGGTGAAGAGAAACACTCCAAGTTTACTTCATTGTTTATGTGCACTTATAGTATGTATCCACTCCCCTTGCGCTTTGTGTGATCTTGGGTGAAGATAAATACTTAAGTACACCTTTATGCTTTGTGTCACCCTTAAGAGAGGACATACTATGAGACACACCCCACAACAGGAAACTCATAGGCAAGTTCTTGCAAGCACATTTACCGATAGTCTATATTAAAGGTTGGGAAATTGTGAGAAATTACCTTCTATCCTAGACTGTATAACATACTGCACCTAGTACCATGTCTTAAGTGGAACGCGAACAGTAGTAAGATCCTTAAGCAAAAAAGCGGGTGTGACAGTCGGGTGTTCTCAGTTTGTTACTAGGAACCAAATTGTTTAGTTAGGTACCAAAAATCCTTAATGCTTGTTGGTGCAAGAACGGTCATTCTAAAGTTGCCCCACATTTATAATATTCATTTTTTAAACAAAAAAATCCCTAGGATCTTTGGATTTTTCAGGATTTTGAGATTTGGTGGTCCCTAGAAGTGTGTGTCGTGGAGGGGAGATAGTGTCGCCAATTCTCTAACTGTTCGCATTGTCTTAGTGTTTGGAGAAATATGAGTGGGGAATCAACAAGTATGGCCATTCAACCTAGGTGGTAGATTATTGTGAGTCAGTCTAATACTTTGCTTGGTTCCAAACCATTACAAACAAACATTACAATTTTCCTCTAAATTTCAAACCCTTTGGTCTAAGTATGAATACCTTTTGAAATAGCCTTGATATTAATGCTTGTCCTAAGGATTTCTATCCTTAGATATTTTTAAATATCTTGAATTACATCTCAATCCATACTTTCCAAAGTTAATATAAGCAACTATGGCTTGAATTTCATCCTTTTCACAAAATGAACATTGTAAAATTTATGATGTTTTTGACACAAAAATTTAGTTTGAAAACATAATCAAGACAAGTGTTTGTGGTAAAATAAATTCACTTAAGAAAGATAAATTGACAAATTGAACCCCACATGACCATTTGGAGACTGATCGCTCCTGTTGAACAACATGATCTTACACCTGCTATTATTCAGCCAAACTTTGAACTCATTAAAGGAGAACAAACCAATATCATTAGTAGTTTGAGAAGCTTCACTTTTGAAACAAAAGAAACACCAACCCAGTGGAGAAACATAGAAAATTTCATAGATGAAGAAGAGGAAAAAGCTAATATTGAGGCTGGAAGGCCCATATTACCACCACCCATGTAGCAATAAATATCCTCCTTTCTTCCAAGAACTTGAACTTTCTAAATGATCTCACACAAAATCAAAATCCCTAAGAGAAGGTCTAAAAGTCATCATATCAAACTTAGGAATCTTACTCCAAAATCTCTCAAAACACACCTCGCAACACTTCACCAAAATAGAACCAAGCTATTATACCACTTCTACAAACATGTTTCAAGGAATAATCTGGAATTGTATATGTTCTTTGTTGGTCAAAATCTTGTTCTTTTTCACAATAACAAACCTATCTAAAAAATTGGGTCTTTAGGATTTGAAAACTTTAGAGGTCTAGCATGTTTGTCACTACCTTGGTCTTGTCAAATAAAGGTTAACTTTAGATCAACATTGGGTCAAAACACTTCATCCACCCCTTCATCAAAATTCACCCTTCACTTCACCAAACTTTGCAGAAAATTTGAATACACCAACACTTTTTGACTTAAAAATCTATTAAACCAATCCCTAACTTGGATAATTTGTATGTGAAATGTATCCTTTTAAATGCACTTAGTTAAGTTATTTATCATCTTTAAGCTATTTTATCTTGAAGGTCACAAGTCTGCCCTAAATATTTCCAAGTTCATCAACATCCTCTATCTAAACAATCAAAAATTCAAACTCAGGTCAAGAGTGTTGTCCCAAAACGTTTGCAAGGATCACTTCCGACATCACTCATCTTTTTTTCCCCTACTATCATCATTGCTCCAAAAATACTTAGAGCATCCCTTTTACCTAGATTTGAGTCAACTAGAGAGTTCAAAAATTACAAATCTCAACACAACTATCCTAGAGGTGACCCAATATTTATGGTAAAGCCAATATCACAAGAGAATCATGGAGAAAACCAAAGTCACATTTACCTCAAGTGATCCAAATCTTCTATAATTTGATCCAAGAAGTCAAGTTACCCCATCGCAACAACCTTCATCACTATCAGGGCCATATGAAATAGAAGACATCACGAATAATCCTTTTGGGCTTACTGGGAGGAAATCATGAAATGCCAAGCCTTGGAAAACATAATTCGTAATTCTCCATATTTTGTTGCACAATCGTTAACCCAAGGCTTGAATTTATCTGCTATTCTGACAACTCCATCCCTAGGGATGAATCAAACATCAACACCTAGTATTGAAACTAGTCTTGCCAAGGACTTTGGTCTAGCTCTTCCATTCGAAAGTAATACACTTGTGGGTACCCTCAACACCAATCCATCCACTACTTGGACACCAACATTTGGAACTTCTACCATTCCCAAAAACCCAAAAAATCAACATCAACCACTTACACTTCATGAATCCACAACAACATCAACATATCAAGGATACCCATCTTCATCCATCCCTATAAGTACCACAAGTGTACCCAACATCTTGCAAGGAAGTGTGGATCAAGTGTCTCAAATTGACCCATAGGGGCATGCCAACCATAATGCAAAATCAACCCTTAATGCAAATAGGGACATCTTTATCCATTCCCCCAACTAGTTCATCTACACCATTTGTTTCCCATCCATCATCAACCTGAATCAACCATCATCATCACGTACATCCCATCCATCATCAACCTGAATCAAAACAATCCCTTGATGAAAAATCCCATCAACTCAGGTAATACTTTGACCACATCCTTGAAAAAAGGAAATCTTCAAAACCTTAGAAAAGGGAAACTTTTCAATCAATGGGCTCAAGGTCCTAGCATATCATTACCATCACAAAATCTAATGACACTATCCTCATCTTTTCTGATGGTCCCTATTACTATTCAAAATCAAATGGAACCTCAAACTTGCATTCCTCCATCCAAATCCACTATCTTACAAGGAATGTTAAACCAAGGGAGCCCCCAACCTCTCATCACCAATCCACTACCCACTCAAAACATCAACACCCACAATACATCACAAGTGTCCCAAAAACCAACTGATCCTACATTGCAAGTGCATGCCTTAGCTTTACAAAATTTCCAACAGGATTATCAGAAATTCATCGAATAGAAGAAACGACAACAAGCAACTATAGCCCATCAACAACAACATCAAGTACCCTTAGCATCACATCAAGAAACACAACAACAACAATGACGACAAAAAGTAGCCTTAGCAGCACAATAAGCAACAACAACAACAACAACAAGCACTCTTAGAAAAACAACATAAAGCCCATAGCAGCACAATAAACCTTAGTAGCTCAATAAGCTCAACAAGAAACCTTAGTAGCTCAACAAAAATAGCAAGCCTGCTAGCTCAACAATATACCCAACAACAAAAACAACCAACTTACTTCCTACTATAATCCTCAACAAAACACCGTTAATTCAAACGTGTTAGGAAAATATGCAACAACACCTCAATCACCTTCACAGAATCTCACACCATCATACACCCCATACAACATCTTATCATATCAAAATATCGCATACAATCCATCCATCATACCACCATATGTTCCTCCCCAAACCTGCAAGATGATCTAGCATCATAAATCAAGGCGTTGTCACAAGAAATGAAGGACCTTCAGATGGGAAAGACAAAGAAGCCACATACACAAAATCTATGTCCATACCCATTGATCGAAACATCACAATGGTGTTGTTTCCTCCCAGTTTTGAAATCCCCAAATTTGATAAATACAAAGGGAGAGGAAGTCCTGTGGACCATGTTAAAAAACTCAACGTCATGTGTATAGAGGTGGCCTAAAATGATTCTTATTTAATGTGTCTCTTCCGATGAAGTTTAGCAGGTCCTGCCATGGATTTATTTTCTCAACTACCTCCCGGAATCAAAACTTTTCAAGAAATTATTGATAAATCCATCGATCATTTATCTTTTAATCTTGACATGGATGTAATTTTAGAAAAACTATACACTCTAAAAAAAATAAAGGAGAATCTTTCACTAATTTCTTACAATAATGGAGACAAAGAGCTAGTAAGAGCAAGTGGCCTCTTCCTGATGAACAAAAAGTGACAATAATCATAGAAAATCTACATCCAGATCTATCCTTCCACTTGAAAACGCAATACATCAAATCTTATGATGAGCTTTTCCCTAGAGCCCTTAACGTTGAGAGAGCTCTAATCTCATAGGGAAATACCGAAGCTTACAAAGACAATCAACCATCAACTAGTTCAAATGACAAGCCTCGTGTCTGGGCAAAGAAAAAAATGTAACAAATGATGGTGTGATAGATATTAAGGTAGTCCTAAGTGCTCCTAGTCCACACAAAAATCAAGTTGCTAACATTCAACCAACTATACAACAAACAACACCTCCTCAAGACAATCAGATCCACAACACCGAGATGCAACAAATGTGAACCCCTAACAAGAAAAACTATCCTAAATGCAAGTACATGTAGTTGTTAGAACCCATTGAAACCATCCTAAAGAAATTGATAGAGTCAAACTTGATAACACTTCCCAACTTTGAAAACTACCAAGAACTCCAAGAGAAACCATCTTGGTACAACGAGCATGATCTTTGTGACTTTCACAAAATCAAAGGACACAAAACAAAAACTGCACGAGGTTGAAAAATATTATCCAAGACCTAATAGAAAATGAAACCATATCTATTGAAGTACCAGATGGTAACCAAGATCTTAAGATATACAAGAATCTCATGTCGGATCATAACAAAGGGAACAACAATGGGAAAGATAAGGATTACACA
This sequence comes from Sequoiadendron giganteum, assembly GCA_007115665.2. Lineage (NCBI taxonomy): Eukaryota > Viridiplantae > Streptophyta > Pinopsida > Cupressales > Cupressaceae > Sequoiadendron > Sequoiadendron giganteum. Next base: position 621,097,461 of record CM021108.1, read on the forward strand.
AATGTGCAATATACCTATTCCAATGTGGTCACTTCTTTTGATAGCATCATTACTATCATCACCATCAAAGGACCTAGTGCAGAGTGTGGACTCACCATGTGATGTGGAAAAATCACCATCCAGGGAGTCCCATCTCAATCTAGAGCACAACCAAATTTTCCAACGTCAAATCCTAGGAAGTACAATTTCCTAGATCAACTTAAGAAGACCCCCCCACAAATTTCAATCTTAGAACTATTGAGGCTATCACCCGCACATAGGGAAATCTTAGAGAAAGCTTTATTAGAATCATCTATCCTTGAGGATATTGATATAGATAAATTTCAAGCTATGGTAGGGCATATCACTAATCATCTTCTCACCTTCTTAGAACAAGACCTACCATCACAACCATCTCATAACCATGCTTTACACCTTGAGTTCATCATTCATAATTCAAAAGTCAAAAGAGTCTTAGTAGATGGAGGTTTTGGTCTAAACATTTGCACCCTTCATTTGATCAAGAACTTGGGCTATTCATTGGATACTATTGAGAAAGTAAAGAGTACCACCATCAGAGCATGATGACCAAGAGCGGGTATCACAAGGCATCATTGCATTACCCATCCAAGTGGGACCCATCATTGTAGAAACTACATGCCAAATTCTAGACCTTGATCTTCCCTATAACATCTTGCTTGGATGACCATGGATCCATGCCCTTAAAGTTGTAGCCTCGACCTATCATCAATGTGTAAAGTTTCCTTTTGAGGGTAGTGAAATTACCATCCATGGAGATCCTGAGCCCTTTTACTACTGCAAGAACCTTGAGGAAAAATTCTACAAAATCCCCCAAATACCCAAGAATGACGAAGGGCCTAAACCATCTACCTCATTTGTTGACCCATCATCCCGTGTGCATCGACCTCAAAAATAGAAACATCCATTGTGTAGAATATTCCTGACATCAAAGTAGTGATCCAAGATGATGGTTGTGGAAACTATAAGCTAATGAGGAATAATTTTGTCTTAGGAGAGCTACCTCTTTCTCCTTAAACACATGGTAAACCCACATCTAGCAACAAAGAGCTTGAAACAATCAATATGGTAGCTACTACCTTCACCAAGTGGGGGGATTTGAACCAAGAAGATGTCAATAAGGAAGATATCTCTAAACTGCTCTATTAGGATGGATGACCTATTCTCGCTCTTCCCATGGAAGATGATAAAAAATTCCTATAACTAATGAAGGGAATGGGTTATAATAAGAATTGGAAATTGGGACAAAAATTATAATGGTTTGTTAGAACCCACCGTTCCTGAGAAACGCCTAAATAATCTTAGCCTAGGTTGTACTATTAGCAAGGTCACCCTTATTGGCAAAGGTACTTCTACTAAATGGGTTGAAGCTTCCTCTTGGTTACCTACAATGCGTGATATGACCTTGGATGATTTCCCCCTCAATAATGTTGAATTATTTGAGAAAAAATCCCTCTTCATGATATCAATAAAATCCTTTTCTCCAAGCAATCAACTATTTGAATTATGCCTAGTACACCCACAACTCATTGAATTGGACCAACAAGGACCATCGATTCTAGATTTATTCAAAAATGGTAAAGTGATCTCAAAATTTATGGGACTCAATGAAAAATTATCATGGGTAGATCATAAAGAAGTTTTTGACATCAAGCTAGACATAGGAGCATACTTTGAGGATATGATTGAATCCTTCAGTCGTAAAATTGACAAAATTCAACTAACATGACGATCTTTGAGTGAAAACCACACCTTGTCACTTTTTGATCCTAAAATAGTAAAAAGAAGGATGTATTTGAGGGTGAAAACTCTCTGAGGTTCCCAAGGATGAGGGATTAAATCTTCCCCTTAGTGAAATGCATCCAGAGAATTCAACAGTACTAGTAGAAAAGGCCACTCCAATCAATGTGGGAACAAAAGAAGCACCTAAGATCACTTTCTATGCTGAATTCTTGTTGGATGAAGAACAAAAATACCTAAAAACATTCCTCAAAGATTGAAAAGAAAAATTTGCATGGTCATACACTGATATGTTGGGGCTTGATCTAGAAGTAGTTGTGCATCACTTAGAATTTTATCCTGAAGCCAAACCCATGAAGCAAAAATTAAGGAAGATGTGCCCTCAAATAACACTCTTGGTGAAAATTGAGTTACAAAAACTTCTTGACGTTGAATTCATTCGATCGATAAATTATCTTGAGTGGGTTATAAACTTGGTACCAGTCTCAAAACCCATTGGGGGCATCAAAATATGCACAAATTTTAGAGATCTAAACAACACATGCCCGAAGGATGATTTCCATCTTCCTAAAATCGACCTCATCATGGAATTAATAGATGGGCATGAAATGCTATCACTCATGGATGATTTTTCATGCTACCATAAAATCATGACTGCCAAGGAGGATCAACACAAAACTACATTCACTTGTCCATGGGGAACCTATTGCTAGAACCTGATGCCATTCGGGTTGAAGAATGCAAGAGAAACCTATCAAAGATAAATGACCCTTATCTTTCATGACATGATCTAGAAAATAGTTGAAGAATATGTGGATAGTATTTTTGCAAAATCAAAGAAAAGGAATGAGCACATACAAGTCTTAGGACCCATCTTTGACAGACTTGAAGAATACAAAGTAAGACTAAATCCAAAAAAGTGTGTATATGGGGTTACATCGGGGAAACTTCTCAGCTATATCATCTCACAAAGAGGGATATAAATTGATCCAATAAAGGTAAAATCCATCCTAGACATGGAACCATCGCAAACACTAAAACAAATGAGAGGATTACAAGGAAGATTAAAGTCCATCAGAAGCTTCATAACACAACTATCAGATAAAATCCACCCTTCTCACATCTTCTCCATAAATGATTAACTTACAAGTGGGATGATAAGTGTGATAAAGTTTTCCAGCAGATCAAATACTATCTATTGACACCACCAATTCTCATGCCGCCAATACCCAACAAACCATTAATCCTATATATCTCAGCAACGTCACCAACACTAGGTGCTCTTCTAGCACAATATGATGAAAACGAAAAGGAAAGGGTTGTCTATTACATCTGTAGGACCTTAGTGGGATATGAAATGAACTACTGACCCATTGATAAAGCATGATTAGAAGTAGTTTTTTCTTCACAAAAATACATAAATTACATGTTGTCACACCAAATTGAGCTGATTGCAAAGATTGACTCATTGAAATACCTATTATCCAAGGAAACTCTCACTAGGTGAATGGCTAAATGGGTGATGATATTAACTGAATTCGACATAGAGTATGTGGAGTGCAAGGAAATCAAGGGACAATTAATTGTAGACCAATTGGAAGATGCACCTATCTATGCAAAGAACCCTTTAATATCTGAATTCCTTGATGAATCAATATTTCTTATCAATCTAACCAATCAATGGAAAATGTACTTTGACGGATCATTCACCCAACATGGATCAGGATTAGGTATTTTATTTATCACCCCTCAAGGTGATTTCATTCCAAAGTCATACAGGTTATCAGTTCCATGTACTAACAACATGGTTGAGTACGAATCCCTAATCATAGGTCTAAGGATAGCAGTTCAGTGGTAGATACAAGAGATGAAAGTCTATGGAGACTCACAATTGGTTATCAACCAAGTCAATGATGAATACCAAACTAAAGAAAATAAGCTTACTCCTTCTAAGAAGATGGTGGAAAGTCTCAAGGACCTTTCCATTGATATAACTTTTGAGAAAATTCCTCGCATGAACAACCGAGCAACAAATGCTATGGCAAAAATTGGATCACTGTTAGACATGCCAAAAAATGTCCTCCAATGCAAATTCTTAGTAGAAAAAATTCTCATATTGAATTTCAAAATCCATGAATCTGAATTCATGTGTGTCATTGTTGGTCTTGGATCCCTATGGTATCATTCCATATTCATTTACCTAAGCAGAGGAACCCTCCCATCCGATATCACCTCCAACCTTAAAAAGACCTTTGTCAAAAAGGCATCCCGATTCGTGATCTTAGGTGATACTATTTACCACCGAAGCATGAAATGGGAATTACTATGATGTCTTAGCCAAGAGGAAGCCTTGACCACTTTAACAAAAGTACACAATGGCATATGTGTCTCCCATTCTAGTGGTATGACTTTAGATAAGAAACTATTGAGGACGAGGTACTATAGGCCAACCATGGAAAGATAAGTTCATCAGTATGTGTATAAATTTGTCCATTGTCAACAACATGGAGATCTGATCCATGCTCCAGCTCAGGAATTACAACCAATTATCACACCTTGGCCTTTCTCGTAGTGGGGACTTGACCTCATAGAAAAGATTACTCCAACCTCATCTAATGGCCACAAGTTTGTCATAACAGACATTGAATACTTTAACAAGTGGGTTGAAGCCATTCTTATGACCTACATAATGGGGAAGCAAATTTCCAAGTTTATCCTGAATTACCTAATCTACTATTATGGTGCTTCCCAAACCCTTATGTCAGACAATGGAACAACCTTCAATAATTAGGATGTAAAAGAGCTATGTCAAAAAGTTAACATCCAACATCGATTCTCTACCTCGTATTATCCCCAAGGTAATGACCAAGATGAGGCTAAAAAAATAAATATTTTGAAGATCCTAAAGAAAATAGTCAATGAAGTTGGTCATGACTAGTATTTGCAGTTAAATCCTGCTCTTTGGGCCTATCAAACTGGTATCTGCATGCCAATAGGTGCAACCCCATTCTCCTTAGTCTATCAATTAGAAGCCATTTTTCGTATTGAGTTTGAGCTCCCATCACTGCGAGTGTCACTACAAAACTTAATCACTAATGAAGAATATAGAGTATCTCAAATGAATGAGCTAGAATCCCTAGATGAGCATTGTCGTAATGCCCTCAATCACTTGCAAGTATATCAAAACTGACTAAAATAGAGCTATAAAAAGAAGATCAAGTGTTGGTATTTTAGGTAGGGGATCTTGTCCTAAAATAGAATCAAAATAATCTTTTAGATTAGGATAGTAAAGGAAAGTTTGAGCCTAACTGGTTGGGTCCCTTTATCATCACAACAAGCTATGGATTACGAGAATACTAATTGTCAACACCTGAAGGTGAACCCTTACAAGAACTAACCAACAAATTACATCTCAAAAAGTTTTATGCCTAGTCTTAAAAGGTATAAATCTGAAAAATATTAAAAAAATAAAAAATGATCAAAATCCAAAAAAATGAGAAGAAGGATTGAAAAAGTAAAGAAAAAAATCATCCTCTAGTGAAAACCACTTTGGTTGTGCTTTGGGCAAGTACCTTGGTGAAAACCTAGCAAACATACACCTTGCATAAATAAAGCACCTCCATCTATTATTTGGCTCTTTATCATATCATTCTTTACATCACCCTCCATCCATCACCTCACTCGTCCTATTTATTCGATCACCATCTGTGTCCTTATCATAACTTGATATTGTGAAGTATTGCATCCCCTTAGTAATACTTGGCATACTCCAAAGGTCGGTTTGTCCTGCCTATATCGAGGTAGTCTATCATATCACACTGGGGGAAATTCATTATGGATCAGATCAGGTTCTTGTATATCTTAAGGTTATTTGAAATTTCATAAAAAATTCCCAAAATATTCATAAAATGTTCATCAGAAAATCGAAAAATATTTGCAAAATCTTGTACAACTAAAATCCAAGAAAAAATTCAAAATCCCTAAAAAGGCCGAACATTTAAAATCCAAAAAATAGAACCTTGTTGAACTACGAGTCTCTGAGATTGAATGTAGGCAATGCCATCATTGATGTGCCCTTGAGACACCCTAGATTAGTCTTTAGGAGTCTGTCATAATAAACTGGCATCCCCTTAACTGTTAATACATCATTGACAATAAGTCAAGTCAATCAAACTATGTGGTCTTTGCATGTATAATGTAGGCAAGGCTAATCTTTGATCAACCCCTGAGGCCCCTAGGATAGTCTTTTAGGTTAGGTTCTTGGTTGAAAATTGGAAAATCCTTAAACATTCAAATATCAAAAAATCCTAAACATTTTGCAAAATCTTAGAAAACCCCAAAACATTTGGAAAACTCAAAAAAATCCAAAAATATTCAAAAATTGAAAACACAAAAACACTGGAAAACATTGAAAAACTCTAAAAAGCCTCAAATGGCCAAAAAGAAAAACATTCACATAAAACTTTTAAAAGACTAAAAACAGCCTCAACATTTTCAAAATACCAAAAATAGTGAAATATTCAAAAAATCCAAAACCATCCATCCCATTTCGCTTTCACTTGCAATAAACCTTCATCCATAATAAATTGATCATCACCTTCATGCTTTAGCAAAATAAATAGACAAAAAGTAGCACAAGTCATAAAGTGAGAACCTAATTGTCAAAATCTAAAGTCTAGGTGATAGGTAAATGCGTTAGTGGAGTTTGTATCAACGACTTATAATAAAACATCATCATCCTAATCAAACCCATTTGATCAACATTTTCTAGGTTGTATCCTTCCTGCGATGGACATCGGTATCAAACATCACCTTAGTTATATTTAAACTGACAAGAGATATAGATAAAACTGATTGTTTGTCTTTGATCTTTTCTTATGATTTATCTTAATGACCCATTTTGAGGACCTCTCGATGATGTATATCAAAATTATTTAGAGAGAAAGGAATGGGGCATCGATCATTATCTTTCGTTTGTTGTGCTTGTGGGTATTCTTGTAAAATAATATTGGCGCATACTTGCTTAGTTGTGTGTAGGGAAGATATTTGGAGTATATTATTGACTATTGTGTATGCTTTGGTCCAATATATTTTGAATTACTAAACTACATACCAATGAGGTTTTCGTATGTCAAGGTGTGAACAAGAACTATCCTATCTATTTGTAGAGTCAAATTTCATTACACTAGATACAACATCATCTTGGTTTTTAATACCTTGATGCATCATGTCTATGTGTTATATCAAACAATAAGGAATGACTAAAAATACCAATCCTAAGATATGAGAAAATCTTCATCATCATCATGCATTTTCTCATCACCATCTCTAATAAAGTCTCGGTGGATTATAGACTTGTTGGATATTTTGCATCAATCATAAAAATCAATGGTCAAAATCAGTCATCTTGTTTCTTCTATCTTCTCTCTGTGCTAACCTGGTATCATGACAATCAACAAAAAAATCATCAATGCATCCACAAATCATCAGCATGCATACATCTCATAATCATAGCATATCATAGAAAATATATCCTACATTATCACTATCATTTAAGCTATGAGGAATAATATAGATTTGTTATTCTAAGCATCTTGAATCGTTGCATCACAAATCATAAACATGCATTGCATTATCCATCCATACATCCATATGCATACATCATCACATCATAAAATGCATAGAAAAATACACAAAATAAATGCATCCATAACATTTTCATATCATATCATCCATCCCATAATATGCATAATAAGATACTAGAAAGGGAAACACATCCATTGCATTGCATTACATATCGCATAGCTAAAATAATTACATCTATACATGATCATAATATATAAGCATATCACATCATCATATCAAATGCATCCATACATTCATAAAGCATAAAAATAAAATAAAAACATCACATCATGAATTCATATAATATCAAATATATCAAAAAATGGTTGTCATGGTACAATATCTAAGTCAGTGCATGTATATCGATCAAAAATAAAATATCCATGAGGCTATCAAAAAGGATCCCATGAATGTATATCTATATAAACAATCAGACAATAATAAAAAAAAGTGTTTGCTCCCTTCACTAGGTTGTCTCTACAGCTGCACTGGTTGTTGTTGTGTTGAAGGTTGTTGTGGAGGTTGTTGATGCCCTAGTGGTGCCCATGGGATTTGTCCATCCTGCTGATCCTAGAAATCTTGGCCATCCTTTCCTATGCCCTGAACTCTGGCCTCTGTCTTGCCCCTCCCTCTTGGTCTTCCTCGTGGAGGTGTGCTTGTTGGATCTATCAATTGGCAAGGGGGTGCGATCCATGCATCATATGTGGGCATCGTCTGAGCATCTGAATGTCCCTAATCATAGGCCCATGGTCTAGCAACTAGCTATCGAAATCCCTTGACAACCTTGTGGACTAGGATAGTAGGTCTCCACGCTCTTGTCTCTCATGTTGACCTGATGAAAATGATTGTATATGCATCATCTAGCCTATCCTACCTGTCTCCAAACTGTCTTGCCACCCTATCTGGAAGGTACCTCTGAATGATGGTATGCTCTTGAACCTGCATATATCGGGTCTATCGAGCAAAGAAAATCTACTATACATCATCGTACCATGCTGGCATATGAAGCTAGGGTCATCATCTGAAAAGTGTCATATCATCAATGACCCTACGCTAGTAGGAAATGCCAAGCTTCCTTGTATGTTGTAGTGTGATGGAACCCCTGTACCTTTAGAAAATAGGATCATCTAGCTCTACATCCGCCATTTGAAAAATTGATCAAAGCACAACAATGTGCTCCCAAGACCAAATGTGCAGGTGACCCCTATGCCAATCGCCCTACCATCATAGTATACAAAATCATGCATATCATGGTACAAAGAGGCTAGCATCATTGGCCCCATGCATATTGAGTCCTCTTAAACAAAATTTGATGCAAAGCTAGGCCCCATCCCGAGTTGAATCCTCTACTTCGTCGATCTGGAGCAACCACACCTAAGGTGATCGCTGCAGCAAACAATATGAAAGTGGGCACCCAACCTCTGTACATCTCAAGGTCAATCTGTGAAGTGACTAGAAAAATTTCCTCCTGGACCATCACCTTTTGGCAGGCATCGTAACTAGCATCGACATGATATATCACATGCTCACTATGTATTGGAAAACACAATATCCACCATATATCCTTTAGCGTCATTGTCGCCTTGTCAGTAGGAAGGTGTAACAATGAGGTCTCACTATTCCATCGCTCGCACAATGTTGTCATCATAGAAAAATGTGTCTGGACGATAAGAATGTACGCAACATACCACAAACCAATCTCCCCTAAGTGCTCCTTTCACAATTTAGATAAATCACCAAGTTTGGACAAAATTGTGGGTCGATTCTCGTGTGACATCAAAGGCGAGATCACCTCCTACACCCACGAAGCACATGATGTCAAAATTTGCAAAAAATTGATTGAGTTTGGAGTTTTTATCCCCCAAAATGACAATAGCTTCACTATTTACGATAACGTCACTATAACTCAAATTTCAAACTGCGATGCTCGAGACATTTCAAATGAAAATTACAAGTTGCATCACTAAACACATATGCATCACAAATTTAATTTTGGCGAAATGCTAACCCTAATTTTCAAATCAAAAGAAGCATCACGATTCACATATGTGTCATGATTTAGAATCTAGAACCCTAATTCTAAATTGTGAACTGCATCGCAATTCACACGTGTCGCTAAAATTCAAACTAGCATCATTGATTCTCAAAATGGCATCACTCTAGAGCGACACTGCCAAAGTTTAAATTTCAAAAGATATTAAATGCATCAAAAATTCAAATTCCAAATCAAGTTTCGAATCACATACTAGTGTTCCTACACGTAGAAGCCTCTAGTATTCGTGAAATCGGTCAAAAATGTGTTGTGGGACCACTCATCGCACCATTTTGTCAGAGGGTTAGAGCTCAAAATGTAAGAAATCCTGAAGGTGTGAATGTACAAATGAATTGAAAGTGACCCTTCCTCACCTATTTATGCTTATAAATTAGGGTTTTTTCCCCTAATTTAACCATCAAGCTAGGGATTTTTTACCATATTCACCAATCTTACCAAACTAAACCTTATTTGCATCATTTTTTGTGTTTTTGGCATGTTTTTTGCACCCAGAGCCTTTTCAGACCCCTTGGGGCAGCATTTTACCTTTGACGATAAATCAACCCAAAATTCAAAGCTTTTGTCCAATTTCTCGAGGGGGTAGGAAACCAGCTTAATCCTTTTGCTAGGACATCTAAAATATATATATATATATATTGATTTAAGCAACAATTTTTCATCCAAACAATATCATTCTTTAAACTGAAGTAGCAGGTACCTAGCTTCAAAGAGGGGAAAAATAGAGACACTAAAAAATGTCCCAAATCATATCATACGCTCAAATCAAGTATACTAACATCATTTCCTCTTGAAACCCATCCTCTTTTCACTTAATTGATTAAATTATCCTAGCTATTTCATTAATTGACTCATTTACATCTATTAACCTAATTGATTTAATCAGGTCAATTCACCCCCTTTCATGCTATCACTTCATCCTTTTAAATTAAATAAATCAAACTATTTATTTTAAATCCCTAAATCTTCTTATTTAATTAAATACCTCTAAGGTATTTAATTAAATGTCATCACCTTTTTCCCCTTTTCATTAAATTACTTTATTTAATGAATAACATCTAATTCATATAAATTCCCCTAACTATATAATTAGACCTTTGTTTAATTATCAATTATTAATATAAATAATTCTCCCCCACTTGCAAGGGAATATTCCAAGGGAATATTCATCCTTTTCACATTCCTCCAAAAGGAATATTCCCATGGAATATTCCTTCCCCTTTTGCACAATTTAATTTAGTTTTAATTAACTAAATTATCCTTTTCCTCACCCATGAGAATATTCCAAGGAATATTCTTTCTCCTCACTCATTTGAAAATGGGAATATTCCTTTTTCTCAAAAAACTTACTTAGCTTCATGTGCAAGTTATCTTGTGACTTCTTGTGCAAGTTAAATTTTGACCTCTTGTATAGGTCAAAAGTGTGTTTGTTTGAAGGAATGTGAACCCTTGATTAAATCTCATCTTGCATTCTCACTCATTGATAAGAATCCACAATCCATGCCTCCAATTTCCTCCATCCTTGACTGTTGATTAGCCTTTTTGATCTCAACCCTCCATTTCTCATTTTCTCTCCTATAAATAGGTCACAATTTAGAGACAAATGGATCCATCTTTCAAAAGAAAAGTTATTTTTTTGAAATCAATCACACTCACACTCATATTTAGCACACATTTAGCATATTTTAGTTCATTTTAATTGCATTAGTTAGTTTTGAGCTTCCATTAATGGCTTCCATGATCACATAATTCATCCATTTAGCTTGTTTATTAATTAGGGTTTGAATCTTTTAGCTTAGAATCCACTCATATTAGCTTATGGTCATTTAGATTAAAATCATTTTTTCATACACATCTTACAACCATTCTATTAATTTTCTTTAATAAAACTGATTGGGGCAAGCTCATTTATCCACGGGATTGGGAAAAAGTCATCATTTTACACCAACACGACACCAATCTCACAACAGGATAAGTTTCAGATGGGTTAGAGTAGACATTTTAATGCTTTCATAGATTAGAATGGTTAGTTTCGATAGATGTTTAATTTAATCTTTATTTGAATGATCATGTTGAGGTTTTATATTAGTGGCTTTGTTATACTTCGATTCTTCATGGATCAAGCATAATCAACCCATATTAATTTGTCGATCATAGTTTTTTAAGAGAGCTTCATGTTAGAGAATACTTTAGTGAGATGGTAAAATCCTTCATTCGTAAAAGTAAAGAAATAAAATTATAATATAATCCCCTAGTGAAAACCACAATGTGGCACTATCAGATCAAGAAAAGTAAAAATAAAGGATGTATCCAAAGGTGTAAACCTCTCTAAGTTGCCCAAGGATGGTTGATCTCACCTCTCCACCATTTCTATGTATCAAGAGGGATCTCTATTGTTATTTGAGGAATTGAAAGAAATAAATATTTGAGTACAACACATAATCCCAAAGTCACATGTTTCGCAGCATCACTATCACCTCAAGAGAAAAATAACTTCACAACATTTCTCCAAAGGTGGAACATAAACTTTGTTTGGTCTTATATAGACATTATTGGACTAGACATATATTTGGTGGTTCAAATCGTTTTTCTAGATGCTAAACCAAGGAAACAAAAACTTTAAAAGATGCATCCATAAATAGCATTGTTGGTCAAAGTTTAGCCATAAAAATTGTTAAATGTAAGATTTATCTAGCTTGTTGATTATCTATAATGGGTATCTAATATTTTCCCTATTTTTGAAATTACTCGGTGAATTCCCATATGCAATAACTTCAATGATTTGAATGAAGCTTTTTCAAAAGATGAATTCTCATTAACTAATATAGACATCATTATGGACTTAATAGCTGGTCATGAAATTCTTTCATTAGTGGATGGTTTATTAGGATACAACCAAATATGTATCTACCTTGATCAACACAAAATAAAATTCACATGTCCTTAGGGAATATACTGTTAGAATGAGATACCTTTTTCTCTAAAGAATGTTGGAGATGCATATCAAAGAGCAATGTTAGTGATATTTCATGACCTATTTCAAAAAATCATGGAATATTATGTAGATGACCTACTTGAAATTCTATCACAAGAGAAGGTCATTTGAATGTACTTGAAAAAATATTTGACAAACTAAAAAATATCAAGTGAGGCTAAATACTAAGTGGGTTTTTTGTGTGACTTTAAGGAAATTTTTGGGATACATTATTTCTTGTAGATGTATCAAGTTTCATCTAGCTAAATTAAAATAAATAGTTTGAATACCTACCCATACCAATCTTAAATAGTTACATAGTCGGGTGTGTGCAAGAAGTTGAGTCCACTTTTTGGCCAAAAAGTGAAAGTGCTTTCTTTGATTTTCAGAAATTTTCTTATTTGACATAAAATTTTGAAGCACTTAAAGATTGAATCTTAAAAAAATTCACTAATATGAAATGTAGTACTCCGAGTCTAGTTTCCAAATATGTAATTTATTTTAATACCCAAATGATACAAATTGATTTTCAATAGGCATGTCTAAAATCCATTGTTTAAAAATCACTTTTTTTTACCATACCATGTACATGTAAGCCATCCATATTTGACCTAAATAATTGTATTTTTCTTAATCCTTTTGGGAAAAGATCTGTAGCACACTAAAGAATGAGCATGATATTTTTTTTGTTAATTTTTTATTGGCCATAATTATTGTTTTGGAAATTTCCTCGTGTATATCATGCATAAGATGACCTAAACTTATCAATTTTTGATTTTTTTTCAAATTGAAAAGAATTGTTTGAATAATATGCATACATAGTTTGTTTTTCAATAAATTTTATTTTAGCAAAAAGTTATTAAAATACTAAAAAACTTGAAAATTCAAGTTTATGGACTAGTTTCATCAAAAAATATTTGAAAATAGAAAAAATAATTCAATTGTAAAAAAATTACATATTTGGAATCTACACAATCTCATCTATAATGGGTTTTAATTTCACCAAAAAATTCTACAAAAATGTTCAGATATATGTCCAAAGTCACTCTTTTATACTAACACTGACATGGCCTTCAAGTTGTAGGTCAAACTAGGTTGAAAGCTAAGGGTTAGCTCCCCAACCCTTTTTTTGACCTGAAATCAATAGCAAAAACTAGGCCAAAAATTGTTTTTTTTAGAAACAAGATCACGTTCTAGAAATGGGATCATGTTTCTAAATGGGATCTTGTTTGTTTTTTTAAAATTTTAAGCCTTTATGAAATGAATGGGATCCCATTTCTCCAAAATAGGACCTTGTTTCTAAAAAATGGGATCCTGTTTTTGGGTCAAGGTCTCAAAGTGAAACAAGATCACATTTTCTAAATAACGATATCTTGTTTTGTTTTGCTTGATTTTGGGTTTTTTTCTAAGTCTGAAACTTCCACTAGAAGTAGACTCATCTTCTTTCATTTACCCAGTCTCCAAGGTAAAATCCAAGAAATCTGACATTTCACAACTCAAATAGAAAATAAGAGTCACCCTTTCTCACATCTCCTACACAATATCATTCTTAATTGGGATGAAAAATATTAGCAAATAATTCTAACAAGTGAAATAATATCTTGCTTTGCCTCCATTATTGATTTCTAATCTATATAAAATCTCTTCTATTATATATCACTGCCACCACATCTACTTTAGGGGCTCTTCTTGCACAATGTGATGACGTGGGGAAAGAAAGAAAAATCTATTACATCAACCATACATTAGTAGGATATGATCTCAACTATACTTTAATAGAGAGAGCATGGTTAACTATCATCTTTTCCTCACAAAAACTATGACCCTATATTCTCAATCACTAGACAAAGCTCATCTCAAAGGTTGACCCATTAAAATATTTCTTGACTAAGGCTACACTCTCATGCCAAACGATGAAATAGATCATGATATTAAGTGAATTGACATTGAATGTGTGGATCAAAAAACTATTAATGTAGAAGTTAATGTTGATCAATTAGAAGATGCACCAACATATGTAGTTAATCCTCCTATTTTAGAATTTCTAGATGAAGAAATATTCACCATCATTTCAACAAGCTTGTGGAAAAATTACTTTGATTGATATTATACCCAACATGGTTTAGGAGTGGTGGTCATTGTAATCAGTCCACAAGGAGATTACATCCCAAAAGCATATAGGATAGCTTTCCCATGTACCAACAATATTCCCAAATATTAAGCTTTAATTATAGAAATTAGAATGGTCTTTCAATGACACAAAGGAAATTCAAGTCTATGGAGACTCATAATTGGTCATAAAATAGATAAATGATTATCAAAAAAAATATGAAAAATTACTTCCTTATAAGAGGATGGTTGATAGCTTCAAGAAGTGCTAAACAAGAAACACTTCTCAGTGATCTATTTTGAACATATACCAAGGTTGAACAACAAAAATACCAATTCCATGGCCACTATTCGATCTCTCTTAGACATGCCTCATAATAGCCAACACTTTGATTTTTTGGTTGAACAAATCTTGGTTTCAAATTTTTATGTCTTGGAATCAAAACTTGTGTGTGAAATTATTGGTCTTGATTCCCAATGGTATCATCAAATTTACACTTACCTCCATGCTAATAACCTTCCACGTGTCCTATCAAGCACTCAAAATTAAACATTCATCCATTGTTCCTCCCATTTTGTTATCCTTGGTGATACTTTATATTGAATGCGTCTTGAGGGTACCCTCCCTACATGTCTTAACCCAAAATAAGCTAAAACTAACTTACATGAGGTTCAAGAGAGTATATGTGGGGAGCATTCTATTTGACCTACACTTGCCAATAAGTTAGTGCAAACAAGATACTACTGGCTAACCATGGAACATGATGTGCATCAATTTTTGAAAAAGTCTCTTCAATGTCACTAGCCTGGAGATTTGATTCATGCACTCGCTATAAGAACTATAGCCAATCACTAATCCTTATCCCTTCTCACTATGGGGACTTGACCTCATAGAAAAAATCCACCCCCCATCATCAAATGGTCATAAATTTATTATCACTACCATTGAGTATTTTACAAAGTTGATAGAGGCCACTTAATTAACCTATTTCATCGGAAAACAAATAGCTAAGTTCATTATCCATTATATTATTTTATGATATATTTTCCCCTTGCAATTATCACAAACAATTGAAAATCATTCAAAGACCAATATTTCCATGCTCTTTTCCATAAATTTCATTTCCAACACCACTTTTCCACCCATTATTACCCACAGAGTAATGACCAAGTCGAGGCTTCCAACAAAACCATATTGAAAATACTCAAGAAAATAGTTAATGAAACTAGTCATGACTAGAATCTTCAACTTAACCATGTCATATGGGCCAACCATACTAGTATCTATACACCCATACATGCCACTACATATATTCACTTGTCTTTAGAACTAAATCCATTTTTCTTATCAAGGTTGAACTTACTTATTTAAGGATATTTTTGCTGTATCTTATTGACGACAAGGAGTATCAAGCTCCCAATGAATTGCTCTCAGTAACCCTACCACCATATCTACACTACTCCCATTGAGCATGGTGTTTTACACCATTAACCTCTACTCGACCTCTTGTGCCCTAATCATTGCGGTATCCCTCTCTGACTGCAAGGTGTCCCTCTCTACGTGTAGGCCTTCCCTCTCCACCCATAGAGTCTGAAGCTTAGCCTCTAATGCCTATACTCTGGCCTGCAGACTCACCATCTCCTGATCCCTATCCCCTGAATTTCCTTTTATATGCACATCCTCAAACCTCTCATCTCCATTTAGAATCCTCTCACGTAGGATCCACTCCGCCTCACCCATCTCCTCCTCCTCGGGCTGCTCCTCATGCCCTGCCACCTCCACATCCATAGCGGCCACATCTGCTAGCATATCTAGCTGCTCTACCTTGGAATCCTACATGGCCTTCTCCTACCGACCCTCCTCTTTCCTACCCTCCTCATGTCTCACCTCCTCCTCTCTCTCCTCCTCCTCTCCCTCCTCTTGGATGGGAAAAAGTGACCTACTCCTCCTTCGTAGTCTTCATTGTTGCCTGCTCCCATCATCCCCTCCTCTCTCGTCACTACCATTATCTCCTCCATCTCCTCCATCATCACCTCTACCACAAACTTCTCTCCCTCCATATCCTCTCCCTCTCTTTGCATCTCCTACCTCAAGGACCACATCCTTGTCGCACCATTGGAGATGGTTGATTTGGATCAATCAAAGGGGTAGGCTTGCACACTAACCACCATGCATCATACTTTGTTGTCGTACCTGCATCTACTGGAATCCCTCTCCATGACCATGGAAATACCTGAAGTCCATCTATGGCCTTCTCAATTGTGGCTACTACAATCACTAGGCCCCATGGTGTCACCTCTCTAGACAACTGAGCAAACACTGCTAGACCCCATGGCTCTCCCTACTACTCACTGAACTATCTCAACACCTGATCTGGTAGGTATATGTCAATAACATGTGTCTGAATAGTCTATCCAATCAAATATCTCTCTTGTTGACACCACTGTAGATGTTGATCCTCATCTGGCCACTAGTGCACAATCCATCTATGACCTCCATATGAAGCTGACCAAAGTATCCATTCCATGTCACCAATAACCAATATCTTTGACATGTGTCGGTGTGATTTCTCCTCTGTACATATACACATATGGTATGTTGGCCCCCAACTAGCGAGAAACTAGTGGATAGAACACCGTAATGTGCTCCCAAGCCTAGACCATCAACAAAGTGATTCTGTAGCACATAAACCATCCTCGTTGATAAGTTATGTCATGCAACTGAATGTAAACCATCACTAACAAACATGGGTCCCATGCATATAAAGTGTCATTGGCCATAATATTGACTAGCATCTCTCCCCATCCGTCCAGAAATCCATGCACTCGGTGGTCTGGAATGACTACCCCAGCTGGGTAAAAGCACAAAGTTGTGTCACACTTTCAACCAACATATCAGCACAACTGAATTTAAGTATTTCTAACTAAAAAACAATTTTGGTCAAACATATGACCTAGTAAGATTCATTCTAGCTAAGTTAGATACTTCCACAATTTATTCAACTAAAATTGTTAGCTAAAAATATATGGAGCACCACTTTGAGTCCAATTTACCAAAAAAAAAATTATTTGAAAAACTTAGAGTTTTAATAACTCCTCCTCATGTAAATAACATTTAAAAAAAGAAGTAAAAATACCCTTTTGTAGATCCATAAGTGTAGTTTTCAAAAATATATTTATTTTAATAGTTTAATGATTATTTATATTTATACTAAAAGTAGGTTATCAGCAAAAAATATTAGGTTGATCACCATGCCAAGGAAAAATAATAAAACTTATTAAAAAGAATAAAAAAAAATATGATGCACTAGATAAAAGAATCTATTTCAAGATGGTATAATTTTTTTTTCCATTTTAGATAAATATTTAATATGAATGTTGATGTCTAATGGAAACAATTGTTTTTTATTCATGCACATTTTAATACATATATAGAAATATATATTTATCAAAATTGGAAAAAAATATATCCATTCACTAAAGTTTCAAGTTATAAATACACACAAAAAATTAGAAAGAAAAAAAAAAAAATTTACTATTAAAAGTTTGACGTCCCGTGCAACTTCATTTTTTAGCATTTTATCAGCAGCTAAATTATAGTGTTAACTTATGAAAAACTAGTTTAAAATAGTTTTTAAATTTCTTATAAAAAATACAAACATAAAATATACTAAAAAATACATATTTTACTAGTTTACATCATTTAAAATTTCAAAACATATATGCTACTTTTTAGTGATTCAAGTTTAAAAGTTGGATCAGCATTGGTCATTTCCTTTATAAAGTGTGACACAACTTTGTGCTTTTACCCATCTATTAGAGTACAAAATATGTAGTCAAACCGCTCATATTGTGCAACCAATGTCTCTTATCTGATCTTGTAGCAGTCAATACCTAAATCCTTGAGATCCCTATACACATAATAGGCGGTGAAAGCCAAATATCCCGAGCCTGGATCATATCTCACCCGCTCACCTCAGATCAACAATTATAGAATCCTGTAGATGTCCTCGAATCTAATTGTAGCCTCTCATGTAGGCAGATGAAATGAGCATGTCTCAAAATTCTATCTCTCAACAAGTGTACTCAACATCCCCCTATTTTCCCTAATGACAGGCATAAATGTGATGTGATATAAACTAAGATGCCATAACCTACACTTTTCAGCGTTGGTCAATTGGTCTCGCAACCGATAAGTCTCTAGTGGTCATGACTCTCGAGTATAAATTGGATCCAAATGAACTTGTGACCCACATGACAGGCACTGCATCAGTTAAACAACTTAACTTAACCTATTTTGCACATTTCATAAAAGCAAGTCAATACTAAGCTAGGGCAACTTTATCACCAAGAAATTGTGTCACACAATTATCAATTGCATTGCACAATTGCGAATGTGTCGCATGATTTCGTAGGTGTGTCACAGGAGCTCAATTGCGTTGAACCCCTAAATTAATTGTGAATTATGCCTACACTTGTGTCATTCCTATGGTGGTTGCGCTAAAACCCTAACAATTGTGCATCATTATAGTCAGTTGTGTCACGCATTCACAGATGTGATTTAACAAACTACAAATGCATCACACCCTAGCAAATGCATCATAAAAACTTCAAACCCTATCCTACCCTAGGCGTGTTCATCAAAATTGTGGTGAATCACAAGCAATTGCGGTGAACGCAATAACACTTGCAGCTATTCCCGAATGATGTAATTGACTGCTAAAATTTTACCCTACCTAAAAATGCGTGAAATCAAAATTTGATCAAGTGGGTTCGTAGGTACTCATCTTATCTCCTATGCCCTCTAAGCATCTAAATGTCTGCACTTGATAGGCTTTGTGGTCGCTACGAGGAATGTGCTCCATCTTCACTCAGAGCTCTTAATCTCCAAACTCCAAATGTGCAAAATGAACCTTTGACTTGCCTATTTCCTATTTATACCTCCCAAAGATTAGGTTTTTTCTAGGTTTTGTGTTGGCTACGCTTTGCTTCAACCTTGAAACTACATTTTGTATACCCCGCGGATCCTAAAATTCATTTCTTTCACCACCATAGCATTTTCTACCTACTAATTTGATATTTCAAAACAATTTTCAAATTTTTTGACTTTTTTTTTTTAAATTGTAAAATTATTCTGAGGGGGCATGCATCTACCCTACTTACACTAGGGCGCATTTTGACTGAATGTTCTTTGTCATGATGCGATAAACTACATCGTGACAAATAGGGGAAAAAAGTACACATAAAAATAACCTAGGCCTGCAAGCTTTTATTTTCCATATTTCTTCTCAACATAATTAAAATATTTAATTATGTCCCATGGTCCAAATTCAACTACTAATTAAACAATTCTTAGTTATTTAATTAATTCCTATCTTTTATTCCTCCTAATTATTTAAATAAATAAATTTTATTTATTTATTTCAATATGTCACTAATTTTTTATGATTAAATAAATTCCTAAATTTATTTAATTATTATTTTCTTTTTCCTCTTGATTATTTAAATGAATAAATTACATTTATTTATTTAAACACATCACTAATTTCCTATGTCTCTCTATAATTAAATAAATTCCTAAATTTGTTTAATTATTATTTACTTTATCCTTATTCCTCTTGATTATTTAAATAAATAAATTACATTTGTTTATTTAAATACATCACTAATTTCTTATGTCTCTCTATAATTAAAGAAATTCCTAAATTTGTTTAATTATTATTTACTTTATCCTTATTCCTCCTGATTATTTAAATAAATAAATCACATTTTTTTATTTAAATACGCCACTAATTTCATATGTCTCTCTATAATTAAATAAATTCCTAAATTTATTTCATTATTATTCACTTTAGCCCTTTCCTCTACAATTAAATAGTTTTCATTTAATTATTTAATTGTCCCTTTGTATTTTCCTCCAAATTTAAATAAAATCATTTATTTAAATTCTCATTCTCATTCCCATTTTACCACAAATTAAATAATTAAAAATCATTATTTACTGTCATGGACCCACCTCTTTTGAATTAAATTATTTTTTTATTCAAAAGGTTAAGACTCCCTCCAAAATCAAATAATTTTAAATTCTTATTTGATTTTCCAGCAATCTCTTTTTTCGTGACCAATATCCTCTTGTCACATGTATTTTTTTCCATTGATTTGATTTTCCTAAATTATATCATAACCCTCCATTTCAAATTTTACCCTAATTCTACCCTAACCCTAATTGCTAGTTCTCATATTCAATCTCAGCCTTCCATCTTAGGGCATTTGTCAACTATCAATCCTAGCCATTCATCCAAAACATTGACTTTTATATGTCAACCTCATTTTGTCACTTCATGCTTGCAAATTTCTGAGTACACTTGCAATTTCTTAGTTGAATCCTTCAACATTTTTCTAGGTCTTTGTCATAGGTCTTAGAACTTTGCTCACTAAAATTTGAGGTAAAATTCTATTTGCAGCAAAATGGAGATGAATCATGGAGTGCATGAAGGTTTTGGTGATATTTTTCATTGGTTTATACTTTTATGTTCCATTGTGCTTCATTGTTAGCTAGGGTTTAGTTTGTTTATGTTGTTTAATGCTAACTTGATTTTTTCCTTAGTTACAATAACAATAAAAAAAGCTATACACAAATAGTGTTAATGTTAATATAATTTATGTCATAATAGGATGTCTTAAGCGGTCCTAATAGGACTTCTTAAGGGGATCAAATAATTCAAAGTACATGTCTCATGTTGGATCACAATTGATATAATTAAATATTTATTTAAGATATATCCTAATAAGATGTCTTAAGGGGATCAAATACTTCAAAGTACATGTCTCATATTTTATCACAATTGATATAATTAAGTATTAGAATTTAGGGTGACTCTTCATAGCAATCACATTCTATACAAAAATAGTTTCAATGTTAATTTAATTTATGTCGTAATAGGATGTCTTAAGGGGTCCTAATAGGACATCTCAAGGGGTCCTAATACGATGTATTAAGGGGATCAAAGAAGTTCTCAAAATTAGGTGAAGTTTCCCAAGGAAACCAAATTGAGCAATAATATACATGATATTTAGTGATTATACAATCAAATTTAAAGCTTCAAAGTAGGAAAACATGCACATTTAAAAATAAAAATTATATATAGAATATTGATTTTGATATATAAAAGTGTAGAGTATAATTGTGTATGTACATATATGCCAACTCAAAACAATGTTTCCAAAATGTGGCTATGCCATCTCATGAAAATCCAAAACTTGTGGGGAATCATAAAAATGTAGTAGGTCTTCATGTTGCCTGATATCAAAATGTTACAAGAAATATCAATATATCATCAAAAAAATTATTTTAATTTATAGAAAACTATATATGTACACAAGTACCTGTATTTACAAGTATTCCACGCATCTATAGGTTGAAACTACATCCTTTCCTTTTTTTTTCATAGTATGTGATCAATGTGATGATGGCTTAAGGATACAAAAAGGATAATAAATCTATTATAACTATTAATGTAAGTAATATCAATATATCATAAAAACATGTATTTAAACATATAAAACTAAAACCATACTTACCTACATATTATACCAAGTATTCCATGTTTTCTAGGTTTAATCTACACGGACTCTCCTTTTTGTCTCAAACTATGTGACAAATTTGTGATGATGGCTTAAGGATACAAAAGGATAATAAATCAATTTTAACTATTAACCTACAGGAAATATCAAAATATAATCAAAACCTATATTTAAATATATAAAACTAAAATTATATAATTACTTGTTTTTACCAAGTATTCCATGTTGTCTAGGTTGAATATACATGGACTCTCTTTTTTGTCGCAAAGTATGTGATGAATTTATGATGCTAGAGTAAGGATACAAAAGGACAATTTAAATTAATTTCAACTAATAATGTACAAGCAATATCAAAACATGTATTTAAATATATAAAACTAAAACTATATTTACCTGTATTTACTTATTCCATTGTACCATTTGCATCTTCTCTTTTTTGCAGCACATCTATGATTGTCTCATGCTCTTCCATAGAAATTATCCATAGCTCTTTATTTGCGGGTCTTCCACAATACATCACTAGTTTTATATTTATTTCCACCACCAAATGTGAGTAGTGTATAATCTTCTTGTGTATTTCATAATCTTTGAATGTAGGCAAAAAAATCTTCCTTATTAGGTATTTCTGTAGCCAAGTGCCAACAACCACCATCAAACTTGTTGGATGATGATAGCCATCATCAAAGAAATTCTAAAAATTTGCTTAAGGTGATCAAATAAGTTCTCAAAATTTTCTTACGAGGATGTCTTAAGGGGATCACCAAACCTGTTGGATAATGATAGTCATCATCATCTTCTTGAGGTGCTATTAACTTATGTTAAGTCTCCACACAACGAGCCAACCAATATTTTGTTTCCTCTTCATTCTCCTTGGGTGCAACAACAACATACAAATGTCCTACAAACAAAATTTGAGTGAATAACTTACACATGTCCATGTAATTTGGCCAATCTACATACATGCATTCATATGTATATAAATAAATAAAAGCATTACAAAATACTAATAAAGTGAAATAAATTGAGTTACATTACCTTCTTGTACAAATTCTAAAACACAGTCATAGTTGTCTGATGCAAACACTTGATCATTATCTTCAATTGTTGTTTCATATTTATCATGTGTTTGTGCAAGTGTCAACGATATTTGATTCCACTCTTCAACCCATTTTGTATTCTCACATGCTTCCCAATCTCCTGAAATGAATGTCATTTAGTAGATCCACTGATTGTCTCACAATCAGGTCTAGGTAGAATGTTCTCTTCAACCAACCAAAATAATTGAAGAACTGTAGAGTACTCACTTGATCCACATGTAGATAATCTTGTATTGCACCAATCGACAATCCCACGCGCATCTTTAAATTTTACTGCATCCTCAAATTTCAATTGATCTCTAGAAATAATTCTTGTAACACATGCACCAAGTCCATGATGTTCTCCTTTACCATTTCTAGCTTCAAAAAAACTACACATATGTTGGAAATTATGTTCCTTGTGAACCCTACTTAACCAATAGAACATTCAAGCATTCTTGGACCGTTGATTGTATAATTATCTAACCATATGAGATGTTCTGTCATTTGGGTTCCTCTTTCTCTTAAATTTGTATAAAATACATTGAAATAGTATTTAAAAAACTCTGATGAGTGTAATCAGTTGTCACTCAAATAGAAATGATACTCCCTCAATTTTATTCTATCACCCTCTATTCTATCATCTGCATGTCGGTAAAGAATATGAACAAACATAGCCACTTGCACTGAATTGTAATATTATGATTGGATTTCCTCTTGCAGAGCTAGAGTATAGTTTTCCATAAAATCAACCATTGATAGTATAGTTCCAACTCAAAGTGTGTTTCTACATGTGTGAAATTTCCTATCAAGCCATCAAGCATGTTGAGAGTGGTTGCCATATTTTGGTACAATCTTACACCTAAATTCTAATATGAATGCATGTACACTAACGTTTTTTGTAATTAAATCATAACACTTTTCAATTTTTCCATCTTTTAAATAATATTCAGCATTTTTAAATATTTTAACATCCACTAATTGTTGTCCAAAATCATTTTCAACACTTTCATGCATACGAACTCCTAAGAATGAAAGATTGCCACAACTAGTGCATTGTCCAAAAATACATGAACTTAAATAATAAAAAATCTCATTAGATCTTTCACAAAAAAAACTTTATATAACCTCCTTGATTGTTTCAAGTGGCATATTAATACCACATTCCTGCATAATCATGTTAGTAAGTAAAGTACAATGTATATACTGAAAACCATCATAATAATAACAAAATTGCATATGCATTTTACAACAACAAGATATTTGTTTCTTATTAATTTTCACATACCAAGGTTTACATTTTTCAAAAAATCTTTGAATTATTCTAATATTACCAGGTAACACAAAATCACCACAAATTTTTCTAAAAAATTTATTTTGGAGTTGTCTAATAGGTGTTTTAGATGATGATCACGAACTTTGTACCCCACTATTAATTGTATAACATCTCTAGCATTAGATGATACCCTAGTATTATCATGCCAATATTTTTTAATCAAAGATTTGAATTCAATATTCAATTTCGTGTCAGACCTTGGGAGTCAACCACTAAAACTCCAACATTGATTGATTGGATAGTTTTCTATAATTTCTCCTCTTTTCCACTCTTACCAATGTTTTAGGATTTATTTTTAGAATTTCACTAATATTGCTTAACATTCTTTTATTCAATTATTTTTTATTAACTATAGTAGTTGTTATAGCTCGTTGTATTGTATTCTTATATTTAGATCGACTATTCTTTCCACTAGACTCAATTACACTAGCAAAAATAGACATAGCATGTTTTAGTGATTGATATTTTCTTCTTGATTTAACAAAAAATTCTAACTAGATATGTGCAGGATCATGATGGGCCAAAACTTGTGGTGATATGTAAGTGATATGATGACCCATGTGGCTGATGACTTTTTATTTACCCAAAATTGATAAAACCAAAAGGGTTTTTAAAGGAGATTCTCAGTTTTCCACCAATATAAATTATGATTTACTTTGAATTTAATAAATAATTATTATTTATTTTCTATTTGAATTACGACTAAAGTCATGATTGAGAGGCTAATTGAAAAACATCTATAGCTTTCAAACAGTATCACAGTTTTTGAATTTGAAACATGTGTTACATTATATGCTTCACATACTATAAGATATTTCTTTAAAAATTTGAATTTCATGAAGTTTTGACCAAGTGAAGGTGGTCAAACATATGAGTTTTTATATTTTTTAAAATATGTAATAAAATAATTCATAATTAATTATTTACTTGGAAAAAAATTACAAAAAAATATGCATCACATTTTGACATGAGTCTTCTACATATATGTAAAATATTATAAAAGAAATATTATCATTTTATTCTGGTTAGGGTGGTCAAAGAAACACCTACTCCTTATTTTTTCCCTGAAATTTAAGTACTACTGCATTGAAATTTCAAATTTTCATCAAATAGATTTTTTTCTTTTAAATAAACCTAGTAGTTTAGAATCTACATTCAATTTGATACAAATTCCTTTCTTACATATTTTTGAAATAATATAGATAACTTATTCAAATTTTTACGTCAAATTGCCTAACTCTGATTTTTTGAATTTTCATCGGCACTTATGGCCTATTTTTTCCATGATGATCCTGGACATACCCAACTTTTTAATTAATTTTCTCATTTAACACATTCACATCAATACATCATGAGTTGACATTGAAATGATAGTTTTTTTTGATAAAAAAATCTTTGTATAATCTATTGGCATGTGTTCTTATTTGTCTCCAAGAAATCTTACTAGGAAGATTATCCAAAATTTCTCTTTCAAGTTTTTTAAAAATATTTTCATTTTCAACATCACAACTTGGATTTTCATTTTCATTTTCAACTTCAAAAGAATTTTCATTTTCATCTTCATCTTCATCAACAAAATGGTTTTCATTTTCATTTTCAACAAAAGGATTTTTTATTTTCATTTTCAACAAAAAAATGATTTTTATTTTCATTTTCAACAACAAAACGATTTTCATTTTCATTTTCAACAACAAAACGATTTTCATCTTCATTTTCAACAACACAATTATTTTTACTTTCATTTTCAACAACAAAATATCTAAACTTTTCATTATCTCTATGAATAAATTATCCATCTCAACATCATTAAATCTAGCTTGTTTTAAATCTTCCATAATCAAATTTTCTATATCATTCAAAGGTGGATTTGAAGATGTACCTAGTTTTGTGCCTATTAAAACATTCTTCATAGCATTGAAAGGTGAATTTGAAGACATCCCAGGAGTAGTTTGTATAATCATAATATTTTCCATATTCACCTCTTGTAAATTTGCATCATCTACATCCATGGTCTCCTTAATTTTTTTATCTTCAATAGTCGTGGAATTGGATGCTTCAACATTATTCATTGATTGAATTCTCATTCTTCTATCTCTTTATATTTTTTCCTCCTCTCTCTTTGTTTCAATTTATTCAGGCGTCAATACCTTCCTATCTTTCCTCTTATTACGACTTTGTGATCTCATGATTACAAAATTTTGAAGTACAAATGAATGTCAATAGTGAAATTATTCCTCCTTTGTTCTTTCTTCAAACAAGTAGAAAATAAACACAATTCCACTCAAAAACTATCCTAATGATGCCTCCTTTCAAAAGTTCAATTCAAATTGCAAGTTCAAGACCATGTAGAAGACAAAATTTGATAGAAAATAGGTAAAATGGTCATTGTCATCCATACACTATCAAGATGTAGAATTGATAGTAATTTTTTACCAGTAATAATTTTTAAAATGGTCAAAAATTAAATGAGATCATGTTTCCTTTTTCAATGGTTAAAATAATAAATGAAGGAAACATGATCTCGTTTACAAATTGAGATCTCATTTTGTAAATTCGGATCTTATTTTTTAAAATTTGAATTTTTGGTCAAGTTTTTGCCTTGTTTTTCAATTCAAGAAAAGGCTTGGGGACCTGAACCTAAGCTTTGAACCTAGTTTGACTTGCAACTTGAAGGTCATGTCAATGTCACAAGAAAATAGTGACTTTGGACATATGTTTGAAGACCTTTTTTGTAGAATTGTTTTACAAAGTTAAAACCCATTATAGATGAGATAGTGTAGATTCCAAATATGTAATTTTTTACAATTGGAATATTTTTTCTATTTTTCAATTAATTTTTTATAACAGTAGTCCATAAACTTGAAATATTAAGGTTTCTTAATATTTTAATAACTTCTTATTAAAATAATTTTTTGAAAAATGAATTGTACAAAAGCGTACTTCAGACAATTCTTGTCAATTTGAAAAAAATTAAAAAAATGATAATTTTAGGTCTTCTTATGCGTGACATACATGATGGTTTTTCAAAACAACAAATGTGGTGAATAAAAAGTTAACAAAAAAGTATTCAATAAAAAATTACAAAAAATATCAAAGACGTGCTTCAGTGATTAAAAATCTTTTTCCAAAAGGATTTAGAAAAATATGATTATTTAGGTCAAAATACGGATGATGTGCACGTGCATGATATGGTAAAAAAAGTGACTTTTAAATAGTGGTTTTTAGAAAAACCTATTGAAAATCAATTTGTATCATCTGGGTATTAAACTAAATTACATATTTGGAAACTAGAATCCGAGTACTACATTTTATGATTAGTTAATTTTATTAATATTTCATCTCTAACTACTTCAAATTTTAAGGTCAAATGTAACAAATTCTAAAAATCAGGGAAAACAATTCCACTTTTTAGCCAAAAAGTGGACTCAACTTCTAGTACACTGGTGGCACTTTTAAATTCAAAGGAAGGATGTTAGGTTTTTAAGGTTTTATGTTACCCATGGTGATATAAACTATCAAATTTTGAAACCCTCATGTTATATTTCAATGATGGCTTGCTATCGAGGGTAATCAGTCACTTGAGTGATCCGATTGAGCCTTTCCTCCGTGCTCTTACCAGCCCCTTTCACCCAGCCTATCGGTCTATTTTTGCCACCTAAGCTTAAACATTTATACCGTTGAAGGTTGTATTGGACGGTCCCACCTTAATATTCTACATGTCCTATATGCAGTTTGGCTAACCGTCCAATCATGGGTTTCGATCTGGACCATTCCTCACAAACCTCGCAGGTATGTCTGTTAATGTCACTAAAGTGGTGCGAGGTCTGTGAGATGTCGTCATCTGTCATATACGGAAGGGTGGGGTCTTTTCCCGAGGCGCTAGCAGTGACAGATGGATGTCATTTCACTAGAAGAATTTTAATGACTAGTATTAATGACCATCTCTCGCAGGCCTCGCACGAGCAAAGTAAGTGTTTCTAAAGTACTGTGAGGTCTGCGAGAAAGAGACACATGGCCTACCTTTTGAAGCAACTAGGCTAGGTGGGGCCTATTATCTGATCGTGACCTCTTGTTTTCATGGGTTATGGTTGGTTGTTGTCTTTCCTAGGCGATGATGTGGATTTTCAACACTCGTTGACTCAATCTAAGTCGTCCGACTTGCTAGGTCCGTTCTACATCAACGGTGAAATCTCAAAGAAGTTATTGATCATCCGTGTGATGAGATTTTATGCTGTGAAACTTATTTTATTAATGGCACGAGTTTTTTCACAGGATTTTCTCTTGATCTCCTTGCGTGCGAACGGTAACCTCCTGATAGAAACAATGATGCACACTATATGCCTGAAATAAATTTGTAGTGGCAATATCAGCCACTAAGCATTCACATATCCATGTGAACATTTGGGAAATTAATACTCCCTGCACTTGATTATTCTATAAGTAACGACTGAATCGCTCTATATTATCATTGCATTTTTTGAGTTGGCAGGTAGTGGATTTGTTTGCAATTTCTAAGATTACATTTCTTCAATGGATAAGTCCAACCAACACCAAAGTGCAAGGATAGGTGCACGGAGTACGCATAAATTAAAGGAACAGTTTCCTCTAGATGTTCCTGTGGCAAGTGTCCAGGGCGTGGGTAGGAGGTCAGGGCATTGTAATTCCCCTGTTGTTCTTTCTTCAAGTTCTTATTGTGACAGGTCCGAGACTGACTTGGATTACCGATCTTACCTGGCAGCCTTCATCAAGCTCATGGGTGTAAATGAAGAGTTCCTTGCAGTTACACCAATAACTATAATGGCACCATGCCAGGTTACTAGAGTTCATGCTGATATGGATGAAAAGAAGGTGGTTCCACCTCTAACTGAGGTGAGAACCAGAAGCGATCACTTGAACTGGGGCCATGTGTCAACCAAATGATTGCTACTGTTGTGTGTGTTGCTCGTGGGCAGCAATTTTTCTAGTGTTTCATCTTGTTGATGTGGACGTGCACGTGCTTGGCACACTATTTTTTTTCTCCAACTCGTTACTGTGTAACCATTTTTTTTATTCCTCAAATCATACACAATTTTTTCTAATGATGAGTAATGTGAATTCGAATTTCATTCTAAATGAAATTCAATTTTGAAATTAACAATGTAGCCTATTGCTTTGTTGCTCTCCTGTCTTATAAAGGAGATTTCACGGCTCATTGTTGAGGGGTCATATTTTGAATCCAAGAGGTTCTGAATATATGTACAATCAGTTCATTTACCATAGTTTTCTTGAAGGTTTTAGTTAATATCTTTTGTGGTCAGGTTTTCTATGAAGCAAGCAAGTCGTGCTGATGTAATTACCAATATTAAAGCAATAAATGATAATCATTTTGAAACAATTTCTCTCCTAATTATATGTCATAAGTTGTGAATGAGCCTATTAATGATATTTTCATTCACTTCCAATGGTATATTTGAATGTGTTCTTCATTTCCCTACTTTAACTCAATGAGTTAATGAAATTGCTTGAAAATGAGTTATAGATTTGTGATTATACATCTAGGATTGCTAAGGAGTATTGTTTTAAAAATTAAAATTCGCATGATGTAAAGCATTATGGTGATATGTCCATAATATATGGATTATGTTTCGTATGAATCTTGCCCAGTGGATGAGGCACCTTCCATTTTCTTCAAGACTACTACGAGGATGTAATTCTAAACGTGGTGGTCTAAGAACTGAACAAACCAAAATATTAAACCCTTTCTCTCTACGAGATGCAAAATTTGCATTGAAGTCTTCAATCCTATTGCTCTAAGATACCTGTTATTATTCTTTGGTATGCCAATACCGAGAGTAATTACTATCTCATTGCGTGTGTAGGGATTGTAATCTATAAGAAGAAGTGTTCTTACCATTCATAAAACATTCTTATGAACACATGTAGGTTTACCCACCTTGGTTTTAAAGAGCCAAAAGTGTAGGAGATGGAAGTCTTTGACTGGATCTCGTTAGTTGGAAATTATCCTTTGTAGTTCTTTATTATAGAGGTTGGATACCTCTTAGAGAATTGCAAATCCTATCTAGAAAAAAAACCAACATACACACCCCATAGTGAGCTATGCATCATGATATTATCAACTTTCCACACCTAAAGTTTATCCTTTGGAAGAGCCCACCAACAATATTCATCTAAATAAATTCAATTCCTAACCCTCTGGGCATCCCAATGAAAAATCAAAAAAAGAAAAAAAGAAGAAAAACTAAAGAGAAATAATTCTTCTAATGGTGAAAACCACTTTATTAGTTCCTTGGGAAAGTGTTATGGTGGAAACCTATGTATAATTGCCATGTCTAGTAATCACCATCTACCATATATTACCTACTCTTTTCCATTTCACCCATAATAAATTTAAGCTCCCATACACATGATACTACCTACCACATGTCACCTATCCACTTATCATGTCTTGATAATTATCAATGTTTCTATCATTATCCATCCTATCTTATACCATAATAAAAATTAATTCCACCCATGATCCCATAATAAATGATCCTATACCTAATTGGGGCCATATTCCTTGACTTAGTCATTGTACTAGATCTTTGTTGTCATCTTGAGAGGAAAATTCACAGTTCCACGATTCTATACTTACACATTTTCCATAATAAATCCATCCATGACAAACCATAATAAATTACTTTTTTTCCTACACCCTTCATTCCATCCATAATAAACCATCACAACCTATACCTAATACTCAAGAAAATCCAAAGTATGCATCATGTAAAACATCGAGCTTTCATGAAAATTGCAAGAAAAGACCATTTTTGAATCATCCTACTTTCTGTACATACCTATTGAATAATAATTATATCTATCAGATCCTGATTCATGCCTTAATGGATGCATCTTTCCTATAATAGACATAATCTAGTATCAATGTAACCCCTTATTCAGAAAGAGATATGATGGTTGTTGATTTTTTTTATTAGTTGGTATTTTTCTTTTTGATTTATCATTTTTTCTCCTACTACCTTCTTGAGGCCACCTTGATCTTTCAATATCTTGGCATGTTTAGAAAAACATAGGATAGAGAATGTTCATTTCTTTTGTATGTCGTGTCTATGGGATGTTCTTATAACATTATTAAGACAAATACTTACCTTGTGTGTGTTAGGACAGCTTCTTGCATAAACAATTGGCCTTTGCATATAAGGTCGTTGAATACCTTTTGTGCATTAGGACTATGATGCTCTAATTCTTACTTCCTCACATAGATCTAATAAGGTTTTAGTATGTCTAGTATGAATAAGGACAACCTTTTGTTTGTAGGGTAAAATTTTATGCAAAGAATACAACAAACCACATTGGTTCGTCATACCTTCGTGCATAATATCCATTTATTATATCAAAATAAGGATTGCTCTCTATATTTTTCTAGCATAATCTTAGAATGTCACCTTTCCATCTCATGCTCCCTATCCACCTTTTCATTACATTACCTACTTATATCTTTCACTATTTGATATTTGATCAAAAAAATGATTCATTCTTCATTATCCTACATTTCACTTCATTCCTTCTTCTACTAATTCTCATTTCATCTATGTATCATGATACAAAAACAAAATCTCCAAAACATCTCATCGTATATAACATTTTCTATATAAATAATCATAAGCTCATAGGGCATCATCATAGGGCATCACATCATTATAAAAAATATAATATATACATAATCATCATATTCATCATCAAGTACATCTACATCATCTAAATCACATACATATCATAATAATCACATCACCATCATATACATCATATATATAGCATCATAACATCGTAATCATATCATACATCACCACATCATTATCAAATCATAAATCATAACATGAATCACATATACATCATCATTATGAACATCATAATAAACTCATGTCACATGTATGTTTCCAAAATAAAGTCTCATCTCATATGTATACATCAAAAATTATGTCATATCAATACATCAAAATAATGTTTATGCATGGGCTACATGAGATATAAATATACATGTATACACATAATCTCGTACAAAAAATAATACACAATCTACATCATATGGTGCATATATACACTAAGACTCACCCTTTGAATTCTTGGGTGATCTTGGTACTGATGGTGAGACCATGCAAGTGGTTGTTCTAGTGGTGGTTTTATTGGTGATGGCCCCATAAATGAAGGATTTCCCGATCTCACTAAATTGGAACCCCTTAACTAACTCTATGTAGAAAATTTAGGTGTCCAGGTTGATAATATACAGGAAATTTGTCTCATACAAAGTCCTATAATACATGGCCTCCTATGTTGACCTAGTAAGCTCCACCATAGTTTCAAGTGTCATCAGCCCCTTAAAACCATATCCATAATCCTCCTCATATCCACCTCCTCTTATTACCATAATAACACATTTGCATCTCGTTGAGTCTAAAAACTATCTCGCTCAATCCGTGCCTGATCTCTCTCACGAAAAAATTTCGATCCCTATCCTCCCATAAATAATCCTTCTTAGACCATGTAGTAGTTAGCTAGACCTATAATCCATCCACATCTATCATTGATCCACCACCCACATCTAATCCCATTTGGGTCTCTCTGTTTCCCTATCCTCAAACATCACCACCACCCTCTCCTCCTTCCCCTACACCCTTCTCCTCACTCATCTCCATTGTCTAACCTTGACACCTCCTAGGTTTATTAATCATACAGGCCTACAAGCCACCCACCAATGCATCATAATCTAATTTAGTGCCCACATTTATCATAGTAGGAAGCAAATCCTACTACTATGGTGTACCAAAGACTCAAAATCAACTATTGCTATAGAAGAATCCATCACTAGAGCCCAATCTGTAATCTCCTACTACTTACAAGTGAAAATATCCTCATGAATCGACATTATCTAAAACAACCCAAAATTCCATTGTACCCACTCTGGAATATACCTATTAATGGGATTGTGTTGTGAACCTAAAATGGTAACACATCTATTGACAATAAACCAACTGCCCTACATCACTTGTCCAAACCTCACACTACTTCCACAATCTCCAAATAATTGCATCCAACTCATCTAATTATTTCCAATATGAAAAGTCTCTAGTCACTAATGAGTTAGCACACGAGCATACAACTAAACATAGAGCATCCCTACTCTAATCAACTTCTATGTAATAAGTCGTCACTGCAATATGCTCCCAAGCCCAAATGTACAATAAGGTCAGAAAACATGCCAGACTCACTCCATACTAATATACTACCTAATACATGTCATGATATAAATGAGCTAAAACACATGGTCCCCATGAATAGACAACACCATTGTTGACCATTCGCTCTATCACTCGACCCCAGCCAATGGAAAAAACCATTGAATTTGGGTTTGGAACTAACACCCCTCCAATCCTCATCCAACACTATTGGTAGTGCATCAAACTTTGTCATGGCTCTCCAAAAATATATCTCTCCATCCTCAATCCCCAAATTTTCCATCAAGAACACTCTCTCCAATGCACTCTCCCTCATGATCGAGATATATGAAATCCTCTAGACACCCTCTAGAGTAATGGTCATCTTCCCAATAGGTAGAATAAATGCACTGTGCTTGCTATTCCACCATTCTACTAATGTTCTCATCATGTCTCAATGTGATCTAATCTCAAGCATGTATGTGATATACCATAATCCAACTGCACTTAGAGATTATTACTCTACCTCGATCAACAAAGGCCTTAGTGTAATCATACTAACATGACCAACCTTGAGACATGATCAAATCTAACTCTTGAAACAATAACATACACATTGTTAGCCATTTTTCCAAAAAAATCCTTATGACCTAATTCCTCAAAACCACATATCTACTCACCAAATGTGCAATTTTATCAATTGTGCCAAATTAACCATCATTTGTGGCCTAATTTTTCAATTGCATCACTTTACCCATCATTTTTGCAACTATACATCAAAAGCACCAATCTGCCAATTACATGTGTCAATATACCCTTCAATTTCACAATTTCATTGATTGTGTCAAGCCCCTAATCAAATGTGGCCTAGTTTTCAATAGCGCTATTCTATCCATCAAATGTGCCATTACACATCAATTGTGCCATTTCTCATGTAAAAAATATCATTTTAGCCTATCAACACATTTTGATTTAACCTATTTTTAGTTATATTTAATGTACCTAAACCTACCCCAAAAGACCCAAAATTTAGACACATACTTTTAGGGGTGACTCGACTAGCCGTTGAAGATCTGGAAAAACTCCACTCAATGACTCACCAATTGATCAAATTCTTGTCATCTCTACAATCACTTCACGCTCTGGAGGCTTTAAACTCTAAACTGTGGAGAGTGCAAATGAGTAGAAATGACCCCCCTAAACTTATATACAGCCCCAAAAACCCTAATATTCACCCCCACACCTTAATATTTTCCATTTTCTTCATCCAATCACCCTTTACCTTTGTTTTTCCTTCATTGAATTCTATTTTTCATCCCCTATTCAATATACCTAGCCTATCCATCCTATCGAGAGTTCAACCCAAAAAAATAAAATTGATTGATCTCTTGAGGGGGCACCTTATCTTCATCCCTCAATTCACTAGAGCACAGTGGGGCACACCACCAGTTAATTTTTTCATACCAACGTTACGTCCTTAAAATAATGCAATAAATGCATTATCTCAAAGAGAAAAAATTTAGACACCTAAAAATGACTAACGTATTCCATCTCATCACCTCATCATTTCTTATCATTTCCTTTGTTAGTATTAACTAAAAAATTCTAGCTAACACATTCACATCATTTTCTCTCATCTACATTAATTAAATAATTTTTAATTATTTAATTAATTCATCAGTTTCTCTCATCCACTTTAATTAAATAATTTTAATTGTTTAATTAATTCCTCAATTTGTCTCATGTACTTTAATTAAATAATTATTTAATTAACTCATCAATTTCCTCTCTCCAAATTAATTAAATGGTTTTTAATTATTTAATTAATCCATTCATTAATTCTTATTATTTGGTATAATTAAATAATTTTTATTTCCCCTAAATAAATATTTAACTGATATTTTATTTATTTTCTATTATTTTCCTCATGCACATGATTAGATAAATTTATTTATTTATTTCTATTCATATTATTCTCAAATCCATTAATTAAGTGAGCTAACTAAAAAGTAACATTGGTCCACTCAAACTCACTCTTAGTTAATTCATCAATCAAATTAGTTTACCCATCCATGCATTTAGTTCACTCACCCATGTAGTTCTAGTTCATTTATCCATGAAATGATTTAACTCACTAATCAAATCCTCCACAAGGACTCATGCCACTTGCGCATTCCTCATGTTCTCATAATCAATCTCCTCCATTGATTCTTTTGATTATTCTACACTATTGATTGATATCACATGAAAGATATGAATCAATCATCTTCTAACCTATTAAGGATCCATTTTTTTTGCAAAAAATCATGCTATCATTCAATCCATTTACTATCAAAGGTTATGTTAAGTTAGTAGAACAATCCACATATCTGCACTATTGAAGTATATCTAAAATCAATAGAGTAAGACGAGGCTTTGTGGACATAATATTATATTTTATTTTAGTTAAATCAGTGCTTCACACATTCAATTGAAAGTGATTGTTGAATGGTGAAATAGGCACTTTTATGATATTATCCTTATT
Source organism: Sequoiadendron giganteum (assembly GCA_007115665.2). Lineage (NCBI taxonomy): Eukaryota > Viridiplantae > Streptophyta > Pinopsida > Cupressales > Cupressaceae > Sequoiadendron > Sequoiadendron giganteum. The sequence continues at coordinate 621,133,706 of CM021108.1, forward strand.
TTACAATTTCATTTTTTTATCATCCACAGTTGAAGAGCATGTAGAAATGGATTAAGGGCATCTAACAAAGATGAAAACATAATAAGAAAATCTCTAAAGAAATAAAATAACACATGCAAACATAGAATAATTCCATAGAGGATATGACTCCATTAATATAATAAAATGTCAAAAGTGAATTGAGCACAATGTGATCACATACAAAATGTATTTGTAATATAATTAGTGAAAAAAGTATAGATAGAGGGCAAGGATAGAGCACCATCAAAATCCATAACATGAAAACAAGGGTCTATCAAAGTATCTAGTGTTTTCTAAAAATGTGTAAAATAAAAGTGAACTAACCTTAGAAGGAAGAATCAAGTGACATTAAAATAATATATATTCTATTATCACTAAAAATATCAATACTAAATGAAATCTTAGAAGTATGCTAAAAATGTAAACCCTAGGTCAAGACAAGGGTAGGTAAGGTGGGCAAAGGTTAGGCTATGTAAAGCAATACCAAATCCTAAGAGATAGATGTGTCAATGAATATCAATGTGCAAAGAGATAAATTATCATTAAAATTAATATAAAATCATAAATAAGTGTAGATCAAAATACCTAATTAAGGTTTCAAGGTTGGGTAAGTTTGTTAGGCTCACCAAAATAAAAATGAAAACTAACTTTCCTTATTAGTTAATCTAGGTCAATTAATTAAATACAATAATTACAAATTAATAAAACTAGAATAAATTGAGTTTTTGGATTAGATTGGATTAGATCAAGTAATATAAGACAAGCACAATCACACCATAATTAGTAATTAATGAAGAGAAATATTGTTCAACTTTTTGAGTAAAGATGTGTGTTGATTGATGGGGATAATGAGATCTATCCATCTTAGAATTATAAAATGCCTTAGATAGTTGTGTATGTAGATTATAATTATAATATTATTTTTTATTGTATGCTAGGTAACTTTGGTGTTTTGGATCTTGATTTTTCTTGTGAACTTGTTGTGTATCTATGAACATGATCTCTAATGACCTTTGGATTCTACCCTCCAAACTTTCACTAAATATACAACTAGGTAATAATGATCTCTATCACACTCTTAGGGTTTTTCTATCAAGTGCTATTTGAAAATATCTTCGCAAATAACAAGCTTCAAACATTCACATGAATTTTAGAATGATTGTCGTTGTGACTCACATCTTCAAGGAAAGTGTGATTAGATTTGATAGATGTAAATGATTGTTCTTCTAGATGAGATGCTATGCAAATGATCGTTCTTAGATGAGATATTGTCTTGGTTGTGACGATGCAATGATTAGAAATAAATGCAATGGATGTCCTTCTATACATAAACATAACATGAAAGCAAATATCTATACAAAGTGGCCTAGGACTAAAACATAAGATGGGGCTAATTGGTTAAATGTTTAATTTTGATTTTATATTTAAGTGGATCAAAATTATGCTTTCAAGGACATCACCTCCACTTTCACAACCTAGATCAAAATACTAGGTTAGATCAAAGTCTAATAAAATTAAATTAATAATCATAGTCATACAAATAAGTTGATTGAATTAAGATTGTGTACACATAAACATAAGAATAAACAGTAGACATAAGATAAAAAACAAATAAACTAAATAAACAGTACACGATTTATAACTATATAAAAATATCAAATCACTACCTCAAACTGAACACACAACTAGATAAAAAATCAAAGATACAGTTGTCACCATTACAAATATAAAAGTGCTTCCAAAATTTTAAATTATTCTTCCTGATCACATATGAGATCCTCAAGAAAACACTTAACCCTTTGGGTTTGATGTTTCCCATCTGACTTTGTTATAGTGCTCTTTTGAACTGCTGATTTTATCTTGCTTTATTTGTGCTGCTGTTGTTTTCTGATATTGTAACTTGATGGAAAATTTATCCAATACAAAAAAAGAAAAGAAAACACTTAACCCTTATAATAAATAACAGAGTAAAAACATGACGTTAACATGCTGACACAGTATTTTCAAAAACCTTCCTTCTTAATCATGTCTATCCCAATGCTAACAATACATTGCCCTCCACACAACTCCATTTCAGGCCCCTCGAAAAATCGCTGATTCTGAGTGCTATCTGGTTTTCTACATCTATTACAGTATTCGCTCTTATTTTAAAGAAAAGAATTGAAAAAGCTCCTAAATCAAATATTGGGAATCATGTCAATTTCTCTTATCCTACAATCCTAGTACGGATAGTCAAATTCCTGGCTTGGTAGGGACATCAATGGTGCGCACCAGTGCAGTGCAGAATCAAATCAACCCATATTACGGGCCCACATTATTAGTGGGCATATCCGTACCGATAAAGAAATAAAAACAAATAGAGAGTACTAAACACAACAAACAAGTATTTATGGAATTTAATAATGCTTTAAAATATAGTTTATAGCATAATAATTATCAACTTAGTTTTGATTATTAAAACCATCAATGTGGGTTTCTTGTCAGATTTTTTCTTTTTATCTAAATGCTTTTCATTCTGATGTTGGATCATGGAGTATGATCCAAAACCTTGATGTAAAATTGTGCATACAGTTACAATTCAGAAATATCAATACCAATATCTTATTAATCAAAAAAATCTTAATTTTCTTAATTTTATGAAAAATAATTCGTTTTCAGTAAAAACATAATTTAGAAGTCCAGTGATTTTGAGTCTTATTAATTTTTTACTTTGTTTGAATTTTGAGAATGATTTTTTTCAGGCACCTTTTTATGAATATGTGTAATATTGAAAGTTTGTAAATAAAAATGAAAGTAGAAGATAATACAAAGTGGATATTTGATCTTCACAAGATTTATGAGACATTTTTAGTAGAAGACTTAGCAGTGTGAATCTCACATATCATCCCACATGGTATTTTAAGTCGATAAGGTGGGGCCTATAAGAATTGGCCCACGGTTTGGGCTAGTGCAATCCACGCTGCTTTTCTTATGAATTTAAAAAATATCTGTGCAGTGGACCTGGCGGTATTATAATGTAGTTACAGGCTGCTTTGCACTTTAGAACTTAGATAGGATTGCAACCCAATATATATATGAAACGTGAGTTGTAAATCATTCATAGTCCTGGAGAACTTTCTTCCATAGAATTGTGTTGGCTTTGCTTTGTTCTCTCCCTACCTTCAATGTTTTTAGGGTTTTGTTCTTTATTCTCAAGAGTTCTGTGTTAGGATCCTTGTTTCTCTATAGAAGCCAAAAGCTGGTTTCCTTTAGAGGAAACTCTGAGTCTTTGCAAATTAGAAGAATGGCATTAGAAGGATCCACCAATATTGTTGGCTTGTCCAATGAAAGCCAGGAGGCAATGATGAATCCTTACATCTCTGAAAATACCATCATCTCTCTTATTGTTTTGCTCTCTGTAGTAATATTCTTTGTGGGTTTTGTTTCAATTGTCCCATGGGATTACTTCTGGAGGCCACATGAGAGGCAGACATCAGCCAGATTGGTAAATACTGGGTTGAAGAAGAAGTCCATTAAATCACTTCCATTCATTGTGTACAGCAAGCTCAGACCAGAGATTGAAGGCAGGGAGTGCCCAATCTGTTTGACAGATTTCATGAATGGAGAAAAAGTGAGGGTGTTGCCCAATTGCAAGCACAGTTTCCACATGGAATGTGTGGACAAGTGGTTTCTTTCTCACTCCTCCTGTCCCACTTGCAGAAATTGCCTTCTCCACAGAGCAGCTCATGTCTTGGGCATGCCAAAGGGCAGTGGAGAATACTTTCATCCTGGGGAACAAAGGGACATGGAAGCTGGTATTAAAGCATAGTCTGATCTCATCTTCTGTCCAGGAGGGATCCCTAAGAAATTCAAAGAGCATGTTGGCGAACCATTGTTCGCTGGTGTAATTATTGAAAGTCCAAGTGAGAATGCATGGTTCCTTGGGAATAGGGCTGCTCGAGAAACATCTGGTCCCCCTCACCGACCAATTTTATTTTTGAATGAAAATGATCGAAATTATTTATGTATCAATAGTGTTGTATTTATGTAAAATAGTAATAGAAATCGTGGCTTTCATTATTTAAAAATAATGATGTCTCTCAATGTGCTCATTTTAATTTTGTTTATATTTGTGGTGTGAATATTGCACACCATGCCATTTTCTTTGGGTCCTTTTTATGTTATATATTCAATAATAAGTTTAGAAGTGGCATGATTTTTGACTTAAGTGTTCTATATTCAATAATAAGTTTAGAAGTGGCACGATTTTTGATTTTAGTGTTCTATATTCAATAATAAGTTTAGAAGTGGCATGATTTTTGATTTAAGTGTTCTATATTCAATAATAAGTTTAGAAGTGGCATGATTTTTTATTTAAGTGTTCTATATTCAATAATAAGTTTAGAAGTGACATGTTTTTATATAAGTTTGGTTTTTTATATAAGTGTTCTATATTCAATAATAAGTTTAGAAGTGACATGGTTTTATATAAGTTTGATTTATAATTTTATTATATTTTCATTTTATTATTGATTTTTAGATATTTTGGATCTAGTTTTTATATTTATTAATCACTGTTCAAGATTAGATTCATGTGTACAACTTTGCATTTGTAGATTTAAATCTCAAGCTTTCACAATTTGAAAATATAAATTCTCACCTTGTCAACATTTTGTTAGATTTCATAATAAAAAACAATTGACAAAATTAAATCTCCTTAAAATTAAAAGAAAATTATGACATCATAAGTTTAATAACATTTTAAAGAAAAAAAATGATAGAATTCTTACATCTATATTTCTAGATGATAAAATGAAGGAAATAAATAAATATACATAGGCTTTAGGATGCATGATCCAAAATGACAAGTGTCTCAAAAAGTCTTAGTTATATGTAGGATTGACTCTACATGTAGGAGTAATGGTATCAAGAGAGACGACTTGATAAGGGAGAGGTGGTACCTAACTATTGTTAATTAAGGAGTTAAATGAGATAGAAGAGGCATTTTCTCTCATCAATAAGAAGTTAATGTGTGTTCTACTATTTCCTAGTTTATATAAGTGAATAAGTTTTTAATTTCCTAAGTAAACATAATATAAAGTGAAATAAATAAATAGTTACACCAACACCCCCCTTTAAGTGTAACTTAAAAAAAAAAAAAATTGAAAAGATGAGCCTTGTTAAGCATTCATATACAATTTGATACAACCCAAAGGTACAAAAAATAGAGAGTATACCTTCCATAAGAAGAGAAATTAAAATTTATAGGAAAAGAACTTGATCCCAAGGAGGAAAGTGGAAGGACTAGATAACCCCCTAGAAGTGATAGTCACCCACACCTCTAGAAGAACTTGAAGATGGAGATATGTGCTCTCTAGAAAGGGTTTGGTAAAAATATTTACAATATGCTCCAATGTAGGACAATAAGTTAAATATTTATGATATTCTTTCATATAAGATCATAGATGCAATGCATGTGGATCTTTGTATCTTTCAATCGTTGATGGTGAACAAGATTTCTTGAGAGTGTAATAACACTTTGGTTGTCATAGTAGATGATGAATGGTAGCCAATAGGTGATGTCAAAATTTGTTAAGATGTGATAAATCCAAATGGCCTTTATAATAGCATTCATAAGCCTCATATATTCTTCCTCTATATATGAGAGAGAAATAACATGTTTTTTCTCAATCAACATATAGGTCTAAATCTAAGGTGAAATTTATATCTAGATATAGATATGTGAACCTCAAAATCACTAGCCTAGTTTGAATCTAGGTATTCTACTATTTTTTTTTCTTGACCTACTACATGGTGTATCCTAAATGAGTGTGTCCCTTGTACATAGTGTAGTAGATATTTGGAATCTTCCTAATGAATCTCATGAGGTTCTTGCATAAAGTGAGAGACCATTACAATAGCATAAGAACTATAAGGTAGCATCAACAAGAGGATTCAAACAATAAACCTCCAATTTGATGCTTGATGAAAAGGGTGTTGGGAAGAGATTACAAGTAACCATCTCAAACCATGATAGTAGATTAAGATCATATTACTATTTAAAATACTTATCCAAAACCAATTTGATAAATTTAAATCCAAAGGAAGTAACATAACAATACCAAGTCTTTCATAGAGAACCTATCATAGAAAGAATACTGTATGGAGATAGTCATAGATGAAGAATTTTTAGTGATAACCAAGTCATCGACATAAAATACCAATACAAGAATTTGTTCATCTTGTCATAGAGTGTAGATGGTAGAGTCAAAGTGACATTAGGTGAAGCCATGAAAAATAATGGAGGAGTCAATATTGGCATATCAATCCCTTGGGGCTTACTTAAGGCTATAGATGGAAGTTTGAATTTCACACACTAAGGAAGAATAATGAATAAACCAATGTGGTAATGTCATATAGATTTTCTCTTGTAGATCACCATGAATAAATACACTCTTTACATCCATAAGATATACCTACCAATAATGGGTGATGAAAATGGCTAGAGTGAGTTGGATGAAATTCATTTGAACAAGAGGTGTGAAGGTTATAGTATAATCTAAGCCAAGTACTTTTGATACTTCTTTAGTAGAAATTCATTATTAGTATTCGTTGATGGTTCCATCTACTCCATACTTGGTTTGAAAGATCCACTTATATCAAACCATTTTCTTCCCTTAGTAAGTGGGACTAGATACCAAGTGTGATTTTTGATCATAGAAGTGTATTCTTTCTCTATTATTGAATCACATTTAACAATACTCTTTGCTTCCTCAAATGTATATGTAGCAGAGGCTTGAAATATTTATCTATAAGGAAAATGTTCATATTGTGACAAAGTCCTTGTATCTAATGGATCAATAACTAGTATACCTATTACCTATAAGTTTTAATAGTTCCAAAGTGGATGGGAAACCAAGGTCGAAGAATGTCTTTATGCTAGATAGTCTAGACTAGAAGGTGGACTAGAAGGATGAGGTTCATCTATCTTTGAATCAAAATTTCTATCCTGATTAATGCCTTTTTATGGAGGATGAATGGGAAATTTAAATATTAGGGGAAGGTGTTTCCTCAAATTTGACACTTGAAATGATCACACCATAAGTACTATGATTCAAAAGATGGTATAATTTGAATCCATTAGGATAAACCAAAAATATGCAAGGCTTACTTTTTGTTTCTATTGTCTTTCCTTTCTTTGAAGGTATGTCTGCCCAAGATTAAGATACAAAAAAATTTAACTTCTTAACCAAAGGTTTATAACCACCCTAATCCTTAATTAAAGTGATTTATTTAGTCTTTGTGTGGAATGTGTCTTTTATATAGAGTTTGCACATTTTATTTGCTCAACCTAGTATTGTGGTGTTAATGATCAGTACTATATCACATAATTAGAAATTTATTTCAAGGACCAATTCTTCCTTTCTATTGCTCAATTATATTATGGGCTATATGGAACAATGTGGTAAGGATTTATCCCTTTGATATAATATAACTCCACAAATAGATGGTTGACATATTCCAAGTTCTATTATCAATGTGAAGTTTCTTTGTGACCTTGCATTTTTGTTTCTTAGTTAAGGCCTTAAAATGTTAAAACTTCCCAAACACTTCATACATTTTGTGAAGAAAATAGAATGTTGTGAAATGTGAGAAATCATCTATGGAAGTGAGGAGATATTGAGATTATTTGAAGGAAAAAGTACATAAGGGCCTGAGCATATATCACTATGTATTAGTTCTCAAGAATTGTAGAAGCTTTTTTGCCTTTTTGTTTTCATTATTCTCTTCAAGATGTTTTCCTAAAGTTTAAAAAATAAAAAATAATTTTGAGAAGGAGATTTGAGGTAGTCTTGTGACCATTTCTTATCTTGTCGACTACTAAAGATAGTGGTAATTCAACTGACCAAACTGCTCATGCCATAGTTCACCTACTTCATTAGTAGAATAAGAAGAGCCTTGAAAGGTGAATCAAGAATAAAATGTGAAAAATTATATAAGCAAGTGTCTTATGGTTCGCCTTTCCAAGGGAAACTTGGGAATTGGTAATTATTTATGTAATAAACTCTATAAGAGTTGGTATAGAATTCTCTATACCTACAAGATTTGGCTAAAAATATAGTCACCCAGGATCTAGAAGCTTCAATTAAAGCATAAGAGAGATCAAATATGAGAGAATATGCTACTCTATCAAAGGATACAAATAATATGGTGATCAAAATTTAGAATACAAAGGTATAATGGCGTGAATTTGCACCCCTTGAAAATTCCACATTTACGTACCTCGTACCTTAGAAAATCAAGTTTGATAATGCATTTCCACATCCTTCATTCGCTTCTCATCCACTTGGCAGTTGTTTTATGTGTCGGTAGAGGATATTCTATCAGGGATGCTATCGCGATGTGCAAACGTCTATGTGGCGTGCTAACGTCCTAACAAGATTCATGCCTCTAGAATTCACAAAGGTATTGCAATTCTTAATTGGTGATCTGAAGCGTAGTGTCTCTACTCCCTTGATCGACCTTGAACAACTCCTTTTCCTCCAATTTCATTTCCAAATGACTATCTCTCTGATTCTCACACTCTCTTTGGGAAACTTCTTGATCATTCACACACTTGAGCTACTATGTTTCACTCTTTTCATGACATTCTCACCTCCATTGAAGCTACAAGTTGATACTTTGTTGGTTTTACACTCTTCGTTGTTACGGAAACATTGACATTTGCTAGGTTGCGAGCTCACTCCTTCTTCCATTTTCCTTGAGTGCATGTAGTTGAAGGTGATATCACTCCATTTTCCCTTTCTCTTGCATTCATATTGTTCTCATAGCATATCATTGTTTAGCATAGTGCTTAGTAATTTACTGTAATATCTTTCTTTATCACATTTCTCCTATCATTACTATATTGTTTGTTTGTAGAGGTGGAAGCACCAAAGAGGGGGACTGACTGCGGACATCTTCTATACACAACCCCAACATTTTTTCATCTTTTGTGTGTAGGTTGATCGTCGACTGAAGACCTTGAAGACATCAATTCGTGGGTAGGAAGGTGTGCCTCCTTACCTTTCTTTGTCCTTTAGTGGCTAGAATTAATCTTATGGCTTTCTGAATATTATGTTATATTTAGTTTCTTTCTACTTTCTTTCACTACATTAAACCATATTTTAAGGTTGTTAGTAAGTTTCCTCAATTTTAAGACTGTAATTTATGCTTTATGTCCATACGAACTCTAGCGCCCCACTAAGACACCAGCACACCTTGTTTCCGTCCATGTCCCACATTATAGTCCTCTGGCAGTGAGCTTCTTATGTTACAATCTAGACTTTGGAAACTCACTCACCTAACTTCTTGAAACATTTGGGCTTGTTAAAGGACAACAACAACTTGGTTTTTCTTCCTTTCAGCCTTTAAACCTTAAACTCTCTCGAAAAATTCCTTAGCTTGAGGTAGATTAGGGGAACCTATTGTTCTAGACCCTCCCATGACCTAGGGTCTTGATCAGTTAGTCCCCCTCCTCTACATTTTGGTGAACCCGACGTGAACTATTTTACTTCCATTTCGTAGTGTTGAAGGAATATTCTCTCGTGTTCTAGGTTTGTTGCAGGTGTGTGCGTTGCAGGGCACCTACCCTTTCAACCTAGCCTACAACCACCAAGGTAAAAGCAAGAAGTTGGGTGCATGAAGAGGGGAAGTTTTGGCCCAAAAAAATCTCATAGAAAACATGTATGCATTATTAAAAAATGTGTATGCATCGAGTACCCAAGCCTAAAAAAGTGCATATGCGCTAAAAAATGTGTACGTTTTATAATGCGTACGTGTTTTATAACACATATAAGTTATTTATTTAAAAAAATAAATAACTTTTAGAAACGCATATGGATTTTAAAACATGTACGCGTTTTCTAAAAAGCATTTTTTTTTTAAATAATCAAACAAATAAAGAATGCATATGTGTTTCGTAACACGTACGCGTTTTCAAAAACACATATGCATTATTAAAATTTTGAATCTCCAACCCACATGTAGCCTTGTTTTTAGGCTCAGGAAATTCTTGGTAATCCGACCCTTAACCTTTGACCTATAACTAAAAATCTAAAGCAAATTGAATAAAAATGTCCTTGACTTTGGCAATATGGCTGATGGACTTTTATTTGAATCAATTTATAAAATTAAAACCCATTAGAGAACACAATTTTTAGTTTCTAAATATATAATTTTTATTTAAGATTGGATTATATTTTCTATTTTTAATAAATTTCTAAGCAAACTAGTCCTTAAACTTGAAATATCAAGCTTTATTTGTTTTCTAATAATAAAAAAATTGGTTAAGTTTCTTGTAAAAAAAATTATATGGCATTAATCTTCAAAAAAATTCTCTACACAATGGAAAAAAAAGATTCAAAAAATCTTTAGTTTAGGTCCAACTATGTTTTCTGTACACATTTATTTTTTAAAATAACAATTAAGGCCAATAAATATTCAATATAAAAAAAATATTCAAAAAAAATTACTAAAAAAAATTGTCATCAATCTTCATGTTGTTAGCTTTATTTCCCCAAAAGGAATTAGAAAAATACTTTTATTTGGGTCAAAAAGTGGTGTTCGTATGTACGTGCATTTAATGCTAAAAACAAAGGGACTTTTAAAAGGTGGTTTTTATACATCGCTATCAAAATTTAATTTCTATCATCTAGGTATTTGAATAAATTACATTTTTGGAAACCAGATTTCAAAATTCAAATTTTCATATTACTAACTTTTTTAAAGATTCATTATGTAAGTGCCTCAAATTTTCAGTCGAAGTGTGACAAATTCTGAAAAACAACAAAAACACTTCCACTTTTTGAGCTTTTTTATTGACCCAACTTCTTGCATCAACCCCCTAGCTAGCAACATAGTTAGAAGAGTCCTAAACATTGTGAAGAAAACTCCAAAATAGGTCACTGTTTGATTATTAAGCCCTTAGGGGCTTTTGAGAAATTCCTTTTTAGTGTACATAGAAGATGACTTCTTTCATGCATCTTCCCATCTCATCTTTGCAGCCTGCGAATGGGTCTCCTATTATAACCTTTACATCGCAAGACTTGCTGATAAATGCTAATATGGAATCCTCTCCTCTATACATTCTTGCTTGTATCAATGGGAATATCGTGACTGGCATTCTCGTTGATCCTATGTGTCGATTTAATATTATTATAGAGGAGAATATGCTAATTAAATGTTTACACAAGGATGGGTACAATGAATCTAAAAGCATGATACGTACGCATGATGGGATTTATATCCCTCCCATCAATTCCATCACCCTTTTAATCTTGATTGGACCCAAAATTATGAATTCCCTTTTTGATATTATCTTGGAGTCTAACTTGTTCAGAGTGAAGCTAGGCATTCCTTGGCTAGTTTCCATGAGCGCAATCCCTTTGGTGATCCATAAGTGTTTGAAGTTCTCCCATGAGGGCTCTATTCACAACACTGGGTACTATTGTGGCTATTTGCACACATGCCCCAATCGGTCTCTTCCCTCTTTGCTTTTCAGGTCCTTTCTTTTTTGCTTTGCCTCATTTTGCGTGCCCAATTTTGTGCCTCAAAGGGTCGGTGCATTTTCCAATGCCATATTTTAAGCTCGACCAAAGTCACCCCCTTCAAAATTGCTAAGTCTAGGGTTAACTCGGGTTTTCCTTGTCAAAATGTCGTTCTGGCGTCTGTGGCAATTTTCGGGATTCCCTTGCCAAGTTTCCATTTTCAGGTTTCCCCATCCAGGTTTCCTATTGGGCTTCGCCATTTCAACAGCTGTGGCAGATAGCTTCCTTGACGCTGAACTGCGGACCTCCTGCCGCCGTCTGCGTTTTTAAAATCCACCAACTTTACCTGTTGTCGTACGGAGGAATTAAATATTGTATTAATGGCGGTTTTTGCTATAAAAGCTCATTTTTCAGTCGTCATTATCAACTGTTCAAGTAATAGAAAAGATTGAGGAACTCTCGGCATCTAGGCATTTTCTACCCAGTGGTCCGAGCTCCATTTTCCATGCGGCCATCAGTGTGTTCTTCAGGATTTTGAGGTAGGTTTTCCATCCACGCGCCCTACCCTTTCTTTGGTGAAATTCCATGTTTTGATGAATGCAAAATGTAAAATGAGGTTGAAATTAATTAAATATAGGCCTTCCCATCAAAACCTATCTCTTAGAAAATCAAAAACCAATCGCTAAAAGGCTTAAAATCCGATCCGGGACCTCACCTCTCCACGGCCATTCTTCGAACAATCGTCGAAATCCTTCGAGCCCGGGCTTTCCCGCCACCATCCTTGAACTCGTCAAATTTCCTGACCTCTGAACCCGCCTCAGGCTCCGACCATCGAAATTCCCCTCCCGGGATTCCATTGCCCCATCGTCGTTCCAAACGGCCTCGCCCGAGCGCCGTCCCGACTCCCGGACCCCAGACACTCAAAGTCCGTCCAAAGGACTTGTAAAATCAAAAGATCTGCTAAATTGAAATCCAACCATGGGATTCGGTCCTCGGAATTCCTTTCTCGGAATTTCATCTCGACTTCGCCGTTTCGACGGCTTTCCTCGAGTGGATTTCCAAACCTCGATTCCCGACCGCAAAGTCTTCCATCTTCCGGTCAAACACTTTGACCAATTTCCCTCATCGGACTTCCTTCCCCGAAATTCCCTTCCCGGGATTCCCTTGTGTCATCGCCGTTCCAAACGGCCTCGCCCGAGCATCTTCCCGACTCTTGGACCCCGGTTCGCTACTCGCCGAAACCCGAAATCCAGATAAAATCTCTTCCCTACTTCTTCCAGATTCTAAACACCGGAATTCCCCTCTCGGGATTCCGTTCCACGGGCGCCGTTCTAACGGCGAGTTCGGGACAACTTCCCGACCTCTGGGTCCCGGTGCTCCGTTCACTGCCTAGTTCTCTCGAACTCTCTAACCGCTTCCGGGAACTATCTCCCAGATTTCCTCCCTGAGATTTTTGCTTTCATTTCGCCGTTCCCAACGGCCGACCCGTAACTGCTTCCCGGTGACGGCGATCCGAGACCCAGATTCCAACGCCCGGAATTTCGTGTCCTCTGCACCGTTTCAAACGGCTTTCCTGCAAATGATGCCCGAACTCCCAAATGAAGGATCAAATGACCTCCAAATCCAAAATGGATTTCGACCCACTTGCTAAGATTAGGTTTTCCTTCACATCCAACCTCAAATCCTCAAATCCAACCTTGAGAAATGCCTTTGGGAATTCCATTCTCATTTTGCCCTTTCAAACAACATTCTGCCAAGGGAATTTCGACCCAGGAAATCTGGATTGTTTGCACTGCTTTCTGACGATGAAGTATCCAGTTTCAATGATTGTTGAATATGAATTATGATTTCCAGACTAATCCTTACATGTAGGGACTTTTCGGTGGCCGTTTTGTCAAGTTCATCATTACTAATTCACGTCTTTTGTGTAGGATTTATGGAATCCGGTGCAGAGACTTCTGATGCTTCCAAGAAAGGGAAAGGAACAGCCAAGCCATTGAGAGGCAAGGAAGACAAAGACCTGATGAAATACAAATTCCAGGGGGTCCTTATTCAATCTAGGATCACTACCCTTTGGAGGGATGTCTCAGATACCAACATCAGACAGGTCGATGTTTGCGAATTCACGTAGAGGGTCAAAATGAACCCCAAAACAGAAAATGCAAGGTTAATAAAGAGCAGTGGAATTGCTAAGGCTGTAGGTTTCCCATCGGCCTTAGTGGCCCCAGAGATGGTAATGGCGTGCTTGGATGCATACCAACCTGATACTAGAACCATAGTGAACCAGGACATAAATATCCTTGCAGATATGTCTCCATTAGGTATAACGGAAACCTTCCACATTCCTACCTTTGAGAGAATGGAGGTATCCACCATGGAGGAATGCAAAGAGTTGTGGGAACAGGACCTGTTGGGGTGCAAAAGGCTTATCAACCAATACTGGTTGAAGGACAAACGAGGTAGTGTTGGGAAGCTTCCTCAGGAGCTCTTCCGCAATGATTTCTTCGAGGACTACCACGACCTTGTAACTCTACTCAGCCGAGTGATGGGCCTCCATAGCGCAGTCTTCTTCCAAGAGTGGATGTTCTATTTCATAGACCATATCCTCCGTGGTAAAGGCATCGCCTTCTATTGGGGCAAGATAATTAGCGATTGCTTCCATGAGTAGCTTACCACTGTGAAGAGAACCTCCAAATTCTTCATGACCTCCTATTTAGTGTATTCCCTCGCCAATCAATGACACTATCAGGGGTTGACAATGATGCCTAGTAATCCATCAGGGCTAGAGCTCAAACCTTATGACAAGTACCCCCAGCTACAGTTCCGAAACTTTAAGAGAGACTACTGCAGGGTGAACGATGCATTCATCGCTCACATCATCCGGTCCTTAGGAGGGGATTTTCATAGGAGGATATCCCATAGTGCAAGGGCCCTCCTCAAGCAATACACCTTCTGGTACATTCAGTTCCCCAAGTTCACATACATGCACGCTCAAGGATTCACTGAAAGGCCAAACAAGCTACCCCGGTACCCAAATGCCCGGATCATTCTGTTGGAGCTGACCAGGCAGCTAAGACACATTCATAGCACCCTAAGCAAAAAGCATTTGGCAGGCCCCACCTATCCCATTAATCTTGGTCAGGGGATGTATAAGATCCATAGCTCCCAGTGTACAGGATATTCGAAGAAGGAGCTGGCCGAATATAACTTTGAGCAATACACAGCAAGGCCATGAATGGATCCCTATGGACACGTTAGAAAGGCACTGGGACGTGAGTACACCCACCTCCACAACATCGAGGACTTCTGGGCCAATTGCAAAGATGATCTTGAGGTGCAGTTGTGACATTACATGCTCATGACCGCTATTTATGTATGAAGGGTGAACTTGTGTCCGGTCCCTAACCAGCTAGAGGATGATGAAGACAAAGTTTTTGATCCAGGCTATGATGCAGTTTCCAACTTGCTACTGCCTGCAATTGACTGGAACGAGCCAGACCTTAATGATATCAGTATACTCACTAGGCCCGTTGAAATCCGAACGAGGGCATAGATCGACAAGAAGGTGGCCCAATTGAAACAACAAGGGGTCATCTTAACATTCACCGAACTTGCAAGTGAACACATAAGTGAACCAAGTGGCTCTGAGGGTGGAGTAGTTGCCGCTGCAACTGGGGAGACATCCAAGACCCCACCATCAGTCAAGACCAAGAAAAGAATGGAGGCTAGTGAATAGCTGCCCAAACCGAAGGTCTATGCCCATAAAGCTTATGAGCCTGAACCTTCCAAGAAGAGGAGGAAAACAACTGGCAGTGCGGGGACGACTGTAATAACCAAGGGTCCGTCCCTTGGGATCAAAAAGGGAGGATCTGGCTCACCATGGTCCCTTCCTACCATTGTTACTACTACTACTGTTGCTTCCCCGACCCCTCATGCTTTGCTCACAGCCTCTGCTTCCTTCCCGCCTGCAGTGGACATCTCCGTCAACCTTGCTCCCACTCCTCCAATATTGTAGGTTATTCCCGTAGATTCATCGTTCACCACCACCTCGCCAATATCCTCTTCCTCTATGTCTCCTTCCCTTCCCTCCATTTCCGTTGCCACAACTCCAGCCCTTAGCCTTCCAGAGTCTTTCGTAAAGTACATACAGAATGTGTTGTCTGAGCTTTCAGGGATGCTCACTAATCCGATGGTCCAAGCTGCCATAGCTCAGGCTATGGCCTATGCTCCAACTCCCTCCCCCTCTACTAAATCACCAAAGATGAAAGTAACCATGCAGATATCAGATAAGCTTGAACGACAGAAGCTAGAGGCTGAGAAGGCGCCAGAGGACAAGGAGTTTGAATATCATGAACACCCCTTATTCAAGCGTCGAGAGATTGATGAGGTGGCCTATGAATCTTCCAATGAGGGTAGTGAGGACCTCGATGCTGAACTGATCCAAGAGTCAAATGATCCCGAGCTCAATGCGGAGTGGGGCAAGTAGCTCAAGGAAATTGAGGATAAGGAGGTCGAGGACTAGCTTGCACAGGAAGAAGAGATTTCCGCTCCAGATACAGAGGGCAATAGGCCTCCAACCGAGGGACATGGCCAAACCATAGAGCATGACAAGGAAGCTTTCCTCCACGAGGACAAACAAAGGGAGAAACCCGAAGAACATCAATATATTCTAAACGAAGAAGAGGTGGATGCTGAAAAGAAAGATTCACCCAAAGTGCAGCTACACACTGTGTCTACCTCTAGACATGAAACATTTGAACAAGACTCTGATGAAGAAAAGGAAAATGCAGGAACAAAGGAGAAGGCTCTTGTTGTCAAAACCATTGAACCTGAGAAGGAGGACAGCGGGACTCGAAGTGAACCACCAAGGGAAGAACCCCAAGTACTCGATTGGCTGCAAAGACAGCTAAAGAAAAAAACTCCCACCTTGAAGGACCCCAAGGCGAGGTTGGAATCCATTATGGCCAGAGCACGAATAAGCACCAAGAAAGAGAAAAGGCCGAAAGTCAGATCAAAAGTAACCATGGACGCCTCGGGATCAAGGGCAGTGCAAATAGCAACACCGATGGTTGGAGAGCAAGGAAAAACTTACAAAATCTCCACCATCGACTTGGGAGTGGCCATGAGAGAACAGAAGGTTGAGCACCTCCAAGAGTCAGTCACCACAGTGGTGCACCTTATCCAACAAGATAAGGTCTCCAAAGAAGAACTAAAGGAGCAAGTGGCTGATTTAACAACTCATATTCAATAGTGGTCATCTTCGGATGATCAGCCTACAACATCATCAGCCCCACCTCAGTTGCTATCCCAGGAAAAGATTAACAAGCTTGAGAAAAGACGGAACTTGGACAAGACTACGAAAAACTGGTTCGGGTAGGTCTTGGACATTGGAAACACGGGCATCAACTTGGTTGTCCGGACGGTGAATAGGTTCTTGGAAGTCCAAAAGACTCTTGAGGGTTCAAGGCAGATCTATGAAGAGTTCCCAAAGAAGTATGACGCGGCCTACCCAAAGATTGAGGCCATACTCGTGATACCAAGCGATGTCTGGGAAAAGGAGCTTGCCTTCAAGGATGATGATCACTGGGTAGTGGACACCTGGCAGGGAGATTTTGATCACTGGAAGAGGAGGCTTGAGCAGATTTTGGAATGGATAGTGCTAGACATTCAATGGGCAAGAGATTCCAGAGAGGAGTTTGCTCGGTACCTCAAGATGATGACAGGGTATGAGCTGTCTGCGGTCGAGATTAATCCTGAGAATATAAAGCCCCACTTCCTAAAGATCATGGAAGATGGGATGTCCGCAGAGGTCACCACTGAATTCATGTGCTTCGCTGCCCGAGCCTTTGCACAATAGGAAATTTTTAAAGACAATGCTGCTAAGTATGATGATGACTGGAAGAAGCTTGGAAGCAATTCTCAAGAATGGAGTTACCAGATTTTGCGATCCGACATCATGGAGTTGGATAAGTTTCAATCCCTGATCCTGAGTTTCGTGGAATATGTCATGTTGAAGAAGTGAGAGGGCGATCCCGTCATCGACGAAGAGTTCCTTTAAGAATAGCTACAGCAAAGGGCAAATGGCTAAAAGAAAAAAATTCTATAGTGCTGTCACTAGATAACGAGATAGGGAAGAAACAAGAAATCATTTATAAATGTAATATATTTGGGGGTAGGTGAAACCCTAATGTAAAGTGAATCCTGGCCACACAATAGAATTGAATCTTGGCCACTCATTTTCTTTTTGAAACTATAAATAGGGCTCTGCTCCTCTCATTTTAAGAGAGTTGAGTTGTTGTAAAGGCATACTGCAAAAATTATAATTGCAAATACAATCATTTTCTGGTGTATTTCTGGGTTTCTCAATATGTTTTATGATTCCTCTCCCTTTTAGTTATAGCTTTTCTTTAAGATATTTTGCTACTTTAATGTCCTTAGATTCGACTTGGTAGATTTAGTATGTTATCTCTGGTTTTGAAGATTGTTGTTGTGTGTATGCTTTCCTTGTCCATACTTTTGGTCATTTGCTGAAGGTAGGTGACTATGCAAAGTTAGTCTTGACTTTGATTCCATTGATGCTCATTAAATCTCATCTTTATTCACCTCCCAATAGCGAATGAATGATGAATATCTACAGTCCTTAGAAGATAGCACAGATTTCATGACATTGTAAGAATTTTGATTAAATGAAATTATGTTTAAGGAAACTATCCACAGCAGGAACCTCCATGATCACTATTCATTGGTAGTTGTAGGTCTGGGAAACATCTTCCTTCCTCACCCTTTTTTTCTTTTCCTTTTTTTAGAAACAACTTGTGTTAAGGTTCCTTGCACATTGCAAAGCCAAATCTAACGAAACAATGGAGTCTAAGACTGCTACCTGAACCTATAGCAAAGCATAGTAATTCCATATCCATAAAACTCCATTCATTGACTCAATTCTCCTACAGCTTCGACCATGTAAGACTGCCCTATGATTCTAGCAAATCACATAAATCAACTGAAATATTCCAAGCCTCGTCAAGATCTGACACCCGAGAGACCTTGGGATAGTGTTCTGCAATTGATTATGGAAGATTGTCTTTCAAGAGAGGTAATGCACCTACGTATTACCTATGTTGTGAAGTGCATAAAAACACCATCAACAGGTAAAAAACCCTAGTTTCATGTGGGGCCTATTCATTAGATCACTTTTAGCTTGCCCCTATTGGTCTGCTTCCTCCCAAGATGGACCTGTTGTATTCTACTTAAGTAAAATAAAAGAATGGGGGCATAGTGTTGAAGGTGACATATCCTCCTTCTCCTTATGATATTTCAATTAAGGCTTCTTTGATAGCATAATAGCAAGCTACTTCTTCCTCACAAAAGGGGAAGGGGAAGTCTACTCATGCTCAGGAGCCTTCTTCTTCTTCCTCTACAGTTCCACCTACTCTTGCCTTTCGTCCTACTATGGCACCTTCAGTTTCATCTCCCTTACATATCTTGGGGAGTTTGATGGTGTACGCTTGGCAGAAGGACAAGTGTTAGGTGTTTGACCTTCCTATCTTGCCAATGGTGCCTTGAACCATCTTGTATGGTAAGGGGAAGGGTCCCCGTGGAGTCACCTCTACACTTCAACCTCCAAAGCCTCTTACTGCTCTTGCCCCTACGGTAGTGAATGGGAAGAGGCCTTCCGCCAAGATGGTTGAGTCTTCTTCTACGTCAGTTGTTGTTTTCGTTCCTACATCTCTTCCTCATGTTTCTTTCCAAGACTTCATTGACGACTATGATGGGTACTCTGATGACATAACAAGATCCTCCTTCTCCTCCCCAAGCTACAGCTTTCGGCTCTCAAAGATGAAGAAATTTTCTTGTGAGTGAGTGTAAGTGTTGGAGGAAGGCTCTAACCATTGAGCGGACTACTTTGTAGAAGGAGGAAGGGGAGCCAACAACCCCTATATCAGTGTCTCCTATTGTGCCCTCCTCTTCTGCCCCTTCTACTTTAGTTTGTGTCACATCAATCCTGCTTTTGGCTCCCCCTATGAGATGGATGACCCTCACCCTGAAATGGCGCAAGTGTACATCGCTCCTTCAATTGATCCTCCTCTCTTGATGTCTCTTCCAAAGATCTCACCTTTTCCTAAGCTCATGGATATGTTGAATACCCCGGTGGTGTTTGAGGTGGTTTTCTCTACTTCTTCCTCACCTTTCTCTTTGTCTATGGGGTTCGAAAGAATGGATTTCCTTCTTCAAAAGTTGGTTCTACATTGGATTGTGTCATCTTAGTTTAAAGGAGGTTTCTTTGGCATCCCTTGAGTTTTTCACTACCCCAAAGTCTTTTGGTGAGATCGACAATGGATCTTGAGCACCTCCTTCATTGCCCTCTCAGTTGACACATGGCACTCCCATCAATTGTATGTTCAACTCATTTGATGATGTCCGAGGTCTGTCAATGATTTTTGAAAAATCAATTACGTTTACCTCACAAGAGTTGAGCGAAGAAGACCTCAAGGGGCCCTATTCCTTGGATCTTATCACAAGAGAGTTGAAGGGTGCTCCCCTTGCTAACTCGCCCTTGCAGGCTCATCCACTCTCTCCCTATAATGATCTAGATTGGGAGAAAGATGACCTCTTGGTTGATGAGGACAAGGAGGGCACCTCTTCTTTATTTGTAGATTAGATTTGTGTGGGTTGTGTCCCCTTATGATTATTTTGTGTGTTCCTGGAGGACCCTTGTCACCCTTTTAGGTGCTTGGATATAGGATCTAGTTAGGTATAAAGAGATAAATAGATACATGGAATAAAATGAGTACAAAATGAAGGAGGTAAATAGGGAGAGAGAGGGAGATATATAGATATTTGAGAAAGTGTACATGGAGGAGGAGGGAGGGAGGGAGAGGTAGGGAGATCGATACAATTATTTGGAGGGAGAGAGAGGGATAGAGATATTTTTGGGAAAGGGATAGAGGAAAAAACAAAGGAATATTGATAGAGAGAGATGTAGAGAGAGTAAAAGATAGAGGGAGAGGGGGAGAGCTCACTACAAAGTTAGATTCAAGAACATCATTCTTTTAATGCAAGCCAAAACATGAGCGTGTTTTGGCTTGCATAAAACATGTACGTCTTTTAGCTTGCACAAAACATGTACATTTTTTTATTTTGTACAAAATACATACATGTTTTGTCTTGCATGAAACACGTACATGTTTTTAGCTTGCACAAAATATGTATGTGCTTTAGCTTGCACGAAACACGTACTTTTTTTCGCTTGCACAAAATAGGTACATGTTTTAGCTTACAAAAAACACATATGTGTTTCGATTTTTACTTAGGCTTGGATGGTTCATTTTCCTCATTTTGACATGATTTGTTCCTCCATTGTTGTTTCTCAACTTTCTCATCGTCAAGTTTACACATTATAAATCAAATCTTAGAAAAATTATGACCATAGTTTCACACGTCTTCTAAGCTTTCTAACCATATAATTATTTTCATTTGAACAACATTAACATGTTTATTTTTAATTTCTTTCACTAATGTTTCTATAGTTATCAAAGATATATTTATTGACTTTTTTAATAACTTTTGACCTACTGCGAGATGGGCGGTGATAGAGTAAGGACCAAGTCGGATAACTGCAAGGAGTTTCATAAGGACCCCATAGCGTGGCATATATGTATGGAGGGAGGTTTGGCACTGCTTTTAGAGAGTCTTGTGGGCCACAATGAGAAATTATCAACCTAGTTTTTCAGTTTGTGGAAGGATACGTGGGTCACCATGGGTAGAAATTTGTTCGAGGTGGACGAGGAAGTGATTGGCAAGGCAACAAGCCTCTCCTATAATGGTAAGAAATACAAAAACCACACCAAAACACAATACCTAGAGAGTCTCAACGCCTTCTTCAAGGACAATGAGGAGTCGGCGAAAACGCAGTCAGGTTTTCATTGTGAGGCACTTCCAAAACCCTAAGACAAGGTGTGTCTTGATCCTATGAAATATGTTACTTTAGAAGGTAGATACAAGGTGTTTTACTTTACCATTTTTCACTATTAAATCACCTATGGCACAAAATGATCCTCAACTTTCATTTCTTTCTGCTGACTTCCCTACAAAGTTCGATCAAAGATTCCCATGATGCTATTGCTCTCAATCATGATATTCCACCTCCATTTTCATTGCATCAGGGCCTAATCCTTAGGATCTATTACTTCCATTTGGTTGTGTTCCCTCCTAAACCTATCTTGATTATGTGTGTGGAGGAATTGGAACCTCCTAACATTGCCCCCAATAATCCTTCCCTTGCTGCTTTGGTGGGTCCTAAGAGGAAAGCCCCCATGCTTGAAAATGAACCCAATGTTGAGCCTAAGTTTAAACCCCCATCAAAAAAGAAGAAAGGGGAGGTCGGGTTGGCCTAGTTCAAGGTTGTGGTTGGGTTATGTGAGCTAAAAAACAAACCCATCAAGAAGGACAACAGACCCATTGCTAAGAAGGGGGGGAAATAATCTTCATGCCAGGTGGACTTTCCAGCCACTAACAATGAAGGAAAAAGTACCAAGGAAAAAGAATCTAGGGGTGACACCATTGTGGCTACAAGATTTGATATAGGGATGAAACAAACTAGTGTGACGAGGTCCCATAGACTGGTGAAGAACAAAAAAGGGGCTCCTGTGGATGAGATTTCTAGTGATTCGAAGCAAATTGGCAGCAAAACTGAAGACAAAAAAGACACTATTGAGGAGTTGGAAGAAGATTTCATGGAGGGCCCTAGTCATTTCTCTGACATGAACCGAATACTTAACTATGACTCCACCCACTCCTCAAATCCTAGGATTGGTGAGGAAGAGGCGACCCAGAGCAAGAAAGGCAAGGACAAGGACTTTCACATGTTGCAGGAGTGGGTTATTAAACTTGAACAAAAATTCAACAGTTTGGCTTGGTTCACTATTAAAATGATTCATAGATCGGTTGTCACACTTTCAGATGTCATCAAGGAGGAATCAGACAAGAATAATGTGATTGAAGGTCCCAACTGGATTGTGGATGATATTTTAAACCTCCTCATCTAGAAATGGGAAAGTGTGGACAGTTAGTGGTTGGGTCTGTGTTATGTTGGGTTTTCGTTGTTAGTGTGCAATCTCTATGTCTTGTTTCTGATGTTTTTATGATTTTTTGATGAACTTGGTTCCTTTTTGGCCCTACGGACTGTTCATGTAACGGGTACAACACCCTATAAATGTTTTTTATATTATCTAAAAAAATTGACCTACTTGTCCAAATTTGAAAAAAAAATATAATATTGTTTTACACTTCATTCTTTACACATTAGAAAATAATTACATTTTCAATTATTTTGGTGCATGTTATGTGACATGCACACTCAATGATGTAATTTCAGATTGCATCCAATTTGAAAAATCATAAAAAAAAACATACTCAATAAAAAAATACAAAAAATTGTACAACTTCTAGTACTCACTCTTAACTATATTTCTACCAATGAGTTTTTGAAAATAATAAATGCAACTAAAAAAATTGAGGGGCACACACCAAACACTATGCTATATTTTATTGAAAAAAAAAGGAAAACGTTTTTTTGTGCAAAGCATTTAATCCTCTTAATCTTATCTACTTTTGAAAAACTTTAGTAGTCTAGAAACTAGATTCAGAGTAGTACAATTCTTGTTTTTTTGGTATCTTCAAATTTTGAGTACATGAATCTCAAATTACTCCTCCAAGTTTAGGTTTATCAAATTTTAGAAAAAAAAGTGACCACTTTTGCCCCCTTTTTGTGCACCATATTTGTGCACTTATCCTTTAAAACGTAATTGTGATTAAAATAATGATGAATTATTATGATGTGAATATTTTAATTAGTTATTATGGTTGTTTTATGAGCTAACCTATTGATAAGATATTGAGTGCAAATGAGTGTAGGAGCAGGTTGAAGGTGAGAACATGGATGAGGTAGAGATGACCTAGCTGCCCAACAATAGTTGACATGATAGAAATTCTATACACACACTCACATAGTTGCATAAATCTTGCATTTTGAATTATTATGATTTTCTTATCATGAATACTCCATTGCCTATTATGTGTTATGATTTAAATATGTGAAATTTGTAAGACACAACCAAATGGTTCCTTGTGCCTTCTTATTCATTTTGTTCAAATCTTCATCAGACACACTAGATGGTTTATTTTCATTTATAACTCCCAACCACTGATCTCTCTCTTCAAAGAGATCCTCCATCTTCAACTTCCACATTTCATAACCAGTGCCACTAAATTTCTCAATATCTAGATGGGAAGTCAAAGCCATGGTTTTCAATCTTCACAAATCTGCAAAATCCACAAAGTAAAAGCTCCCATTGTAGCCAAAAAATCTTCAACACTTAAGCGAAAGGAATTCCTCTCTGAATAGAACCATTAGCTTTGCATGTTTTTGGAATGCATGTGTCATTTCATAAGTATGGTTGTAGGTTGGTAAGAGGGTCTTTAGTGATTGCTAAAGGACCTTGTATAGGGACTTTGTTTAGGCTTAATGCCCCCACTTTTTGTAACTTTCCCAATGTAACTGATGTTAGAGTAAAGGTTTTAACTTAATTATGTTGATTAAGTTACCTTTATTCCCTTCTTAAGAGTTCACTTTAGTTTGCATAAAGTGACATTTAATAATTATATTAACTATTAAATGTTTTCCTATTAGGGTTTTTCCTTTTAGGGTTTGCATGATCTCCCTTTTAAGGATTGATCCATTGTATATTCTTAACAAAAATTCCCTTTTGTTCTGATAAGATAATTTTTCCATTTTTCAGAGCTTCAAACCCTTGTTTGTTTTATCCATCCATTCTCTTCCTTGTGATAGGTATTCATTTGCATGCAGGAGTTCTTGGAGTCTGAAGTTGGTTTTGACAACTTCTACATGGTATCAGAGCTTTCCTATAGCATGTTTGTTCTTGTTTGAAGAATTTTGAGCTATTTGGAGCTACAAGGATTGGATCAGGCATTCACAGTTTTAGGGGTTTGTTTTTTTGATCCAGGGAATCATCTACAATTTCAAAGTATTTTGAGTCCAAACGGACCTTGTCGTTGCATCTGCAGTGGTCCAAAACCCTTAAACCAACTGTTCATTCGTCCATTTTGGACAAAGTTGATTTGAGGGGAAAATTGCTTTTACCCATACGGTCATCCGTATGCTTGGTAAAAAAACAAATTATTATTTTATTTTTTTCTGCATTTTCATCAAAAAATCAAAGGTTTTTTATGTTTTTTTTTTTTTAAATCAAAGTTTTTTTATTGTTTTTTTTTTAAAACAATTTTTTATGTAACAAGCCAAATTGTGCAAATGTGGTGACGGTTGTTTGGCCATCATATTTAAGCCCATATTTTTGCTGTGATGGCCGTATGACCTTCAAATTTAATGCAGCACTAGTTTTTCCCCCTTTGGAGCTATTTTTTTTCCAAAGGTCATAACTTGGGCATACAATATCGTTTTTTGGAAAACGAGATATCATCGGAAAGATGGTTTTGTCAAATTTTTAGTGGTGTGGGTTTTATCGCTTCATTTTTGTGTTGGTGCATTCTATAGCCAGTTGAAGACAAAGGGGATATTTTCAGTCCCGAGCTCGTAACTTTTGACCCGTTTCTCCGTTTTTCGCGATCTCAGCGGCGTTGGAACCGTCTTTCAAAGCTCTTCAGTTTCATCCATGCAATTTTTCCATATTTTACTCCGGCTATATTTTATTCAATTTTTTGTGTTTTCACACTCTGGTGAATTACCTGGACATATTTGCTCTTGGGAACTTCTCGTTTGCATGGGATCCTTCTTTTTTGGCTGTTCTTCATGTATTTCCAGTCTTTTGTCCTTTGAGGGCATTTTTGAGCATCATTTGTAAGCTATATTTTATGTAAACGCATTGAGATAAAGTGTCACACTATTGTACATGTATTTTTGGGGATTTTGCACATAAGATTATGCCATATTTTGTACTCGCACTGTATTATAAAGTGCCATGGGGGGTTGTGTAGTTGCCTTTGTTTTTCCATCACACCTTGTCCAGTGAGTGTCCCTCCACGACAAAAGTGGATCCATATGATTCCAGCCTCATGCATGTGTGCTTTGTTTTGCACACCACTTTTTCAATTGCAGGTGCTTTCTTACACACTTTCAGATGTTGTATCTTCTCCTTCATGCACTACAGGGTGTTAAACACCATTTCAGTGGATCTGTCAGGCTCTCCTAGTTCAGCATTATGGAGGGGTGTTATACTGTTCGTGTTAATGCTTCCTTGGCTTTGCCTTGGAAGGAATCTTCCATTCTCAGTTGATCAATGTTTTTCAGACTATTGGTACTTGTGCCATCTGTATCTTCATTCCAGGTGTTTGCCTTTGTTTTCCATCTGATTCAAGTAGTGTCTTTTGGGGCACTCATGCAGATTGTTGTCTTCAGTTGATCAGTGTTTTTCAGACTATTGGTACTTGTTCCATCTGTATCTTCGTTTTAGGTGTTTTCCTTTGTTTTCCATCTGATTCGAGTAGTGTCATTTGGGGCACTCATGCAGATTGTTGTCTTCAGTTGATCAGTTTTTTTTAGACTATTGGTACTTGTGCCATTTGTATCTTCGTTCCAAGTGTTTGCCTTTGTTTTCCATCTAATTCGAGTAGTGTCATTTGGGGCACTTATGCAGATTGTTGTCTTCAGTTGATCAATGTTTTTCAGACTATTGGTACTTGTGCCATCTGTATCTTCGTTTCAGGTGTTTTCCTTTTTTTTCCATCTGATTTGAGTAGTACCACATCCTAGGTGATTGCTTCAAACCATATAAAGATCTCTATAACCTGAAAACTAAGCGTTCTTTTCCTTTCACAAAAAAACCTATAGGATTGCATATAAATTCTTCCTCAAGATCCCCATGCAAGAAAGTAGTTTTAACATCCATTTTATCTATTCCAAAATCATAAGCAACAAGCAGTGAGAGTTTTGAGTAGGTTTATGTCTAATCCTAGTAGAGAACATTGGACTTTTATTAAGAGGGTGTTTAGATATTTGTGTGGTACTTCTTATTACTATTTGGTTTATCATGGTACTGATGATGTGGTTAAGTCACTGACATACAAGGTGTTGTTGATGCAGATTGGGCAAGTGAGTTGGATAGTTGAAGGTCCACTAGTGGCTATGTTTTTACTTTTTTTGGAGGTGTAGTGAGTTGAATGAATAAAAGAAAACATATGGCTATATTTTCCACCACCAAAGAAAAGTATATGTCTGCTATGCATTCCTCTAAGGAGGTGGTTTGGTTACAAATACTTGGTAAAGGTATTAGTTTTTATTGTAAGACAGTGAGGATTGGATGTGACAATCATAGTGCCACATGTTTAGTGAAAAGTCCTGTGTCATTCTCATACTAATCATGTTGATGTTTGGTATCACTTTGTGAGAGAAATGGTTGAGAATTTGCTAAGGTTTTTAATTGAAAAGGTTGAAACTTTGGATAATGTTACAGATTCTCTCACGAAGCCAATGACCATGGATAAGTTCTCTTGGTGCAGGGAGGCCATGGGCCTTGATCACTATGCTTAATTATATTTTTTATTTGTATCTCATGGATGTAATTGTGATGTATAATGTCAAGTGGGAGAATGTTAGGATAGGTGACATTATAATTACTATCCTAATTTGATTTATGTGTCTCTGAATTCTTTGGAAAGTGTCCTTGAGGACATGAGAGGCAAAATATTTCTTATTTATTTTCCTACGGAAAATTGTAATTGCATTCATAGAGGAGGACCAACTATGGTGAGAGTTACAGAGCATCTTGAGAGCATATTCCTTTTTGACATCCACTTTTTGGGTGGGGATCGCCCATAAATGCATGTTCTTGCATTTTATTTGTATGTTATCCTCGGTTGGGTGCCCAAGCTTGCATGTTCTAGGTTTGAGCCATCTGAGTTGTTAGAGAGTTATGGAGCACTCAGTATTGACCAATTTTGATTAGCTATGGGTTAGGCACCCATGTGAAGGTCATGTGATCATTTAATCATTTTCACCATGTTTTTGGGTTGTCCACTAAAGGGGACATGGGATTTTCTAGGTTGTTTTACTTATTATTTTAGCATATATCATATGTGGTATTCTCTCCTACAAACTTCTATATATTGGAGCATTGAGATGGTGGTTTTATGGTTTTGTAAATTTTAGAGAGGATTGTTGTATTAATGTACTTCATTGAAGATTAATACAAACATTGCATCTCTTTGGGTATGGATTTTTTTCTTGTAAGGGTTTCTCCATGTATATCTTTTGTCACTTGTGATTCTCAACTTGTGGTATTGTTGAAATTTTTAATCCCATATCATAATATTGGTAATCTTGAATACATAATTTCATATTTAAGTTCATATTGTTGCAAGTTTCACCTTGATTTTCTAATAGTATTACCCTATTATTTTTGTTTGTAACATGTCTTATGAATGCATGGTAAAGGCTTAAATAGAACCAAATCTACAAGTTTAAATTATGATTATATTGTTATTGTATCATGGGGTTTGAAGGAGATTACTTTTTGTATTGTCTAGCATGTATTCAATTATTTGTATCAACCAGTTTATGTATTGTTCTATCTGTGCATACATAACAAAACCTATGTGTCACCCTCAATGCCTTAGTTTATGGCATCGATGTGCTTGTAACTTTTCAGGGCAATTGAATATGTTTTTTTACCTATGTTATTCATGGACCTGCATACTGAATTGATTAGAAATAGTGGGTTTCACTTTTGGGCTAAACTTGACATTGAAAGCAACATTTTGAGCAAAATCTTCACTTTCTGACACCTATAGTAGGTAAATTGTTAGGAATTTGAAGATGATCCAAACTAGTGATTTGTGATATTTTCTCTATAGATTTTAAATGTATTTAAAAAAAAAATGTAATATTTTTTGCATCTCCTTTGATAACTAGTTTTTAATAGTAAACAGCATTTTAAAAAAATGATGTGTACTTTCAATCGCATAACTTTTTTTTACAAAGGATTAAATTATTATCGTTTTGAATTTAGGTTGGTAATACTGATATTTAGGGCTTCCATTTCATTCCGTAATGTTTTGTTGAATATTTAGGTTGGTAATACTAATATTTAGGTTAGTAATACTGATATTTAGGTTGGTAATACTAATTACAATTTAGACATAGGTGCACTTTCAATCGCATAACATTTTTGTATTTATTGAATTTTAGTTTTTTTGTTTGAACGAGGACATAAATATTGGTGCTTACATATTTTTCCAAAAAAAAACACCAATTTACTATTTTTCCACAATAGTTTTTCACCGAACTTGATGTTCAGTAAAAAACATAAAGTAAAACTAAAAAATATAATACAAATTGAAAGAAAAATATATCAAATTTATAGTTGTTAGGAAGCTTATTTCGAGGACTACGATGCTCCAATTTGATTCATCTATTTGGCTCCATTTGCACCTCCAAATTGAGCTTCAAAATTTAAAAATGCATTAAATTTGTAATTAAAGAAGCAAAGTAAAAAAAGGGGGGGTTCGACCAAACCCCTAAAAGGCCACTAAAATCTTCCCCAAATTAGCCATTTTTGGTCTTTTTTCATGCAACCCTTCAAAACAACGTTATATCAACAACTTTTTAGTTTTTGCTCATTTTTTCGGATTTTAATATTAATATTTTTTTTTGGATTTTAATATTAATAGTTAATTGTAGTTTTAAGTTATTTTTTCTAAGATTTTTCAGAATGCATATATAATGATTTTAATATTAATATTAATAGTTAAGTGCAGTTTTAACTTATATTTTCCTAATAGTTTTTTTATAAATTTTAATATTAAGAGTGAATTCTAGTTTTAACTCTTTTTTTCTAAGTTATTCAAAATGCATGTAATCATTTTAATATTACTATTAATAGTTAAGTGTAGTTTTAACTTCTTCTTTTCTAAGTTTTTCAGAATACATGTTAATCTGGTTTTTAAAAAAATTATAATATTAGCAACTAAGTTTAGTTTTAGATTTTCTTTTTCTAAATTTATCAAATGCATGTTGATCAGTTTTTAATTTTAGGATTGAAATTATAGGGTTTGTTTTTTCTAAATCATTATAAGTAAGAGAAACTCAGAGGAATTGTGAAGGATATTTAGGTTTTAGAAGACAAGTTTTGGGAAGAAAAATAGAAAAATTGCGAAAGATATTTTTGTTCTACAAAGCAAGTTTTGGAGGAGAAAATTCAAAAAAAATGTTAAATGGTATATTACAAAGGAGATCATGGGGAAAAAAAGACAAGAAAAAGTAAGACTACACGAAAGTATTCAACAGAACAGGAATAGAGAATACGTGAAAAAAGCTTGCAAAGTTAAACTATAAACATAAACAAGGTATGTCAAACTTGAGCCTCTCTCAATATTATTCCTTTTGTTTCCTTCTAACATTCCATTTTCTATTGCAATCTTCACACAGGCTGCAAATGCTCCTAAAATGTTCATGTAGAGCTAGTATCCTTTTAAAACACAAATCAAAACTTGTGTAATACAAAGAATATGTGAATATTGCTAATTAGTAGGAGAGATTAGAATGAATGCATTGAATTTATTTGAATACAAGGGCATATCAACATATTGCTCAAATTTGTATTTAGTGAATCCTAAGTAGGAAGGATTTGTATTTGTATTTAGTGTATTTAGTGAATCCTATGTTATTTGACATGTTTTTGTGTAGGGGCTCAACATAAAAAAATTAAAGTAGAAGTCGAGCCAAATTTAGATCTTGGAGCAAATGAAGTTGAAGAACACATAGTTGATGTTGGGGAGGAGGCCCAAGTGCAAGGAATGGATGTTGGAGAGGGATCGGGATCGCTTCCGGATACCATCATGGAAGAGCATATGAATCTAGCTAAAGAGGTGAGGAGAAAAATTTCTTCTAGAAATTTAGATCATTTATTTCAAATGGATATGGAAAAATTGAAATTTTATGTTGAACAACCCAGATGTACTACTAAGAGGTCATTGAACAAAATTTCAAAGCAAATAATTTCTCATTTCAGTAAACTTGATACACTCAATCAAGCCCAACTATTGTCAATTGTACTTTTTAATAATGAGCTACAAGAGTCATTACAATTGTTGGGTGTATATACAAGTACAAAAAAGAGGAAAGTTTCACACCTACAAAAAGACATTGTTGAAAATTTGAAAAAAGGTTTGGGTTCCATTGGGAAACAATCTCGATCAGTAGTTAAGACAATTTCGAGAAGAGTCATGCTGACATCGATTTTAAGTGAAAAAATGGCCAAAAAAAGACAAATCTCCTCACTTTCAACCTAGATTAGTTTCAGTAGAAATACACTGACACAATATGTCAAAAGGAGAAAGATTTTGGATGATAGTACCTCAAAGGGTAATTGGGAAATTATGTGTAGAGCTCCTCGATCTGACAGGATTCAAGATGTTTTTATGAACTTCATCTCAAGCTTTTGGAACGATCATACTCATCCTTCATCAAATAGAAGAGATGTTATCAAACACAAGATTGGGCCCAATAATGAATTACATACAAAACATTGGTTAGACATAACAAATCATGAGATGTATGTGTTGTTTTTTAATTCAAATCCACATATAAAGATTGGGAAAATAATGTTTGAAAGGTTAAGACCATATTATGTGAAGGAAAACAAGATTTTTGAAACTTGTTATTTTTGTCGTCATATTGAATTTGATCTCTACTATCAAGTGTTTCAAAAGATTAGAGAAGAAAGTGGTGGCATTCAGAATGCACCTCCTAGATGGGAAATTCAGTTCATAACATCCATCCTATGAGATAAATCAGATGATGATAATGCATCTAGTCAAATTAGTTACATAAAAGGAATTTGTGAAACATGTGGAAATTTGGCTAAAATTCCTTTGAGAGATGAAGATATCGACTTGACAAAGTTGGTAAATCGCAAGCATTACAAGTACATCAAGTTTCATACCACAAGTGGCAAAGAATCAACAAGGTTAGATTATGTAGAAGAGGAGATACCAATGGGAACATTTATGGAAAAGTTTTGTAAATTGATACAACCATACATACAACACTCTTTCTTTTCTAAGTGGCAAGCACAATAGTTTCCGACATTAAGAGATACTTTCCCACTTGGAATAGTGTTATCAGTAGTTGACTTTGCAGAGAATTACTCTTTTGTACATCAAAAAGAGATTCAATCACAATATTACTTTCAGTTTAGATCACTATTATGGTGCAATTGTATTATCGACATGCACAAGTGGATTTGGATGGTGTTGACAGTTCATCTGAGGCATGAGTCATTAAGAAAGAATATCACTTCTATAAATTAGTGATGACAAAGAGCATGACACACTGTTTGTATAGTATTACTTCAAGAATTTTTTTGAATATTTGGCAATCAAGGGTGTCAAAATTGAAAATCATTTTATATGGTCAGATGGATGTGCTTCACAATTCAAATCATCAAGACCACTTTATGCACTATGTAGATATCATCGAAATGACAGCATGCCACATGTTTGGAGCTTCTTTGAGAGTGTGAATGGAAAGGGTGAACATGATGGTGCAAGAGCTTGTATCAAACATGCTCTAAGAACACATCAAATGAACTATGAGGGAGATTGCATAAAAGATACACACGATGTTGTTGAATGGTGTCAGAAACACTTTGCATCAAATAAGGTCGGAACATCTTCAGAAACCAACTGATACATTCCACATAGAGTGTTTTGGGAGATATCAGGTATGTTTTTGTTTGAATTTAAATCTTTAAATATACATATATGTGTACATTCAAGTTTGTTTATTTTAGTTTGAATATATTGATATTGATTATTATTTTTTTATGAAAAATTATGTTTTGTAGGTGTGGATAGAAGATAAATACATGGATGCAAGAGGGTAGAGAAAACAAGATCATTGCATTCCTCCATGAGTACCGATAGTTTCCCATGGACATTATGCACTAGGGATTACTCATGTTTTTGTTATGACTATATTTTAGAAAACTATGATGAATGAAAAAACCAAAAATGATATGTCAATGGATAAAATTTGGTGCCACTGCATGTTAGTGACACATACAATGAAGATGAAGATGAAGGATTTGAAGACATTCCTTTGATTTCAATTGATTGTGATCATATTTTAGGATTGATTAAAAAAGGTATGTACATGTATATATATATCTATATCAAGATGAGCTTGTGTCAATATGTAGCTTAATCATTTATTAAATTTTATTTGGCTACTTTTTTAAGTAAATTTTCATAAACTTAAAGGATAGTGGAAATATTTTCTTTTTTAAAAATTTCCATGTAATTTTGGTGCAAGAGATTTTGTAGTCATAGCAGAGCTGGGAAACATAGGTGTTATTTATTATCTATTACGTTGCACAAGAGAGAGGCAAAAGCTAATAGAATCAGAAACTAGTGATGGAATGTTGTTCCCCATAGGTCTGACTAAATAAATATATTCTCTTACATGATTTATCTATTGAATGTATATTTTGAATATTTTGTTACTTCTATTAACCTTGTAAATGTTATGTCTTACCTTGGAATGTTGGTTCCTTTAGGTTCAGTTGTAGTGCAAGGGACATATCTCAAGCAAATAAAAATAAATTCAAAATGGGATTCATTTCATTGATTATCAACCTAAGAACAAGGTATATCAATATAGAAACCTAGTAATTGATATTTTCCTATCCCTTCATCTAGTTCTACATGCACATGGGCATCATAAGTGGAGACTAGATAGTGATGATCATCAAAGAATATTACATGTTATTGAAGAGTGGGTTGAACCACTTGAATTGGTTTGAATAACGGGATGTGTCATAGGTGGACTTGGACAATTTACTTATATTAAAAGGGAAAGTATTAGAAAATTAATCTTTATTTAGTAAAGGTTATTCTTTAATTATAATTATTTATTTTTTAATTCCTTTATTAAGGAATATTTGTAGCCACCTCCTTAAGAGATTCTTAACACATTGCACTTTGTATCTTTCTTAGGCATTTTTCCTCCATTAATAATATTGGGGTTTTTTCCTTTTTTTTTTCCCTTATCAAATTCTTGTGTATCCTTACCATTTTGTGGTGCTTGGTTTGGCTACTCTCTCTTTTGTAACATTTTTCCTTCAAACAATGCTCATTGGTTAGTTCTTTACTTGAGTGCCCTACCATACATAGGAGATAAAATTAAAATTAAAATAGATTGAAATTTACTTGAGTGCTCTACCATATATAGATTAAAATTTACTTGAGTGCTCTTCCATACATAGAAGATAAAATTAAAAATCTAACCTGTATACAAGTTTTTGTTTTTGAAGTGAAAAATCAAGTAATGCGACTTATTTTTTAAAGTTGTTACCTACAAATCTATCATTGCAAACAAATGAATTATGAATCAAAATTATTCCTACCAATATGGGTAGAATCCATCTTAAATAGGAATTTTTTATCCCCTAATTTACTCTCAAAAAATTTCCATAAAGGGCCCATATCATATTTTTTATTTAGATAATGAGGGAAATTTAAGTCCAACTGTTTCCTAGAAAAGATCATAAATTTATCAATTCCAACATCTTTAATTTAGATATAAATTTATCTTCGTGAGTAGCATGAACAAGGTCTTCCTCATGATAAAAATATCTAGTTAATAGTTTAGGAAAACCCCCTACCACAAGACCACTATTAGATAAATCATCTTCATGAATTTCACTAGGGAGATTGTCATCCATTTATTTTTCTCTCATTTATTTGAACCTTTCCATTAGCCTTGGTATGGTCTTAGTAGGATATGCTAAATAGTTGTTTGAAACCTAAAATATCTACCCAAAATATGATTTTGATAGCTTCATTACACATGCATCTTTTATTATATCTCCACAAAACGAAATTCATTATCTGACCGAGGTCAAGACACAAATTTGAAATGGCAAGGTCATAAAGTTATGAATTAGACATGAATAAAATTTTCTTCAATCAAACTTGTATCTTTGTAAGATGGACTTCTTCATTTCTAGGAAATTAGTTATCTAATGATGACATATGAGGAGAGGATGATGATAAATTTGTACCTAGATGTTAATATACAAATATGCTTTAGTCAATCATTGAAGTAGTAGAAAAAAAAAATTTATTACAAAGAGAATCATCATCTATTTTCTCAAACCTTGATCTAGAATAACATCACAATATTATAGATTTGCATGTATCATGAATAGTAACTTCCCCAAGCATAAGGTCATCATTTTGGAAAGGTTTCTTCCCTTTAGGTTGTGATTATCCTAGAAAATTCATCATCTGATGATGATATAAGAGAAGATCAAAGTAACAAATTTGCATCTTGAGTTTTATCAACTAGTAAAGTCTCTTCCATAATCGATGAAGGAGAATGAATAACGTCATATCTACAAATGAAGTCATCACCTGAGGCTTCCAAACACCAACTAGGGATAAGGCATCATGAGACTTACAAATCTAATTGAATTTCACCCAACTAATTATTAGCAGTTTTGGCCTACCTTTCTTTTACCATTTGTCTTTACCTTTCCAGTTTACAATTTAAGGTAATCTTTGAAAATGGGTGATATGATGAAAATATTCAACTTTCTTAAACCACAACTTTACAAAGGTTGCAGTATTATGGAATGAAAATGTTAAAATTCATTTAAATCTCAACTTTTCACAGGTTATGGTATTACATAATGAAAATGTTAAAGTTACTTAAACCACAACTTTACAAAGGTTATGGTATTACATAATCATCGTGTAAGGTTAAAATATTTTTCTAATTTATCAACATGATATGAGTTATTTATTAATGAATGATATGTTGTAATATGAACTTTATTTTTATGTTGCATATATATATATATGATTTTTTTGGTATACAATTACCTAAAATGTAACCCCCATGTTTAGGCTACGCACTTGTACCCAATTACAATTTGACAACATAGACAAAATGTAATTAATAAGTTGAAAGTTCAAAGTACCAATTAGTCTTAGTCTAGAAGTGATAAGCATCAAAATGACAATTAAATTGCCAAATAGGTAACCATAGCTCATTTTGTTTGAGCATCAAGCCCAAAAATTAGAGTCATCGTCATCTTTAATAGCATATCTAGTAAACTTCCACCAGCTAACTAGATTGGCTTGTGCCAAAGTGTGGCTGCGAATCTTTGCTAAAGTCTTGTAGTTGTCTAGTTCTATAAATTTAATCCTCTCAACCATGATAATTGAAGCTTCCTCTTGAATATACTTTTTTAAAAGGTTTTCTTGAGGTTCTCAATCTAGTTTCTCCAGAACCCACATAACTAGGACCAACTTAACATATCTTGTTAATAATATCCTTGTAGGACGGAGATTGAGCAGCATTGAAAATAATGGAATTACTAAAATGCAAACAAAGACTTCATTTGCAATCACTCTTTTTTGCACATTGAACATATATATTATTGGATTTTGGTGGCAATGAACTCGCAGCTTCTTCATATACCTTATATGACGAAAATGAAGGTGGTTACCTAAAGGTCTTGAACCTTGTACAAAAATTGTTGGTGCAGTGATGTCCTCTTGACATAATTTGATCATATCAGCTCTCTCCTCATTTTTGAGTTTTAACAAGGCTCAACTCCCTTACTAGGGGTATGTAGAAAGTGTATATTAACTTGTGTAATGCCACCCTATCAGACCTCTGGGAAAATATTGAATTTCCAATGGAGACATCCTACCTAGATTAGTTATTATGTTTGTGTCAAGAATTGTTGTAACTAATGCAAAGAATTTCTCTTCTTAAGTAGGCCTTTGGCATATCGTGCCTACAACTTTGAAGGGCAACCTGCTCCCGTTTTTCCTTTACTCTTCTTCTCTGGTTCCTATCACACTATTATTTTTCAAGTCCTGGGACCTCTATGCATTTACTCTTTTTTCTTTTTTTAACTTTTTTGAAGAGTTCTTGAAGACGTCTGTATTTGTAGTATCCCTTATCTCTTTTGCATGCTTAAGTTCCCTCAGTTTCAGATGAAATTTTGGTCATAGTTTTTACTTTTTCATGTTTGTGTAGCTGTAGTTACACTAGGGCGGTTAGTGAGAAATTTAATGTTGGTTTGAAACCTAGATACCAGATTTACTCTAAGAAACTTGTTCTATAGAATCATTATTCAAACCCTCAGGGAGCCTTTCTTACGATATTTTGTGGTCTGAAAGGTCAAATATGCCAATCTACAAATAGGACATCGGAGGCTAGAGTTATCATATTAGCATTCATGTCATTGCTAATGTATGGCCAAATTAGTACATCATTTGACTGCAAACAACCTTTAGAGGGCATTCAACTTGAGGCTTTTTCAGAATTTGGCATCTTAAAATTGATGTTGAGATTGAATGAGACCCTAATAAAACAACACTACAATTTTAGAATTTGTACATTAAATCTAAATCTGATGCTGAGATTATCACTCGATAGTTACCAAAAAAATCCAATATATGTTTGTGGACCATAGCTGTACTGCTCTTCATTTACTCACAACCCAATTTTAATAATGGTTGCTTCTTTACCAGCATCTGTACACCCATTTTTCCAGTTAACTATGAATGAGATCTCAAAATAGTTACATTGTACACTGGAGAGGATTGTGTATTTGTTTTCCTAACCTGTTGCGATGCTTTTACTAAATATGTGCCTTTATCTGCTCGTCTGCCGATAATTATTCAAGATAATGTGGAAGAGTTTACTTGATAATTTCACTAAACTAATTTTAGCCTACCTTTCTTTTACCATTTCCAAACCTTCTTAGCAAATCAGTCCCATGCCATGTCCAAGTCCCATGACTATTACTAGGATATTTGATCCCACCAATCAAAAATTATACAGGTTAAGAATGTCAGTTTAATACACAACCTTGACTTCACATCTTTACCAAATCTACGATGGCCATCAAAGTACTTAGTTGAAAGAAAACACAAAGTAGCCTTTACCAACCTTTTTCTCAAAAGAAGCTTGAGGATGTGAATCACACAACAATAATTATACACATTGTTTGACATGAAAGGTTGAAATATGTTGCAACTAGCTGAAAGGAGAATGAAAAATAAGTCTTGATTGGCAATAAACATGTTGAGCATACAAATTGGTAAGGAAATCAAACAAAAAACCTATAGGAAGTGTCAGAAAAAAATCACAGTGGTTCTCTGTTGTCTATTAAAGCTTCTACATGCTTCAATTTCCGCTTTGAATCCCAAAACTAAAGTATCAAATGTTCATTAGGACAAAGCCAAAACATGGGAACTTGTTTTAAAAAATGAGCTCAAATGCATTTCAGGCCTGTAACATGTGTTACACTATTTCTCAAAACATCATAGAGATGAGACATTCAGTACTAAGAGATAATACTATTGATTGAAATTTGTTCTATTGTAGTTTTGTACTTTTCGATCTCAGGTTTAAATCAGCATATTTTTCCACTTTTGTATTGATATATGCCAGTCAAAAGTGTTCACTTAGGGGACAACTTAGAGATTAACTAATAGGCAGGTCTATCTAATTAACCTACAACTATATTGAGAATTCACTATAAAATGTGAGATAAATGCAGACGCACCATTAAACATTCAAAGAGGACAGCAAATAGCAAACAAAGCTCTTTTATTCATCACAAACAAGAATCATATGTGTGGAATGCAGGACATGGACATCAAAACTGTATATTCCCATGGACTAAATCCAAAGATAAATTGTATGTCATTGAGAATGAGTTACAGAAGATGGATTTCATACAATAGAAATTGCATGACTTAGAATTATAGAATCTACAATGTAGTTACAAGAGGGATCAGTTCTAAGAACTATTCTTGTACCAATTGGTTCAGCTGCCTGAACTATTTTGACCCAAGAAATGAAGTGTCATTTGGCTAGTTACTCGAAAAGTGTGCCTAGGTAGTGTCTTGTCCTTTTCGTCTTTCTCAGTTAGGCTCTTTCTACATGCTTTCTAGTGGGACAACCCTAGACACTATTGCACTTGTAGTATCCTCTGAGGAAAGCAAGCAATTTCAAATATTAATTTACATTGAAAATTTACCAACATAAATAAAAAGTACAATAAATCTTGACCAATGAAACCATAGGAGCCTCAAATACAGAGGCACTGCTAATATTCACGGGAATATGGTTTAAGATAACAAATCATTCTAATATTACTTAAAGAAATATGAAAAGAGAAATTCTAATAAGGTCATCCAATAAGAGTAGAGCTTGACAGTGAAATTAGAAAGCAAAATATAAGTCCTGGGTCAACAAATCTTTGATAGAAACTCATCAGGAACTACAAGAACAAAAAATAAAACCACTAATTGAAACCATGGCAAGTGACTCACCTCAAGATTCTACAAAAAATTTGGTGTGCTCTTCACAATGTCGATGGGAAAAAATAGATTTCATGCCTATAGATTCCAAAAGAAACCACTGATTGAAACCATGGCTTTGACGAACTGAAGATTTGCAAATTCAAAAATGGTGCCAACTTTATTGGATCTTGACAAAATTGTTGGCAACAAAGATGTAGTAATTTATCCTAAAATAAGCCATTAGGACAAATTAGAAGCACATGCCAAATAAATTTGATTTGGACCTGCTCAAATGTAATTAATTAGAAAAGAACCACTATTATATCAATTAATCAAAGTCCATAAATAAGCGGATAAAACTGTAAGTGTGAGCAATCTCAAGAGACACATAAAAAGTAGAATCTTAGAAAATTTACCTTTTGTACCCAAGAATGACTCCTTGTACATAGAGCCTAGAAAAATACATGTGCCAAGGAATTAGCATCTAGATAAATTACCAGCATATTTAATTCAAAATTTTGAGCAACTATTGTGAAAACATAAAATAAACATTGCATCTTGTAGCTACAAGTTGTTTACCTATTAATTAACTCAAGCTCCAATAGGTTCGTCATTCCAGCTCCGAATCAAGCGACCCTCTAAATGAGAATCTTGTTCCGATGGATGCGCCGATCCCTAGAGATAGTACAAGACATGTACACAATCTCATTACATTATTCTAAATTGGAATACTGTTCTATATCTACATACATGTGTACAAATTATATACATACCTGAGTACATGATTTAAAAACTTAAAAACCACCTATCCACTAACATTAGTCGCATCATCTGAATCACACCTATGTAGATGCTCCATCCTCACATTGGGTGTAACATGGGGGTATGTGCAGGATCATCATGGAAAAATCAGGCCCTTAAGTGGCAAAAAAATTAGAAAAATCAGATTTAGGCAACTTGACATAAAAATTTGAATAAGTTATAATCTATATTATTTCAAAAATATGCAAGAATAGAATTTGTAGCAAATTGAATGTAGTTCCTAAACTAATAGGTTTATTTACAAAAAAAAAAAGATCTATTTGGTGAAAATTTGAAATTTCAATACAGTAGTACTTAAATTTCAGGGAAAAAATAAGAAGTGGATGTTTGTCTGACCACCCTAACCACATTAAAATGATAATATTTTTTATAATATTTTAGATATAAGTAGAGGACTGATGTCTCGATGTGATGCATATTTTTTTGTAATTTTTTTCTAAGTAAATAATTAACTATAATTTTTTTATTACAACTTTTTAAAAATATAAAGACTCGTATGTCTGACCACCTTAACTTGGTCAAAACTTCATGAAATTCATTTTTTTATTTTTTTATCTTACAGTATACGAAGCATAGAATGTGACACATGTTTTGGATTCAAAAAATGTGATACCGTTTGAAAGCTATATATGTTTTTCAATCAGCCTATCAATCAGGACTTTAGTTGTAATTCAATAGAAAATGAATAATAATTATTTATTAAATTAAATTAAAGGATAGTTTATATTGGTGGAAATCTGAAAATATCCTCTAAAAACCCTTTTTCATTTCATCATTTTTGGGTAAAACAAAAGTCATCAACCACATACCCATCATATTGCCACGTTTTGGCCCATCATGATCCTGCACATCCCCATGGGCTAACTCCCTCTACAATATATATAACATAAAAGTGTACATTATTACTATCTACCATTTAAGTAAAACAAGTAATTTAAAATTTAAAAACAAGTTTAAATTGTGCATGTGTGTACATACATACATACCTTTGTATTAGGTGGTGTAGGATCCGTTGTAATGATCCTATTTGTCAACTCGATTGTGTCATGGGTCTCCCTAACTTGCTCCAATATTGATGAGTGTAGTGGACTAACCAAGTGAGATGGCATTGACGACATATCTCCACATAGTAGCATATCCACATAACCTGATGATCCCATCATTTGCAATTGATCCTCAATTGCATCTAGGCCTTGAGATGTGTGATTTTGAACACTCGCAAAATGACCAGTAGGTGTATCCTCCTCTCCACTAGCCGAATGATCTGTAGGTGGATCTATAGGATTCACAAAGCTACCAGGTTGATGTGAATGTGATGAAGGACATGTAGCTTGGTTGGATCCTGGATGTCAATGTAAATCTCTACCCACATGTCCTTTGACCTCATGTATTGGGATCACAAGCTCTACCACAATGAAAGCATATGCCTCCAATAGGTCGTCTGATAAACGAGTTATACTCCGAAGCATTTTCTCTCCTATAATATTATCTATGTCTGATGGTGAAAGGAAACCTACCATACCATAAGGATTAGTAGCATGATCCGATGATCTAGATCATGTAAAATGACTCATTCTATATCTACCCACAAGATTAGTAGATATCGTAAATACAACAGAAACTAGGGTAAGTGCACCAATCTGTGACATAATTTTGGTGCCAAATTGCAAAAAAAAAACCCGTAAAAGGCCATATTGCGCTTGCCAAATTTTGAGGTCTCCAAATGGCTTTACCATTTGGCGAGCACCAAATTTGGTGTGTGCCAAATGGCTTGAATTTTGCAATGAGTGGAGAAGTGCGAGTTCTCTTTCTTTTTGCAATGAATTTTGGAATGCATTTTTCTAAACTCTTTTATTTTCACTTTCTCTTCCAGGGAAACTATATTACATGAAATAAACATTTAAGTATAAGTTGACATTTACATATGGACATTTACTTTCTTATACTTTAAGTTATATTACATGTATATAGGCAATATTTTTTAGAGTGGTTTCAAATCTCTAGGAATTATAATGCAAATTCTAGTTTTTGGAAGATCATAAAAATTTTAGACTTATTCAAATTTCAGTAATCAGCAATTCAAATTTTAGTAATCAGGAGGTCAAATTTTAGTAGTCAACAAGTTGTATCATATTTCTCTCTCCTTCTCTCTACTCTCTATCTCTCCACTCCCTCTCTCTCTCCCTTCCTCTCTCTCTCTCTCTCCCCTCTCTCTCTCTCACACACACATCCCTCTATCTCCCTACATCTGCCTCCCTCCCTCCCCTCTCTACTTCTCTCTATCTCTTCTCTCTCTACATCTCCTTCCCTCTCTACTTATCTTTATCTCCCATCTCTCTCTCTTTACCTACCTCTCCCTCCATCACTTTGTATCTCACTTATGTCTCTATCCCTACCTCTTTCCCTCTCTACTCTCTATCTCTCCTCTCCCTCCCTCTACCTACATCTCTCTCTCACTCTTTATCCCTCTCTTCCCCCACTTTCTCTCTAACTCTCTCCTCTCTATCTCATAATTCTCTCTCCCTCCCTCTCACTCTCCCCTCTCTATCTCACCACTCTCTCTATCTCTCTCTCTCACACACAAACCTCTATCTCCCTCACTAACACTCCCTCCCTCCATCCTTCCCTCTCTTGACCTCACCCTCCCTCCACTTCTTTTTGTCTCTCCTCCCAATCTCTCTCACTATTGTCCCTCCTTCCCTCCCCCTCTTTCTCTCTCAATTGATCTTTTTCTCTATCTAACCATTCTCACTCTCTCACTCACACACACACACCTCTATCTCCCTACCTATCCCTCCCCTCTGTACTCTTTATCTCTCCTCTCACTTTCCCTCTCTATACATACCTCTCCCTCCATCACTCTCTCTCTCTCCATCCCTCTCTATCTCACTTATGCCTCCTTCCCTACCTCTTTCCCTCTCTACTCTCTATCTCTCCTCTCCCTTCCTCTACCTACCTCTCTCTCTGTCTCTCCATCCCTCTCTTTCTCTCTCACTCTCTCCTATCTATCTCACCATTATATATATCCATACCTATCAACCCCTCCTCTCTAAATCACCATTCCCTCTATCCCACTTTCCCTCCTTCCCTCTCACTCCCTCCTTTCTAAATCACCATTCTCTCTATTCCACTTTCCCTCATTCCCTCTATATGTCTCACTTATCCCTTTCTACCTCTTCCTCCCTCCAACCTCCCTCTCTCTCTTTATCTCTATTTATCATTCTCTCCTTACCTCTCTACTCTCTATCTCACCACTCTCTCCATCTCACTCTCCCTCCTTCCATCTCTCCCTCCTATCCTTCCTTCTATACCTACCTCTCCCTCCACTACCTACAACTCTCTCCCTCACCCCTCTTTCTCTCTTACTCTCTCCTTCCCTCTCTACTCTCTATCTCTCCCCCCTTCCCTCTCTAATCTCTTTCTCTCTCTCCCCCT